>CM070078.1:14672389-15872389 GCA_036250285.1 Pyrocoelia pectoralis | reverse complement strand
TAACAATTGAAGATCCTATTTCAATCTGCTATAATTTTTTCTTCTACAAACGTCAAAAAATTACAAGGTTTGCGCATTGATAACAATACGCGAAGTGACTCCTTTTTCACTTTCCTACGTTACCATGACACTGTGCGCGAAGTAACGACGCCGTGCGCGAAATGCTTACTTCGAGCACTGAATGTAAACTATAATATCAGAGTTTTGTAATTTAACGTTAAAATAATTTTTCACGTTTGTAGAAAAAATTTTGTTTGCAACTCGTACGCGAAATACTTTGGTGATCTCGACTATTTTTTTAACTCGATTTTAACTCTCGATCACCAAAGTGACATTTCGCGAACTAGATAAAAAAATAATTATTATGTGCTAAACCAAAATTTGATTATAAAAATCCTTGAAATCCTTGTAACACCAACTTTGGTCCCGAGTATGAAATTACAATACACTTTATAAAATGTCTCAACTCTTATTTATTTGAATATTTTATAGGGGAATCAGGTGCTATGAATATTCATGTGCAGAGAAAATTTGCAACACCCGGTCGAAGTCGTAGATTAGTGTGAATTAAGGTTTTTCATTGCCATTTAGAACGAGAGATCTTGAAAACTATTTCGTACAATAATAATAGATTTATTCACACGACTGTCTCTAGTACAAGATGAACTAAAATAATACATATTACTTAATTTATTATTTTATTTATAGGAAACACCTAATTGAATTTGTTTCAATTTTCTCGCTCAAGATTACTTTTGACGAATTTTCTTACGAGCACCGGTAATTTTAGTGAGATTAATCCTATTTGTTTAAAATTATTTTTATTAGAGACACTTAATTTCTACTATTACTTTTAATTATTTGGTAATAACGATTGTACTACAAGAATTATGCAAGCGAGGAAATTATTGGCCATTTCCTATAAGTAATCGGAAACATTTACCTCTACCGCTATTAAAGGTTACATTTCCACAATTTTTAACTGTTCTTCAATGTTGGCGGAAACGACTGCGATGTGTCACACAATGTTCCCACAGTTTAAATTTATAGGTGAGGAATGGCGGAGATGTGAAATAAATTGATCTAATGTGACCGACTCACGACGTAAAGCTAAAGCACGCGCAACAAAGTAAAAAAATATGATAAGTACCGTTCCACCTACATCTGATGTAAATCCAAATTTCGGCGTGCAACTCTGGGATTGTGCCCGTAAAACCAATATCTAAGTGATTCAGCGTTTTCAGAACAAAGCACTAAGGAACATCATTGATGCACCCTGGTACTGTCGAAACAGAGACCCTTCAAATTGATGCCGTTGACCAAACCATCACCAAATTGCTAGTAGCCATAAACAAAGGTTACTCAACCACGTAAATGTCAAGGCTATACAGATCTTGGACAGCACAAATCTAGTAAGAAGACTCAAGATAACGAAGCTTTTTGAGTTAATAAAAGAATAATAATGCAAAGCCGAGCATTGCCCGGGAAGTGCTACATATTAATTTTAGTGTGATCAGAACACAAGGCAAACTAGTGAGTAAAGGCCTATGTTTAAAAACTAGCCAAACGTAATAACTTTAGGTTAGAACAAAATTGCTCATTGATGTATATACATCAGATTGTAATAATCTTAAAAGAGTCTGTGAGTAATGCTAATGATTATCTTTTAAATAATAATAAAAAAATTTACGTTGATATCAACGAAAGGACATATTCGAAAAGAAAAGGCAAAAAATATTCGTTGATTTATAGAAGATCCAATATGTACCTATTTAATAGGCGTAAAGTATAAAAATTCCAGATTCACACTACCACTGGTAAAAAATATGGCATCTTTGTGTCAATATTGCAAGATTATCTTAACTAACTTGGTAACGTTTAGCTTGATGAAACTTACATAACCAAATGGCACTCCACAAGCTGTAGAAAGGGCATTTTCTCCATGAGAAACTAGTTCATATAATTGTTTTTTCTTTTTGATCGCTCTAAGTCTCTGCATGATGATCCCTACTGATTGAAAGACACACTGACACACACTTGTGAAAGTGCTAACCTGAAGTGAGAGTGGAACTTAGCTAAGCCCACATATAGAAACGCTGTTTTCAATACAAGTGTTCCAGCTTTTATAAGTTGCAATCTGGATGCATTTCATAGTAACGAATGAACCTTGAATACATTAAACTAAAACACAGGATAATATAGGTCCGTGAATTTGGAGGTACACCATCACCACAATCAAAATGCAGTAATGCCATAATTTTGTACTCATTTTGTGCTAATTTGTGCCGTATAATACAAATTTTGTGCTCAAGCCGTAACGGAGTTATTCAACATTTTATATCTATACCTCCAACTTTACGCTGGAGGTACACCACCACCAAAATCCAAATACTGTAATGCCATAATTTTGTGCTAATTTAGCGACAGAGGATGTTAGCTTCGTGTACTGCTTGACGAAATCTGACCAGAAACAGTTTAATGAGATTCCGTTTCTCACTGATAGGTAGACAATACAATAAATTGAATTGATAGATATACACTGTGGAACAAATTCATTTTTAGCTAAACAGACCATTTTAAGAAATAATCCTGAAACACGTCGATTTTTGATTTTAATTTACCGTATTTTAAAATAATAATCTAATATACAGGGTGAATTTCTTTCAAGTAATGAGGTCACGGCCATTTTTTTTAAATGGAACATCCCCATTTTGTTTCAATTTTCGGATTACTCTAGCTGAGCTGATTCCAAAAATGTATTACATGTTGATTCCAATTGGTACAGGGTGGACAAAAATAGAATACTTTTGTGTGTGCTCAAGTAACACATAACAATCTTTATCAGTTAAATTAACAATAATATCAAAAATATTTGTTGTCTAGCGGCAATTGGTTTAAAGGTAACACCCTGTAGTTTGTTACATTTTTAGATTAATAAAAATGAGCTGTTTCCAAACATGTTTGGTACACAAAACTATTTATTTTTGTCCACCCTGTACCAATTGGTATCAACATGTGATACATTTTTGGAATCAGCTCAGCTAGAGTAATCCGAAAATTGAAACAAAATGGGGATGTTCCATTTAAAAAAAATGGTCGTGACGTCATTACTTGAAAGAAATTCACCCTGTATATTAGATTATTATTTTAAAATACGGTAAATTAAAATCAAAAATCGACGTGTTTCAGGATTATTTCTTAAAATGGTCTGTTTAGCTAAAAATGAATTTGTTCCATACTTTACGGACACTGTATAGCTTGTAACATAAAGCATTTTGCTATGACGACCATAGTTACCCTTGCAACGGAAAAATAGAGCCTAGCATAACATTCATGTCAGGTAGCTACACAACAAGATTTAGTTAATTATAGGGTTTATAATTTTTTTCTATAATGTTCGTAATCTTTGTACCTCACGTTCTACTTTTAATTTTTAAACGAAGCTGAGTTGGTACTAAACTAAATGCTTCTTGTGACATTTTCTTATAAATCCAAGAACACGTAACATAATTGATATTTTTTATAATTTTAGTTTGGGATGTTTCACCATTTTTCGACGTACCTACACTTAATTATAAATAAGTAATTTCTCTTGTCGCAATTTTAAATTTTGTAACATTTAAACTTATGTTCAGATCCCTTTAACGCCTTCTGTGTAATCAGGTGTTGCAACTACCGTGTTTAATTAGTTTTTACAGTTGGCATTATATTTAGTCGGGAATCAGCACTTCGAAATTCGATCATGTACTGTGCACTCGAAGATATACTTTTTAAAAAATATGTACAGTGTGGAGAATGATCTTACGGATTCAAATCCGGAGGGATCCATTAGATTCGTGATTGCAAAAAAGAATAAAAAAAAATTTCCCGATTATTTTGAATGATCTTAAAAAACTATTTTTTGTGTTGAACTCGCGATTGTGACGCCATTTTTCAATATTTTTCAAAATTCTTTCGCCATTCGAACGTCTAATCATTGGAGATTTTAACGGTATACACAAAAGATTATTTTTTTATATATAGAATTTGTCAGAGTATTTAAATTAATTAAGACGAAGTATGCCCAAATGAGTGTAAAAGTTTTTGGTGAAAAGAAATTTTCACTATTGGTAATGGTTTACGAGATACGATTTTTTGTGTGAATTCTATATAAAAAAAAATCTTATGTATGTACCGTTACAATCTATAATGATTAGCCGTTCGTATGGTGAAAGAATTTTGAAAAAATATTAAAAAATGGCGTCACAATCACGAATTAAACACAAAAAATAGTTTTTTAAAGATAATTCAAAATAATCGGAAAATATTTTTTTATTCTTTTTTGCAATCACGAATTTAATGGAGCCCTCCGGATTTGAATCCGTAAGGTCATTCCCCACACTGTACATATTTTTTAAAATGTATATCTTCGAGTGCACAGTACATGATTTACCTAAATGATCGAATTTCGAGGTGCTGATTCCCGACTAATTGATATTTTTTTATATTAATAATATAATGTTTACATTAATTCAATTACATTCATTAACGTTTAGAAATCGCACCCCAATTGAAGTTATGTGCGGTGAATATCATCCTTCTATTCTTTCTTAAAGCATCAACGTAATACTTCACCAGAGAACAATGGCTTTTGACTTTGTAGATCCAATTGGTAAAAAAACCTAGTCTCGATCGTACTTGTCGTCTTCAGTTTGATCGAAACTAGTCTCTTATGACGACAAAAAACTAAGTTAAATGTTTTAGGATTCAAACTCAGAACTTTTACACAAATCAGTTCTAAAATCTACTCCTGACATATTGTGATCCAGTGATCGGCCTGAAACTTTCAGGATAAAGTAGATGAAACAAAACTTTCCAGATGTATGGTAAATATATATATTGTATTCTGAATATCTCTAAATATTAAATTCAATCTAATTTTTCTTAACACAAAATTTTATTTAAATATCTACATTTCGTCTTATCTACTTTGTATAATTTGTTTTCTATCAACACATTCCCAATTTAAATTGAAAACGTATAAACTTTTGTGTGAAGTGCTAAATTCTTATTGAAAGATCATTCAACCCCTCAAAACTTAGACATTGAAAGTCGATTAAATCATTTTCAGTAGTAATACACTTAAGTGCTAACTGACGTATATTAAAAGCTAGTTGGATCTCATGGCAATAGACACTTCTTAATTTATCTTTTCTAGTTTTGTACTTGAAAGCGACAGGTAGATAGTACTTAACGTTATGGTTTGGTAAAATGAATTTAAATTCCTTCTTCGATTTTCACATGTTCTTGCCTAAATTAAGCATATAAAATAAAGCGGTATAAAGAACAATTTGTATAAGTAGATATATAAATTTCACGCCCAAAAACAGTTTTTATATGACACTAATTGCAATAAGTTATAAGTTGAACGTTAGAAAATAATCAAAAAGTCCACAAGTGCTACAATTAATGGATTCCCATTTAAAATTTAATTATTTTTTCTAATATCGGAATATAAATAATTTACATTTGACTGTCTGATGCGTGATTTCAGCACCATTTAGTGAAAATCGTTAATCGTTAATAATAATAATATAAATCCGGTTTGATATTACGGGAAAACGGAATTGATGACAGTGTTTCACGTTTTGACAACAAGATTACTGCACTCGTTAACCGTATAACCGCAAGGAAACCGATTTAAGTAAATACTGCCATAACAATCATGGCACTTATTCCATATTAGATCGAGCTTCTTGATGGTCACATTACCCCTTATGTGTGTACATTAAAGAAACTCATGAAATAAAATTGGTAGTAACATATATGCCAAGATTTTAAATGACCACACGGAAAGCTGTTCCAAGTAGGAGGATACTTAATGTCGATGACTTGGATACTTTTATTGGACCAGTTTATTGAGAAGGTAACCTGCGTTTATCGCATCAAATTTTATATACACTTTTTTTACGTTATCGAATAATACGTTTACATTAAAATTGAATGGAAAGACTAAATTTCATTTTATCTCCAGGAGCTTTTACCTTCGGGATCCACTTAGCGAAGTTGCGAAATAATTTTTTTGACGCACGATGGAACAGAAATTATAAGGTATGTAATGTGTATAATTACAATTGACTATAGTCAGTCTTGCTTCATTGCCAATAATCTAAAACCATGCAAAGAGTATAACAAAAAATTTAAAGAGGTTAAATCAACAGGTACACCAACAAAATGAGTTTAAGACATTTCATGAAGCAGTTGATTTCATAATCATTGCTAATAACGATATGTCAAATTCAAAATCGGTAAAAATTATATCTCCATTACAGCAACAAAGTAATTGTGTTGTTATATAATACAATTACATACATTAGAGTTTGTGTAATTTTATAATTGTCATCGATTACCTCGAAAATTTAAATAGTAGACAAGGCCACTGATCTATTAATTAACTGCTTCATGCAATATTTGTTTCAGAATTTCCAACAGTGTAGCGTTATCCTCATTACTTTCTTTACCAGTTTGTGAGTATTGGGGTTGCTATGGATAAATGGGCTCAATCAGATTGTATGAATTCAATAATTGCCACAGCGAAAGTTAACAAAAATGATGAAGGTGACTCCCATCCTGTAAAACCAATTAATGAATCTTGCATTGAAGATTGTCCAAGTAATGTTTAACATAGATCCCTATTGCACGAATAAAAAATTGAAGCATAGTAAATTTGAGAATCATATATAGCTTAAGGGCACTTCAAGATTGTTCATTGGAAAGAAAGCAAAAGAAGTGATAATACAATCTGAATAGTAAATGCATTCTTACCTTGTCTGTTTGACTGAATTCCAAAGAAAGTGGCTACATGTAATGTTTATTTAGATACCTCCTCAATAGAATGGAACTCAAGTTCTCACCGAATTAAGCCTGATTGAACCAAGAGAATTAGTCAGGACTATATTGAAACAGTTTTAATGCTATTAGACATGACCACCTTATGGGTTTATGGGATTGCTGAATTTTGATAGTTGCAATGTAACTAAGGTTTTATACAAAAATGTTGACGTACAAACACCCCGTACAAAAGTTTATAAAAAATATGCACAGTAGTACTTATGTGATTACATAAAGGGCTAAGTCCATTAGTAATGAGCGTGTATAGGGTGTTGCACATTTTTATTGCTAATGTTACTACAGATGGAATGGTATCATCAGTTTTCAGAACTTGGGACCGCATTAGATTTTTGCCAACTTTTTGGTATAATGTTCCTCATTTATCTAGCATTATCATATATCTACCTAGTTATATTTTGCGTAAGTCAATTGATTCCTTTAAAAAACGAAAAGAAGAACAAAACATGTTTTAGTTTTTTGCTAGTCTCTTCGAAAGAAAATAGAATTTTAAAAAATCACTTTAAGCAAAATCAAAACACCTTTTGACATTCAAATTTGTTCATTTTAGATAAAACCTGCATTCTCTAACGCAGTCCCAACAACAGAAATTGACACATTATAGATTCTGTACATTTATGAAAAGAGTACAATAAGTTTATTTTTTCCATGATGCATACAGCGTTTTTAGCAATGAATAGGGTCGACTACAGTCAACATTTAAAGATCTACAACTTCGATCATTTATCAACATGATCTAAAGGTCGCGGTCGGTGTGTTTACCTTTGAATCGAACGGTACAAGCTCGAACTAAGCCATCTTATATCAACAGGGATAAAGATAAAAGATATATTATTATAAAAGGATTACAGATTAAAATTGAAATTTTGCGTACAAGAAGGATTACACTATACATATATTATTTACTATTTTAATAATCTCTCCGTTTAAAGATAAATAGTTTTAATGCCCTCTGAATACAGTCGTATCGATATCTAGGCAGTTTTAAAAAAATGAACCACTTGTTTGATGATTTCTTTGTAAATATTGCAAGCTATAGAAAATCTCATTTGACTATCAAAATGTTCCAGTTTTCTATTTTTCTTACTATTAAGTGCCGCCATTCTCCTTGCGTACAACTGCTTTTTGCTATATTTAAGGAAAGGATAGACAACCAACCATAGATATTTGCGTAATTACCAAAAAAAAGATGACCTATATACCCACTTACACATTTTAGAATGTACGAGGGCGAATTTTTAAATTCGAAAGAATATTTTTGTTTGTCCCACCTAATCTCCTAAAGACTATAATAAATTTGGTCCACTCCACCACTTTTGCAAACCATTTTAAACAAAATCTTTACAATCTCTTCAAATAAACGTGTTTAATGGTGCATTTTGGGGACAAAGAAAGAATCAGCATACGTAGAGAGACGAGTATGAAAGATAATGATATCTAGATTTATGTGCATGTACAAAAAATTGTATAGATACATATTTAATTTAACATGTAAAAGTCTGTCGAAAATTAATTAAATTTTATTATTAGGGTTTCCGTCCTTAAAAAATTAGCAGTTGTACTGTACACCAGGACGAGTAACACATAGCTCATTAACGAGCTTTAATGGCCGGTTTTACATTGTCAATTGCATGGTATCGTCACGGCTTTGGCGAGGATTCCACGATGACCACCCAATTTTTTGTAGATTTTGTGCTTTCAAATTGACATCAATAAAATCTTTATCGCCGCAGATAAAACATTTAGCAAATTCCAAAAAGAGGGCGAAAGGGCGAAGGGTGTCCTACGAGTTAAGTGCCGGCGCCGCGGCGGTGACTGCTTTGATTATTTCATTTATCAGTGATTACAGTAAACATAAATGAAGCAGGTTTGGAATCTTAGTAGTTAACATATAAAAGAAGAAAGTATCTTACTTCTCCACTCATATTTGTTTTGAAGAATCGATCAAAAAACGATCTATGTTCCATAGACAACAAATGTTTTAAACGCAAAACGCCAAGAACAGTATATAAAAGTGCACTCAGAAAAAAATTAGAATAACAACACTTGTCCAAAAATCAATATTTCGCGAAAACTATATCCCAATTCCATTGACGGACTCCATGCTTTCCGCAGTGTCAGCGGTCATACTAACAAATTTATCGAAGGCATTCGATTGCGTTTCGTGGCGTCTGCTGCTGGACAAATTCAAACTATATAAATTTAGTGACCAAATGATGAGACTCATGGTGGAAGAACAAAGTAATCAGTAGCCTTACAGGGAAAAGTATGGGAGCCACTAGATGTAAGTATCGGGGTTCCTCAAGGATCTACTTTGGGCCCGTTATTTTTCATCATGTATATAAATGGAGTGTTTGTAAATTGTATATGCAGAGGACTGCACTTTTCCTGTAAAGTCAGACGAATATTGTGCACTGCAGAAACTAATATACAAAGCCCTGAGTCACTCGCATAACTGCTTCTCTAGTCATTGTCTTGCATTAAACAGAAGCAAGACTGAAATCCTACAGTTCTCACTTAACAACCAGACATTTGCAAAATTTGTTAAATCCCTGGGCATCTATGTGGACGATAAGTTAACATTGAATACACATTGCAACCATTTGGCGGATAGGCTGAGTCGAAGCATTTACGCCCTGAAATATCTCGCCACTACTGTATTTTTTGAGGTATCGAGAGTGGCATATTTTGCACTATGTCACTCCCACATATCTTATGGCATTTTTGTGTGGGGCAACCCGGCGGAAATGTCCAGAATACAGAGTTTGCAGCGAAGGGCAGTTGGTATTTTGACAGGTCTCTCTTATAGGGCAAACTGTAAAACCAAATTCACTGACTTTGGAATCCTGCCAGTGTTATGTGGAAAAATACCTGGAACTACAGGATAGAGGGAACCATGAGTACGACACCAGGTACAGAGATACTGTTGCCAGGGCTCCCTCCCTTAGCTATGTTTTCATGGGCATCCGATTCTTTAACAAAATGCCACTACATGTGAGGGACGGGTCCCTCGAATCTTTTAGAGTTGCAGTCAAAAATATGCTCTTATCAAAGGCGATATACCTACTCGTATAGTCGTATGATGAGTTTCTTAATCTAAAACTGTCTTACGATCATCCTGGTGCATAACCACAACTTATGCGCATATTTTGAACAGTACCATCGTGCATAGATTGTAACGCGTACTACGTGTTTTTTTTAATGTGTTGTTTTTTTTTTAATGTGTTATAATTATATATCTTTTAATCGACGATGTAAACACTATGTGTTGTGCATATAAAAGGAAAATGAAATATGAAATCTGCAGGTGGAGTTGAGTGGACGTCAGATTTTTGCAAAATTAGAATAATAAAGAATGAAATACAATAATTAATAGAACACAAAACTAAAATTAAATATTGGGAAGTTTTGTGAATTTATTAATTATTTAATTCATCGTTATGCTAATAGTGCATAATTCTCACACCAGTCAAGCAGTCACACCCAGCCGAAATTTTACAAAGAATTTGAACATGCAATAATACAATAGAATTAAGAGATATTATGTAAAAAAAAGTATCCGATAGGGTTCATTTATATATTTAGTAATTCTTTAAAACGTCTAGGCAGGGATTGTAACACTCTACACAAACTGGCACAAACTTGGTATAAATTGCATAACATTTTGTGATAGTTGTGCTTTTTACTGCTATTTTAATGCATCTTTATTACGTAAGCAACGTATAAAATTTCAAATACTTTCCACAGGTGAGAAGGTGAGATTGCTAATGTTTAGTATTGCAATTAAAATTTTCAAACGATTTTCAATCATGTTCGTCTCGTTGTAACCACCAACTATACACACCGGCACAATTAGCGGAACACAAAAAAAGGTTGAATTTTTTTTAAAACTTGTATGGGTAATTCGACAAATGGCGCTTTTTGACATCCTTTAACAGTCTAAGGGAAATTATACCCTCATATGTGTTGTTTTACAATCAGCACTTTTAAGTGTTTTGTTATGAATGTTCGTTTATATAGTCAATGATGGCCCTGGCTCAGTTTGTTCTTTTTGTTTGGAGAACTAACATTGTATTGCTTACAAAATGAGTGATTTTCCTACAATTGAAGTCGCCAGAGCAGTGACATGATTGAAGAAGTTCATACCTACCGACCAGTAAATCGAATGTTGGCTGTATCAGTATCTGTGATCCACCGTAATGTGCAACGATACAGTCAGACTGGATATTATGTGCAGGGGCGGGGAAAAGGCAGAAATTGAGCAAGCAGTGCCGTAGACGACCGTTTTGTAAGGGTAGGAACGCTGAGAAATCGTCGTCAAACGGTTGTTCAGACACGAAATCTCTTGGACGTGCCTAACGTGCGAGCAAGGGAAGGAACAGTGAGAAGAAGGGTAAATGAAGTTGGTTTGAAGTCATACGTGCCAGCAAAATCGCCAAAACGTGAAGTCATCGAGTTGCAAGATTAACGTTCGCTCGTCAGCACCAAGATTGGTCCCATGAATGGAGTCAAGTTTTATTCTCTGACGAAAGCCGTTTTTGCGTAAATTTCATCAATGGGAGGGAAACATGTGGAGATATCGACGAGAACGTTACCATCATGCAAATTTTACGGAAATGGTGTCATACGGTGGAGGGTTTGTTATGGTGAGGGGTGGCATAACAATGGCAGGACGCACCGCCTTGGTCATCGTTGATGACGGTTCTCTGACTGCACATAGGTACATAACTGTGATATTGGAGCCCAGAATATGTGTTCTTGTACGATAACACAAGGCCTGACACTGCGTATGTGGAATAGCCCAAATGGACTGCCAAGCACGATCACCAGATGAGTCCAATAGAACATGATTGGACGTAGGGTACCAGATATGAATTCAGCTTTTAGGAATGTTGAGGAGTTAAAATTAGCGCTGGTCGAAGAGTGGGACAATTTGCCCCAGGACATAATCTAAAGAGCCCTTATAAGAGCCCGCGGAGGCAACACACGTTATTAATTTTGATTATTAAAACACTTTTCAACATACTGTGAATGTTCTGTTCGGAAAATTCGAAATTTCTAAATTACACATTTCCATAAATAAATAATATTCAACCTTAGATTTGGTTTTTTCTTACTACATTAAACAAACAAACTCGTAAGAAGCGAAAACAATAAAAAACTACTAATCTCATAAATTCAAACTTTCTTTTTGTGTTCCCCTAATTTTGCCGGTGTGTTTATTTTACCCTTTGATTTCTTAGACTATGAGATTCCACTTTTTCACTATTTAATGAATCTTTCTTTTTAGTAACAAAAGTTAAGGTTGGCAAAAAGTTGGCTAAGGTACAAAAAAAGTGTGTAATAAGATTAATTTACGAGAACAAAGACATGGGTAATGTCAGTTACAAGTAAAACATCCCATACATACCCTAATTCCATTTAATTTTAGATAAAATGGAAAATAATTGATTGTTTTAAAATACGTGCATAGGAGTGAACAGCTGAATTTAAAAAAAAACTAGTCATGAACTAACCTTAAAAACATAATGCAAGACATATGTATTTATATAAACAATTTACACTATTATAATCTTGTCTATTACATAAACTGTGCACCGTTGGAATTACCTTTTGAAAACTGTAACGTCAACGAACGTGAATCATCGATAGGTTACACTGTGTAATTCAAGTTTTCACTCTCAAAAAGATAACTATATTATAAAACAAAAGTACTTACCTTGTAGTCATGCCAATTAAAACTTCGCGGAACGGCGCATTATTTTTCAGGAACCTGCAAAATAGTTGTCACTTAACTACAGTAATCACTAATATAAGTATACAAGCAATTTGCACATTCCTCGCTAATAAATCGATATCGCACACCTAAATATTGTATAATAGTCATCTAATCTATAGTCACATAAGGTCTATTTTTGAGAATTACCTACACATTATTATCATTTAAACAAATGTTTGATTCTCTGCATCCAAAAATTTTGCCACAATGTTTAGTTATTAATAACACCTGATATACGAATGGCACTTTACATATATATTTTATTGTAATAAATTTAGGAGCGCCCTTACTCCTTTCTATGATAAAATATGAAGCATTCTGTAAACAAATCAATCGTTTCCCTATCGCACAATATTTGATTATTCAAATGTAAATAATACCTATAAAAAATTCGAGTAAGGACGGTTATTCCTTGAAAATAGGAAACAAACCTTAATTATTACGAAAGACGCTTATGACAGTAACGTACCGATAAATAATTGACATTTTCCTGCATATTTCCTGTATTCGATACAACTTTTTTTTTTAAAAAACAGTTTCAATCATTTTTTCGCCTGGATGAGACATGTTTTGTACTGATTGAAAGAATATTGGCAGAGTTTTTCCTCGCGCTCTGTGACGTGATTGTTTGTCGATGAACTGAAATTAAATATCCTTTTCTATCTCGGAAATGAGATAGAAGCAGAAGCTTTTTCGCTTGGAAAAAGGGTCCGAATTATTGAGATTAAATACATTATAGATTCCTCTCGCTTTACTTTATGCTCTTTATTCGGGAAAAGCGTCAATGTTTCTATTGTTCAACTCTAAATGAGCGCGACATTTTCAACCCCCGCGCAAGTTTGTAATAACTCCACGAACTAATTTGAAATTAAAAGTTATTCACGATTACTAAAAGAAAAAAAAGAGACGACGCTCTACATTAACCGAACTCGTTGGATGAATAGTACACAAGGGGAATTCAAATTCTAATAGGGCTATTATTAAATATAGCAACCCCAACACCTGCAAAGGAATGAATTAGGAAGCAGTTCAATGCAATAATAAATGATTTTAATTAAGTTAATTATTGTTTTTTCCCTTGAAATTTTCAAAGAAACTTGTTATGGGCGATAACGTAAACGACGTAAATCATATTTGCGTTAATTAGATGAATTAATTAGCTATAAGACGTCAACGTTTAAGCAAAAAAATGCATATAGGAAGAGTAACAATGGCCACTAATTTATTCGTATACTTATTATAGCACAGGTGTTGACTAAAACACGCCCAATTTTTTACAATTCGTCCCCAAAAACCTGCTGAAATTTTAATAGAAGACATTTGTTTTGTAGGTACATATTTACCATTTAACTGAAATTTGTATATAAATAAAGACAGAGGACATAATGATGGTTATATTAATTTTATGAAAGAGATAAATGTAATTATTATTATTATTATGTAATAAATTATGTAAAACAAGAGAAAATATATCGTACATGAAAAATAAATGTAGGTACTTTGAAAACTGCTTTAGAAATTGGAGGCTCAAAGTTTTTCAGTCTTCAATTTCAATATAGATTTTTCAGTTTGTTAATACGTAAATAATGGACGGTCTTGAAACCGGTCAAGCGATAATCCTTTCGATGAACTGAAATCTTGACTGAAACTGACCTCAGAGTAAAAGTGATTTGATTTCCGAAATATTCTGAGATGTTTTCAAAAACCAGCACTTCATCTGTTTTTGTTCAAAAAATTATACAAGTTTATAACATCATCATGTTCATTTTCCTCAAGTTGAAGCCTTTGCTTGTTTTATTCTGAATATGGTACAATTTGTTTACAGAAAAAAATGGAAAAGGCTATTTTTATCACGTTATAAATTTCGACAATATTGAACTTAATTTGCAATTTCGATTGTTCCACATACTAGTCAACAAATTATAATTTATAATTCATTAATGGGTATTCTGGAGAGAATAAAAAAATATTCATTGCATTACTTAAATAAATTATAACAGATTCTCAAATTGGTCGCCGTTTCCCTACTGCAGGGACTAATCTTTGTAATAAAGGCCTACTGATTTTTTTACGTTATTTATTTGGAGAAGTCTGGTGGAATTAAGTACGGTGAGCATGGAAAGAACAATTATAGGCCTGTTCGTCTCCTAGAACAAGCACGATCAAAACGTTGCTTCAGGCACATTGTTCTTATCTTTAACCTTGCGTCATCAATGTTTTGCCATTTACCTGCCAATTCGTGTACTATACAACTTTATTAAGCAGAAACACTCATAATCTTGGGATAGTCCTTGAGAGGCTGTGCCTAGAACCAAGAGCATTTCATTGTTATGTTTATTAGCAATTTAAATGATCTCGCCGTAAACAATTTCTTTCCACATAATTGTGAGCTCTTATCTGTTAGGAAGTGACGCTAAATGTGGGAAATAATTTCAGACTATTGTTGATCTCAATATAAACTTAGACGGGAGAAAGGAAACACGAGGAAGTCGTGATGGCGTTCCACGTTTTAGGCAACTTTATCACATTTTAAGTAGACCATAACGCATAATCATAGACGATAGCACTATAATAATGGAATATCGTATTCAGTAATATGGAAGCTAAGCTACGTGTTTTGTAATTTGGAGAACCAAAACACATATTTTTTGGGTAAGCGGCATTATTGGGTGACTTAATGTCCGTTTTGAGCATAAAATTGATTGTTAAATGTAACGGTGGAGATGAATATCTTCCTCCATACTATGTCTTCAAGTTAAGGAATACGCTCCTCGTAAATTTTGAAAAATTTCTTGACTGATTGAACATCAATTTTTTTGCCAAAAAAACCGACGTGAAATTTGTTATTAACATTAGACGCACATAACACATTGCGAATGTAAAGATCCTTCTGTTTGCACAAGAAGATGGTATTACCACATATTGCTATTTTGCTTGCCCCCACATAACCATTTTTTGCACCTCCTAATTTATTAAATATTTAAAATACTGTCATGTAACTACTAATAAAAAAGTAGGCAAATTCTAACTTGACCATGTTAAATTTTAGAAGGTTGTTGGTTCTTGAAAGCAACAATGATAATACCTTCTAGTCCAAATACAACTACTCGTATGATGAAAACAAATGACTCAGTGATGAGAGGATGGTATGTACAAAAATAGAAGAAAATAAGGCCCATAGTAAATTACGTGCGGTGCTTGTGGCGAAGATTTTCGAAACACGAAGAAGAAAGACGTATGGCTTTTAGTGTGTATTTTACAAGTGGTGGGTGCATGAAGGATGTACGGGTTGCGAAGGAAAAAAATTAAATCTTCGAAGCCAGTCTTTATCACTTAGATTAAAGATTCCTTAGATTCCTGTGCCTTTTAAAAAGTACAGTCAAAAACTGATATTCGGAAACCCCTCAAAATGACCCAATCAAACCCAAAAAGAAGCAATTGATTGGATCCATATTCTTGGTGTAAAGTGATTTTTCTTCAAATGGGGTGAATAATGATAATAACCAAATAATCACACAACCTCCCCCATGAATAACTTTTATTTTGATTAAATTATTGATAAATCGAAGTGGATAAAATTAATTAAGTTGTTTAAGGATACTACATGTTTCGACAATCTTTTGCTGTCATCACCAGGCTACAAAATGTTTGCTTAACATAAAACTAATAATAAAGTATACTTATCCTAAGGGTAATGGTTGAATTAGGTTTAAGTTGATATTAAAATGAAGTAATGGGCGTGAATGAGGTGAAGTAAACATTTCTAAATTACAACTTGATCATTAAAAAACGTCGCAACAATCCATCACCGAAAACCGAACGAAGGGGTAAGGTGAACTAACAGAAGCACCCAACCCAATAAGACTCGGAGATTTCCTTAGAAAGACTTTGAATTCAAGTTCATGTTTTCTCAAAGTAAAGCCAAAAGAATAACATTTTAAGAAAATAGGCGCTTTTTCTGCTAATGTATATAAATGACAGAGGGCACCACATGGGTTTACAGAGGTGCTGAAACTAACACACTTATCCTATGATAACTATGATTATTACTAAGGCCCGGATAAATACGTAATAAACATTTCAAAATATGTAAATATAATATGGACTCAAAAATCTAAAATATGGAAAAAATATGTAATAATAAAACATACTTAACACTATAGTAGAAAAAACACTATTTATTTTGAAACATCACATTAACATTTGAATTGCAGCATACAGGGTGTTTCTAGTCAAAGTGGACAACGTATTCTAGGTTATAGAACTCGTTAAAACTAACATTTTTTTTAAGTAGGTACTTTTTTATCTTGGCTTTTGTTCTCGAATTATGGACCTTTTTTTGTTTTTTTACGCATCTCTATATGACCAATATTTGTAGTCGGATTTAAAAAATTAAAGTTCTTTGGAATCAACAGTTTAATATCTATAACGTTTGTTGAAAACTGTTTACAAAAAATTTACAGCAGCAAAAGGGCGGTGATTTCATATTTTGGAAATTGAATAGCAGAAAATCTACTCTACTACTATAATTTAAAATGACCATCATTTTGCTGTTCTAAATTTTTTGTAAAAAAGTTCTGAACAAACATTGTAGATATTAACCCGTTGATTCTAAAAAACTTTAATTTATTTAAATCCGACTATAAATAATGGAGATATAGAGATTTGTAAAAAAAAATAAAAAAGGTCCATAATTCGAAAACAAAAGCCAAAATGAGAAAAATTACTTAAACAAAAGTGTTAGTTTTGACGAGTTCTAATAACCTCTATTACGTTGTCCACTTTGAGTAGAAACACCCGGTATAATCATTTGTTTGTTTAAATTATCAAAATTAAAACTCTTTCTAGGTTATAGAACTCGTTAAAACTAACATTTTTTTAAGTAGGTACTTTTTTATCTCGGCTTTTGTTCCCGAATTATGGACCTTTTTTTGTTTTTTACACATCTCTATATGACCAATATTTGTAGTCGGATTTAAAAAATTAAAGTTCTTTGGAATCAACAGTTTAATATCTACAACGTTTGTTGAAAACTGTTTACAAAAAATTTACAGCAGCAAAAGGGCGGTGATTTCATATTTTGGAAATTGAATAGCAGAAAATCTACTCTACTACTATAATTTAAAATGACCATCATTTTGCTGTTCTAAATTTTTTTGTAAAAAAGTTCTGAACAAACATGGTAGATATTAAACTGCTGATTCTAAAAAACTTTAATTTATTTAAATCCGACTAGAAATAATGGAGATATAGAGATTTGTAAAAAAAAATAAAAAAGGTCCATAATTCGAAAACAAAAGCCAAAATGAGAAAAATTACTTAAACAAAAGTGTTAGTTTTGACGAGTTCTAATAACCTCTATTACGTTGTCCACTTTGAGTAGAAACACCCTGTATAATCATTTGTTTGTTTAAATTATCAAAATTAAAACTCTTTCTAGGTTATAGAACTCGTTAAAACTAACATTTTTTTTAAGTAGGTACTTTTTTATCTTGGCTTTTATTCTCGAATTATGGACCTTTTTTTGTTTTTTACGCATCTCTATATGACCAATATTTGTAGTCGGATTTAAAAAATTAAAGTTCTTTGGAATCAACAGCTTAATATCTATAACGTTTGTTGAAAACTGTTTACAAAAAATTTACAGCAGCAAAACGGCGGTGATTTCATTTATGGAAATTGAATAGCAGAAAATCTACTCTACTACTATAATTTAAAATGACCACCATTTTGCTGTTCTAAATTTTTTTGTAAAAAAGTTCTGAACAAACATGGTAGATATTAAACTGTTGATTCTAAAAAACTTTAATTTATTTAAATCCGACTATAAATAATGGAGATATAGAGATTTGTAAGAAAAACAAAAAAGGCCCATAATTCGAAAACAAAAGCCAAAATGAGAAAAATGTTTTTTTACAACTTTTTCTCAAATTACCTACCTACCGGAGAAAAAGTTGTAAAAAAACATTTTTTACTAGCAGGATGTAATTGCATATTTGAACGTAGTTTTTAGTTCTGATTAACTTATGTATTATTAATTTTGTTCTTGTAAAATATGGATTAATATCTGAAATATGGAAAAATATGGAAAATAAAAATGTCATTTTCTCGATCTAAATATCATAATTTATGTATAAAATATAATTAGGAACAAAGACCATTTCAATTAAAAATATGTATTTACATATTAATCCGTGCCTTAATTATTACATAATTGTAAATATTTTGTGAAATGTGTGTCCTCTATATGTCGAATCAACATGAGCCTTGTGACACATAAAGATTATATTATTAATTATTATTAGTAGAGACATTCTTTCTTTAAAGTCTATTAACATGACAATTCCAAAGTATAGGATCGTCGTAAAGAAATATGTAAGAACAAAAAAGGTTGAACTGTCCAAATAATTAGATTTGTGCCTAATTTAACCCCCAAAACGGAGCAACTTATTGTGGAGTAAATAAGAAATAGATTCATTGCAATATCATCTTATTACAATAAATTTTCGTTGCATTCCATTTTATAATCCTATTTTATTTATCTCGAAAGTACCACCAACGTATTTTGGCAGTACTTAATCTGTGGTTAAAGGAATTAGTTAATAATTTGGCCACATTTCAAATTTAAGTATAGGGATTAGGTTTAATTTATGACCCCTTATTCACTCTGCAACACTTGTTGTTTCTAGAACAATTCCGTTACCTACATCAAATCATTCAGATGTACAAATGTCATAGTTATAACGGTAACGACTGAAAAACAGAATCATTCCAAATACCATAGAATAGATTTGTCCTACTTTAAATTGATCTTGTTATGTGTAGGGCGACATTTATTTCGTTTACATCTCTTTATGAGGTTTCAAAACATTTTCGAGCAATCTAGGATGAATTATTGTTTAATATAACGAACAAAAGTTCTCCCATTAATATAACCAATATAGCTAAGCAGGTTATAAACAGAGAACAACGCGTGGGTTTGCTATTTTTTAATAATCTTTAATATGCGAATATATTACATTATAATAACTTTTACAACGAAGTTATTGTGTCGCCATATGCTATATGAAAGTGTCTATAACAGACGATAAATTGATCAACACCGGACAATCAAGGTAGACGTTCGTTTCAAAATGTAATGGTACAACAATATTTGTGTCAGATTAATGTAACTTTATTAAAAAATTATGAAAGTTAAGACGAAAGTAAGAATAGTGTTTGATTAATAAACTTTGAATTACAAAAGTGATTAAGAAAAATTAATACGTGTTCTAAACAATGCATTCTTGAAATTGATATACACGGAATTTTGGCAACTGATTTTGACCATTAATTACGGCTAGTAAACGTTTTAGAAGAGAATGAAATTTTTTCACACAGTGTAATAATATTTATGTTCGTTGTAATACTTGGCTATTATTAAATCTATTAATTTAAGTTTGAATATATTTAAAGGTATTTACGAGGTGATAAACAAAGACCGGCGACTCATGTTGATATTAAAAATTTAAAAAGTACAACTTGTGAATGTTATATTGTTAAGTTTGAAATTTTTAAGGTTCATAAAATCTAGGTGTACTTCGTGTATACAATAACGATAACTCTTTCACCTGTTTCAATATATTATTCTAAGATTATAGGTTTGTTCCACTTATTTTCTATTACAACAATGTTGTAGTCGAGTAAAACCTAGAAATTTAACTTTATAATTCTCCATGTAAATTTTTGCAAGATCAATATAAGGGCATGAAATATGCTTCGATTCAAACTAATTGCCACACTTGTGTTTCCAGATAAAATAAGAACACGCGGTAAAATTTGATCATATTAACAATTTCACATGCTGGGCTATAAATAATAACTGTAAATTGGAGAAAATGACAAACAGTGAAGGGTGGTAGTAGATGTCCATGGACGCCCACTGGTATCAACACGGTATGAATATTGAAGACTATGACGGACTTCTTTCCCTAATGAATTGAGATCGACATGATTAAATCCTACCAAGAGTACGAAATAAAGCCAGAAGTAACACACTAAGAGCCTAAGAGGACCAAATACGAAACCATCTTAAATTTTAATGACATCTCAAATGGAGACTGTAGGAAAGCGAAGCTTGTTTCCGTAACAACACTCAAATCTGAACGTCAGAAATAATACAGGAATAAACCTAATTGTTTCCTTACACGTCAGTACGAACAACCAGCGAATCAAATGGGAGAATTGAAAATGAATATAAAGAGCGAAAAGATGTAGTAATGTAAGTAAATACAGAAAAACCGTGCCAGAGTGAGTCACCTTGGTCATTTGAAATAGTATGCAGCACCACTTTTCCACCACCTATTGTGAAGTATCTTGAATATTACGTTTCGAAATTGAGATAACTATATTGCTCACAATCTAAATCTCAAGCTAGTATTTTCATAATCCAAAAAAACTAAGCAAAGCAATTACAGTATTATTACACTAATTATATAAAATAATAAATGAAACCATTGTTCATTTACTGCACAATATAAAGATTAATTGAACTGGTCTTGGTCTTGGAAGTTTCTTCTTCATTATATAAGGTATGTCGGAACCTGTTGGAGTGTAAATGGGAAAAAAGTACCTAACCTGGAACGGAGTGTAATCCTTATATTGTTTTGTTTCGTCAGATCATACATATTATAATTATGTATATAAACAAAAAATCAAAAATTGCCTCTTTCTTATACAGTTTGATTATTATACAAAGAGCAAGAAAGTGTTTAGGGAAAAAGTTTTACATGGGATGTTCGCGAAGAATTCGTATACGTATTCTTTGAACAATTAGCAAAAATTATTCTGCGCAATTTTTCCTAATTCCTAACCGTTGAGGAGATATGGGCGGTTGAAGTTGACATACTCACACTCAGTTAACAACAGTTAAACCTGACTTAACTCATACTAAGTCCTATCGTAGTGACGTAAATCATACTATCTAGAGCTAAAAATGTAAAAGTAAGTAAAAAGAATACCTACTCTGTAACCATTTTTGTTTGTTACCTCGTTATTTTATGTGCATTTTTGTGCTATGTTGTGTTCTTGTTAATTTGTTACTGAAAATTGTTATTAAAAGTTTTGCTTTATGATAATTTTAAGCCTTATAAGTTTTTAAACTAAAATTTAGACAAAATCCTCTTTCAGATATGTGTATTATACTTCACGCAGGGAGCGAAAATGGATTTATTGAGGGTTGTTAAGCAATATTTTGTTCAAAAAGTAAACTTAGCGATTATCATGGGGAAATGAACCAGGAAAATTTCTTGAAATGGTTCGAATATCAATTGTTGCAAAACGTACAGAATCCTTCTCTGATTATACCACAGATTTCTAACCATACACCTAGATTAACAACTTCATGTATTCGCCATTTCTCAAACTGGCAAAAGTGGTGAGAAATTCCATATACGTATATGGGCGCCATTTGTAATACTGGCAATTGTGGCCTCACTCTTTATCAATGAAGTTGTCAATCTAGGTGTATGGTTAGAAATCTGAGGATTATACTGGATAATGCATCTTATCACAGCATGTTATTGGAGAAAACGCTTACCACTGCATGGACTAAGGAGTGGTTGACAAATGAAAACATCCCCTATAAAGATATTATGTTTAAGATCGAACTTTTGCATATTCTCTCAGTAAGGACACAAACAAACAATTTTTACATTAGTTATTAAACACAACTCTTTTTTAAAAGCAAACCACCCAAAAAGTATGTAAAGAATGAACTCGACACAAAGTCTTACGTCTTCCTCCTTACCATTGCATATTCAAGCCTATTGAACGTCGTGTCGTTATATATGCAACCAACCATTCAGTAGGTCATTAAAATTCATTCGTGGTTTAAAAAAAATTTTTTTGCTGGGAAATTAAATATTTCCTGATCAATCTGCAAAAATTTAAACGGTGATGACGTACGCGCCACTTTGTTTGGCTTTAACTATACAGGGCGTTCTTTTGCGAGCTTTAGTTAGAGGTTTCCAGGAAAGTTTTCTAGGTAGATTTTTGAAAATTTGTACTTAGGGGTTACTTAGAAATCCGAATCGATGTAAAATATTTTCAAAATGGCAGCACTTCCGGAAATGCCGGACGTAGCTACTAACTTCGTTATTTTAAATGGTAATCCCTATTTTTTATTGCATTTTTGGATTCTACGTGAAATTTCATAACCTTTGACACCAACATGTCAATATCTACAAGTTATGGTTATTTTCATTTATTTAAAAAAAATGGCAAATGCAGACGGTACTTTAAGAATTCATTGCTTGAAAACCATTGTAGTTACGGCGACCGAGTAGTCACCACCGCATAGAGGAAGAATAGGGCTTTCTTTTGGTGTACTTAAAAAAAGTTATGTTGCGTACCACGTCACCTGAGGCACCAAATTTAAAAAAATTCAAAGATTAACAACTCAGTTTTATAAATGATATGACCATTTTCTTACTATTGCATTTGATAGAGAATCAAAAAGAGCACATTTTGGTATTACATGTTCCTATTCCTATCTTTAATAGTTTCTGACTTATTTTCATTTCATTGCAATGATACCATTTTTTTCGGATTTTTAGTAGTTGGCCATGACCTTACGGCAAACGAATTTTAAACCAATCAAGTGATATTAATCCGTCATCAAATCAATTTAAAACCTTGTCTTCAAAATGAGCGCCTTCATGTTTCAAACACAAACTCTTTATCGTAAACGTTCTCGTGTGGAGTATCGCATGACTTGTGATTCAGTATTCAGTATATTCCTGCAGAGGTAGATAAATAAATGTGGAAATACAAAATATTGTTATTTTTAAACGCACAAAGTACAATAAAACTCCAGTGTACATCTAAATTCAAACAAAAATTTTAATGGCACCAGCAATGCGAATTATGGCTATTAAATTTTTATTAAATTTGTCCTCCTCTGATCAAGTAATGTTCCCCAAAAAATATTCCCGGTTCCTTAACATTAGCTATTCGTAAAACTCTTACTCTAGGTCTAGGTAATTGTTTTCCAAAATTCAAACAATTTCATTCCAGGGTTCGGATGGTACGTTCACTAGGACGCGGTCTTTCTGGATATCTCTCAATGAGTATATGACAAGCATGTGACGCGATTCTGTTCATTTCACCACAAATAACAATTAGAGTTAACCTATAACAGGTGACGGTTTAGTATCACTTGATTTGTTCAAAATTCGATTGCCATGGTCCATGTCATGGTCGACTGCTACAAAAAATTCGAAAAAAATGGTATCAATGCCATGAGATGAGAATACGTCAGAAACTATTAAAGATAGGGATAGGAACTTGTAATACCAAAATATGCCCTTTTTGACTCTCTATCAAATGAAATAGTAAGAAAATGGTCATTTCATTTAAAAAATAAGTTTTTAGTCTTTGAATTTTCCTAAATTTGGAACCCCATAGATGAGGTCGTACGTAACTTAACCTTTTTTTAAGTACATCAAAAGAAAGCCCCATTCTTCTTCTATGCGCTGTTGAAGACTCGGTTGCCATAGCTACAAGGGTTTTCAAGTAATGAATTCTTAAAGTACCGCCTGCATCCGCCATTTTTTTTAAACAAGTGAAAATAACTTAAAAACCATGCATTTCACGTAGAATCCAAAAATGCAATAAAAAATAGGGGTTGCCATTTAAAATAACGAAGTTACTAACTACTTCCGGCATTTCCGGAAGTGTTGCCATTTTGAAAATATTTTAGATCGATTCGGTTTTCAGAGTAACCCCCAAGTACACATTTTTATAAACCTACCTATGAACCTTTCCCAGAAACGTCTAACCAAAGCTCCCAAAAAAACACTCTATATATTCTTTGTTTATACACACAATACACGGTACTATGATCCACTGAGAAAAAAACGTAAAATGGATTGGCGTCAGTTTCAAAAATTGTAATGCCTCATGCCCAGTACAATTTGAAAAATCAACAAGAACCCTTTATAACTTGGATTATTGCGTGTTGACACCCCTAAAACACCAACGAGTGAGAGAATCTGAAAATTGTATACTACTGAACACTTGAGTGGACACACTTTTTACTTATAGAATTAACTTACAGGCGCCACGATAATTATACTATTACAATATTTGCTAGTAAAAACGATTATGCAAACTATTTATAATACTATACTTAGATTTGTAATAAAATTGCTTAACCGAATGGTTTTCTTAATAACCGAATTTATTACAGTTATAAAACTTATTCGAGATTAAAGTGAAACTATATTAGTATTATAGTAATAAGTTCCAATTATAATCGACAATAATTAAATGGTACTAAAAAGGAGCTTTCAGGTTTTCACGTGTAGCAACTTTATTTTTTGAATTTAAACAAAAAAAGAGTAACCTACCAATTAAAATTTCTAGTGATTTTTGAAGGTTTTTTTTTCACTTTCTCATCCGTTTTAAATCCGTTAACTTTAATAAAGTTGCACGATTGTAATCTTATTTAGTAAATTTCGAAGTTTTTTCTCTCGATGATTATTGCTAAATAACTATACTTTATTTATAATTAAATACATAAATGGGTGTTAATTCCGGACACCCCGAGGTTAGATTCAAGATCCACTTTACTGTTTTATTATCTTATATTTTATAATCATTATTTTCAACGAGATAAAATAAAATCGCGGGTCATCTATACGCCGAAAGGTAGTCGTTTATGGTACCTGTAAGCGTAATTTTAATAATATGCAAGTACTGACCTACTCAATCACTTACTTATTTAAGAAAATGGATAAAGCGGATGTTATTACAGTCAGTACAACAGATTTAGATCCAAAAAACATGTATAACACGAAAACAATGAAATTCTTTAGTTTTTAACTCGCAACAAATAAGACACGACATGCTTCGTCTGTACATATATTGTTAAGGTACGTGCAAAAAATACAAAATTACAGGTGCTTGTATACGAATCGTAATTAAGGTCTTCATGTAAGTTACCTGTTGTTATTTAGTATCCCTTCCGGTTCCCAAAATTACCGATAATCACTTAAAATGCAAATATACCAGTACATCAACGGAGAATTATAAATGCATTGTGGAATGAGTGCACGTCCTCATTTTATGCATTGTAGACTTATCCATACTTAAAAACAAGAATAGAGGTGCTTAAGAGACTCGTTAAAGGATCACAATAACTATCTTTGTTGTCTCTCGGGCTGACAATAAAGATCATACATTTTGTATCACCACTTTTGTCACATTGTGGCTTCAATTCTTCCTAGTACCTCTTAAACGTTGTATACCTACATATATATATATATATATATATATATATATATATATATATATATATATCCCGCTATCCATCCGACGTCCTTACATTGGCGATTTGCTATACATCCGACGTCCATGTGACATACAACGTCCAATATACGGACGTCGGATGGAATTCCTTAATAATTTTTTTTTGAGCCATGTACCGCCATCTAAGTCGATTGTAAAAATTTCGTATGGACGTCCGATGGTGCCTATATGAAAAAAAATATACGATTTGAGTTCACAAAATTTTATAAAGAGGGCGCTAAATTCGATTCGCGTATATTGTCATTATACATTCAGCTACGATGTTAAGGGAATCGGACGTCCGAAAACATGGCAACGCCGCAAACTTTATTCTACATGATATAAATAGTATCAACACCGATGTTTTATGAAACCGACGATTTGTACTGCGCCTTTCTTTTTAGATTGTTGGTCGTATCAATTGCAATTACCTAAATCATTTGAGGAGAAATGCGACATTAAAATTAGCTTGCCAAATATCGAATAAATAAATAATTAACTGCTGAACTATAATATCCTGGTCTAATGCCTAATACCGTTTAACAATTAAAATTAACTCGCAAATAAGTACTATACCTACTAACCAATATTATTTCTTTGCGGAACTGTAAAAACAAACAAAATCAAATGTCATGCCTGAACCCAATTATACTCTTAGACACATCAAAGTTAAAATTTATTTAATGCAAATAGTTTGTTACGTTATTTTTTCCAAATATAATAATAAATTATCAGTAATACACAAATAAATTATGTCAGAGTGGAGGCTTCCACGGCCAGATTCGGTAAAATAAAAATGATCTTCAGGCCAGGACCGTTTTCATGTTGAAAAAGTCGAGTTTTATTACTTACGTAATAAAATATAAAAACTCTTTAAATTGATAGGATCCATATTCTGGTGGTAAAGTGATATATCTCCAAATGGGGTGAACTGATAAAAACCAAATAAGTTGGGGCTTCGCCCTTTGTTTAACTTATTATTATTCGTTCCCCATTATAACCTGCGGCTGACCTTCCTATTGGCTTCCGTTTTTCAGCAACCATTGATGGACTGACTCGACGTTATCTATTTCAATGATCAATTTGTAATTTTTTGAAATTTTTACTTCGCTTCATTCATGCCCATTACTCCATTTCTACATCAACTACATCAACATTACACTAGACCTGATGATGACACCATATAGGTAGTCGTAACAATGTCGTAAGCTTAATCAATTTATTAATTTTATCCACTTCGATTTACAATTTAATCATAATAAATGTTATTCATGGGGAAGGATTCGGGATTATTTGGTTATTATAAAAACTCTTTCCAAATGAACCAACGGGAACACATACACTATACTAAACTGCACACTCTGGAACATGTGTGACTAAGACATCGCGAAAAGGAAGTGATGCTTTAGCCTCAACTTCCATGGTAAACTTGATGTCGGGATGTTGGGTATTTAAAGATGATCTTGGAATTCCAACAAAGCGTCATAACAGTGTGGTCAAATTAAGAAGGTATCTGGATTCTGGATTACGATGGGAGGGTGGTCAAAAGTCCACTCGCACATAGGCCACCTATTCGGGCCCTTTGTGCTGCCTCCCTGATTAGAGTCGTTCGACCCCGCATCATCACTCAAGCCATCCCACACGTGAGATAAACCTGAGGATGCTGGACGGGGAAGCGGCTCTAATCTTAGCCATGTCCGCCCAGGAGTCCCCCAACATGGATCGTCTTAATTCGACAAGTACGGGACACTCACAAAGTATGTGTTGCGCCGTCTCATCTTCTGTGTAGCATCCTCTACAGGATGGTGATTCAACCAAGCCCATGCGGTGCATGTGTGATGATCTTGGAATTCCAACAAAGCGTCATAACAGTGTGGTCAAATTAAGAAGGTATCATCGACATGTCTATTGTACCACACTTTGAACTGAAGATGAAACGATTCCAGAACGACCGATACGAAAAACGCCGCCAGAAGACGTTAGCTACCGGCGAGAGCACAGAACGCACAACAGCGCCAGAAACTTGTTCGTTACACTTACCCCGCAGCTGAAAATAAGTAGAAGAAAACTAATGCGACCCTTCAGAAATAGAATTCATGATGGTAACTTTGGTAAATAGAGACGTAACATCGAAGCTCACAAAAAGATCTTGGGGATTCAAGCGAAGATCGGAGATGCGTTGAATGATGTGTGATGACGTGCGGCATGTAATACGTCAAATAATTGGCCAGATACTTAGCGTGTGTCTAGGTGGGCGAGTTGATGGTGTTGATAGACCAAAAGTCATTGTTGGTGGGTTCAACATTACGGATTACCGTCTTGCTTAATATTTGTTTGATGGTGAACAAATAGCTTGCGCATGTATTTGAAATTTAACTAAAAACGACGGGGAGCCACAGCGCAATAATTATGACGAGTTGCTCGAGGACATTTGTTACTCCACCTTACAATTTTGTCTTTTGATTAACTCAAAATTTTGGATGATCAACTTGGTCAATGCATCTTATATCGCAAACAAATAGGTTGCGTATGTATTTGAAAGAATTTTTGTTTTGCAACCTTTTCCAATAGTTTTGACCGTGAATACCTGATTTCGGAAAAAGGCGAAAGGTGTGAAATTTGACTAAAAAGGATGGGGAGACGCAGCGAAATAATTATGACGAGTTGCTCGAGTAAATTTGTTACTCCACCTTACAATTTTATCTTTTGTTTAACTTAAAATTTTGGATGATATTGGATCAACTTGGTCAATGCATCTTATATCCTAAACAAATAGGTTGCGCATGTATTTGAAAGAATTTTTGCTGTGCAACCTTTTCCAATGGTTCTGACCGTGAATACCTGACTTAGGAAAAAGGCAAAATGTGTGAAATTTGACTATAAACGATGGGGAGCCACAGTGCAATAATTATGACGAGTTGCTCGAGGAAATTTGCTACTGAACCTTACAATTTTGTCTTTTGATTAACTCAAAATTTTGAATGATCAACTTGGTCAATGCGTCTTATTTCGTAAACAAATAGGTTGCGCATGTAATTTTGGATGATATTGGATGAACTTGGTCAATGCATCTTATATCGTAAACAAATAGGTTGCGCATGTAATTTTGGATGATATTGGATGAACTTGGTCAATGCATCTTATATCGTAAACAAATAGGTTGCGCATGTAATTTTGGATGATATTGGATGAACTTGGTCAATGCATCTTATATCATAAATAAATAGGTTGCGCATGTATTTCAAAGAATTTTTGTTTTGCAACCTTTTCCAATAGTTTTGACCGTGAATACCTGACTTGGGAAAAAGACGAAAGGTGTGAAATTTGACTAAAAACGATGGGGAGACACAGCGAAATAATTATGACGAGTTGCTCGAGTAAATTTGTTACTCCACCTTACAATTTTAACTTTTGATTAACTTAAAATTTTGGATGATATTGGATCAACTTGGTCAATGCATCTTATATCCTAAACAAATAGGTTGCGCATGTATTTGAAAGAATTTTTGCTGTGCAACCTTTTCCAATGGTTCTGACCGTGAATACCTGACTTGGGAAAAAGGCAAAATGTGTGAAATTTGACTATAAACGATGGGGAGACACAGCGAAATAATTATGACGAGTTGCTCAAGTAAATTTGTTACTCCACCTTACAAGTTTATCTTTTGATTAACTTAAAATTTTGGATGATATTGGATCAACTTGGTCAATGCATCTTATATCCTAAACAAATAGGTTGCGCATGTATTTGAAAGAATTTTTGCTGTACAACCTTTTCCAATGGCTCTGACCATGAATACCTGACTTGGGAAAAAGGCAAAATGTGTGAAATTTGACTATAAACGATGGGGAGCCACAGCGCAATAATTATGACGAGTTGCTCGAGGACATTTGTTACTGAACCTTACAATTTTGTCTTTTGATTAACTCAAAATTTTGGATGATCAACTTGGTCAATGCATCTTATATCGCAAACAAATAGGTTGCGTATGTATTTGAAAGAATTTTTGCTGTGCAACCTTTTCCAATGGTTCTGACCGTGAATACCTGACTTGGGAAAAAGGCAAAATGTGTGAAATTTGACTATAAACGATGGGGAGACACAGCGAAATAATTATGACGAGTTGATCAAGTAAATTTGTTACTCCACCTTACAAGTTTATCTTTTGATTAACTTAAAATTTTGGATGATATTGGATCAACTTGGTCAATGCATCTTATATCCTAAACAAATAGGTTGCGCATGTATTTGAAAGAATTTTTGCTGTACAACCTTTTCCAATGGCTCTGACCATGAATACCTGACTTGGGAAAAAGGCAAAATGTGTGAAATTTGACTAAAAAGGATGGGGAGCCACAGCGCAATAATTATGACGAGTTGCTCGAGGACATTTGTTACTGAACCTTACAATTTTGTCTTTTGATTAACTCAAAATTTTGGATGATCAACTTGGTCAATGCATCTTATATCGCAAACAAATAGGTTGCGTATGTATTTGAAAGAATTTTTGTTTTGCAACCTTTTCCAATAGTTTTGACCGTGAATACCTGATTTCGGAAAAAGGCGAAAGGTGTGAAATTTGACTAAAAAGGATGGGGAGACGCAGCGAAATAATTATGACGAGTTGCTCGAGTAAATTTGTTACTCCACCTTACAATTTTATCTTTTGTTTAACTTAAAATTTTGGATGATATTGGATCAACTTGGTCAATGCACCTTATATCCTAAACAAATAGGTTGCGCATGTATTTGAAAGAATTTTTGCTGTGCAACCTTTTCCAATGGTTCTGACCGTGAATACCTGACTTAGGAAAAAGGCAAAATGTGTGAAATTTGACTATAAACGATGGGGAGCCACAGTGCAATAATTATGACGAGTTGCTCGAGGAAATTTGCTACTGAACCTTACAATTTTGTCTTTTGATTAACTAAAAATTTTGAATGATCAACTTGGTCAATGCGTCTTATTTCGTAAACAAATAGGTTGCGCATGTAATTTTGGATGATATTGGATGAACTTGGTCAATGCATCTTATATCGTAAACAAATAGGTTGCGCATGTAATTTTGGATGATATTGGATGAACTTGGTCAATGCATCTTATATCGTAAACAAATAGGTTGCGCATGTAATTTTGGATGATATTGGATGAACTTGGTCAATGCATCTTATATCGTAAACAAATAGGTAGCGCATGTAATTTTGGATGATATTGGATGAACTTGGTCAATGCATCTTATATCGTAAACAAATAGGTTGCGCATGTAATTTTGGATGATATTGGATGAACTTGGTCAATGCATCTTATATCATAAATAAATAGGTTGCGCATGTATTTCAAAGAATTTTTGTTTTGCAACCTTTTTCAATAGTTTTGACCGTGAATACCTAACTGACTTGGGAAAAAGACGAAAGGTGTGAAATTTGACTAAAAACGATGGGGAGACACAGCGAAATATTTATGACGAGTTGCTCGAGTAAATTTGTTACTCCACCTTACAATTTTATCTTTTGATTAACTTAAAATTTTGGATGATATTGGATCAACTTGGTCAATGCATCTTATATCCTAAACAAATAGGTTGCGCATGTATTTGAAAGAATTTTTGCTGTGCAACCTTTTCCAATGGTTCTGACCGTGAATACCTGACTTGGGAAAAAGGCAAAATGTGTGAAATTTGACTATAAACGATGGGGAGCCACAGTGCAATAATTATGACGAGTTGCTCGAGGAAATTTGTTACTGAACTTTACAATTTTGCCTTTTGATTAACTCAAAATTTTGGATGATCAACTTGGTCAATGCATCTGATATCGTAAACAAATAGGTTGCGCATGTATTTGAACGAATTTTTGGCTTGCAACCTTTTTCAATAATTTTGACCGTGAATACCTGACTAGGGAAAAAGGCAAAATGTGTGAAATTTGACTACAAACGATGGGGAGACACAGCGAAATAATTATGACGAGTTGCTCGAGTAAATTTGTTACTCCACCTTACAATTTTATCTTTTGATTAACTTAAAATTTTGGATGATATTGGATCAACTTGGTCAATGCATCTTATATCCTAAACAAATAGGTTGCGCATGTATTTGAAAGAATTTTTGCTGTGCAACCTTTTCCAATGGTTCTGACCGTGAATACCTGACTTGGGAAAAAGGCGAAATGTGTGAAATTTGACTATAAACGATGGGGAGCCACAGCGCAATAATAATGAAGAGTTGCTTGAGGAAATTTGTTACTGAACCTTACAATTTTGTGTTTTGATTAACTCAAAATTTTGGATGATCAACGGATCTTAAATCGTAACAAAATTGTTATTGGAACCGGCAGGCGAAAGTTCAAGCACACTGATAAATAGACTTGAAAATTGGGTGCATTCCGATTTTTATTTTGTTGCTTAAATACGCATAATATATCCTCTACAGTGCATGCGGAACTTTCTATTTTATAATTTAAATTTAAATACAAAATGCTTACTCAAGGGTAAAGACACGCGTTAAATGTTGCAACATTGCTGGACGTCGAATGAATAGCAAATTCTTAAAGTCATAAAAACCAATGAATATCGCTGGACGTCGAGTGTCTCCCCAGTAAAATGACGTTCGATGGATGTCACGATGAAACGTAAATTTTTTTTTAGATCAACCTTTTAGCGTGCGTTATAGGTAATTCCGGTTAGTTGTATATACTTCAATGTATATTAACGAATTGCTATTATATCTCGTGGACGTCTCATGTTCTGACTATGAAAGGACGTCCAGTGTATAGCGGGATGTATATATATATATATATATATATACATCTCACATACGTCCTCTTACTCGTTCTTCTACTATTATTTATAATGCTATGTGACGAAAAAAGCGTTAAAATGCTCCTGCTGTTCGCAAACTATAAGCGGTTATTGTTCGTACGTTGAAAGACTTTGACTTGGAAACAATGGATACAATTATCAAGTTTATAATGGATTTCTTTCTGAGATGTAACTTACTTTCAAGGAATTTCAACAAAACTTAAAGAAAACTGACAAAATATTCAACGCTAAATTAATTATGAATTAGTAATGGTGCGAGAGAATGAGGTCAACATCTCTGGAGACCAAACTATCGTGTAATATGTTCTTGTATTGATGGTTCTTTATTGTCGATTTTCAATTTATACGGACTCCAATTAACACCATCGTTGCTTATTTTCCATTAGTTTCAATCCTTATCGGAAAAGCGGGTTTAACTACTTAATCTTCGGTTAGGACATTTATCCAAACACATTCAAATCAAAATAGAGAATAACAGATAAAACACTAATCTTGGATTGGTCTCCTGTTGTACGTATACACCTAAGTAAAAATGTAATTGTGGCAATGTAAAAATTGCTGTTATGTGGACAAAAAGCATCTCCACATTTATAGACGTTCTTGTTCACTGCAACTTTTTCCGATTAACCACAGTGCTGCAATGCTAACAAATTATATACAAGTAGAAAACCTACAGTCATTCCTAAATGTACCTATACTTTAATTAATTATTGGATGAATAATAAATAATTCCATTGAATTTGTTTACCATTATGCTATATTCAGGAAAACAACTCATAAAACCTATCTCAACAATTAATTATCTCTAAACTTATTTGTGGAAGTCCATAAATTGTAATAATAAATACAAGTAATTCCACTAAGTAATTAATTATTACTTTATTTATTATTAAGTACTATTCAACAAGTTGCATAATTTGTGTGCTTGTCCATACTATAAAAACCCAGCATCTTGTCAAAATTGACTATTTCCCGAAGCTTTTAAGTGTTTTCCTATACATTGTGTCCAAGATAAGGAGGACCACTATGGGGATTTCGGAAACGGTAAGAGATAGAGTTTCAATTAAATGGGAAAAAAGTTGGGCAATTTTGAGTTTAGTAAATAGCTATTTATACAACTAGTGGTAAAAGCCATACTTTTTATCACCTCGCCTCGATGAACAACACGTCGTGTGATAAAAAGGCGCTTTTATCTCGTGTTTTATATAAGATTTTTTCGCATTTTGTTGCAAAATGAATGAATGAACAAAATTTTTCCCCTATAAATTGCTGATGAGTCGTATCTAGACATCCAGAAGGTCCGTTGCTATGGCAATTTATTTCAATAGCAAACGAATTCTTTGACAATTTTGAAGGTTTTCGAATCAAATTTGCTATTTCTTGAAATGAGTTCTTCCGAAGATTCAGATATTGAAAACGATCCAAATGCAGCTAAGTAGATACATGTTTATAATAAATAAAGGTTTTTTGCTGTTCTTTGTCTTATTTCTCCACAATAAATGTCATTTTACAACCAGTTACAAAAAGTAAAAGCATTTTATCACTTGTTACAAAAATTAAAAGCATAATTTATCACTTGTTACAAAAAGATTGACTTTTCAAAACTACAATGGCATTCAAAAAGTTGACATTTTGCAATGAAATGCGAAAAATGAAATTTTTAAACTGACGAAATTCCGAACCTTTCCGAAGTTATGCGACAAAAAGGGAATTTTCAGGATTTCGTTTTTGATAAATGGTTACTTTGTAGGTGATGTTAAATAAAAAGTAAAAGAAGCTTCTACCGGTACTTTTTAACGTTCTTTAACATAGTATACAGCAAATTGAAATCCGACGTTTCGTTTTCAAGTAACCATCATCAATTTTGTTTTTTTAAATACGGTCCTGATTTTTTACACATTATATTAGAAAAGTTTTTTATTTTGCATTCAAGCATGTATAACACATTATGGTTTAATTGCGATTTTATACTTATTTTATTATTTCACTTAAATTTACTAGATTCTACTTTGGAAGACGCTCTTGATATTTTACCCTAAGCCGTAGTATGCGATTGTTGGTTTCAGCAGGATGGTGCACTTGCGCACAATTCACTGGTGGTTCAGGATTACCTTTCAAATAGGTTTGCTGAAAGAGTTTTAAGCACCAATTCTGAAACACCCTGGCCAGCTCATTCTTCAGATATAACCCCGCCAAATTTTATTCTTTGGGGGTACATAATTATGTTTACAAAGATATCTTTGGAACAGAAGAAGAACTCCGAAGGTTTTTACTTGACGCATTCGAAACTGTAACACCTGCAATGTTAAAGAACGCTTTGGATTCAGAGAAGTTCAAGTTGGATTCTACAGAAGATGCTATTTACGATTTGAGAACGAAGGAGGGCTTTTCGAGCATTTATTATAATTTTTTTTAAATTATTGGTATGTTTAAATTTTCTTTTCATCAAATGTTATCTGTTCATTTATGTGTTGTTGATTGTTTGTAATGACTTGGTTATAAAATAAATAAAACCAAAACAACAACCTCCGCCCTTAGGCGGTTTTATTTATTAAACTCAACCCCTTTGTGACTGGATATCATGGATTTGGTTATAAAATTTGTATTCAAAATTGAAAATCCTGTGTCATTTCATTAATTTGATGAGAAAGTACAGTTAGCAAAAGCCCATTTATGAATAAAATTTAGTTTGAATGTTATTGGGAGGGATACAGGTTCGTACTTACATTTTTTCCGATAATCGTAAAGTAACTATAAAATCGCATTTAACCATAATGTGTGATACATGCTTGAATTCAGAATCAAAAGTTCTCCTAATATTATGTATAAACAGATCAGGACCGTATTTAAAAAAACAAAGTTGATGATGGTTACTCGAAAACGAAACGTTCGATTCCAATTTGCTGTATACCATGTTAAAGAACGTTAAAAATTACCCGTAGAAGCTTCTTTTACTTTTTATTTAACATCAACGACAAAGTAACAATTTGCCAAAACGAAATCCTGAAAATTCGCTTTTTGTCGCATAACTTCGGAACGGTTCGGAATTTCGTCAGTTTAAAAATGTCATTTTACTAAACTCAAAATTGCCCAACTTTTCTCCCATTTAACCGAAATTCTATCTCGTACCGTTTCCGAAATCTCTATAGTGGCCCTCCTTATCTGGACACAGCGTATAATCAAAATGAAATTTTAAGTATTTATAAATCCAATTGTGGAAAAATTAATTTCCTCTCCCCACTTATATTTCAGTGTAGCGTCGTTACAAACATTCCTAGATCTAATCTGACAGCATTTTGATTCAATTCTAATAGTAGCTATATACGTCCATTAAAGGTTTAAGGCGTTGTACTTGATAGTCGTTACACATATGCTGAACATGTCGTTAGGATCTTTAATTTCGCCTATCGTACATAATTAGAAACCCCAAAGTTTCCCCCCTCTTAGTATATAATCTTATGAGACAAAATCGTCTTGGAAACAGTTCAAAGAAAACCTGCAATCTACATCACCAAAATCCAGAATTGCCAACATCGTCGTCTCTTTATAGCTATTTTTTATAATTTAAAGATTATTGTACATTCCTCAGTAAAATACTATTGTAATTCCACTCGAACAGTTTGTGTACCAAACAATAACTTTTGGCACAATGGAAGGGCTGTTCCTGTTTTTTAACACAGCTTCAGAGGTGGATAAGCTGTGGATTATCTCCAAGCAGCTGTAAATGTACATATAAAAACTGCACCCTTGGTATTCAAAGTCTGAGCCATTTGATAATGTACGTGCGCCGCATGTCACCATGCAACATTCTTATTAATGTTCATTTCAGAAAGTTCACCAGTGTGGCACAAATATATGTTCGAACGAAACGCTACTCGAACACAAACCATATTTCCGGGTGTCCTGGAAGTCCTTGATCTGGCACTTCTTCCTCTCGCAAAATATCATGGTAAAACGCTGTTAGTAACGTAATAGTCATTCATCACACTAGCTCACCGCCTTAATTTTATCAATATTTATTTTTTATCCTTTTGATTCCATTCCATTTCCTCTTCGCGAATGCGAAACTGTAGATAAACCCAGCTATCCGACATGAAGACACTTATGTGATTTACATCAAAACATATTTGCTATAGTTTCTATCATACCCAGGATTAAATCTGACGACATGCAGAGTATTCCGTCTGATACTAGGTAAGCTAGCGTGGTCATGAATAACTTGGTATTCATAAACAGTACCGAACACTCGATGATTGGTAGTCGGAGGATACTGTAAAAAGTTATTTAGAAAACGTATTGTGGGCGACGTGACTGAAAAGTTCGGCAATGTCATTCAGTGAAGTGATCAAACATTTGCCAAGGACAAATATCTGGGAAAAGTACTCAGTACTCACCTTTACGACTCAGTGATATGGAAGACACTCGCGATTTTTCATAAAATGGTACATAGAGAGCGAAGTGGAAGAATTTGTGAAATCTTACGTAATACACCCAAAGTGAATGGAAGACTTGAAAATGGAAATTCTGGCAGCATGGAACAAGGGTGCATTGGGAAATGGCTTGCAAATGAAAAGGATATTGACGATCCTGGAAACTCGTAATAGTGTAGTAGGAATACAACAAGATAAAAAAGAAGAAGAAATGATAGTGTACACCACAAATACAGCAAAATTATTTTCTAAATGACCGCCTTGTTACCGTTGGCAATAAAATATACCCTTGGCGTGGTTGTATTGTATAGGCCAAAAAATGTTATTCTAATGACGATTGAAAAAGCAACAATGTTTAATTTGAAAGATAAAACTGCATGGATTTATAAGCTTTTATTACAATTATTATTTCAAGCTTTTTTATAATTAACGCTGAAGAATTTAAATATCCATTATTATCGATTCAATTTTCATGTTGCTGGTACTAAACCTGCATTCAAACCTTATTTACAGTAATCTAAAACGCAGAGAGGCAGAATACAGAATTTAGACAAAAAATATTTCAGAGATCGAGTCATTTATGGAAGATAAAATTAGAAAATGTCTAAGAAGATGCACAATAGTTCATGGATTTGAATTTGTTATGGAAACGGGAGAGCTCGATTTTCCGGCAGAAAGACTGGCACTTTTCTTCTTCGCAATTACCCAGCCCATTAAACTAGAACTAGAGTAATAGCAGGCAGCTAAGAAGCGTACAAGTCACACTGCCTTCTTGGATATATTTCAGATGTAGCTAGGCTGAAATTAAGTGGCTGTAAAACACTTAGACCTGTATCAGAATATTAACCCGTTATGGGATTATTTGACCAAAAAAAGCAAAAGTTCGATTAGGGAAAATAAAGACAGTATTTAAACGATCTGTCATCAAATTCTCGAATATGAAATACATAAACACTTCGCAAAACATAAACCAAATTAGGTAACAAAGAAATGCTTACGGAAGTGTCATACCATGAATCTACCAATTAAATTAAGTGGCGAAGTTATCTGTCGGAATCATAAAAGCAACGAGTTTGATAGTCATTTGGAATATTTGGATAAGAAATGTGTGCAATTAAATGTTTGATTTTAACAATTATAATTATGTGCGATATTCGAAGACAAATGGTGCACAAATATTATCTAACAATATTATGGGAGAGGTATTCGATTTGAATATTTGAATGAGAAAAGATTTCAGTATGGAAATGTTTGAAAAAAATTTGTATGAAGAGCGTTTGAGTTATTAAGTCGCAAAATCTAAATTGAATGAGATTCTATAAGAATTGAATTTAGTATTTCAAGTTGTTCGGTCCGAAAAAGCGTGCGTCATCCTTTTCACTGCTTGCAGCAGCACAATATCCGGAAATATAATCAGATCAGCGCTACGACAATTTGCTTCAATTTTATATGATATCTACGCTTTAGCGCGCGTGGTCTGCATTTTGTAAAGACGGTCACGCTTGAGTAGTCTTCTTCCGCTGTTCAATACATTTTATAATGTGCCTTACTTATTCATTGCACACAATCGCGTCAATAATTAATGAACATAGGGGTCAGACTGGCCTTTTAAAAGACCCTTCTTTATTGAGCTTTCCCCACAAATAGGTTGTTTTTGTTTGATAACTTTGTTTGATGGCTTTTTTTACGGGGACACTAGGACATAAATTTAAAATTATATTACTCGATATATAAAATTGGAGGATCACTTTACCTAAATTAGACATTTTCCACATATCTTTCAAACTGTCTCACATCACGTCATCAATTAACTAATTCCAGATCACAGAAGGCTATTTGGTTCGGTAATTAACAGGCAGTAAAAAATGATAAGCACTCAAAAACAATCAAAGTGAACCGCTCGTGAATTTTAATTAGGCAGTACCTACTAACAGCATATTGACATTAGTTGCTTTATTATCTAATTAAAACGTAACGTAACCAAAGGTTTGGTACTTGGGTGCATTAAGTGTAAGAATAAAAATCTAATAATCCAAGTTATCGTAATTTGAGAACACCAACAGAGGATACTCCATTGTATCACAGATTTGTTACACCTTCATATACCACGATTTTGGGCAATGAAGTGTTTAGTGATTGGAAAGAAACAATACCTTTGGTGGTCAATTGCAAACGAATGGGGGTCGTTATTTCGATAATTCAACTGATCAAGTCGATAGTTCGTGTAATTAACAATCATTGTTCAACCAACGTTCGTTCTTTGTTTCAACAAACAAAATTAAGTACAGCAATAAGTATTCTCCGTTCTACGATTCTGAAAGCCACATTTGTCAAAATTAACCAAAAGATTTACCATACCTACATAGCAATTATGTAACTAATAACTTAAAATTTAACACCATGAAACTCCCGTCATGTACAGAACCAACAGGAAGAGATTTTGGAAAATGGTTTATTCCCAATCCCAAATATTAATACTTTCTAATAATTCTTCTAGTTTTAAATCATATTGAACGTCTTAAGGAAATAATACTTAGAATATGATTCAAACACAAACTAAAAAAAAATGTTCGTGAGGAATGAGATCTATTACAAAAGTGCAACAACTAAAAAATCAACAAAAGGCCAACCATTGTATCAGAACAAGTGAAATAAAAACAAAATCAATACCAAAAGTACCTTCTATAAAAGTATTTTCAAATGCGATAAAACATGACACAAAAGTTACATTACTTTAGTGTGATTTGGGTATGTTTTGACTACCTAAGTAAATCTATAAGATAAGCGAGCTGGCTTTCTTGTCGCTAGAATCCGAAATTGTAAATACTTTCGATTTTAGCATTTTTAGCGACAACATTGAAAGTTTTGCTTCATCTAAGTGTCGTAAAAAATTGTTATTGTGTAGAAACCTGGTACCTACTGTAAATTTGTAAACTATTGTTATAATTAAATAGTGTTTTGATTCTTAAAAGTTTTTTTTTACTACCACTACTAAGTAAAAGGGTCTTATAATAATAATATATTAATGCTGTTCATACATATTATTATAGCCTATATAGGGCGCTAATAAGACGTAATCCGCTGCTGGTGCACTTGTCGAACACCAATGTAGTTAATAGCTACCTACATTGCTAGGGATCTGCAATCATTAACACATTTCCAGCATTTTCTAAGTTGGAGGGTAAAATTATTCGCCATCAAATTCGTGACAATACAAGGAACTATACTTTATTATGAGATTGTTATTTTGTATTTAGATATAATTTGTAATTTTACTATTTTGTTGCTAAAGATTACGGACGAAGACCAGTTCATACCGCACCACTTTCTTTCAGAGTTTAACAGAGCTTTAGCCATAGTAAATAGGACAAGATTGATTTTGATTACGAAAGAAGTTAATTTTATGGTTGTAACTGGCAAAAACAATATTTTAATGTTCCAAATGATTGGAAAGTATGAAGTACTAACAAAATAATATTGGTAAAAAGTTGGTCTTACTTCGCATTTGTTACTAAACCTAAACTTCCCACTTCTAAATTATTCGCCCGAAACTGAAAATACTGGAAAACTTCTCAGAGAGAACATGAGAGAATGGCTAAGCGTTTTTTTTGCTTACAAGTATATTATAACTGATAAGTAGAGCCCGGAATTGTAAGCGCAATCAAACATGAAAATAAGCAAGCAAATAAGCACGTAAAATGCAAAAAATAAGTGCCATAATAAGCATAATGCACAACAATTTTATTCAAGCTTACTTAAGCATTATTATTTATTAATTTAATGTATTACTTTAAAATATGAATCATGGTTGTAAACTGTGCAAAAATTGTAATTTGTCAGCCTTTTCTGAAATTCTGTGCGGTGAGTGCAGAAGTTTAACAAATAAGCCATCCCTTTTGTTATTTATTTATCTTAGGTATGATTTATGTCATGACGACATGACCATACACTGTCCCCCACTAATACCGACCTGACAAAAGAAAACCTTAATAAGGGGTTACAGTCCTAAGCGTCGGAAGATTTTTACATTAATTCCAAATTGAAAAATGACGTCATAAACGCGCAATTGCACCCTACCTGCAACCCCAAAGAGTAGGTAAAAGAATGTAAAAAATTAACGTTTTGAGTGAAATATGCAGTTTTAATAAAGAATCATAAAATAAGCATTTTTATTCGTAATAGCCGAAATAAGCATTTATAAGCATTATCAAGCATAGTTTAATAGACTTATTAATGCGTGCTTTGCAAGGTGTAACATTTCTGCTTACTTTTAAGGCGTGGAAAAAAAATGTGCATTTTGCTTAGAAATCCGGGCTCTACTGATAAGTATTATAAATACCATCTATTTTTTATAGTATTTTATTGCCTAATAGGTAACACTGTTTGGTGGGCTGTTCGTAACCCATTGGGTTCACAAGGGCCACAAGAGTGGCGCAATAGACACTCACTATGTCACTACCACTTATTACTGTTGAAGGATCAAATCTATGGGCTTGGTCTTCTTGAGCCGCCTGACGACGCAATCAGGCTCCAGGTTGACATGCTGATCCAGACGCTGCCCATGCCTCAGAGCATTCCTTTCAATTTACTCCTTGACAGTTCCCATGCTCAGGTCCCTGTGCAGGTTATCATTTTGGATGTACCAAGATGCCTCCACTATGCACCTCAGTGCTTTATTTTGGAATGTCTGAATAATTTTGACCTTGGTTTTCTTGGCACAGCCCCAGAGCTGGATGCCGTAAGTCCATACAGACTTCAAGCCCTAATACCTGTATAACAGCAGATTATTGTGACATGACAGCTTAGATTGTGTCCTAGCAGCCAGTACATCTTTCTGAACCTGAAGTTTGGCTTGCCTTTTTTCTTCTTGAAGGCTAAGGATTAATCATAAATGTAAAGTAATGAAGATCGTCGAGGACGAAGGTGAGATGAGATGATAGTGAGAAGAGAAAGGTTACAGTAGATGACTGGGTTGAAATATCTTGACACGGAAATAGTCACCAGAAATCAAGATAAGGGTAAGAACGGCCAAGCAAACTTATAGTTATAAGAAACCGTTTACTTAGTAAGTATCACGCTGATTGTGGAACTTTGAAAGAGATATTTTTAATAAATCGTGAAGTTGGATACATCTCAAATAATGATAAGAAGAGAATAAAGATATTCAAAATGCTTGGACCCATAATTCGGTGAATAAATTTATCACAAAATGGGGTTGAATCCGTAATAGTAGTAGAAAAATCACACATCTTCCCCATAGTTCTTTAATGAAGTTTAAATTGAAATTAAGTAGGCGTTTCAATCACCAAGTAGTCATTACAAATTAGCATTACAAGGTTACCAATTACATTAGTTACGACATGTTTCGACGCATAGTCATCTTCAGGCTATAATACAATATGTGAGCACTAAGACTAAATTAGAGTAACATATTTACTTAAAATAGTTTAAATTGTAGTGAGGTGCGGGCAAATGAGAATGAAGTTAAATTGATGAAATACATAATGGTGAAATTGAAAACACAAAACCTTCCCCATAAGGTATTTATTAAAGGTTTAATGAAAGTTGAAAGTTGAGATGTTTACGTTGAGTTGAGCGAAGATTAAATTAACAATAAAATAAATATCCAAAGTTCATAATTATACGTTATGGGGAAGGTTTTGTGTTTTTAATTTCACCATTATTCGCTTTACCCCCATTTCGAGCTACAATCCAACATCGAATATGGATCCCATCAACTTTGACGAAATACAATTAAACCGTCATCACTAAAACAGACATAATCGTTGAACATCTTTATCCAACTACAAACCAATTTTTTCCTTGATTGATATCAAAGTAAATGTAAAACGGGACAAAACGACGCAAACCGTGCTGTAAAAAAAGACATTAGGAAATAAATAACTCTAAATACGAAACTTACGGGAACTCCGGAAAATTAATTAAATTAAACAAAGGACAGACAACCTCTCCCAGAGGATAAACCGACGTCCAACAAGAATTGAAAACAGACCGTAATTCAACACCGGTCACCAATATTGAAAGAAGACAAATGAAGATGGCCATACTTGACATGACAATATAAAGGTGCGCGAAAAAAGAGAACCTGTAACCAACTGTAAATATACAGGGCAAGATAGATACAGGGCAAGGCGAAATACAAGGGGGGTTTAAGAATTAAATATAAGTAAATTACTGTTAATATTAAGCGTCTCATTTAAAGAAAGCGACGGGTTGTGGTTATAATTATTGACAATTTCTTAAGATTCTAACAAACTGAGTTTAATTCCTTTGTCACAAAGTAAATCTGATTTTAAATTTCCTACCGGTTTATCCAATGTAGACAGCGCCGCAAGTACCACAAGATAGCTTGTAGACCCCCGATCTCTTGAGGATGTCAATGCCGTCTTTGGTATGAACTAAGGACTTCCTCAAATTATATTTAGAGGAGAAGGAAACATTAATGCCAAATTGTTTGAATAGTTTTTTGAAAAGTAAGAAACGGGGCCAATGAAAGATAATGAAAGGAAATTATTTTGGGGGTTTCCGTAGAGGAAATGTAAAGTAGTGTGATGTTTTATGTTTGATTTCCGTAAATAGTGTTGGAACAATTTTTGGATAAGGGTAATAAGATAACCATTACGGTAGGCGATGTCTAAAATTACATTATATTCAGTATTGAAATTGTGTTGGTTTAAGGGTAGGCAAAATAGTTTGTTGAAAAGGAATCTAAACGCAGCCAATCTATGAGACAAGGGATGGTAAGAACAATACAGGATAACATGGTCCCTTGTGGTAGGTTTTCTGAAAACATTAATATCTAAGTGGTTGTTGGATCTAGTAATTTTAAGATCAAGGAAGTTGAGGACTCTATTGTTTTCCTCTTCAACGATCCAACATCCAATTATTATTAAACAGATTATTGATTTTAAAGGAGGTTAGAAATAATTCAACCAACAATGAAGACATGTTACTACCCATGGCAAGACCAAAGGATTGTAAATATGTGGAATTGTTGAATTTAAAAATGTTTTGTTTATAAACCAATTTAAGACTATCGCTAAAGAAGGTAGATACACTATCAGGGAGGTTAGAAACTGAGAGGTAATTATTAACTGTCTCTAGACATTCATTAAAAGGTATACTCGGGAACAAATTCACGATGCCAAACTGATAATCATTACTGCACTTTAAATTTGGAAAGATGTTTAGAAAGTTCTCATGAATTTTTGATGGAATTGTGGAATTGAAAATTCAGCCTGGTTCTCAGGATGTGGTTTAACCAATCAGAAAGCCTAGAAACGGGGGTGTTGATGATGGACACTATGGGACGCATGGGGATATCTACTTTATGTATTTTGGGGGGTGCATAAAGGAGGGGGAACGAAGGATTCATTAAAATAAGTTTATAGTGGTTGACTTCAAATTGAGACTTTAAAATGTCACGGTTTTCAGTGATGAAGCCTTTGACTAATTTTACAAATTGATTAAAATTAAAATTAACATTTACGATCTGGAATGGAACCCATTGGCATCGAGAAATTCTTCTTTTTTGACGCATTTCTCTTTTTCTATTATAACTATTGCATTCCCATAATAATAATTTGTGACAACGAGGTCCGACCTCCTGAGTTTGCCTGATAAACCCTTAAGTAACTTATTATTGAAATTACCCCACATCATTCGCCCACATCTCATTCACCTCACTATAATTTAAACTATTTTAAGCAAGTATGTTACTCTTAGTGCTCACATATTATATTATAGCCTGAAGATGACTATGCGTCGAAACATGTCTTAACTTATGTAATTGGTAACCTTGTCATTTTAATTTATAATGACTACTTGGTGATTGAAACGCCTACTGAATTTCAATCTTAACTTCATTAAAGAACTATGGGGAAGGTTGTATGATTTTTCTACTACTATTATTCAAAATGTAGATTTGGGAGGTAGAGGAGGAGGGGGTGTCGAGAACGATTGAAGAAGACAAAAACCACAGTGGAAACGGTACCTATTAGGACATTACCTACTAAAAGGTGCATTTAAAGAATAGGATGGGATATGAGAAGATGAAAAGACTCAAAAACGAAGGGACACTCCCATTTATTGCTAAAGAAGTATGTAGATGTATTCAGGCAATGTGAAAGAAGTCACCTCTTTGTCCAGATTTTTTCTAAATTTCGTTATACATTTGAAATAAATACTTAAGAAACCTTCCCCGTAAATAACAACGTAGGTTGCTTCGTGGATGTTGAATATTTCTACTATAATTTATTACGCGATACCTTCACGATCGAGAGACAGTAATTGCATTTGAAGAATCGAGATTGGTTTATTTTATAAAAACAAAAAATGAACTGTTTTTGGTTACATAACGCGAGAGCGCAATTTTATCTATTAATTTTAAAAAAATAAACCCAATTAACTATGCAGTTACGGTTTAATAAATAAAATCGTACGCTCTACTATTTTATGCAACCATATTGGTAATTACATTCAAGAGTGCTAAAGCTGTGCATTTAATACCTTCTGTAATTATACTCACGATTATACGGCGATTAGGTTTACATCATAATCAAGTATGCATCTTAACATTTAATATCCAATAATTTTCTGCATATATACCTAAAGCCGTGAAGAATGTACTGTACTATAATAACTTGTTAGCGTATACCGTATTAGAAACCTGAGTATGAAGGAAATTCATTATCCAAACTACGTTTTACGAATTTTCATACTCTATAATCAAATATTTCGTTTCGGCCGCAAAATCATGTAGTAGTTAAATTAAAATTGTTTATAAATTAAACACGTTAGTCGGAAAACATGAAGAATTCCACCTTCGATGTAGATAGTCCTTCGATGCGAAGCGAGAGCCCATCCTACTATGATTAATGATGCAGGAAGCAATCGGTTTGTCTGACATAACCGCGTTTCTGTTCGTCTAATTGTTTTTAGCGACCTCTAATATAAAAAAAGTTACGACATCGCCGGGTCTAATATCCCGATTATACGCTTGTCGTTTTTATTACACCTTTTTTTTCCCGACGATTACACCAACTAACATTATATCAATTACTGAGGCGTGAGGTTACTTACTTAGTTAAAAAGAATATAGTTGGAGTGCATTTTTCTCAATGATATAAAATGTGCTGAAAACCCCACGAGTTCCATCTCATCACATTATATCTGAAAGAGCAACCCGTCAAACAAATTCATTATATTACCGTCCCTCGTGATTTTCTTTGATTAGATGCTATAGATTGCATTTGCTCAAAAGTATTTGTCGCAGCGCTGCATTAGAGGAAAGAGAATAAGTCTCTTCGTGTCTTTCAGTAGGGAATGGAGCGAACTCCAAAATCACAGAAGCAGAAAATCAACCGTATACACATCAAACGATCTTGATAACTTTAACTTATAAACTGATTATACGTCTTTTGTATACGTCTCGCTAATGAATCCAAAAGGCTGCAACTTTCAAATTTACACTTGCTGTCTTCCACTCGCGGAACCATGCTGCGTTTACATTGTCATCTTTAGAAAAGGATCGACGATTTTATATGAACATTTAAGCGTAATCGTTTACCTCATTACAATACGCGAAACATAAAAATGTACAGTAATAAAACCACTAATTTAAGTGGATGGGAAAAGTAACGGGTTAATGGTTCTTAAATTTCAGTTTTATGTTACGACCGATTGGATCTTACGATAAAAATACGCCAAATTATTGTTGTTATCAAATAACTTTAAAACGATAATTGCGTTCTCCATAAGATTAAGGATTTTATAAATAGTGTTGCCTCGTTAAAGGTATTGGGATGGTTCCACTTTATTTTTCGTGTCGGCGAAAAGACAATCACAATATGTATTTGTTTACGTCAGTTTACCTTTTATTGCATTTTATACTGACGTAATTTATTATGTATTGTTTATTCTTGGGATAGCAAAGTGTAATTACTTGTCTCTGCAGTTACTTTTACAATGCATTTATATTAACGGTACTTTTACGGAAATTAGTAAATTGCCCCAAGAAAATTTGTAATGCCAGGTAGGTAATAATTTAACATTGCAGGTATTTCTTTAACACGTTTCCATTTTTCCAACAAAATTTTCCGTTCTATTCTATTCTATTTATTATATCGTAAATAAAAGAAGCAGTAAATTTATTGTACTCAGCATAGGGTATCTGTAAAAAAAAGACACTGCTATGCCAAATAACTTGATCGTTGTAGAAGATAGAAATAATACTTTTCTTTATACAATTATTCTTTTTTCTCTTCTCTCTTCGGTGAAAGTTCACTTGAGCTTGGTTTGTTTTTATTTGAAACCCATTCTCGAGGTTTTGTTTTCTAGTTCAAAGGCAGATATAGATATGGAATCTATTGTTGGCACTTTGTACTTGTACATTTCAATAATAAAATATCTTCAATTACTGATGAGAAAGAAAAAGAAACACGCCGAAAATGTAAAATAACAATAGATAGGTATTCTGCCAACTATTAAAACCACGAGCCTTACCACGTGATATTCAAAAAGGACTCTTGACGGTTATAACAAATGACGCAACCAGAAATATATCATGAGAAATTACAAATTACAGATATTTTTTTCTCTAATTATGGAACGTGGATACAAAAGAGAAAAATTCGATAGGTACCAGTGCGACACATTGATATGAATTTTCAAATATATGGTGAGTGACATGCCTGGGGCCGTTTACATACACCGTGTTAGTCGATTATGAAACCTAACACTGCAAGGTTGTTGAAATTCTGTTCCAGAGGTAAAAGTTCAATATTTTTAGTGACTTTACTTTTGTAAGAATAAGAAGAATTCGATTCTAAACTACATACAACATACATTACCAAAACTATTTATTTCCCCGACATTTCCCGCACCACCTTCCTTCTCTCTAACACCTTCTTCATCCAATCCTCTCCTTCCCCTCTTTCTCCTAGTAAGTGCACAGCCTACACCTTCTTTCTTCCTCCCCACTCCAGTACTTATCACCATTTTCCCCATTTCCACACCTAAACCGTGCTATCATCCTTTTTACCGCTAAGCTTGTTACTCTCCTTAAATAATCCGCCATTTTTTCCGCCTTTCCCTCTTTATATCTTCCTTCCCCTATTTTCGATCTCCTCTTCTGCGCTTGGGTGTCCTCATCCCTTCTTACTATACTTCCACTATGCTTCCCTCTTCCATCCTCTTCCTCGCCACTTCCTCCCATGCGTACTCTCTTCTTTTATGATACAATCTCCTTTCTCCCTGCCCCAATTTGATTTTCTGTTTCCTCACCCCTTCCCAGCACTCCTTTAACTCTCTTCCTTCTCTTTTGTCTATTCCCTCTTCATCGCTCTTCTCTCCGCCTGTACTCTTATTTTCTCTAACTTCATTTCCTCCTCTACTATGTATCCCGGTGACTCTCTTTCTAACCCTAGCGTCCATCTCCTTATTGGCCTTCTATGTCAGTTCTTGAACTCATCTGTATTGTCTCACCTTATCGTGTACCCCAGGTATTTCCATATCTACACACTGCCCCCCCCCCCCCCCCAATTCCATTCCTCCACCTCCTTCTTTTTCCTCCCTCTTCTTGTTTGAAATATCATCATCTTCGTTTTCTCTACATTAGCTCTCAGGTCTTCCCCATTCAAGTATTTCTTCACCACTTCTATAGCTCCTCTCATTTCCTTATCATCTTCTGGTAACACCACCACACCGTCCGCATACGCCAGTACCCACACCTTTGACCTTCAAATTACCACTGTAGAAGTTAACTATTTGACGACCATCTTGATCACCATCTTAAAATTAGGCCTTTTGGGTGGTCAAACTTTGGTAAACTTTTAGTATGTTTTTCAGCACACCTACACCTACAAAAAACCGTTGGGAAACCTTTTGTAGCAATTTTTTTAGGGCCAAACCTTATTTGCAGCCGTCTATTGTATACTCAATGTGTGATGATGATGATCGACTACTCATAATAAATAAATAAATAATAATAAAACTTTATGAGAGAGTTCTCTCCATCATGACAGACATTTTAATGCTATGCCATAATTTTGGACACAAAAATCACCAAATGCAGGTATGAAACGATTTTTGCACAAGAGCCATTTTGTAGAATTTCATGAAAGTGCAGAACCACAAAGCTAAATTTACCCAAAAACAAAAGCTTGAAGAGGCCGAAGCAACAACAACAAAAGTTTTCTTTGCATTAGAATGCAATAAATAAAACGAGTTTAATTAATATAAGAACAACGATACTGCACACACTATTCTCTTACGTAATTATGTATAGAAGGTTTGAGATCTTCTAATAAAGAAAGCAAATGATGATCTACTATAATTTGATTACAAAAACTGTTTTCAGTATTTGAATTGTAAAAAGCATTTCTTTGTGAATGTAGGATGGGCAAAAAAAGCTACTTGTCGACGGGTGCATGGTTGTGTGAATAACGAAAGTGAGATACACACGTTAAACAGAATGTTCAAACGAATAATTGATATGGACAGCGACAAAATGATACTAAAAGCTTCCAAGAAAAGAAAGAAACTATTTAAAGTGAGAACATGGAATGTACGAATAATGCAGAAACTGAAACATAGAAAAATATTTGCAGCAGCACTGCAAGAACTGCGGTGGAAAGGATAAGGAGAAATAAAACAAAAGGAAAACACATTATTTTCTCTGGAGAAAACACTCAAGGCAGAAATGGTATAGGTTTAATTGTGCGAATCCCCTCAAAACGAACACGTCATTGTGAACGGCTACGCACCAACGGAAGACCGCAATGACAGAGAAATAGAAGCTTTTTACAGTGACATTGAATATCTCTGCGACACTAATCCTAAACAAGACATTCTAATTATACTTGAGGATTTCAATGCAAAAATAGAAAAAGAGGAAAGTGTTGCTGGAAAGCATACTATTCACGAAAAAACAGACAAAACCTAGCAGAAGCAACAAACACCGTAACTGTTCGAACACAGAAAGTTCAACCACATCATGATAACGAAAAGTCAAAAAACATGATAACTGATATAATATATAATATATAAGATCATACGGATTGGGAATAAAACAAAAGTAAACCAAGTATAGTGCAGACAGACAGAGGGAAAAAAGAGTATTCGTTAAAGAATTAAACAAACCGGAAATAATAAAAGGGTACGAAGGGCGAATCAAATTGGAACTTACTCGAAAGACCAAAGGCATAAACGTAGATCAAGAGTTAGACAACATCTTATCGAGCATACAGAAGAGCGCAATAGAAGTTGTTGGATACAAAAAAGAAAAATTCTACAGAGTGGTATGACGATGAATGCCAAACCAAAAATAGAAAAAAGATTGAAGTGGTTAAAAACAGGCGAACAGAGAGACCTTGATATCTCTATAACGAAAGTATAAAAGAGGCTGGTCAGCAGAAATAAATGGACGAGATCGAAAAGAAGTTCAACAACACGAAAATGTTTTATCATTTGATGAAAAGACAAAAACCAAACGACAAGAGGCATGAAGAACGAAGAGGGAACAGTAAACGTGATTCAGAAAAAGTGAAGCACATAATATGGAGGAAAAATTTTCATAAACTACAAAACACCCAGCAAGAACAGGAGGAACAAAACTATATCATGTTGATTTTATTTTTTATTTATTCCTTTTACCGTAGGAATTCTTCATTCAATGACTCATTTAACAAGGGACTGAAGGGACGCGGTAGGAGTCAATTATTCAACTTATATAATTTTGGATAAATTTGGAATTCTTTCAAGTAAATCAAAATTTTAAGATTTGTCACTGTTGGACCTACAATAGACCTACATTGTAAAGTAGGAGCGCTGAAATGAGTAACGATACTATAATTACAGTGACTGTATTACAAACAGTGACGACAAGCGTGGTATCGATTTTGATTGGCCGTGGTATATTTTGCATCTTAATGGCGGCCTGACTGTGTTTACCTTTGATCAGCGTGTGATTTTTATTTTGATTTAGAACGTTGCTAGGATACCACCGTTGAGTTCATATAAACCCGCCCACAATTTTGCCTCTTAATGGCGGATAATCGCCGCTTGTCGTCACTGTTTGTAATAAAGTCACTGTAACTATAATGAGTTCACACCTAGATCATCAATTTAATGCATAATTGAGTAAGATGGTAAAATTCCTTAAAAATGGCATCGTTCGTTAGCTTAACAAAGCAACAAAATTTTAACGTAACATTAGGCGCGTCGTTATTCGCGGGACAAGATAATAAAAAGAGCTTTAAGGAATAAGTTGTAAGGTGCAAAATACAAGTGTCTTGTGGATTTTCTCCCATAAATTACGCTTAGATTGCAAAGGAATTAAACCGATCTATAATAGCATTGTAAGCGAGGTGGGATATAAATCTTGAATGCAATACCCAATAAATGGGACATAAATGTACACATACGTATAACGATATATTGTGTCTTTATAAACAATGCATAATTTCTCATTTCACTTTATATTCTTTACAAATAATAATAAACATTAGAAATAAAATATACATACGTATAAGATAGTGATCATGGTCTTCCCGATACAGTGATAATTTCCTGTGAAAGTAAAATTATTTATGGATGACAAAAAAGGGAATATGAAAGGAAGTAATGAATTTGTTTCTAATTGTATTCGTTGCCATTTTTTTTATTAATGTAAAACTTCGAAATATGTACCGTATAAACACGCAAACAAAATTAAATCGATTACACTGACTAATGACGTTTTACGTCTATTACAATTTTTACATAAATCATTTTATCCCTTTAAGGATTTCAGGGCTGAATATTAAATAACTTATTAACTTTTCACTACTGGTCATTAATTAATTCATCGTTATTGACATTAAAGGTTTTCATTTTTTTAGCTTAGGTGTAAGCAAATAATTCATTACTTTACCCAATCTATACCATAACGTAATTATTTATTTTTATCATCAAATAAAAGCATAAAGCAACCCTCTTGTGTTTTTTTTTTAAATTTTAAATACACGCTTGGGCGGTACGTAATACTAATAAGGAATGTAAAGTTTACTTTTCAAAATTAATTTATTATAGCCGTGCACATGTTGCCGGTGCAGTGATATCATAACCTAATGGTTTATTATCACTTTATACTTGCGAGTAAGGATTAGTCTCCTTAAGGCTTATGTAGAGTTATTACACATGCACATTTTACATTTTGTATGCCACGAGTATTAAAAATGCTCCACCGGCGGTGTAATAAATTACAATGTAATTACTAAATTGATATTTTTTGTACGTTTATTGCTCACGCGTATTTTCATCCTTTTTTTACCTTTTCTATAAACTCAAAGCTTGCAATTTTGTAAGTAGGAACCGTGCAGTTATCAATTTCTAAAGTATGACAGTCCTATTGCATGTATGGCACTTTACATTAATGATCAGGGTCTGACTTCTTTAAAACATGCATTCTGTACAGTACAATAAGTTCCACTTTCAGTTTCAGAGAGCTACAGATCCTGCTGAGCAGGTCTACAATTTGAATAACATTGAATAATTCAATGATAATAACTATTAGTAGTAATTATTTTTTAATTAATTATTAGACACACCTAAAAATTTATTGATTAAAACAAATTAACTTTCGTTTTTTATTATCACAATTAATTTTCCTTCTGCAAATCCACGTTAATCATTTTATGTTATCTTGGAGAAAACTTTGTCGTATGGCGCTTATGTTTTTATATTTTAATTAAATAAACGTCATTCTCAAAAACTAGTCACCATTATACTCATCGTTTTATCGAAATTATATTCAACATGATAATATAATATGCAAAATAGTTAAACAAAAACAATTCAACAAGGTGCAATTTTACACATAACGACGCCTTTAATATGTTTTCTTTGGCAATTTTGCATGAGTAAAATATTTATATGTAATTGTAATTTCAAATTTTTAGAATAATAAACTAATAATATTATTATTTCACCATAAGCGTATATTTGTATAAGTACGCCAATAAATTAACGAAAAGTGAAAATATGTGTAATGTCCTAATCATATTGATATACATCGTAGTTGTTTTTTGTGTAAAACTATTTGTAATTATCCATAAATCATAGAGCTCATTTTTAGGAAGAGATTGGATTATTCATATTTCAAAATTAAAGCATTTACGAAAACCCCTTGAAACCGGTGCGATATCGAAAAAACTGCGCATTTTTTCAAATATTAACCGAATCTTTCCCTTCCGCACATCACTCATGGGTTAAGTTCATATGATGTAACACTCATACGGAAATGTCGTGTAACCTGAAGCGGACAGTGTAAGATCCATGAAACGTCGTCGATGAAAACTGGAATCATCAATATAGTATGTTGGTTCAAGGACAATAACGGAACTGTGTTCGAAAGTAATTATTTCGATTCAAACTGTTCTTCTTAGATTTTCCTCATTAAGTATTATACAAATGATATGAACTCGTTTAGGAAAACCCGAGGGAAAACCTTGGAAGTGTTTCTAATCGGTATACAAATATGCATGGCTAAACAATAATCAGATAAACAATAAAATGGACATAACGCTAATGCATTTATCCATTTTATACACCATAGTTTAGTTCCTGGCCTTTTATTAGTACGACGCCCCATAAAGCCGCGCAGCAGTCCAGTTTAAAACAGCGGCGTGGAAACAAAAACATAAGCATTTGTTCCTATAGTCTGTAATAATATAAAATTAATTCATTTCTAATGTTGTTCAATTTGGAAGAACTGGAACCCTTTTGACCGTTGAACACAACACTACCATGCCGATTCCTAAGTTAAATAAGAATGGAATGGCTAAGCTTATCTTCAAGATTTTTATTTATGAATACCATTGACATTGACACAAAGGTAAATATATTTAAGAGGAACAGTAATGAGTCTGCATAACCGTGACACACATATACGCATATACAAATGGCCTGGAGAACTGTAACAAGAAAATATTGCGGAGACTCTGTAATGGAGTGGGGTAGAATCACTTCGGAAATTCGGCGAATCCACCACAATGAGAACATTTTAGATCATCATGTAATGCCGTCTCCGTATTTTGATGGGCAGATGCTCGGCAGATAAGTTAGAACACTATTATTGAACCATCCATTAGAGAAAAATCGCTTGGTAAAAGACTTGCGATATTTTATATGGACGAGAAACTGGGACCCAATTACAAAATTTAACTTTTAGTGTGAGGCGGTATTTTGAATGCAACGCCGCCAAAAAATGTTAAGGTATGAGAAACGTATTTAGAAGAAAACTGTAGCTATGCATTTCTATCGCACCGATAAATACAATTCAAATTGAGATGAAGAAAATAAGTCCATCCTTTGTAAACGGCAACTTACTTTATCCCCTGCGATCTATAAAAAATCATCTATAGAGATTTAAGATCATCTATGGGCTTGTAGCATTAGAGCCCAAACTTCCACATTCACAATTATTGCCAAGGACACTTGAACTGCTGCAGAGCTTTCTGTCACTGAGACTACCAAACTTATATGTAAGAGCACAATTTAGCTATTATTCCAAAGCAAAAGGAAGATATCATCAAGTGAGCTTGTTCCAGTATAGAAAAAACCCATATGTGTATTAGGTGAAAGGAAAAACTAATATTAGTCATGGATATATTTTTGAGATTCATTTATAAACATGAAATATACTTAAAAGTATAGCAAGTTCGTAAGGTAGTGGTCAGACATCCTGAGATTATAACGATGTAGTACTTCTTTGGAAGAAAAGTATTTGGCAAGATAAATAAAACCCTAACACTTAATGATCAAGAAACGATGGTGGCTTTCTATATTTATATCCCATCTGTGGGAGAAATTGTGGTCACAATTATTGATTTAATACTTATTTATACATGGTGTATCATTAATAATGGGAAATATTTAAACTGGAGAACCCTGGGTTCAAAATATTAAGAATTGACCCAAATTACTTAAAGAAAATGTGGCTCCTTACCGAGTTATAGGGTGTGTTATTTAAAAATTGAAAAAGTTTTTTTGCCCAGTACTTTAAAACTGAGTTTAAAACTAACTAACTAGTACAAATCAACAACTAACAGCAATGGCAGACGGACAGACTAGACGGAAACAATTAATTCAGACCAGAGTCAACTACCCAAAACCTGAATTTTGAATATGTCGTACGCACTTCGAAAGAACATTTATCTAAATGATATGTATGCAGAAATTATTCAAGTGGCATTTATCTGATTGGCAGCAAAAATGTGACAGTCTTTTTGATAATTACGTAATAGTAAAATTGTTTGTTAATCTTATCTTATTTGCGTAACAAATGCAATCCTATGAACCAAAAACACAGACATGATAAGTACATATTATTTAATTATTTATTATTATTTAATATTTTTTTTAGTCACGGATCAGTGTTCTTTAACCACAGTTGTTGTTTATTTCTTTTTTTATATTTGTACGTTATTCTCTATTATAAATCTCGTTAGAATGTTATAAATGTTGATGTTTTTCAAACTAAGCAAGTATGGTATATTGCAATATATCAAATATCTCGAAAAATAATGACGTTATCGTTACGAAGGAAGAGTATGTTATTTATACAGCAAGTATTGGAGAATAGAAAAATTGTGCTAAAACGACAATTCCGCCAGTGGTGTAGAATTGAGGGAGGGTCAAAGTTTAATTTACCCCTCTCGTACGCCTCTTATAGTAGCCATAACATAATTTAGTATGGTTTATAGTACATACACTTCCTGCCAAATATGTTAGGGATACGTCAAATAGTTTTAAAGTACTGGGCAAAAATACTTTTTAATTTTTAAATAAAACACCCTGTAACTCAGTAAGGAGTCATATTTTATCTAAGTGATTTGGGTTAAATCTTAATTTTTGGAACCCAGGATTCTCCAGTTTAAATATTTCCCATTATTATATGATACACCCTGTATAATAATATAAAATATGTTTGTAGTTGCAATATGCTTCCTTGTGGCATGATTCAGTTTTCGCAAAGGGGTATAATGGATTGAGAAGGAATCTTCGGTTAAGGGGAGGTTGCCAGTTTTCTTTCTCAATATCCTTCCTTTCGAATTAGGATGCGATTTAAAAAAAAACACGTTTGTGTTACTGTGTAACGTATCGAGTTAGTAGGCAATTGACTAATTATACCCATAATCTCTTCCGTTCAGTTTACAAAATAAAATCCTAATGGACAAGCAACCATTTCCTCCCAAATCTATGCACAAGTTCATGGTGGAGTCAGAGGCTCAAAAAGGGATAGTGATTGAATTAATAAAACAACTTAAAACCTCCCCTTAGACAATGATATTTAATAAATCAAAAATTTATATGAAGCGAAGGATGATGGTTTATGTTTTTTATGTTTTTTAGGTAAGTACCCGAAAGTACTAAAAAGCCAGTCCAAATTTAAATGTTGCTCATTGCACACCTTAGTTTAAGGTTAAATAACAAGGTGATTACTCCCTTTGGATTATTTTAGGATTCCCCTACGTTAATCAAAAACGAGGTATTCGAATTCCTAATTAATCTCTTTAAATTTCAATTTCAGTCAGTTTTGCCGTCGATGGGGCCGGCTTTTTAGTACTTTCGGGTACTTACCTAAAAAACATAAAAAACATAAACCATCATCCTTCGCTTCATATAAATTTTTGATTTTTTGAATATCATTGTCTAAGGGGAGGTTTTAAGTTGTTTTATTAAATCTATGCACAAACAAATATGGAAATTTGGTTTTCATTACTTTGTTTCTAGGAAAATTGTTAATTTCTCTAATTAACCGGTCACTAAATAAACAGCTTATATTTAAATTGATTTATTATCTTCTTCTTACTTACGATAAAGTATTATTTTAATTATAGTGCTACCAAAAAAAGGCATGCCGTATGACTCGAATTTCTAATTTCTTGTGAATCATAAATTAATAGTAACATGAAAGGGATACAGTTGTGCGTAGATAAAATATTGAATATAAAGGCCACATAAGGAGACGACTTTCTCAAATAATTAATTGACATCATATATTCTTGGATGCGGCTTACCGCTTTTTTCTTCCTTTCCTTTGAGTAATGTGCCAAAATGTTTCAGTGATGACTTAATTACGTAAAGTAACAAAAATGACAATGGCTGGAAATATCTCAATTTAAATAGGTAGAACTGTATACATTTAATAAATAAGAAATGTAGAAAAAGTGATAAATAAAATGTAATGTATTTATAATAACATAATCATACGTACAAGGTTTCGTGTTATTTTAGGTTCAGTGTACCGTAATGCGCCGCCAATTACATGTTATACCTAAACGGTTTAAAACATTAGAATTTAAAATTGAAATTCTTCAACTATTAATCAAAAACAAACATACATTCAACAGTCTCGTCGTTAATAGCTGATACTGGCATTGTCCAATTATATAATAACAGGTAGCCAATTACGGTATACGTTAGCATTATTAGAACTTGTTCGAAATGTTGTTGGAACGTTGTCCTGTGGCGTTTGTTCTAACTTCATCCAGTTAAGGATGAGAACGCAGATGCTGAAATACATACATTACATAGCAATCACCTTTTTTCACGCAAACGCGTCCGTTATTAAATGCCTATTAATCTTGCGTATGATGAAATATGGCATGAATAGGCTGACCCTCTATTATTGCAATATCTGAGGGCAAGGTAAAAGTCTAGTACATTCTCGTCACGAACTAACGATTCCATGTCAATTCAATAATCTTACTGTTCCGGTCTGACTTCGAGCAATTCTTGTCTAAACAGCTAGATTCTATATTGTTAACGTTGCGGATTTTCAGAAGTGTGGAAATTGCGACTGACAGGAAACCAATCGTTAATGTCCCAATTTCTCTCGTTGTGTATTGAGAAATTTTATATTAATACAAATTATGCAAATTAAAACGACATTTTCATATTCAACTAAAGAATTTTAATTTGCTGGAAGTTGTTCTTAAAAGTATTCAAAAGTCAGGATATGTCGAAAGTACAAAAAAAAATCTCATGTATTTAGAGAAACTTGTATTATAATTTTTTGTTATACATATACGACAATATATTTTTAATCTACATTGATCTCCTTTTTTGGTAAATCGAGCGGAAGGGGCGGTTTTTTTGCATAATTTTCCAATTATTTATGATTCTATTTAATGAAACCTTTTAAAAATTAATTATTAATAACAGTATAAATGGGACGGTTCACCTAATTAGCTGGTTGATTATTATTCATATGGTGATTATAATTTCATCTTGCAAAAGTTGTACAACAAATAAACCTGCGCGGACCCTAAAATTATTTCGAGAGTTTCCTATGCTTCTGATTAATAACCTCATGTTTCGCTACGCATACGTTGTATAAATTAAATGACCTCATCAAGAAACACAGGAAACGCATTTGCTTATACCAAAAGCGTGTGCGTATAGTAACTTTTATTACGAAAATTACGTTTTGATTTCGGTTGTTACGTAAACAATGCGAGAAAAGTGTTCAGTGACAACTAAGAAACTGGCAAGGCGTTGGAATATGCCTTAATACAAAGTTTGTGAAAGTGCATACAAGATTACTTCTAGACCAGTGAAAAACCATAGATGACACCTTAACTAACTTCTTTATCACTGAAGTGATAAATATTTGCTTTCTCATTACAACCATTCATTCTATTTGGTTAGATTGACATTGACGGAGTTGTGCAGATTGTCCACAATATTTCAAAACTATAAAATCTTGCATAGTATTATGTAGTGTAATGCTGGAAATAAAATGGGAGCGTTAACATCATCAGAACTTAAATAAAACAAGAATTAATTTTGATACTTTGCTTACTCATTCTACGAAAACCGTGTGACTTACCGCCCTTCGTATTCGGCTCATTTGCTTCCGTATGATTACTCGTTTGTTCCCAAAACAAAAATGCCATTGAATGGATATAATTTGTGGACGATGATGCCATTCACAGAGCCAAGACGCGTAATCTGAAAGTAGTACCAACAGAGGAGGTTCAAACTCTTATTGGTGCCAACATGTGGTAGATTCGGCAGGAAACTACTCTGAATAAGCAAAAGTAATAGGCAAAAACTAGAGCTATATATAAAACAACATTTTTTAGATAATCAAAAACATTGAAAGTCATTTCTATGGTATAACAAATGCGATATTTCTGAGTCTTCCCAAGAAATGCGAACTGCATAGTGTTTTCAAGCTAGTTTGATCAATTTTAACAAAAAAAAGATGATATTTAAGATTCTACTCAATGATTTTCATTACTATTAAGTAATTATATTCACTCGTGTCATTCATGGTCAGTATATGTCAGTATGTAGTACCTAGTAAGTCATGAGCCAGGGCCGCCGAGAGCCGTGTATAGAGAAAAATCACGGGCCCCCTTAGTGGTGCAGCAAAAAAATGCGTCGCAGGGGAAATATTTTGGGGTTCAAGGTCAAACCTTTTAGAATAATGAATTTATGCAGCACTGCAAAAATAATTGATTTAAAAATATATGTTTCTATAGATTTATATTTTAAATGCATAACTACCTACTTGCGCTCATGCTACTGAAAAACGAATGAAGAATAAATAGGATTTTTTTAAAATTTGACATCCAAAATTATTTACAATCTGTTTACGAATAAGCATTTTGTAAATGCATTAGCTTACATGTCGTAGAAGGCTGACTTCCCTTTCCCTCACTTATTAGCTTCAATTTTTCAATGGAATCTACCAACGATGGATACATTTCTCTGAATTTGAAGCCGAGTTGCTTCCGAATACCTTAGATATTATCGCCAGTAGGCTGATTAGTCTATAAGGATGCGACGTCCTGAGGTGGTGTTCCTGGCTTAGGAATGGGGGTAATTTGGGCTGTTTTCCATTTCTTGCTCGGGCAGTTCCTTTTAATATTTTTGCCGTGATGAACTTATACTGGAGCTTTTTTGGGATTCAGGTTTTTTCATTATTTTCTGCACATCCTTCACTTTGAATGGTTTAATTGGCAATGGTTGCGTAAGTGTGTTTTTATGAATTCTTCTAGATGTGTCTCTTCATTTTATGATTGCTGAAAGGAGAGGTTGGGATACTTCCACGAAGGTGTTTGCCTTTTCCTCATCGCTCCTCACCCAATCTCCATTTGATTTTTTGACTGGTGGCAGGAAAGAGGCTGCCTTCTTTAACTTTTTGGTTAGCCTAAGTTGAAAAATATGGCAAAATACAAGGCATTCCAGTGATAAAACAAATTTAAATCGTGCTACGCCCGAACTCAAGAAGAAATTCATTCAAAGTCACTTGGAAAACCTAACACCTACAGAAACGACTAAAATAGGAATTGATGATATCATTTTTAACAGTAAGCTGAAGGGAATTAATTGTTATTTGTTTACACTCCACCCAAACGGCATTCATAGGTATTAAGTAGATAGAAAATCTTTTGATCCCACTTAAAAAGTTTGACTATTCCAGATAGATACTGTTTATGGGGCAAATAAATTACAATCGTACTCCTAAAAAATCAGCGTTGTTGTATTCAATTAACTGGAACAGTAAATTAATTCCTGTCCCGGGTACCGGGCGCGGGTCCCATATAACCCCGGGCGCCGATAATTTGTACCACCTTCACCCCCCTCTCATCGGGCCTGGAATGACCAATACGACCATTACAGATGCCACAGTACAATGATTGGAAAAATAAAGATTCTGCAGGCGTAATAGCCTAATTTGCCCTGCTAAAACCTTAAACAGTTTTTTAATGTTCAGTGAACACAGCGAATGAAAAACGAGTTTCGAAAAATGATGGAAAGCAGCAAGGTGGGAAGGTAGGAAGAATCTATATTAAATTCCATATGGTATGTGAAATTGGTCAGTGGCGGAAATCCAAAAAGTGAGGTTTTCATAGCAAGCACAATGACTTTAGAATAGAAAAATCGCCTATTAATTCCACTGATTGAAACGTCAGATTTGCACTACAGCTGAAACTTGTATTGATGGACCCGATAACAAAAGCCATAGAATTGCACTTGAAAGCAATTGAAAACCTTATCCAAATGTAAATTATATTCGTAAAGAACGGTACGGCGGAGTTCCTCAGGGTTTCAGGTTTCAGCGTTTGGTACTTAGCCGACCCGAGAACTTGGAATTGCATTAACCCCGATTCAGCGGCCCCCTATTCAGCGGTCCCCGTTTCAGCGGTCCCGTTTCGGCGGTGCCCCGTTTCAGCGATCCCCGTTTCAGCGCTCCCCGTTTCCGCGGTGCCCCGTTTCAGCGGTTCCCATTTCGGCGGTGCCCTGTTTCAGCGGACCCCATTTTAGCAAAAGTGGACCTAGTTGCGTTAGAATAAAAATGACTGAACTTATCAAGTACTTTGGTTGTTCAGAAAAAAAGAATAATGGTTGTCACAACATGTAATTATTGGTTATATTCTATAAGTTAATTTTAATTAATAGTTCACATGTTAATACTTTCAAATCAACTTTTTGATGGAGTAAGCCGCGTCCTTTTTTCGCGGCGTTCTTTTGACGACCTGTTTGCCTTTTTGTCGTAGATTCATTTTGTGCAGCGTATACCGATTAAAATGGTGCTTAAAAATCGAAAATTCCAAGCCCTTTTGAAGACAAATGAAGGAAACCGAAAAATTCATTTTTGAATAGTTATTTAATTTATTGTAAAAGGTACAAGAATTTTTTAATTAGAAAGTTACTGCTTTTTGGCAAAAAATACCTTTTGAGATAAAAGAAATATTTATAGTAAAGTAATTACAAACAATTTCGCGAGGGTAAAAGGATGGGAGCTCATCGTTTAAAATTTTTTTTTCAACATTATGCTTTCTCGTTAATCGTTACTACGTTACTACGAAACAGTGCAAAGGGGCTCCGAAAAAGATATACCGAAGAAACGGGAACCGCTGAAACCGGTAGCCGCTGAAACGGGGGCTGCTGAAACGGGACCGCTGAAACGGGAACCGCCGAATCGGGAACCGCTGAATCGGGGTGCAACCCAATTGCATCATAGGGATCACATTCCCAAAAGGTTGTTATTATTACAATTAAATATGAAGTTTCAGTTTCACAAACTAAGTTAATAAGAAAGTTAATTCTATTCCATTAAAATTTCCACGAATTTCCCCAAATTATAGCAATAGTTATTTACATAAAAGTCAGGAAAACCTCACATTACTGAAGAGGAGCTAAAGCTCCGAGTCAAGTAAGAGATTTTACTGACGTGTATTGTATTAAATTTTTTCGGATGTCACAAAAAAAGACGGAATTTGCAAATTGTAGAAACATTATATACAAATTCCACAAATAGTTATTTGTGTATCATGTAAAAGTGATCTTTTTGGCCGAATCTGATGATTGCAGCCGAGGCGAAAGCCGAGGCTAGCAAATCAGATGAGGCTAAAAAAGAACCTTTAACCGAGGTGCACACAACATTTTTTAGGCGACTATCACAAAAAGATATAAACTTTAATTTAAAAATCAATTTCATAATTTTGACAGTGACAGTTACCTGACAACATGTCACTTGCAGAGTGATTTTAGCGGCCGTAAAGTAAAGTAAAAGCGGTTGTAAAGTAAATGCGGCCGTAAAGTTGTTTATGACAGATGTCAAAAAAATAGTTATACTTTACGGTTTTCAAAAGATACGTAGAACAACTATTTATGTAATAGTCGCCTAAAAAATTAAGTTTGTCAATTTTGTTGTTGGTAACTATAGTTACAAACTATATTTTGCGTCTTGTAAACTCTTTACAGTACTAGTCCCGAAAATTCAATTTTCCTACGCGTAAATAAGCAGGGAAATGTTGTTTCCAAGACGATTTCCGGAAAAATATATTATTTCAATTTTTGGACAAGTGTATGATGATTCATTTTTACTACAAAAAAATTGATGACGTTACACATTTTTGCATCTTTACCCTTCAGCTCACGAAAGATTTATAGAAAATGATGAACACATTATGAATTAGTTGAAAGTGGTAAAAATTTTTTGAAATTAAATTATTTATTTTAGCAGCCCCCCCCCCCCCCCAGTCTTGGGAATTTACCGCTAGATAGGTCATTTGTAAGGTCCCCCGAGGATAATTTCGTGTAGCTGCCAATTTTTCACTTTTAGTATAGTATAGTAGTTCTTTCGATACCTAAGCTAAAATAATGGAGGAATAATTTGATGTGGGGTTCGTTATAAAAAGGATTAGCGTAACAAGATAACTCTCATAAATACTTTTCCGAAACTTGGCAATACACGGCATTTTTGGTGTGGAGGAAATGGTCCCACGCTTTTCCTTTTTAAGAGATTATGTAAAATAAATTACAGTAAAATACGGTCGAACGGCATCAAACTGACTTATTGGTAAGATAATCGAAAACGGTTTCGTATTTTGATATTATTCGATTAAATATCCGTTTTCGTTTATCTCTACAAGACTAATAGAATTTATAATACGAGCGTCGCGTCGTTAAGGGTACACTCTGGAGTTGGGGCCTAAATCTGAATTGGGGGAATAGTTACCAAGTTAGGTGTTGCGGTCAATATGTTTTTATGAACGATGAGGTGTTAAATTGATTCAGTTTTGACCTACTTCCCTTATACTGAGCGGGTCCGGCTCAACTTGCAACAAGGATGATGAATTTGGGTTTAAAATAAGAATTATAGGAATGTCACAAAATGATAAAACAAACTCATATTTATCGACAAATTAGCGTAAAAAAAATCTAATTAAAATTAATGATCCCTTTTAATAATATGACAAGACAGATTGTTCGAGTAAAAATTAACTTATAACAAATTTTTATTAATAAACATTAAATTTTACAACATTTCCGAATCTCCATTATAGTTGAAGATATTAAATTAACTTTTTTCACGTCTCGTTGGTTAAGATGACAAGGTAATTCGTCAACGGTCACCACGTACTTAATCATCTAATTTTGAATTAATATTTTATTAAATATACTTTGAAGTTACGAAATAATTTCTTTTAAACAACTTCATACGATGTACTTATTTATAAATTTTAAAATTTAATAAGACGTGTTTGCATGGCATGCAGTAAATTTGGACGATAATTAAATTAGGGTCGTAATTACAGAAGAACTGACCTTATTTCTCATTAAAATAGTGAACGCTTTATTAGGGTAACGTTGTCATCAGATAATCAATCAACGTTATTGATCACCGCTGACAAGAATTTTTGTTGGTTGTTCTAACCTGTACAAATAATAGTTTAATTAAAATACACCTCGCGAGAGTGTATAAAGACATTTTTAACGGCAAATAATTAATGATAAAATTGTCTACAAGGAAATAAACATTTTTTTTCTTCGAACACGTTATTAGTCAAGTCATGCATAAATTTCATCCACACACAAACAGAAAAAATAATCACATATATTACGAAGACGAAAGGTGTTAACAATTAAGAGGTGACGATGAGATCATTTTCTTGAAAACGCGTTGCACGTTTATTGGGGGATTTGAATGGTAAGTCAGAACATCAACCTGTTCTATGAAGCTTTCTGTCAAGAATTCTTTTGTTTTCAGTCATTCTTGTGTTGGTTGAGCGTAAATTACGCTTGGTTAAATGTAGATTGTGTAAGATAATCAAAGTCAAATAATAATCTAACTCAATCTGGCGGTACATGATGTTTTCTAACGGACATACATATACTGAGAGTAGTCCACGAACGTGGAGCTCAGCAGGTGATAAGGGTCAGGGCACATCATAGCAAAACAAACGCGCGTTGACTGTACTGAACATTAAAAAAATATCAATCTCTTGTCGGGGGGCCCCGATTAGTTATGTTATAAAGACCGTGATGTATTTGTGTAGTTACGACATGCAGTGTGAGATATATGCATGCCTTGTATTGTTGTTGCGGGTAGCTTTGAGCTTTCGAATCAGCAGGACGAACAATGTATTGGCAAGATACAATTTATTCCTTGATTAATGATTGCGCGTGAAAGTATACCACAGATACATTACTAAATTTACAATTATACGCAAATATTATGTTCATGCATGTAATCGCGAATGACTAATTATTGTATAAAACAGGATTTCTTTAAACAATTAATAATAATGATTGATGATTACGGCTTACAGAAAATAAAGTAATAAACTATGAGTAATTCAGGAAAATACAAATCTTGCCTAAAGCGAATAGCGTTCCTCGTGTTTTGTTTTAAAAGATTTGTAGACAATTCAAGGATCTGACCAGCTATGCTGCAATCCTTCGCTTGGTTAGAAACCTGGTTTTACCTACCCAATATTAGCACATCGTTCGGAATTTGTAACAGGTTAAAATTTTTTAACAGTATTCAAAGTTATTAGATTAAATTTCTAATTTCTTATATTGAAATTCGGTCATAAATCAAATTTATATTCTAAATTGTATGATATAGAAGTCTTTAACGGCTATTTATAGCTAAAATATTCAATTAGTATTAATAAGTTGTCAATAGGTATAATGGGTTCCTCAGAGAAAAATAACACTACAAGACAAGCATACGAAAATAGGCGTACGGCTATAAATTTCACCCCACATTTTTTGTCAGTATAATTATAAAGACAACTACAATAAGTGTGAACTCGTCTTTAGTTGATAAATTACTTGAACCGATACAAGATCTAAAAAACACAGATAAAGCGGTTTTAGGAATAACAATAATTTTGAAATGGTAATATTGTTTCAAGATTATATAGTTCTTCTAGAGACATTCCTCTCCATTTATGGTATCGATGAACATGTTTTATCTATAAAGACAAAAGAGCAAAAACCGTACGATATGGAACAACTCCAGACAGTTAACGGTCTATTCGTCTAACAGATGCATATGGATGATGTTCAAAAGAAATACGGCAATTGTTATGCTGTATATGCTGTATAGTGTTACAGTAAATGTTTGAAACGATCAACCGGCTAATACATCAGTCAAAAGTTTCCGCTAATCACTCATTCGAATTCTTATTATATTACCGTATTGTTGCCAGTAGTATAAATGTAAATAAATTTCTTTGAAGAACACCGTAAGTAACACGTTCGTTTGTATAGCAGGTTTTGTCGGTTGTGAATTTCGTTTTTAATAACTTGACATTCCATATATTAAAGTGACCTTAAAAACGTTAAGTGCCGATAACAACTGTAGATGCTTAATTTTTCAGTTTAAAGGTGCCAGTGAAAGTCATTCTTGGATCGATAGAGGAAAAGTAACTTTTGGCCTTGATTCCTTTGTATTTGTGTGACAAGTCTATCACGAATTTAACACGCAATGAGTGTAGCAAAGTTAATTTCGGTAACGACAGTGTGTTTGTAAATCATGAATGAGCATTTGGAAAGGAACTCAAAAAGGTTACAATTGAAACAAAAATGAACAGCAATTTATGGGAAATATTCGGTCAAAATTACATTACTAAGATTTATAGAATATATTAGATTGTTACTACACCTGGCATTAGATAAATTGTACGGATTTATGTCAAAAATATTAATAGATATTTAAAAAATTGTTGCAAGAAGATTTCAAAAAATGTCTACACAAATATAAAGAAAGACTGTACTTTATGAAACCTTGGAACAGAAAAAGGAAATAAATAATCGATATTCTTAAATCTTAAATCACAGCAATGCAGTAAGGGTTATTCATTTTGACTTAGATAAGAAGCAAACTAAAGAGATGAAGAAATTAATGCCCAGAAAATTAAAGAGAGCTCGTACTGCTAGCTTGTGACGAAAAATCCAAAATGCATAAGTAATTTTTTGGACGAAGCATTCAGCTCTCAATTTGCAGAACTCTTTTCATCTTCGAATTTATCTGAGTTTCCAAATGTTCTTTCAACACATAGCGACCGTGACACAAGTTCCGTTATGATTAATTCCTTGAAAAAAATTCTTTGGAAAGTCTTGGAGAGGGGGGGGGGCCGACTGGGGTCATATCAAAGGTACATCGCTCACTATCGTAGTTTTGGTCCCAATCACCATAAAACGTTCACATCTAGTTGATATCCACTTTTTGTAGTTCCCCTGTCTCCGGGAAGTAACGTTGAATTGTTTCAGACGTGTCCTCATCTTCGAGGATTTAACAACTTAAAAAAAGTATCCCTTCATATTTTGAGGTCGATTCTGTATGAATTGCTCCATGTTTAGCGTGTAGTTACAGCAGGTGTTCTTTTCAAAGCTAAGGTTTATTAATTTTCTGATGTTTGAATTCAAACTTTACAAGCATTAGATTATTTAATTTCAATTATAATTTTAAGCAAAATTACAGATTGACAGTTCACCCCCATAATATGTGTTCGTCCCCCATTTTATCAGCCACTAAACGTTGGCCTGATGATGGTACACAGTTACGGAAATCCATCGCCATTAGAACATAAATAAATAATATAATTAGTTTGCTATATCTTTGAAAAAAAAACACCTGAGATAGACATCTTTTTTTTCCTATAGTCCGTCGACACTAACTCCCTACATTTGTGATGATAAGGGAACAGCTATTTATTATGTGTTTATGTAATTACTTATAATTACTTTCCACATTCCGACCTTTCTTACGGAAATATGAACGTGTAAATTAAAGTTATAAATAACACAAATAAGATGGAAATCAATTATTATAACGTAATTTTAGTTTAATATGCAACACATTTCCACCGATAATAAGAAATGTGAACGATCTTCGTGCGATATACGAAAATTGCACATGAAATACCGTATTAACATGCAATTTTAGAAATTATTACCGTAAGACAAGAGCATTAAAATATTAACACGTAAGAAATGCTAATTTGATAGGATTCCATAGGTCATCTGTGCAGTTATTGACTTTACATTGATTGACATCAGTGAATGAATTTTAAAAATCAATTTTGCACTACGATTCAAGGCCAAAGCTTCTGATCAAAGGATTAGATTAAGTGAATTCTTGTGTAATACATTTCCAAGGAAAACTTTTAGTAAAAAGTGAGTAAAATGTTTACTGTTTAGTCGTTTAGAACAATTGTTTAGCCGTTAGTGATCTACAGATAAACAAATCAGTTTCTGATGTAAACAGATACGTTTATATGTTTAAACGGATAACAATTTTAGCCAAGATCAGAACCCGAATGACCTCCATTTAGTTTTCAGTCACCATAAGGGCGCATTGTGACCTTGACGTGAATTAGACTCGGCCTTACATTACTACCTACTAGAGTGGGAAATGCCTACATTAATTGCTGCACGAATCTACACATCAATTTTTCGTTGAGTTTAGTGCAGCATTATGGCTTTAATTGGATAACTGAGTAGATCTTTTTCCTCTACAATGATCAAAGATGATGAACTCTACCTATCTATCGACTCCATATGTCATTATAATAGGTGCACCACTGACACAGTCAATAGTAGTGAGTGCTCCTTTACATGGAAGTGAGACAGTGGTTCGCTTCTAAGAAAGTTAAGTTTTCTCCCCCTCCCCTCCCCCATGAAGTCTGGTATGTCACAGCCTTCTGGAATATTCGTATTCCGTTTGTGTCTCTTTAAGAAATTATAGCTGAAGAGCTAAAGCCAATGGGTTTGTGTAAAAGAGCAAAATGACAGTTCGAAATGGAACGTTAGATGCCTACAGATAAATTATGTAGGATTAGGATGAAACAAAAACCCTTGAAGTTCCGCCATTTCCTTTTCCATTTAGTATTCATGTTAGCTACGGAGAAAAGAAAAAAAAGCTACTCGTCCATAAAAATTGTACCTGTGGATTTCCATGTTAAAGGTCCTTCAATCTGCAATTTGATACTTACCGTTTTCTTATATTCGTGTGATTTTTGTTGAATTTCAAAAAAGTCTACCATACGAAACGTACCTACACTTTTCTTCTTCGTTATTTATAAAGTCCTCGATAAATTAACTTGAAAATAGATTAATTTTTATAGAAGCTTCGTAATAAAAAGCAAAGCAATAACTAAATTCACAAGAAGAGACAAATTATGTAGATACGTAACATGAATCCTGAAAAAAAAGATCTATAACGTAATGAAAAGTCTTTAGGCAATAAAAAAGCACAAATGAAATGCAAATTAATGGTTTCTAAACTTACGTTGTGGAACTCCATATTATAATAATAATAATAACGAATAATTCCATTCAAATTGTTTGTTTTTAATATCATGTTTAAATTATTATTAGGTATGATATAATTCAAATGTTTTCATGAAATTTACGAAAATAGCAACTGTGGAGTGATCCATTTGTTGGAAAATTTTCATTTAAAAGAAAATTGACAATAAAAAATTTTATACTTGAATCATATTATAATTTTAATAAGTTTCTAAACGACCTTGCTTTAAATCTTTAAAGTAGATCAAGTTCATAATTAATTATTATAATTTTTCTTGGGTTAATTGTCGTGGCAACATTATTTACGTTGAAACTGTAACTTTCAAGAACAGGTTTCAGTGAAGAAAATTGCAGTTTGTGTTAAAAACTAAAAAAAGTAAAGCAATTTTCCATGGGAAATAATCGCTGATAACCTAAAGTTAGTAGCGCCGCAGCGTTTAGGAACTTTTAGATTGGAATTAGTGATAACTACGAAACGTAAGTTTAAGATTTGATTGTACAAAACGTTCCTCGATCATGATTTATGATGCAGCAATGAATGATTTAAGAAACACAAAAAAGGAAAATGATCAGTCTAAAAATTATACTTCGATAGCACCGTCCAGGTCCTCCAAGAAGCAAATCACCGCAAAGCAACATGGGAAGATGTCAATATAGTCGTGGTCTTAATTTCGTACCCAGTGTTTACGAAATAAGAGAGCAAAAAACCGTCCAATGTGAAGTTATCAGCGATAATAAAGTATGTGAAAGCTAACAAGAAGTAGTAGAACAACTAATCGTTGGCTTGAAAGGATTATTTTTTTGTAAACGAGGGTTGTATGCGGACATTCAAAATGTTCCTCACAGAAGATTGTGATGAAACACCAGTGTGAATGTTTTAGTAAAATTTGGTGAAATTTTAATAAAAAGTGCCAAATATATCACTCTACCTGATTTCAGCACTTCAGTTGATGATACTTCATTACTTAATAATCTTATAAAGTGAAAATGCCAATAGGAGAAACACAAATGTAATTAGTATAAACAATGACTCAAATTACCAGTTTGAAATTGTTAACAAAATTTGCCGTTATCCCGTCAAAATTCCAACTTACCATGCAATTACTTACAAAACCAAGCAGATCTCGCGCTCAGCACTAAAGAGGCAATATATTTTATACATCAAAACCTCCGCTGCGAATAATTATCGGACGTTGTAGATGTAAAAGCCTTTGAAAATGCCAAAAACCGTACCTATAGCATTTAAACCTAAAATTTATAGCTTAAAGATCTAAAAGTTTAAAATCCCACAATTACTTTGAATATTTTTTTACATTACAAACAAGTTTAATAGAGAAATATTGAGGTTAATGTTAACATTTTTGCGGGCACCGAGAATAAAGATTAAAAAAAAAGATATTAAAATTTATATAATTATCTGTATAAATGTGAAGAAAGGATCATTTTTTAATGTCGTCGTATTAATTATTTTTTAGGAGTTAAGATAATGTCCATTTACGTGATAGTTATCATAAATAATTTCTTCGAATTAAGCGAGGTATAAAAATATTTAACAGATGAAATCTGTCAGGTAGAAGTGAGTTCGATCATAAATGAGATGAAGAGGCTCAAGGTCACCCGGAAGAGTGGACACAGGTGTATGACGTCACAGAGGTCATCAGAGTCCTGCTTGTATCAGGTGTATAACCTAACGGTTGCTTCTTGCATCATGACAAGGTGGGAGGTTGAAACCATCACGCATCGCCAGACTAAACTTGATGTGATTTTTTGAATATGGTCACGTTTACGGTTCAAATTAAGTAGTATATTCAACTACATATATATAAAACACACTGTTTGTAACTCATCATTTAAACACATTCACGCAGTTGACTTGTGATTAGTTTTTTTCGCCATCACTTTGATGTAGGTATTTTTTTTTCTGATTTGTTCTGTGTCTACAAATTTACAATTAGCGAAGTTTCCATTTTTTCCCCATTATAATGTAATAACTGATGGGTACGTGATATCACACGCTGAGTTTAATTTTTCTTCGCACCATTGTGTTAAAATGCACATCAAATTTGAATATAAAGAATTTATGTAATAAATCGCAAACTTGAACTGTACATCATTCATCATCACAAAACATACAATGGGCTATTTAGATTATACAAAATAATCCCTCAGGAAGACGAAAAAAGTAGGATGGCTATTAAACAGTCTCGTTAGATATTTGGAGAAAGTTTGAAACGCCCACTAATTTGAGTGCAAAAATTAATAATATATATCGGTATAATCATAAATTATAAGGATTAGGTGAAAAGTAGGAGTTAAAGATGGAATAGATAATTAATTTTTAAAATTGCACACGCTACAGATGATTTACGGGCACCAATTATTGAGAGTATTTCATCACTCAAAAAAAAAGTACTTATATGTATATTATTGAGTTTGATTCCTCAATCTTTCCATGTTCTGCACGATTAACTTTTTTATTATGTACGCGTTAAAATAGATTCGCTTGTTGCTAACAATGAATTTAGAACAAGCCTTTCCTTTAGTAATGGCTTTCGGTCGATGAAAGTTTCTTTAAATATTTAGAAAAATCAGATTTTATGACATACGAGTTAGATAGCCAAGTTTGGATTGAACGCATTTGCGTGGGAATTGGAAAGATGTGGGTATGAATGATTGACGCCTGTAGATATCTAAAATGCTTTTATCACAAGTTGAAATGAAGTGTACATTGTAACAAAATCGCTTTGTATTGCTATCTGCTGAAATATCTGATTTCTCTATAAAATATGCGTATAACGACGGCAATATAACGGATGCGTCCCATAAAAGTTTAAAAAATTGCCTTATTACGATACAAATTTCGTATTTATGCCAATTTATTTTCCATTTCCTAAGCTTTCCAAAACAATCTTTTGGTTAAAATTATTTTAACCCCTCCTCAGTCCATTAATAGAATCTACCATTTACGTATTTTCGAAGGCCAAAGTGGTTTCTTTATTATTATTTGACACCTTCTACATTTTATTTTAGAAAGGACATTTGCAAAAACAACGTTTTAGTAACAACGAGGGATGGCTCACTCCCAAAAAATCCGTACACTATATTTAACTTTTTGATACTGAACCTATTTCGAAGATACTGAATGCGTACTGAACTTGCTAGTATTCAGTATTGAACCTATAATGACTATGCTGAACTCATACTGACTATACTCACCTCATATTGCACCCGTACTAATCATACTGAACAGATACTGAATGCATAAAACCACTTGCTACGAAATTAGGTTTATTACAATATTTTGCTCGAAATGCCCTTCTTCTTCATTATGTAATCGTGTACTGTAATAGTGTTCAATTTGTTTAAATAAAAATAGTATATGTACCCATTTATTAATTACATAATTTGGTACGTTTTCTTCGCACGTAGAAACTTTTGGTAAATGAGGGTGATGTTCTCGAGATATTCAAGGGTTTCTATACTTTTTCGACACCAGGTATATTTACATATAGCAAAATTTCATATGATTAACTTGAATACAACCGTACAATCAGCATAGAAGAAAGCAAATGTGCCACGGATGATGTCATATCTTGAGACGGCGCGGCGACAAAACAGTGTCCGATTTATCACGTTTTCAAACGTAAACACTCGAATGCGTGTTGAACATACTTAAAATGTACTGAACCGACACTGAACTTCTACTGAATGGTACTAAATTCGCTGAACTCATACTGAACTTGTATTGAACCTACTGAACTCGCTACGAATTATACTGAAGTTGTACTGAACTAGTATGTGTACACCATATTTAACGAGGAACAACGTTAAATGAAATACGAATTAAGGACGCCTGTCAACTTTCGTGACTATCATGCTTGAACATACACGAACTGTTTTTGATGAACATGTCCCCAAGGACAATACGCTTTCGCACAAAATTTCTACAGCGTTACCCAAATCAACATAACAGATGATTTGAATGGACATTATTGATTACAAGAAGTATTAAGATAATAGAAAGATTTGATGTATACGTGGGAGCTATGGCTCGTGCCACAGTAAAAGAAGATCAGTTACTAACAAGAGTTGTATGAACTCCTACAACTACATCAACATTAAATAATGGGAGATCCTAAAAGGAATCTTCATTGATATGATGCCACTTCAAAAAAGCACTCGGAAAATTTCACCAATTTAATGAAACACTTGCCTCACATACAACAGCAATCTGGCAAGAATATTCCCGTTTGGTTTTCGAAGGGTAGCTAATGCTAGTTCACCTCAGAATACGCACGCATGCTGAACTTTCAATTTCAAAATTTAAATTTGAAGGAAATTGGACGGAGAAGTCTTAGTTGTGGAAAGGTTCACGATTTCTCTTAAATTACTGGATGAATTTTCTATTTCGTTGGTGCGTCCAATAACTGCATACGGAAATTTGGCTGGCAACAAAACCTCTTATTCATTTGAAGTATGAGATCTACAAAGATACCATGGACGGTTCTAAAACACCATAACCGCCAACTCTATACGCGAATATTGATCGTGTTGATCAACTTTCTTTCATTTTCATTCAGATGCCAAAACGAAATTTGTTAATACATTAGTAAAGATAAAAATCGTGTTTAGACTTCACGATCCCAGTCCACGCACTAAATAATGAACTAAGATAAATTCAAAAATATCACAAAATTTGCAGATAAAACAAGACGTCAAAAGTCACAGGGAATATTTAATCTGAAGTAAGGAATTCTATACGAAATACTTTGGTCGCAAAATCTTTTAGAACCTGGCGTATCTGAATACCCGTTTTCACTTTCAATGTGTGCTGTGTAAAAGTACATTTGCACGTCAAAGGCTCACATTGAAGTGTAACGCATAAAAACTCCATTTTTGTCCTGAAATTTCGTAGATATTTCAGACCCCATTTTGTACTTGAGCTCCCCAAACCTATAATTTCAGTCCCAGTAGTCAATACTCAATTTTGCAACTTCGAAAAACTTGTGGAAACTTGGGGGGGGGGGGGGCATCAAAAACTGCGATTTTTTCGGACTTTTTTCAGTTTTAGTTTCGTAGTTGAAAAACTATGCGTTGTAGTGCAAAGAATATTATTGTCTTTTTTAAACTAGACTAAATTTGCTACAATTTGAGCCTAACCGAAAGTCTGTAAGTTTTATTTTATAATTGGCCATTTCTCACTACGACAACCTGTTCAAGAGATACAAACGGAAAACCAAATAAATCCGCACATTTTGTTACGCTACGGAGTTAGCTCATACCGTAGAGCTGGAGACCTTTGGTATAATCATCACCAAACACATCCCAGAAATAAAATCTTTACGATAAAAAAGTCTGTTTACAAGTCCTTTTTGAGCGTTCGGTGCCTAGGCTAAATAAGAATAATCAAAAGATGTCTTCTAATCATCTTAATGTTATTATCTACCGGGTGCTGATCCGGCCGCTCGGTAATAGCATTTTACATGTAAAATCTTGTCTATGCAATTTCCTGCTCCCCTAATTGTTTTAGAGCCAAAACATAAGAGTACAAACATTTTCAAAACTAAAAATACTACCTGAATAGTATATTCTTTCCGACCAAACTTCCACTGTAAGAAAGAAAATGAAGAATTAAATGTTGAATTAGAATTTGCAAAAATCACATTGCCATGCTTTTTTAAAATAATTGCGTTATGAACAAGTGTAGAATCTTGACGTTTTCATTAGTACTGGAAGTTGCCATGACCACCGTCATGGCAATGCGATTTTTGCAAATTCTTATTCAACATTTAATTCTTCATTTTCTTTCTTACAGTACAATTTTGGTCGGAAAGAATATACCATTCAGATAGTATTTTTAGTTTTGAAGACTTTTGTACTCTTATGTTTTGGCCCTAAAACAATTAGGGGAGCAGGAAATTGCATAGACAAGATTTTACATGTAAAATGCTATTACCGAGCGGCCGGATCAGCACCCGGTATGTATATGTGGTGCCATAGCGATTTCACTGTTTCCAGTTTTCCGTCATTTTCTCGAGAACTGTTAGGCCTACAGGAATACATCTATGCTTAAGATAGTACTCTTTAACTCATAGTTTTTGAACTACGAGGCTAAAACTGGAAAAAGTCCGAAAAAATCGCGGTGTTGGTGCCCCCCCTCCCCCCCAGTTTCCACAAGTTTTTCGAAGTTGTAAAATTGAGTATTTACTACTGAGACCGAACCTAACACCATAAAAAATGCAAACCTAACATACGATTTTTTGCAATGTTTGTTTTTTTGTGTTTAAATTGACTATACTAATTAAAAAAATAGCCTCGCTAGTTCACTTATCATTTCACAGTCGCATTAAATATTGGTCGGATTTGGAACAACCTAATTTACTTAACAATACGTTTTAGCAATGCAAACGTAGGTATTCTATGTAAATTCTACTTAACATACAAACATTCAGAGATTGAAAAATTATCATAGCCTGAAAATCCCAAAAAACGTCATTCCAATGAGCGGAAAGATTTCCTGAACGATCAAAAGAGCTTCATAATGTACGGTTTTTGAGCCCTTTCTAATAAACAGTTATTACCTCTTACCTGAGTAAAAATTTTACGTAATACAGGCGTCTCGTATCAATCGATGTCTTACAGTGCAAACAATTTTGACGTTTAAATTTGAAGTGTACAAGTCATTTTAGTAACTCCTATTTTGGCAGGGACCAGTGGTGTCCTTTCCTCCTACGCGCTTAGAGAGGCCTCCGTGCTCTATAGAACATGGAGAGCATTTAACCACCTACCTACCTAGCAAAAGTACAAATATTTGATAAATATGTAGCTGTGTTAGTGGAGTTCCAGTTTGGAAAAGTTGAAAGTTTGTTAATGCAAAATCAAGAAAGAAGACACACTATGTCAAACTGTAATAACCACAATAATACAGGCAAGGAAGTATGTGGAGAATAAGAAAAAGTTTCCTTACTCGTCGAAGAAAATTGATACATTCCATGAAATTAATATACGGACGGGCAGTTATCGCCGGAACTAATATTAGAAGTGGACATTTAATATTTTTTCATATGTAACTTCCCTCCTCAAAGTTCTTTTGGCTACTATGCTTAGTTGTTATTTACCCTTAACAGATAATTTTTGAAAAGAACGAAGAAGTCTTCAAGATCATGCGACTTTATGTTGAATTTGAGATTTCTGCGAGTGCTGTATTAGATAGATGCTGTGTTCAGAACTTTTCCTTGATTATTTTTGTTGTTTCTTTATTTGTGTGCATGTTTTTTTCCCAATGTGTATAATAATGGGATGAATGAGCTGTTATTCTCTTCCGGGTCTCCCTCCGCGTAATATTATTTAATTTACGACGTTTCGGCCAACTCCCACTAGCCATCTCGTTGCTCTGTGATCTAGTGACACGAACAAAACTGACAATTGGTCGAATTACTTTTTTGCTTTTCCCTTGTAATTGTCGTGTTTGTTTCAGCTCTGAATTCCGTTAGTTCGTTAAACGTAGTTGAATCCACCTGACGATGGCTAATGCGAGCTGGCCGAAACGTCGTCGTTTAAGCAATTTTACGCATGGAGGATAACAGCTCATTCATTTCATTATTACACACGTTGAAATTAAGAAACACGCACAAAAATAAACTAACACATCAAATAATAATTGTGAAAAAGTGCAGAAGACAGCAATCTATCTATCCTAAGGTAAAATATTTACAAAGCCACCGTTAATGAATAAATTAGATTTTAGAGCCGTCATCGATAGAAAAAAATTTCATGAATATATTTCGTTTATCTTTTAATTACTTTTGCAAACGCCATAAAGACATAAATGTTATAAGTATTTATTGTACCTGGTGTATTCTTATGATCGCAATCTAATAAATCAGTAGGATTACATGATGAAGATTAATGTAAATTTACCCGACTTTTTTTTATGAATTATTTTTTATAACCTTGTTTTACTATTTTTTTTTGTGAGTAAATTTAAATAAAGTAATTTTTATTTATATAAACAAATTTATTTCTTTTTACATACAAAACAAAAAAATGGATACTTGTGAATTTGAAATGAAATTGTGTTTCTCATACACTTACATAAATCGGATGTCATTGGTTAATAATTATTCATGGTAATAAGGGAATGGGCGTAAACAGTTATAACATTGCAATTACTTAACATAATGAAAAAAAAAACATGTTGAAATCAATAGTAAATGTTAATTACTGTGTCATTTTAGTGTAAGACATTTATTGCCAAATTTTATGCTTTCCTTTTCTATATAAAAGCCTTAAAAAATAACTTTCAACCGAATACATTTAAATAAATATTATCTCGTATTAATGGCTATATATCTATTTAAAATTGGGTGTACGTTAATTGATTGGTCCTCGTACAATTATATGAAAACTTGTGACTAAGATGCAGACACTTACTAAAAAATTACAATATCTAATCTAAATTGCACACATTACTTCCATTTTTGTATTGTACTAAAACATAACAAAAGTATAATAAGTAACAAAAAATACAATTAAAGGGGACCTTGGAGCTACCTTACAATAGAATTCTCTTTATTAACATGACCATTAATACCTTCAAAAACCGAGTTTCGTAATTTATCCATTTTTATGATACGAAGACAATCTCATTTAAATTAAGTTTTCCGCATAAAATATCAATTTGGAATATTAACATTAAAAGTGTTGTATTGTGTTTTTAAAATAAAACCTCTTAATGTATGTATAATTTATTACGGATTAAAATGAAAATGATTATGTAATTTCGTTTGTAACAAAGGTGATGTGCAAAAGGTTCATAGGTTAACGTAAACTAAGAGCGTGCCATGTCATAAACGTGGTTTACATTTTTTTTAAATATCGCACGCCATATAAATACAACCATTAAAATTTTTGGTATCTTCCGTTAATTACTGGAACGTATTATTTTCCTTCTCTTATAGTTTATAAATAAGTCTACCACATATATCTTCCGGCAGCTCCATGATTAAGAATTAATAGCAATTATCTCAAAATAACTTTACGCGGATACGTTATTTAATCGATTTCAAAATTAAAATTATTGTTTATTTCATTCGTTTTTAAAAATTATGAATGGAAACATTATATCTTGCAACAATAATTTAACTGTGAAGGCGTAACGGAAATTTTAATTTTTTTTTGTAAATAACAAGCAATGTGTTTGGCTGAACGCAATGGTCAGGTGCAAAATATTTATGCACGAATTTAAATTAGTGGGTGGACGTTAAACACGAAAGGGAATTGAAAAATTACCGCAACTATTTCAGAAGCGGTAAGCGTGAAATATATTATATAATAGTGGTATAATGTCAACACCACATTATTAGCGTTTTATTACAAATTCGCTGTCGTCAAAATGCTTCATTAGAAATCAAAGTGTATCCTTTTAAAATTTCTTGCGTAACTTGGAACTCGCATCGCAGGCTTTCTTAGTAAGTTATTACCGTATTACTGTTTGATCTATTTGCGCTTCTCACTATTCTGTAACAAATTAAAAAAATTTTTTGGCCGAATGTGTACATTCTGTTCCACCATTTCGGTGAGCCGAGTGTGACGAATACGTTTTTTTTTGTGTGTGAGAAGGATTCAGGATCTGCCCATTAGTACAGGACGGGATGAAATTTTTAATAAATTTCACTTAATTTTTAAAGGCCTAATGTCATTAAAGTTTAAAAAAAGTGGGGGTTCCCTTTGCTTTGAATATTGGAAGTTCTGCAGCTGAAAATTTAGTTACCTACCTACAACTAAAAGTTTGCAAGATCACGATAAACAAAAATAATTATTTAATTATGTTAGTGAAGATCATAACTTAAATCATAACGGCATGTAATTTCAATACCAGATTCCTAATAACACCTGTCTTACTATTGATTGCATAAATTAATTCCTAGTTATTGTAATCATACAGAATAAATAAATGTTAAAATAGGAAAATATAAGATTTGGAAGGCGATAACTATGTAAATAATTTTTAATTTTAATAGTAGCTAAAATAAAGAAACAAAGGCGCAAGGGAGGAACAAATTTTTGCATAATTACATAATTTAATTAAAAGAGAAACAGTTATATCTATGCTTCATCAAAATTTTTAATTATATTAACGATAGACGTTATAACTTTTGCTTTCATATAAACACGAATTTGATAAAAAAAAAGTTATTGGTTTTAAATTCGAACTTTGTGCTCCTTACAAATTCGAAATAGCGCAGGTGCCGATGCTAACACATCATCTAGAAGAATGTCGGTACCATTGAAATATAAAATTGAAAAATTTCTGTTTCTCATAACATAAATTTCTTTGTTAGTTTAATACGCGACCTCTTGGGAAAATAGTCAGGACTATAAAGATTATTAGGCTATGTACAATTAAGCGTGACATTTTGACATTAATGATACTTTGTAAATAATAACGAATGACGTTTTATCATAATGTGTTACTTGTCTTTCAGATACGTGGGTTACGTAAGTGTATAAACGTCAATAAAAAATTAACTAATTAAACGTTGTGACAGTTTCATTTCCTCTATTAAAAATTTTGCAATACCTCAAAATAATAGGAAACGTATACTAAAATGGAATGGTCAGATTTAAAAATGAACATTACACAACTCACAGCGTTAATTAAAGAATTTTTTTTTTATTTTAACATAGCAGGTGTATTAACAGAAAATGTACAAAAATCGCCGTTTTACTTTCAGTAGTGAAGTGAGAGGACAGCATAACCGGATACTGCAAGTGGGCCGAGATGAAGCGGAAGAACAGGTGAACTGGCATAAATCACCGTACGACAGCTAAGAGCTTTCAGAACAAGACACTATCATCAACGCAGTCTCACTTCACACATTCTACACATCACATCCAACAAATTATTATTTACATATAAGTAATGCTTATGGGTCAATACCAAAAGTGGGTTAACTATAATACTCATAAATTAAATCGATATCAAATTTGTTTAGCCAGAAGGAGGATGAAAACAAGGTATGGCACTTACACACTTTGCTTCGGGAAAGATTTGCTACGGTTATAAAATGCGAAGAAGCGTAGGCTGTTATTAATTGAAGGTGAGTACCAGACAATTAATTTCGGTAATAAAAATCGCGTATAGGTGCGAAATAGGTGAGTCGATTTGTAAAAGTGATTGTACCCCCATTTTCATAATGAAACAATAAATTAATTCTAGTATTACCTCACAAATTAAGAAGAAAAAAAAATTATACAATATGTATTTAGTTCATTAATTAATTGTGCAATAAACCCTTCTATTAAATACGCTATGCAAGATTTATTCAAATTCGATCGTTAATATTTATATCTAATAATATTATTACGATTTTTAAACCTACTAAAAGTCCTTATTCGTTAATTAATCTTCCATCCGTAATATTTTCTACGAGTGCATAAACTTGAAATTATTAATAATTAATAATAATGAAACCGATACAAGGTAAACTATATAATCGATTAAGAAATTATTGTATTGATCCAATCCTTGTAATTTATTTTTTATTACGCGAAATTCGCTTTTAATTATGGTCTTACACCATTAAGGACAAGAAGCAAGCAATAAACAACCTGTTTCTTTTAGTTAATTAAATAAGGCTAGGTTACTAAAATATATACAATAGATAACGAATTAGCTAGAAGAAATTCTAATCTAGATACATAATTAAAATGGATTATTTAAATCAGCATAAATTCGGGAGATAATGTTTCTTGTCGGTGTCATTAACTTCTTTAATTACAATACTCCAAGATGCAGTTATCCCAATCTCGACAAAAAAGAAGTAACCAAAATCGGCCGTACATTCACATTTCTTTAATGTATCTATAATTAACGACATTATTTATTGTTCTCCGTTTAATGTATATGTAAAAAATAGACACAATCAAGTTTTTTTTTTGTATAGGTACGTAAAGGGGGAGATTGAGTCAATTGGCGCCTCATTAAAATTCCATTTTATAGGATTATAACATTAAATCTGGAAAATTACATTATTAAACCTTTCAAGAATTCTGTAATTCGCATTTTTTTTATAGCCGTGTCTCATGACTATAACTTGACAATGATACATATTCGACTAAAAAAAGTGGTCAAGCAATGAAATAAACCATGATACATTGTATTATGGAAATAAACAAAGGAAAAGCACATTTTTTTTTATAATTATTGTACGATTTCTCCCAAATAACAAAACCGTCGACAATTAATTGCTCACTTAACTAGGTTAAATTGCTGCATTAACAAGATTGGAAAAGTTGTTTATAATGAAGGAAATTTCACGATATAATTGGATTTCAATACATTCAATTCTTAAATTCTCAATCATTGTACCTTTCTTTCCACATATAAATTATCTAGACATTGTGATGTGAATGGAATTACTGAATACGATTTACACTTAATGTTTTTTTCTAAGCTTTTTTTTTGTAGCGGCAAATGGCCGTTTATTATTTATTAACCTGCGCAACATACTTCTTCGCGTATAATGCAAGCCAGTTCATTAATCTGGAGTGAACTACATTTTTTTTATCTTAGTTTTCACATTTATTTTTGAAAAATGTCATCGAAATGTCCAATTCGAGAAATTCATTTAAGAAAGCTTGCAATTCAGAAAACTAATTCGTCGAAAAAACGTGGGAGAATTTAATATATTGAATTTATTCAAGATTTACTAACAAAATTTTTATTATTATCAACCCTAACCCCGGTGGGTATATTTAATCCCCTAAGGCAAGTTCAAGTTTATATAGAATAAAAGTTGTATCAACATTGATCCGATTTGGGAAATGAATTTGAAAGCCGCCGAACTTTAAAATTTTTTCGATCGTTACCCCTTTCCAAAAATGCATGGACGCTATAGCCTACTGGATTTGAGCCTAAATAACGTTATCACCATCGCTGTAAACCTCCTCGGCCGATCTATAACGATAAATGTTTTAGATCATACACTACTGCGTGTTTCCACAGAGGCCGTAAGTTGGAATCGGCCCCAACCTTTACATTAAAACTGTTGTACTTGTCATTAAATAATTAAACATCTCATTTCGACTTTAAGAAAGTTCGTATCCTGAACCAGATTTCCGACTGGACAGAGAAATTTCGTGTACGATAACTCACGTTGTTTCCCATAGGAAAAATTTATAAATTTCATAATAAATCAGGAAAATCTCACATTACTGAAGAGGAGCTAAATTTAAAGCTCCGAGTCAAGTAAGCGATTTTACTGACGTGTTTTACATATTAAATTTTTCCGGAAATCGCACAAAAAGGCAAAATTTACAACTTTTAGCAATATTTTTTTAAATTCCACAAAAATCAAGTTTGTAAATTTTTTTGGAAAGTAACTATAGTTACAAACTATATTTTGCTTTGAGAAAGGATACTAAATATTTTGCGTCTTGTAAAGTCTTTACAATTTTCCTGCGCGTAAATAAGCAGGAAAATGTTGTTTCTAAGACGATTTCCGGAAATGATTCTTAAACGATCTTTATACTGCACTATAAAGGTTCCAACCTACCCTGTGTCGATTTGAATTTTTGGTCCAAAATAATTCGAAATACAAGTTCGCTGGATATCATCCATACGGTAGTTGTATTTTTACTTTTACCAATTTCCTATAGTCTCTTACCAGCATTTTTGCTCCGCTATAATTTTTACGATAAGTACTGACTTATTATTAACAAAAATTTAAATAATCGCAAACATTTTCCTTTCCGACGCATTTTTTTGATGCAATAACCTAATGTAGGTAAAAATCGCAACATCTATCACAAACAAAATTCAAAAAAAGGTATATTTGTTGATACTGATAGGTACTCGAAAAATAATGTTCGATTCAAACTTTGAATGAGGAGGATTGCATATCATTCAAGACACGCGCAGTGTAGGTGCTCCTAATGTATCCAACTGTAAAATACAAAATGGTTTGTATAATTTTAATAATTGATGTTTAGCCACTAATTTACATTTAGATTTAAGTAAACAAAAAATCATGAGTTTTTTTTTAATTTAAAGCCCCACTTAGGTTTACTATATTCAATTAGACATTACTGTTGAAGATTTTAGAATATTATTTAACAACAAATTAAGTTTTCAGTTTAGATGCAGCAAATATTTTACAGCGAAACTTTCGCTGACAAAATTTCAACTTCAGTATTCTGTGGACACTGTATCTAATATTGAAAATCTGTAGTGGACATTCCTAAAATTAATGGGATACAAAATTTTTAATGAACTGTACAAATTTACTTCAAAACCTTATTTTGCTATGTTTCAAAACTTAGATTTACAAGGATTAAATTACCTACCTAAGGAACTTTTTAAATCACATTCAGCTAAATTACAGTTGGAACAATGTCCACAGAAGTCCACAAAATAACATAGGTACTAGTGTCATTGGATTTGTACTGTAAATACACACTTAATAACTTTAAATTTCCGTGAATAAGAAGTAATAATAATAACATGCTAGAAAAATTCGGATATTTGATGAGGGTGAAGATATGGTTAAACCGAGGGTTAAACACTAGTTGACCCTTGACTTTACCACTTCATCGCGAGTTCATCACTTGAGGAGAAAACGTTATATCAGAAGCTTTGAAAAGAAGAATAAAAGGAAACATAAGCCAATAAAGAGACATTTTCTTGCTTATACTTAAAAGCTTTGTGTGTATTCTAACTTCTAACATTAATTTAATTTCCATTTAGATCGTGTGGTTGAGTAATTTAAATGTATAACAAAGCCCCGTTGTGAGGAAACTGTAAATTCTAGTTGAAGAAAACTGTAATCGCGGTTATGAATTTAATACTACTACTAATAAAAAGGATGAGATGGGCTGTAACCGTTGCCAATTTTGAAAATAACTGAAAGTCTACGTTTTAAGCTGTTTTTTTAAAATACATACATTTCTTAGAACACAACCTATTTCTATTACTTTTGTTACTTTATCAGGACCTTCGTAGAAGGAGAGGGCGGGAAATGAAATGTTTTGTAAACTTATTATTATTACCATAGGAAAAATGTTACGTTTTCCTTAAACCTTTGTATTTTTTACAAAAATTAAGCTATTGTAATAAATAAAAAAAGAAATTGTAAAGAAACGATGTGTATTGATAACAAAATAAGAAATTACAAGGTGGAACAACTCTGACACTCCACACGTGGTTTTAAAGTTGGAGTAAAAAAACACACTTTGTGTCAACCCTGCATAAAATGACGTAACGTCCCATTTTCTTAAAATTCAAAACATGTGCTAGATTTCATATAAATTTACCTACAACATGAAAAAAATTAATCAAATCCAATTTAGCAAACTTCATCAATTTTTTGAGTGGATCGATTACTTTTCCGGTGAATCAAAATGGTGCAGATATTTCAAACTAGAAACATTTTTGTCCTACAATTTTTGACGAAGAAACAAAACGTTCATTATGAATTTTAGAAGAAATAAAAATTTCCACACAGGTGTGAAGAAACTAATCAAACGGGTTATGCGGTGATTTTTTAATTTTCTCTCATTTAACAACAAATTGCCAAAATTACGAATAGCTTTTCTGCGAAAAATCGCGGAAAATTTTTTTCACTAACATGAATATCCGTGTGTCCGTCTTTTGTAACTTTTAATGTTCTTTTTAGCAATAACAATTAATGCTCAGTGTTAGTTTTGTTAATTCCGGTTATACGTTTCCGCCGGAATACCCGCGCGTTTAAAATTATAAAGCCGCTATTACCGCGACTATTACTCTGTCGATTTTAAATACATTCAATTCCAAGCTATTTTGGGCATAACATCATGCACTCATATCTATTTAAATAGTTTGAGTCCTTGATGAAATTTAAGAGAACATTTGAAAAAATGCGCCGCCTTTTTTGAGAGAAGTGCCCCCCAGAGCTTTTTATTTGGGACAAGGAGGAGCTTCGTTAGTTCCACCTGCATAATAGTTAAAAATTGTGACAGTAGTGACATGTTCATCATAAATTATTAAACAAAGTAAGTTTTAGGTGCTGAAATACACAGTGTTGGAAAAGTCAAAGTATTACAAATAAAATAAAAACAAAGAAAGTCATCGGTGAAATTATCAATACAAAATGGAGAGAAATTAGGAGTGACGATGATGAAGTGAATGGAAAGAAAAACATGTAGTATGAATTTCTTAATGAACACAATTTTGACTGGAATCCTATTTTGAAAGCTGTGTAAAATTCATGAAAAGCGAAATTTATTGATCTTGATGAAAGGATACGTCATAGTTATAATTCAACTTTTAAAATCCCATCTTATTTTTTTCAATTGGCGAAATGTGGAATCGACAACGGATAAGTTACAGTCATCTATCTCCGAATGTAATAATTAATGATTCAGATGGAACAACACTAAATGAATATTCAAATTTCGTAACTGGCTGACGAAAATGACTCACACAACATTCCGCAAGGAAGATCTAGGCGCATATATTCGGCTTAGCGCCAAGTACATTGAATTTGTGTTTGTGGTGAACAAACAATTTGTACCTCATGGACCTTTAAATCTTGATAAGATTGATTTATGCAAATTCAAACTGAACCAAGAGAGATAAATATTGATATTGTGATCAAGACTAATTAATAATCCTGATTTGACGATATTTCAATACATACAAGTCTAAATATTTTTCGGCTTCTCATTATTCTCAAAAATTAGCTGGTCTAATATGATTGTAGATGGTAGACTGTTAGTTGCCAAACAGAACTATATGGAAAAAACTGTAATGATGAGTTCGATCACTACATTGTTTATTCCACAACTGAATAGATATGATTTCTTCACTTTTGCACTGGATTCGCATGTTTGGGGATGCGGCGGTAATCTATAGGTATAAATTTTAAAAGTAAGATCACTTTTGCCCATTGAAGGAAGATCGTGTGAACTGATGTAATTTTCAAATGAAAACAATGCTGTCGCTAATGCAATCATATGTACCAACACTCGAAAAAAATCGATATAAGTTGGTAAAATTCTTAGAATTCGCGTGATTTGCGTGCTTTAATAGAAATTTGGGTGTTTTAATAGAACCGGTAGTATAATTTAATTTTATTAAGTTGGTATTACCGAATTAATTCATAGCAAATACTGCAGTTAACCTTAAATAAATTTTGATTTGACAAATTGAAAAGTAGTTCCAATCTCTAAAAAATTCCCTAGATTTTTATGTCAAATATTTATTTAAAATTGTTTGCAAAAGGCGCAAATTCTAAAAAATAGTATAAACAACTCATTCATAAGGTTTTTATCGCACTCATCCTTATGAAACTTGTTTTTTAATATGTATACTATTATTAAGAATATGTTAGTGGATGAAATTGCGCCTAAAACGCAAGTTCAGTTTGCTGAACACAAAATAGATCAAAAAAGTTATTTTTGTAACAGATTTACTTTTAAATTTAGTTTTAAATACTCCATCGCTACATGTAATATAATACAATTAAAGCAAAAATAAAAATCGTAATTTCCCAAAAAATGCCATAGCTGATTATGATTGTAATGAATCAAAACAAAAAGTAACTGAATCTTTGTCCCTTACACGGGCTCCAAAATATATACATAAACCCCCTTTTTTACTGTTTTGTTGAGGAACATTTGCAAAGGTAAGGTGTTTTATACGCCCTTTAAAAACAATGTGCGCACCTTGACGCCCATCAGAATTAAACTACTCTCTTCATTATTTAAAACGTAACAATCACTGTAGATTAGACTTCTTTGACGTTATTTGAGAAGGTATATCAAAATAAATAAGTATATTATGCAAAAAAAGGTTTAATTTATAAAAAATTTAATAAAAGCTAATAACGCGTAGAGATGCTTGGAAACTCGCTGTTCCTAGATCAGATCACAGTCCATAATATAAATAAATAAAAATAAATTATTAAGATATCTTTTAGAAAAGATAATAAGAGATATGAAGGTATCTTAAAAATGGTAAACAACCTTTTAATAGTTTCAAAATAAGTAACCTCTAATATCTTTTCTTGTACCTAAAATCTAAAGTTTTTATAATTTAAAATCAATATTATATGAATTTACGGTAAAAACGAATTGAGAGAAAAATAAAACACACACAAAAGGTAAATCAAAATACACTGAATAGCATGGTACTCATACGATTAACACTCAGTATTCGCTTCAAAAACTTACGTAAAGTTTTACCTGTATTAATAACGTGCGTCCGTCAGCGAGCTGATATCCACAGATAATGGAGAAATCAATGGAAATTGTCCCTTGCTATCGCTTCGTTTTGAAGTCATATGTACAAACGACACTAACAAATAAATAAGAGTTGTCTGCTATTGATGATTATAACGCGCATAACTACTATGACTTCGAACGTATTTTTTGTTATTACGGGTGTTTTAAATTTCTTATTAGGGTAAGAAATTTGCGCGAAGACCGTGCGAACGTCGTACAAAATTAAAATTTAAATTGTTTAATATTATTTAAAGGTCACATCATCAAAATTAATGCAAAGTCCCACAACATCTAGCAACATAATAATATCCCCAAAAAAACATCATAATTATCATTTTGCAAGATGCTGTACACAAATTTGCATGTGTTATTGCGAACCTTTTGCATACACTACTGTATATACTTTACTTACTTACTTACTTACTTTTTTCCTGTTTTCAGTTTCTTAATAACATTAAAAATTTACATTTGTAGCATTCTTATTATAAACATTATCGTTTGTACCGCGCGAAGTAGATGGCGTAATATTTTAAACGCCAGGGCGCGATTTCCGTCGTAGTGGCGCCTTTTTTTTTAAATGTACGTGGATGGGGATGGTTTCAATCTTAATCTCAGCAATTTAAACAGTAAATTAAGCCCGTTTTGTTGTTGATCCTGTGTACACATGGGATGTTTACTATTTACTTAAAGTTGACACTACGTATCTTACCTGTTGAATGTTTGTGGATCCTTACAACGTTATCACACGCTGTACTTAAATAAAACTGTTAAAATCCAAGGATTAAGTAAAGTGTATATCGCAAGAATCGAAAGTGTTTTCGATTCCTCTGCAGGTGGTTATAAAGAATTCACATCACTTTAAGTTAAAAGCACAACGGTTGCTGAAACAATCGGTCCGTGATTAACAGCAATATAAACAATAACAGACCTTGATAACGTTTTCACTAGATATCAATATAGCAACCACTAATTATCCTTGAGGATTATGTTGCACCGTTTCGATGTGTACTTTGGTGTCACCGTCAGTATGTCGGAGTTGCCAATGGCGCACCAGTTTATTCTGCACGCGAGCCCTTTGAGGGTGTTTATCCCTTAATTAGTCCCATTCATCAAATTCACTTTCACAGCATCGCGTGCTCTCACGAAGACTACGCTTCTTACACTGATCACATACACATGAAGGTAAGAATGATCCGGTGGGGGACATATAAGCATACTCAGGTAGAGCAGGCCGTCAGGCAGGTCTTTGAATAGCGGTCCTTCCCTTGTGCTTCTGTTCCCGAAAACAATTTGGCCCGTGAGTTTTATTTGTTTAGGTTTCCCTAATAACTGTTAATCGATTCCGGCTTACCACTATCAGACTTCTTTTCGATTTACATTAAACATAATGGGCACATCAACTGAACGATATCGCGATGAAATACCGACAGTACGATTGGAGACATCGACGTCCGTGACGTACTTCTCAAGGTGCTAATGAACAATTCACGCTCTACTATTAATAAGCCGACAGTAAAATACTAGTTTGTAGACTGCGATAGGGGATGCTGGTCACGTGAGTTACAACATCCATTAAAACACCGTCTTGTACCCGACGGCGAGGATGGATGGAGCTGACCGCATCAATAATTAGATATAGTGTCCTCTCATTACCCTATTGATTGCTACATTGTCTCCACAATCCTCGCTCTAAACGTGTAAGCGCAACTTCCAAACTAAATTAGCGAGGAGAATAATGGACAAGATTGATTTGTGAGAGTGAACTCGAGATGTAGTCCAAAAGGAAACAAAAGCCATATTTACGAGCACTTCTCAAAACGAACAATAACATTAATTCAAAGATGCTTTATTTTATCTAATCATAACTTAATTACGCTACCTAATAATAAAAAAAACCCCTGTGAACCAATAATTTCGTAAGTCGCAACGTCTGAAATCTTCAAGAGATAATATCTGTATTTATTTTTTAATATTTATATTGCGGTAGAACTGCTTTAGTAACATTTTATATCACGCACAATGGACAAAGGAATATATCATGCAGGTAACTAAAATTAACTTAATCGGCAACAATCCAGCCATTATTATAACCCGTGAGACACAATTTATCAACGAATTTATAACAAACAAAACGATACGTTGTTATTAGCATTGAAACAATAACACTGTACTTGGGTATTAAAAGATAAGAAGATAAAGTTTCAAAAGTTGATGCCGCTTCTGAAGCATCCGACAAGAACACTTCTAATCTGTTTCCTTTCATATCTAAATGAAAACTTCTACTTTCATTAAAAGCTTTAAGACACTTGTTTAATTACTCACATGCGATTCTCAGGTTTGTAAAAAACGGAATCGTTTCCATTAGTCCATGAAATTATGTCAATTTCATATCATTCGAAGCTTAACGTCCCATGCATAAATTAATTAAGAAATACAACATTATTAACACTTCAAAATCTTGAACTTGCTGCGTATGCCCCTAATTTAATTTCTAAAGGTTTCCATTCCGTTATTGTTAGTAATTCCTCACGTTTGGACGAATTCGTCACTCTCACTCTATATCGTAAAAATATTTATTTCAGGTTTCCTGCCAAAAAATGACGACTTTTGTTTGTCTAAGAAAATATTATACTTCAAACAGAAGCGCCGGCGTTAGCTCTTATACGCTCGTTCACGAACGCAAATTTTCCCGTAATTTTTATTTCGCAGTTTATTTACCTCAGAAAGAAAGTTCTTCCAATTAAGCAATTCAACGCCAGTTTATTAAAATTACTATTATCATTATTCAAAATATTTTTATAGCTACAAATGCGTTATTATACTTTAACTGTCACCATGTTTTAAAAGAACCTCCAAGTCATAACAGTGTTTTCCAGTTTATTTTCCGTCAAATTGTATAAGAAGCTAGAATTACTAAGAGATGTTAATTGTTCAAACCCTTTACACAGTGTATAAAATAGTTTTCTTTCAGGTGTTTATGGGGATTTTATGATGCTCCTCTATTTCACCTTCAACAGTTTTTTCTAATCCATATTCCTGTAAAATCGCTTTAAATTACTCAATAGGCAACAACGAAGTCAGTGAAATGATCGTATTTATACAGGGTGTTTTTTTGGGAGCTTTAGTTAGACGTTTCTGGGAAAGTTTTATAGGTAGATTTTTGAAAATTTGTACTTAGGGGTTACTCAGAAAGCCGAATCGATGTAAAATATTTTCAAAATGGCAGCACTTCCAGAAATGCCGGAAGTAGCTACCAACTTCGTTATTTTAAATAGCAACCCCTATTTTTGTTCCTATCCCTATCTTTAATAGTTTCTGATTTATTCTCATTTCATTGCAATACCTTTTTTTTCGGATTTTTTAGTAGTTGGCCATGACCTTATGGCAAACGAATTTTAAACCAATCAATCCGTCACCTGTTAGTTTCAGATCAATTTAAAACCTTGTCTTCTTCAACCCATGCTCAAAATGAGCGCCTTCATGTTCCAAACACAAACTCTTTTTCGTAAATGTTCTCGTGTGGAGGATTGTATGACTTGTGATTCAGTATTGAGCATAATATTCTTGCAGAGGCAGCTCTTCTGTTGCAGGAACAACAATATTGCGTAAAATTTCCAAATAACGTTCTGTATTCAAATTTTCTGGATAAATGTGGAGACACAAAATATTGTTAATTTTAAACGCACAAAGTACAATAAAATTCCAGCACTCTTGAAAGTATACATCTCCATTCAACCAAGAATTTTAATGGCACCAGCAATGCGAATTATGGCGATTAAATTTTTACTAAATTTGGCCTCGTCTAACCAAGTAATGTTCCCAAAAAATATTCCTGGTTCCTTAACATTAGCTATTCGTAAAACTCTTACTGTAGGTAAGGTGGTACAAAGCTTCCAAAATTCAAACAATATTCATTCTAGTGTTCGGATGGTACGTTCACTAGGACGCGGTCTTTCTGGATATCTCTCAATGAACGTATGACAGGCATGTGGCGCAATTCTGTTCATTTCACCATAAATAACAATTAGATTCCAAAAATCTTAATATGTAAAACCATTGCAAGCCTTTTTTCGATTATTGAAAAACTTATGTTAACCCATTACAGGTGACGGTTTAGTATCATTTGATTTGTTCAAAATTCGATTACTATGGTCCATGTCATGGTCGACTACTACAAAAAATTCGAAAAAAATGGTATCAATGTGATGAAATGAGAATAAGCCAGAAACTGTTAAAGATAGGGATAGGAACATGTAATACCAAAATATGCCCATTTTTATTCTCTATCAAATGCAATGGTAATAAAATGGTCATTTCATTTAAAAAATCTGAGTTTTCAGTCTTTGAATTTTCTTAAATTTGGAGCCTCATAGGTGAGGTCGTACGCAACATAACTTTTTTTTAAGTACACCAAACGAAAGCCTTATTCTTCCTTTAAGCGCTGGTGAAAACTCTGTTGCCATAGCTACAACCGTTTTCAAGTAATGAATTCTTAAAGTACCGTCTGCATCCGCCATTTTTTTTAAATAAATGAAAATAACTTAAAAACCATAACTTGTAGATATTGGCAAGTTGGTATCAAAAGTTAAGAAATTTCATGTAGAATCCAAAAATGCAATAAAAATAGGGGTTGCTATTTAAAATAACGAAGTTGGTAGCTACTTCCGGCATTTCCGGAAGTGCTCCCATTTTGAAAATATTTTAGATCGATTCGGCTTTCAGAGTAACCCCCACGTACACATTTTCAGAAACCTACCTATACAACTTTCCCAGAAACGTTTAACTAAAGCTCCCAAAAAAACACCATGTATATTGAACAGTTTGCTTTAGTAACAGGATTAATTTATAGTGATAATGATAATATATCAAATGAAAGAAACATATACTTGCGTCTTGCAATTCCTCCCTTTATGTCCTACCCATCGTCATTATACCACCAAGCGTGAACATCTTCAATGGGTTTTCAAGTCGCAATTGTTCTAGATATTTTTTTGAACTATACTCAGCCAAAAATGACCTGTAAAGTTATTCACCCCCATTGAACTATACGCTATACGCAACTGGAAGGGATACGGCCTATTCCAATGCATTGTAGGCGTTGAAGCCATGCTTGCCTGACAAGCACAGATGTCGACTAGGTATTTCTGTCGCTTTCTAACTTGTTGCGTTAGTAGGGCAGATATCTTTTAACCGCGTATTTCCCATAGTTTGAAAGGTGTAAAATAATATTTGAAAGTGGTTGTCAAATTTATCATGGTGAATTGTTGTGTTGTATACGGATGTCCTAATTTAGCGGATAAACGCAGTATTAAACAATTTCATGGGTGAGTTCTTGTTAATAATATACAAATTTTATCTGACATTATTTGCTGTTGTTGTCAACGCAACTTATAAGTTTCGTTTTTAATAAATAACGTAACGTGTCATTTTTCCGTGCCCGATAAAAGACCCATGAATGAAGTGAAGAGAAATATAATAGCGAAACATTGCATCTGCAAGTCGATTCAATGCCGTTCATTCACTCAAAATGACTAACTTTACTTTTTAAATGTGTGTAAATTAGTTATAACTTGTTATAACAATATCTAAATGTACCTATGTTTTTTCATGAACGTCTTTTTATTTCTCCTGTTTTTAAGTTAAAAAATCTGTATTTTCTCTGAGTTCTAGTTCATAACAATTAGTAGAAAATAGCACCAAATTTTATATAACTTTTTTTTACTACAAACGAATAATAACTGAATTAATTTTGTAATGTTCTGTAAACGCGTTTGTATTCTCAATATGCATGTACAAGTGGGTATAGCGTCACAAAAATTGTAAGTATATATATCTCATAATAAAACATTGATTTATTTTATTGTAAACGTTTTATTGACCTGGATCACAATGGATGTATGACTGGTGAAAGAGATAACCATCAACGTATTTTTACCTGATTTACTTACATTTTATTCCCCCGTGAGATATGACGTTGCGTGCGAAAGAAAGAGACAGAAATACCCAGTTGTTGAGGGTTGCCTAACTTTGCTGTGGCTTCAGTGCCACTTATGGACGTTTCCTTTCCAGTTGCGTATAGCGTACAGTTCAATGTTCACCCCCCACATATAACCTAAAAAAAATCCACAATCATATCTCTTTCTTTATTACAGGAAGCAACTTTTAGTGCAAATTAAAATGCTTCAATCTGACTATTTTTTTGTCGCCTAGTGCCTTACAAGTTATAATAGCATAAGATATGTTCCACCATTCTGTAAACCCAGTTATTTAGTTCTTCGTTTGAAAAATCCATGTATGAATTGCTTCCCATGTGTTCAGCCCTCCTGCTCTTCGATTTATGGGTCAATTGTTTTCTTATGATGTACTTAGGGATTCTCTTCGCATTCCCTTACCAATTTTGACACCACCTTGCGAAGTTTTAGTATCGTTTGACATTCGTATAAAATATTTAAGGATTTTTCAAGTTAAAAACGGCTGGCTCAATCTTTGGTTACCTAAGTTACACTAATGTTAAGAATGAACAAAGTAAAATAAGAAGTTGACAATTAAATCTAGGCGAGAGGAAAAAGAATGACAAACAAAAGAAAAGGGATGGAGAAAGGAGATATTGTGTGATTTGGATTCACGGGCTATTTTTTTTGATATATCCTGCCATCCTGGTATTTTCTTGCCTCTTGGTTCTGTATTTTCTAGGTAAGCCAGCCTTTGGATTTTACCTAGTTTCGCTTTGGTGTTGGTTTGAAATGAGTTCAATCATCACACCAAGGCTGCACACGATAGTGTTGGCCGAAACTGTACTATTGTCTACAACCAGTACACTGCACTAGGACTTAATTCCCAGGTAATGGTAAAAGTTGAATCTGTTATTTTGCAAGTCCTCACCGAAATAAGTGGCACTTATGTTTTTGGCAGAGGTTTTTCCTATACGGCTTACCACAACAAAGTCAAATTTTTATTATGTATTTGGTCTGATAAGCTTCACGGTGCTAAATATTGCCAACCAAAGAAACCTCAAAATATTTTTAAAATATACAACATTTTTGCAAAGTCTTTCCAAACCTTTACGGACTTGTACATAAGAATGTAATTTGGCTTATATTTTATGCCGAGTTGTAGTAAATACTAATGTCAAAAGGTTGTCAATGCTTTTCTGCTAGTTGCCCGTTCTGCCCGTGATCATTACAAATAAAAGAAAATTTATGGAAAATTTACTACAATTATACTGCATCAACTTCATGTAATGGCTTATATGTTTTAAAATTTGTGAATTGTGTAATGGTCATACCCTAACGCGACATTGAGTTGCTAGTTTTGCTTTTTTTATGATTCATGTTCTAAGAACAGGTCTGTTTTTGAAATGGACGGTTAAAATATATAGGACACAAAGGAAAATAGGAAGAGCGCGAAATAATTTGGTAGTGCGTGAGCAATTTCGCATGATCTACGAAAATTGTAGAAAATGATGGCAGGTTTTAGAATATGCACATTCTTTGGAAGGCTTTCATTTACTTTCTGTCGGATTTTGTTCTGTGATTTTGCTGCACAGTGCACATTGCTCATGTCGGTTTCAGCATAATCAAAAGTGCTCGTAATCTCTAAAATATGTCAAAACTGTTTGTGTTGTAGAGAATGTTCCTCCAAATCACTGGTCTTCTTTTAAAAGGTTATAAAGAATTCATAAAAGGAACACTTCCGAAAGCTCCTCGGGATCCACTATATGGGATACCTTATCTATCTATATAGGTATATAAAAATCTTGTGTCACGGTGTTTGTGGTCGCACTCCTCCGAAACGGCTCGATAAATTTGTATGAAATTTTTTATGTATATTTCGTAGGTATGAGAATAGGTCGTAAAGTATATTCCATACCGCTGGTGATTAGGGTGTCCCTATCCAGAATAGGTGGTACGAAGTTCATCGGGACATCTAGTTATTAATAGAAATAAAAAAAGCTTGAAAAAACATTGTTTTCCGAGACACCTTGGAGACACCTTTTTAGTACAACTGCAAAGTGGTGCTTTTTGGGAATCTCATCTTATGGCTGTTTTCTGTTTCTGTTTTGTCTTTAAAAAAGTGGACTGACCACGTTCTTCCTCAATCGCAATATTTTCATGGGAATCTTCTTGTCTCCTACTATCATCACCGAAAAGGAATTAAGTATTGTTCGTTGATGATGACAGCTTTGTTGTCGAAACGCGTCCGATTTAATAAATTTATTATTGTGGTTTTTGGCGTTTGTAAAGTTGTGATCATACAGTCAGCAAATATTTGTTCTTTTATGCCAAATTTGGTAACGAACCTTTGAAATGAACATTTACAGCGAAATAGTGCCAATTTTTACTTTCCCGTGCATATAGATACAGTTATACACTGTGTTCATTTTAAAACTTACCACCCCCTGTAACTTAAAAACCGCAATAACTTTCAACATTCGCGGGGACACGTCGATTTTTATTTTAGGGGGGAACGTTTTTGACAGTCAAGTGGTCTTGATATGTTCATCCCTCTAACCCCTAGCAACCCCAATTTTAAAATCTCAAATGGAACTACCCCACTTGTTATACATCATTTGAAAACCCCTTTCAATACCAATACAACAGTGTATTCCATTTGAAAATTGGGTGAGATTTGATAAAGTTATGGGTCAACAACCAATCATTGTATTTCGTTTGGCATTGCATACTGATGAAGATTCTTTAAACTTTTGCACAAGTTGTAACACGTAAACATGCGAAATATTTTTATTTGGATGCCTCTCGTTAAATATTTGCGCTGTCTGTCGTGCACATTCATTACTAGCACCGTAAAAAAAAAATAAAAAAAAAATAAATAAAAAAAAAATTCAAATCTCGCCCAATTTTCAAATGGAATACACTGTTGTATTGGTATTGAAAGGGGCTTTCAAATGATGTATAGCAAGTGGGGTAGTTGCATTTGAGATTTTAAAATTGGGGTTGCTGGGGGTTAGAGGGATGAACATATCAAGACCACTTGACTGTCAAAAACGTTCCCCCCTAAAATAAAAATCGACGTGTCCCCGCGAATGTTGAAAGTTATTGCGGTTTTTAAGTTAGGTAAGTTTTAAAATGAACACAGTGTATACACATAGGGAAAGTACTTAATGTAATCGAAAAAAAATCGAACTCGAGATGTTGATGAATCACGACGTTTTGAGCCCCCTTGAGTGCAAAACCACCATCGTTGAAAAATGTTTGTCTGTGGGTACGTGGGTGGGTGGGATGCGTATGTTATGGCTGTGGAGCCTAAACCACTAGACCAATTTTGATGAAATTTAAAACTAAGGCCTATAAAAAAACATCATCAGTAAAACAAGCTTCTCATCAAAATCGGCCCGAAGAAGCCCAAGGTAGGGGCGTTATTTTACTCGAAACATTCAAATTTTAACCCAAACTAATTTCCTTTGGTGAAAAGTTAGTAGACATGGTAACAAGTAAAACACCGTTTTTCGCTTGTTTTTAAATTCAAAATAACGGCCAATATAGCAATTCTTCAAGTTTTTACTTTTTAGGGTGTAGTTCAAGAACCGTTCAACTTAATTAAAATTTGAAAATTGGAAATTGTAGTCATAGGATGGCCAGAACTTCTACTTGTAATTGATAAATAACAAAAATTAACGTGGCCAATTTATTGGTTCCTAAAATTGATCAAAAATTGAAAATCGATTTTCTCAAAATCTGCTCCGAACATTTTTTTATTTTTTGAAATGTTCATGAAAAACTCTTTTGCTAACAAAGATGAAGAAGTAAAATTGTACAGTGAAGTAGAAGACATACGACTCTTTTAATGGAGTATAATAAGTGTACCAATTTACTTCCGGCCCAGCCGGAAATGAGCAAAATATTAAAAATATTTGTAACATATCCTGTATATTATTTCAGGAGTAAATCAGAAATCGTTTTCGGATTACAACTATACTACTCACTATATATTTATTTTTTTTAGTTACTCGTACATTACGCAAAAAACTATTTTATTTAATACGTCATTGTAGTAAACACGGGAAAGTTGTGTGCCAGTTTACTGGTCATTTAATTTTAATATTAGAAGTAGTTGCAGAGAAAAATGTTTTGAGACATCTACTCAGTCAGCAGTAAAGCAAGCTTTAAGGGTCGTAGAGTGGAAACTGTTCCTAGCTACATGTGTCTAAGTGAGTGCTTTCAATGGCAGTGAAGAAATCTGACAAATTGGAAGAAGGTCAGTAGTCGAATTGGACGGTAGAGGAGGCAGGATAATGCCATCCCTCTAGTTGAGTTAGACGAGATGGCTCTAAGCATTTTCCATAAATACAAAGTTTAATGTTACAAAGTGTACAGTTGGCGATATCGTATCCAATGAGGTTAATCCGAGGTGCGATTATTGCTAGTTGAAAACTTTTACCAAAATAAAAGCTGCATGGTCATTATTTCAATGTGCTCAAGTATTCAAAATTATTTACTTCCTGCAGAGCTCGCTTATTATCGTTTGGTGCCTTATAGTAGATTTTATGACCGTTTCTTTCGAAAACTTTAACTGCTACCGCAGTGTACTTTTACAATTATGAAAACTTAAGAGAGGAATGTTATCAAACGTTGACTTTTACATGGTCAGCTACCCCATATTATTAATGAGGGAAAATGAGGGTAGCTGGTAGCTGCCCATAGTCGGCTTTTTGTTACACCCTAAACTTTGGAAAAAACATAAACATTTCAAAATACCGAGAGATACTTTTGCATAACTGGAACAGCACAATAATGAAAGGATGTGGTCCTAATCATTTCGAAAAGAGGACCATGGATTATTTTGGAATTCGCCGTACTTGGTGCACGATCATTTTCCCAAAAAATTCATTGGTTTCTGACTTAGAGAAAAGTAATTATACGCTTTAGGGTGCAATATCATACTATGAAAGGAAGTAGTTATAAAAGTAAAGAGAAGGGAATTGTTTGACGATTAACCTTTTGTTTAGCAGCTTTCCGCCCAGCTATTGATTTATTCCAGATATAACGTAATGGATAGAAGGGTGACATGTTTAAGCTAATGCACCTTCAATAAAAAAAAGGCCGTAAAAGAATAGTGCCACGTTACCACAAATAATTTATCAATCGAAAAAAAGATATTAATTGGACGCAATTACACCGAGAGCATATTCGCGTAAAGAACAATTTGAAAGACAAAGTTTAAATGACAATTAGTAATTTATCCCTTCCCATTGAACCTTTAATTAAAAGTTGCATTTAGCCTTTTACACCCTACGTTTAATAAATACATATAAGGTTTAAACGATCCCATCTAATAAACATTTCGGGACAATTTTAATTTACTAAGATATTTCAATATAACAATGGTAGTGATAAATTAATTTTTCTAAACTTTGCTTAAGGCAGGATTTGTCTAAAACGACCCATTGAAATTTAGTAACCAATAATTAATCAAGCATTAGTCGAGATTTTTTTTTAATTAATGTTAACTATAAATTTATCGAAATTTCAGTGATAGAATTGTATCTATCAGTTTACTATTATAAATTCAAAACTGTATCTATAGATCGTTTTATCTAATAATTAAATCTAAAACGGAAAATTTATTAGCTCGAAAATTTTACTTGTAGTCCACGTCCGTCTAATTACGTGTAATCAAATAGCTTATTAATAGTGTAGGTAGGATAATAATAACAAGAATGGAGAGCAGGCAAGCAAGAAGGCAACATTTATATAGCCGACGCGAGGTTTGTCGCCCCAGGACTGGGCGGACGGCGTGACTTGCACGTGGGTTTAGGGCTAATCGTCTGCTACCGTTCTCTGAATCGACATAACACCAATGACTCGAGCTTTGAGCTTTATTCCGGTAGTGACTGTAGAATCATAAATCATGCACCGATAACACCGCTTCTAAATGGGTATCAATCCTCGTTTAGTTTTACACGACATAATCAGATTCATTGTGGTTGATACATGCTTTTGACGAACCTATTACATCGAAGATTTTTTTTATGTCGACGTTAAAAAACTAAAATACGTTTCTCATCTCCTATTTAGAACATCGATTAAAACATCCTGATGCCTTAAGTAGATTACAATGTTATGTAAAACATTCAAAACTCCTATAACGATACTTCGTATCTATTAATTAATGACTATCGATTTTCACTCGTTTGCACTATTTCACTTTCTCCTCCGAAGATCAATAGGTAAAGCATTTTTTTAAATATTTATATTAATGATATATAATTTAAATAAGTGCGACAAAAAAAAGTGCGAGCCTTAATTAAATTTATATGTTTATACATCCTATTCGGTACCACAAGTTTTTTCTAAACATTTCGTTGGCGCAACGCTTTCTCTCATTTCTTTGTTGATTGTCAACATTTTCTAATTAATTTACTTTCGTAAAGAACCAGATTTTTTTCTTCTTTTTGTACTTTCCAGTAGCCGTGTTCTGTAGTAGACAAACTAATTAAAATTAGCTCAATTGATTTATAACTTATTTATTAATCTGAAAGTTATTTATACATATTTTTAGTTTATGAAACTTCGACTCCTTGTTGGTTTGTCTTCTATCACGCTATTATTACATGGTTCTGTATATGGAACGCCATTTTACTTTTTATTGTCAGTTTTTATACTCAATGTATAAAATAACTTCTTTCTTAAGTTTACAATTTTAGTTACAATTTTAATGTTTGTTTAATAAACTTCAAGTATTTATACCTACTGATAGTTGATTTAAAATGTTACACGAATAAAAATGTACATTGAAAATAAAAGAAGTAACTTTATAATTTCTTAAATTTTAATGAATAAGTTTAAAAGTTAGGATACCTTTAAGCAACTAACATTTTAAATGGTAGAATTAAAATGTTTGTTGATAATTTTAATTGGTCGCTTCGATCGGTGGTGTTATTTTGAACTATAATTTACATGTGTTTCCTTATACTGGTGTAGTTTCAATAACTGCCGCTCTTTAATAGAGCAAAAAACACGGGAGAGTGGGATTCATATCGAATCACACTCACCGAATACAATAAGGCCATAAGAAAGGCAAAACGTGACTCGTGGAGGAGTCACTGCGAGGAAATTGAGCAAATTTCAGAAGGTGCCAGACTCCAAAGAGCTCTACGAGGAGGAACAGAGGGCAGAATCGGTTCCTTGAAGAAAACTGAGGGGGGCTATACAGAGACCGTGAAGGAGACTCTAGAGCCTTTGCTTCAATCACACTTCCCGGGATCAAAGACCCTCTTAAAATCTGACGTAGGCGAACCAATAACTCTGGAACCCCTTTCGAGGGCGAACAGAGGAGATTGGGTTTTGGCTCGTCAGATAGTGAACCTTACAAAAATTTGGTGGGCAGTGAAGAATTTCCATCCGTACAAATCCCCAGGGATGGATGGAATTCTCCCTGCTCTATTACAACAAGGCTTCGACCTGGTAGCTACCACGCTCTGTACGTTACTAAGGGCAAGCATTGCCCTAGGATAAATACCCATGGCGTGGAGGGACGTAAAAGTCGTGTTCATACCGAAACCTGGGCGAGACTCATACGCCCAAGCCAAGTCGTTTAGAACTATCAGTCTAACGTCGTTTCTTCTAAAACTATTGGAGAAACTAATTGAGCGACACATTAGGGAAGAGGTGCTGGGACTTGAGCCCATCAGCAAATAGCAATGTGCCTATCAACCAGGAAGATCCTGCGAACTCGCCATCCACAGAGTAGTGGATATAGCCGAAAGGGCGATCTCCTGTAAGGAGGTAGCTCTAGGGGCGTTTGTAGACATAGAGGGGACGTTCGACAATACCTCTCTAGAATCAATCAAAACTGCTATGGAAAGCAAGGGAGTACAACCAACCGTGCGCAGGTGGATACATACCGTGCTAAAACATAGGAATGTCACAGCCTCGCTTAATAACGACTCTGTAGTGGTCAGGGCCGCACGAGGATGTCCACAGGGGGGAGTTGTTTCTCTATTGTGGTGCCTGGTAGTGGACGGACTGCTGAGCCGAGTAAGCGAGGCAGGTTACACCACGGTTGGCCATGCCGATGACATAGCGATTGTGGTACGTGGCTGATTTGAAGAAACTGTATCAGTTGTGATGCAGGGAGCTTTAAATCAAGTGGAAGCATGGTGCAGAGAAGAGGGTCTGTCTGTTAATCCAGCAAAAACGAACCTCATTCTCTTCTTACGAGGGAAAGGGCCGACAAAGCTAAAAGACATAGCAATGTATGGCACCAAGGTGCAGGTTGTGGGAGAAGGCAAATACTTGAGCATAACGCTAGAGCAAGGGCTAACCTTCAAACCGCGCCTAGAGAAGACAGCGAACAAAGCCACAAAGTCCTTGTGGGCCTGCAGGCGTGCGTTCGGAAGCAAGTGGGGTTTATCTCCGATAATGACCCACTGGATATACACCAGAATAATCAGACCGATCATTACGTATGACTCACTGGTGTGGTGGCACAAAACCTCCACCCAGACGAACATACAAAAACTTAGCAAGGTGCAGCGTAGGGCTTGCCTTGGAATTATGGGGGCAATGATAACCACCCCTACGGCAGCTATAGAAACCCTCTTGAACCTATCGCCACTAAACCTAGCAATTAGGGCATACCGGCTGACGTTAACGGCGAGGAGGGATCGTTAAGGGCGGGGCACTCGCTCATTTTTGACGAAATCTCCAAAGATAAAACCCTCAGTATGAACACTGAGAGGATACCCAAAACAATTTGTCCCATCAAACGGTTTAAGACAACAATCCCCACTCGGCACGACTGGGAGAGCAATTCCAGTAAAGCGAAGCTGAATGGAATCGTGTATTACACAGACGGCTCGAAAACCACAAAGGACACCGGCTCTGGAGTATACGGGAGCAATGGACGGGGCTTCAGAATTTCTGTAAGCCTAGGACAATAAGCGACCGTGTTCCAAGCCGAGGTATATGCAATCCTGACAGCCGCTGCTCAACTATTAAAGGAGAACCTTATCAAAAGGAAAATCTTTATAGTGACAGACAGCAACGCAGCCATTGCAGCAATAGACTCATATGTGGTAAATTCAGGGCTAGTCCTGCAGCAGGACGAAGATAAAACTTGCGACAGAAATGGTCACGGGCCACTGTCGCATGAACAATCACCTGCACAACATGGGACTGACTGAAAGCCCAACATGCAGGGGTTATGGTGAGGCAGATGAAACGCCCTATCACGTCATTTGCCAATGTGAGGCATTCATAAAGGCAAGGGAACACCTACTTGGAAATGAAAAGATTACACAAGAGGAAGTAACGAAGATTCGCCCTACTAAAATCCTGGACTTTGTGAAAGATACAGGTGTTCTTGAAGGGTAGACACACCGGGGAGCACAATAGACCAAAAGATCGCAGTGCGGGAACCTATTGGGACCACCTCCAGAAACAATAATAATAATAATATGTATCGCCATCATTTATCTAGTCCAAAATTAGTTAAATACAATTGATATTAATGATAATATTACTTGCATAGAGTTTGACTTACACCATTCCACAACTAGATCTAATTCATTTTGCAAATCTTGGCAATCTCAGATATTGAAATAGTGGTGTAAAGTTTGAAATCAACGGTGAACAGTAGATGATCACAAGAGATCGTATTAGTTAAATCGTCAATAAACAATAGGAACAGTGGACCTAGATGAGAGCCCTGGGGAACACCTGATGTTGCGTTAAACATGACAGAAGTGAAACCATTATATACAACATATTGAGTGCGATTGGCTATTGGAATGCCTCGACGTTCGTAAATATTCGTTGTTCATCATCCTAGTAATGTTTTTGTGTTTTTTTCGAAAGTAAAAACACCTTTTTGTTTCTTTACTTTATTTGTCTTTTATTTAACCTACAAATGTGTCAGATCATTTTGCCTGACCCTGTATATGTATAATTTTAAGCTTCCTGTATGATATTTTATACAGTAAGTGAGTCTAATAGGCATTAAATTTACGGCAGTACTAAGCTTTTTTTCATACCAACTCCAAAAACCAATACCTTGTTGCTCTCCCCATGTTTAAAATGCTATCTCTCTATAATAAGCTGTCAACGGATGTAGATAATATGTTTAATTTGGCTAGGTGTGAATTTGTAAGCATTGTTGGAGAGGAATGTGGCTGATGTTTTTGTTTTCTGCATGTGTTATTGTACGTTATTGGTATTAATTGTATTTTATTGTTTATATTTATTATGTTCTTCATTGTTATTTTTTTTGTATGTGTTACTCTGTAATAGGGCTTTGACTGTGGAGTAATAAAGGTATTATTATTATTATTATTATTATTATTATTATTATTATTATTATTATTATTATTATTATTATTATTATTATAAAGTATAATTCAAAGAGTCCCATTTAATTATGTCTCGGTACACAGGCCTTGGAATGTACCTTTAAAAAAGCGTATCCTCTGCATAAAGATGGAACGTAGAAAACAACCTCGCTGTATAGAAACTAGAATCAACATCATCAATGTATTGGACAAATGAAACTTATTATTATTATTATTATTATTGAGCAAAGAAAGTACAAGTTGATAAGATAATGGAAAATTTTTGAATATTTACGATGGGGCAGAATAACGCGCGAGAGCTTTTATAGTAAATACTGATAGATAAAACATTTTTGGAAGTAAGAGGAACGCGCATCGAACGATTAAAGGACATGAAGGAACACCGTGAGCGCAATGGAAATGAAAAAAAAACGACAAACGGGACACATAAGGGGGGTGAAGGTTGTAAATTCGTGTTACAATACTCCGACATTGAACTAACATCTGTGGTAATAGTATTGAGGGAGAAAATGGTAACACGTGGTTTTAGAAAATCACACCTGAAGTAGTGCAAGGGTACTTTTTCTCATTTATATCAATCGATCACATTTGTTTGATTTTTGACAAGACAAGAGGACACACAGTATAGTAATTGATATAAATCAATACCGCTAAAGTGATGATGATATAGGAGCAGGTAAAAGGAACGACCCAATGCATTGAAATTGAAACTGAACCCCTTTCGGTCAAAAACAAACGATCGGTCCTTTCACTGAAAGTCTAAACTAATGGGGTGGCTTGATTAATTACCTGTAAATGTTTTTATATCACAGTCTTGTTTGTACTTTATAACGGAGATTAGAAAATTGAAAGTGAACCGTCTAAAAAATTATTATTAATTGTTGAAGATTCTCTAATATTTTTAGTGAAAGTCTCTATCAAAAACCGTTAGACGATTATTACTAAGGCATAAACCCCTTTACTGGATATGCGATTTTTTATGTATCGCAATTTGAGAAAAGAAATCCCCTTAAATCTAAACCAGTTGGACAATGGACCCTATTTTGCAATAAACAATGAGGGGATGCAAAAGTAGAGACAAGACAGTGTCAGTTAGTGGACAAAGAATCGAATCGTTAAATTCTGCAGCACGTCTGATTTCGCGAGAGGGGTCTTGATAAAAATAACAATAGCAGCAGGTTTGCATGTGAATCGGCGAGCAGATGTGAGCTAAGATACGAGCACACAATGCTTGTCACACCGTGATTAATTAGCCGATTCAGCTTCTCCCATCTTCTTTATTTTGTTCAATGTCCGCATTTCTACTAATACCTTTTTCAACGGGTTTAAATATAGAATTATAAAAATTAATCATAACATAAATAAAACGTATCTCGCGACACAATGCGCTCTTTCCCTTACAAATTACTTTTAATGTCCTTTGATCCAAAGCACTTTGCCTTTTATTTTTTAAGACAGGGCAATTATTGAGATTTAATAAACATGAAGCTTGTATACAGGAGTTTTCTTACGTAATTACTAAATGCGAAGAATAATGTATTATAAAATACAATGTCGGCATAATGGAAGTCGTTTTCCTGAAAATTGTGAATATTTAAACTTCCATTAACGATACCGACAAACACTAAGAATTCATTATAAAGAATAATTCACGCACACATTTCTTCCATTATTACAATTACAACCACTCATTATTTGCGAATACAACATTTGCGAGTGCTTAAAGCTCTAAGAAAGGTGCGGAAAATGCCTTTTAAACGATCACGATGCTTCAGTAGACGTGTTAAATCTTTTTGAAACAGAAAAAAAAGACTTAACGATAAATTAATAGTATGTAAGATGTACAACAAGAACATAACTTACAAAAAAAAGTTTGGTCGGGTCGATCGCTTTTTAAAGGAAAGTTGTTAAACTTGATGGATTTAATATAGATTATGTAAAAAATTAAGTATTACAAGAGATAGTTGCTTCTTTATAATACATAAATAAGTTGTTAAATACATGACAGAGGCTGATATACTGTTAACATTGAATTATGTTAGACAGGATACACAAATCTTAAATTGACGCCATTACAAAATTACGATAGTTTAAATTGACGTCGCATTATGAAGAAAATTTTAAAATCGTTTTAATTAGTAAATCGACGAATACATTAATAATGTGTGTTAGTAGGTGATGTAATAAATAACAATTAAATAAAAATAATTTACACATATATAATGGTGCCAAAAACCGAAGTTGCACCGCTTCTTTCGAACATTAATTTTCTTTTGCTTTCTTATTTTCATTTTATAGTAGGTCGCATGTGTACAGGTTGCGTCATTCTAATTGTCATCTATTTTCCAATATTACGAATTTCGTAAGAAAAGAACTCCGTTGGATTCTTCCAACCCAAAAATGGTTTCAAAATTACGAAATATTATTACTTTTTTCGGAAAGTTAGAAGATCAAAAATGTGCAATAAAAGAATTAACGGAGAAGAGCTCATTGAGGATGATGAAATAATAAAACGTTGGAGAAGAACTATATGATAGAGCAAATAAATCTGATAGAGATAACATATTTCAAGAAAAAGAAGATGTAGAACAAGATAAACTTGGAATAAAGATAATAAAGGCAGAAGTTGAAAGAGCGATTCTGGGGATGAGAAATGGAGAAGCTGTAAGAATAAATGAGATACCGTCTGAAATGTGGAAAGCTCTAGGAGAATATCGAATTGATAAATTAACAAAATTATGCAATTTGATATATGATTCTGGCAAATGGTCCAAAGATTTCACTACTGTGATGGTCCTACTAAGGAAAAAAGAAAATCACATGCAGCTAAAATGCTGTTGAGACTCATTAATAGAAAATGGAGCGGGACATTGAATTGAATGAATGAATAAAACATAAGGGAATAAATTGGAAAGAAAGAAGGCTCATCTGGAATCTGTATCGAGAGCACCAAATTAGGGAGAATAGATGGAAGGAGACAAACGAAATTGATATAGGAAGAGGTGTAAGACAAGGATGTTGTATTTCTCCACTATTATTAATTAATGTATATTTAGAGGTAATAATAAATAAAACCTTCGAAGGGAAGTATGGCATTAGCATTGGTGGAAAGAAAATAGAATGCGTAAGATTTGCTGATGATAAGGCGGAATCTCCAAATGAATTTAAAACTATGCTGAGTAAATTAGAAGAACAATGTCTGAAATATGGAATGAAAACAAATATAGGAAAAACAAAGATCATGACAATGAGGAAAAAGGAGATAAAAATAAAAATAAGTGGAGATGAAAAATTTGAAAAATAAATAAATGCTAGTATAGCAGTGGCTAAAATTGTATTTCAAAAATATAAAAGAATTCTATGAACCGTGGTGTCAGGAAGGGGTTAATGAAATGCTATGTATGGAGCATTGAGAAAGGCTGATAAGAAAAAGCTTGAAGGATTTGAAATGTGGTCATGGAAAAGAATGGAAAAAATCAGTTGGGTGTATAAAGTATGAAACGAAGAACAGGAGAGAGATATCGAATATGATAAGCAAAAGACAAAAGAACCGTAGAGGAGATGGTATTTTGAGACAGGCCTTGGAAGGTACAGTCAGTGGTGGCATTCCAAAAGGCAGAAGGAGAACAAAACACCTCGATGATATTAAGAAAGGAGGAAGTAATAGGGATTGGAAGTTGCAGAAGATAGGGTAGGATGGAAGAAGGATTATTGACTAGTACCTGTCGAAAGACAGAAAACCAATTAAAAAGGTACTTTTTGACATTGAAAGGTTAAGACTTTTGAGCTTTTGTACAGAAATGGAAATTGAAACGTGTCCTAGTCTGTTTTAGTTCAGGGCTCACACCTTTTTGTTTCAAAAGTTTAGTTTTTTTTCAGACGTTTTCCAAAATTCCGTTAGATGAACCCATTCATAGAGATTTTGATTTTTCACGGGCATTGTATAGGTATTAGCTTTGAAAAGGTTCCGCCGATATGTATACCTATACAGGGCGTCCCACTGCTCCGTAATCGGTCGATAACTCACTGTGGGTTGAAGATACAGAAAAAAGTTTCAAATAACAGTTGCTTTGATTTGAATTGCGCATCTTTTAAAAATATTCTTATATCTACAGTATGTTGCATTTTCACGTGGCAGGACAATGTCACTTTTTTTTAAATGGCACACCCTGTATTTTTTTCTCTTCATGTATCGACCAAACACTTTTATATCACGCCTGAAATTTTTTTTGATATTGGATGTGCGGTTGCCAAGTTATTAATTATTTGTCAAAATTTGGTACAATTCAAGGTCGGACTATAATATTCATAACTAAGTTATTCTTCAAAAAAGGAAAAATTTATTTGACGAATAATATTACCCTAATGTCGTGTTACTCTACAAAAAAAACTAAGTGATTAATTTTATACCGAGTGTTTAAAATGAGAATTCAAACTTTGTGAACTTTAAATAGAATTTATAAGAATATTTTAAATGGAACACCCTGTATTTTTATTTACCATGAGATTCTCGACAAAAAACCCTATTCAACGGTGTATTATTTCCTGGTATTATTTTTTGTACTTTTGTTAATATTTACGATTTTTAAAATTTCACGTAAAAAAAATTTGTTAAAAGTAATTTTTGTTTAATTATTATTACAAAATACCGTTTAAATAGTTGTTATCAACGCAAAAGAACAAAACTCAAGTCTTGCGATTATCTTAAGTTCTAAATAATTAAAACAAAATTTTTAGTAAACGGTATTTCTGGAATTTTTAATAAACGGTGTTTTTCGAAAATTAAAATAGAAAATAAATACAATATCTCTCATTAAAGTAAATGTTCAAAATGTCTTCCACTTTGATCACTGCACTTTTGAAGCCTAACCCTAAATAATCTCACATTGTTTAAAGTCATAGGAGTAATCGGTTGAAACCCCTCTCGAATTCAAATTTTCATGTCATTCCCCAAAGATAGTAATCCATAAAGGTAAGGTCCGGTGACCTTGGCGGCCAAGGAACAGGGCCTTTTCTACCGATCCATTTATTAGGGTACAGTAAATCCAATTCTCGCGCGTACCTCTAACTGATGTTTTACTTTAATTATTTAGAAATTAAGATATTCGCAGGACTTGAGTTTTGTTCTTTTGCATTGATCCCAACTATTTAAACGGTATTTTGTAATAATATTAAACAAAAACTTTTAACAAATTTTTTTACCTGAAATTTTAAAAATCGTAAATATTAACAAAAGTGCAAAAAATAATACCAGGAAATAATACACCGTTGAATAGGGTTTTTTGTCGAGAATCTGATGGTAAATAAAAATACAGGGTGTTCTATTTAAAATATTCTTATAAATTCTATTTAAAGTTCACAAAGTTTGAATTCTCATTTTAAACACTCGGTATAAAATTAATCACTTAGTTTTTTTTTGTAGAGTAACACGACATTAGGGTAATATTACTCGTCAAAAAAATTTTTCCTTTTTTGAAGAATAACTTAGTTTATGAATATTATAGTCCGACCTTGAATTGTACCAAATTTTGACAAAATAATTAATAACTTGGCAACCGCACATCCAATATCAAAAAAAATTTCAGGCGTGATATAAAAGTGTTTGGTCGATACATGATGAGAAAAAAATACAGGGTGTACCATTTAAAAAAAAGTGACATTGTCCTGCCACGTGAAAATGCAACATACTGTAGATGTAAGAATACTTTTAAAAGATGCGCAATTCAAATCAAAGCAACTTTTATTTGAAACTTTTTTCTGTATCTTCAACCCACATTGAGTTATCGACCGATTACGGAGCAGTGGGACACCCTGTATATGAAATCCATTATTTTTGTTTTGTTCGCCCCTCCAAAGTGGTTAAAAGCTAATAAAATTATTTCCAAGTAATAGCACTCAATTAGCTAGTAATTCATGACTGTAATATATAGGTACGCAGTTAACCAAAAAGTTTGGTCGGGTAGGAGTGAGAGCTTAATCTATGTAGACAATGTAGCGTGGTTGTGGAAATGTTACCAAAGAATGTGAACATTAAGGGAACCATATATAACTTTAAATATGTACCATCGACATCCTGTCACATTGAAAAGAGCAGTAATTCCCGATATAAAATCTTACGTTAAACCATGGGGGATAACTTTAAGTTAAAAAAAACAAGTAATTCCTCTATTTAAAATTGAATGTAATGCCTACTTGCACCAATGTATAAATTTGCGTTGTTCTTCATATGTTGCAGAAAAATCAGCAGATCTTTGCGATGACGAAAATCCAGATTGAATTCCTACTGTAAGTTAATACAAGTTAATGTTAAAGCGCCGTAAAACTCAGTGAGTTAAACAACCGTTTAGTTAATGCATAATGTTTTAACACACTTGTTAGATTACAACAATCAGGAATTTGAGGAACGTGAATACCGTAGTCACTGCACATTCTTCCGAAAAAGATTTACACTAGATATAAAGAGATATAATCGGAAAATTTACGATTTATGAAACAAATTGTCAAAGTACAGATAGGTATGTGAAGGATTCGTTAGAAGGCAATGAACCTAAAGCTTTATGCGATACAGGGTTACCGAAACTTAAGCATATATGGAAGTGTAGAATAATGTTTGCTAAATGAAGATTACGAATTAAACAAATTTCAACAGTTACGCGCAAATTTAGGATACAGGTTTTAGTGTTAATTAATGAACCATTCGAAAGTTATTAATATTTTACAGATAGTACTAACAAAATTTATTGCATGGCCAGTTTACGAAACATTAGAAAAAAATGTAGCAAGTGAAGTCAATTTAAAGAGGCATTTGAAGCGAAATTTTCTGTAATAATAGATTTTTTGAGATATTTATCGCCATACATAAAACTTTTTAATTAGATTTCTGTCAAGAAGAACAATACATTTTTTAAGTATTTTATAACTAAAAAATATCACTTATTGTTAAATTAAAATAAATGCCCGGAAATGCTAATTTATAAATTCCTACTTTTCCTTTTACTGTCTGTCCCTTCAAGTAGAGCAGACAAGGATTCGTCTGAAACGCGTGATAAGTGAGGGTTTTTTGGCCTTCTCATTAAGTAACGAAATCATAGTACATGTAAAAATAAATAGTTATCCAGTAAAGCTATCTGAATACAAAAATTTGATTGTTGTCTAGTTAAAAGACGTGCAAGTAAAGTGAAACCACTTTATGAAATTGATGGTTGACACAGATTTTATGAACACTATACTTAAACGTTTACATTTTCATTCATTGTCTTTGAGGTTACGTTACGAAAAAAAATTTCAACAGACACATTGGTTTTACATGATGTAGAAATCAAAGTTATGCTTACCAATGATTTTTAAAATGTTTGTAATTCTATTGCCTTTGTGCACATAATCAATTCCTATTGACGCGAACATCTCCATGAATTGAGAAATTGTATTGCAGCACAACTGGTGATTGATGTTTGGCAAACAGTTGATTGGTTAGGATGGGATGCTATTGTTTGTAATTGTTCAATGATTGTCTCTTATAATTGGGATTAGGTATACAAATATTTTTTGAATGATTTTACTTTTCGCGTTATTTCAAATTGTTTCAGCCTGGCAAGTATGTAATGCTAATGACTAATGAGAAACAGGATTTCAAATCGTTTTGTGTAAGTTTTAAGATGATTCAACTATATAAATAAGGATCCGTTTGAGAATTTCGATTTTTCCACCAGCATCACCACTAGAAACAGATTTTCGTGTCCTAAATATACATTATATGAAAAACAATGACAAAAAAAGTTCTAAGGTTTCAATTACGTGGCTCACGATGTTGCGATTTTTTAATATACCTACACCTTTTCCTATGTTCTATTTTTAAGGACCAATTAGGCACTATTATGAACCGCCCTAGCCTAATTTTGTACCTTTATAAAATGGGTGGCTTTAAAAATTCATTTAATGCGGATGAGTACCCTTTGACCTGCATTTTTTTATCTTGCATTTCTTTGTAACATAATTAAAAACCATTGCCTTTAATAGTTAAAATTATAAGGTTTGTACTTTTTTACTAATCTGTTTAAAAAGATTTGACCAATTACAGTTTTTGACAGTTTTCTCGGAACACTTCGAACATTAAAGTTAGTGAGTCCTAAAACGAAGCAATGTTTATGTTAGAAATAATTAGGGCTGACAAAAATATTGATTTACATATAAAATATTTATTTAAATATTTCGGGCATATTTAGGGTTCCATCCATATTTTTCAATTTGTATTCCTATTATCAATATTTTTATCTTGTTTATTCCTTACAAAATTTAACTTGTAAGTTAATACAACATACTGAGTGATGAGTGATGAACTGATGACAAATAAAAAAAACTTTGATAATCTTAAATTTGTTAGAATTCACCACTTCGCTTGCATTCCAATCGCCATCGGAAAGCTGGAACGCAACGGTATGCTGCTCATTGATGCAATCCAGACCTTTAAGCCAATCTGCGCTAATAGCTTAGCTATTCGGAAACGTACAGAATTCTGAAGAAATTCGATTTCGTTCACAACAAGAATCATGGTTTAAAAACGTTGGAAATTATTAGTGAAATACTGGCTGGCAGTACACCACAAGGCATAGAGCAAGAAAACCTAATCAATGAATTGACTCCAATCGAATACGGCAGCATAATCACGTCCTGCGACGTTGAGAGATCCTTTTCAGCGTACAAAAGGGTGCTCAAAGGCTGTCGTCATTCATTTGTGTTCGAAAATTTGAAGATTCATTGCAATAAATTCAACTAAATGTGAATAAAAATCAATATTTTCTATCCATATTTCGACTGTTTTTCGTCCATAAGTTCATACATATTTTGTAGGTTTTTCGTCCATATTTTTGTCAGCCCTAGAAATAATAATGGGATATTATTCCTAAATATAGCCAACACATTTTGGGGTAACAAAACCAACATAAACAATTGAACATGCAGAATAATACACGCATATATAGGGTGATTCATTAAGAATGTCCAATCTCTGAATTGTAGATTCCAGACCTCAAAATATGATGATTCTGCCCGACATGCCTTATACAAATATTGCTAGTTTCCGAGATACCGGGTGTTTAAAGTTTAAATATGAATTAAATATGATCTTATATAGGATGTTCAAATTTAACTTACAATTTTTAGAAAATTCAAAACAATTTTTCTCAATTTTTTTAAACGGAACACCCTGTATAAACAATTCAAATTTGAACATTTTTTGTAATCACGTTCAATACTCTAATCCTAAGGGTTTTCGAATTAATTTGTAAAATTGTTTCATACATAGGAGAAACGAAGTTTTACTGAAAATTAATCTGTAGACTTTGGAACAAAATATTATTTATCTCCTATTATCCTGCGGTGTTGGTGGCTCTGTATAGACAATACCCTTAACAAATCTCCACACGAAGAAATCTAGTTTGGTTAAGTTCGGTGACCTTGCAGGCCAATTAATGGGTCCATTTCGTCCAATCGATCGGTTTGTGAATCTTGTGTTAAGATATTTTCCCTAACATCTCTTGAAAAATGGGCAGGAGCTCCGTCTTGTTGTAGCCACATGCGGTGTCTACTTTGAAAAGGAATATTTTCTACTAATTGAGGCAACTCATGTCAGAAATTCTAGATATCATTGCCCGGTCAGACGATTGTCGAAAAAAGATGGACCCACTACATATTCCTCAATTATTTCTCCTCAAAAATTTAATGGCCATTGATGTTGTTGATCCATTTGTCTTAACCCTTGGCTGGTATCGTCATTTTTAGCAACGTAACTGGTATTGTCAGGTCCCTTCAGACCCGATTTTTCAAAAATGAAAATGACAATTATAAAATTTTTGCAAACTATTTTAGTGATGGAATTTGACATTTGAGATACAAATACAAGCTGTATATACAAAAACAACAATATTTTTATGATTAATTTTTATTTTAAAAATGATAAACGAAATGAATGCACTTTTCTGGTAACGCCTACAAAAAAATAGAAAAATCTAAATTTTAAATTTTTGTAACAAATTTTTTTAGCACAAACTGCAAAGACAGATATACAAAACATGATTTTCAACAAAAATTAAATAATTGTTTTCATATCTAACGATATCTGCAATGACGTTCAATTACACTTGGAACAAACAAATTTATTAGAACTATGTTCTTTACAAACATGATTTTTACAATATTGCTACATATGTTTCGTTGTTTATTGTCGCTGTTTGAAGGACAACGTCGTTTCCGTTGTTGAGGATTCACATTTTCATTGAGATATCTGTCAATCCCTGATTTTCAACATTCCTTGGTTCAAAATCATATTCTTCATCAGAATCATGATCAGAATCATCAGTTGGAACTTCACTTATATACCCATCATCATCAAGTAAAAATTGTTCTCTTACCTTTTCTTCAGTATAACGTTTTCCATTAATAACAATAAAATCCATCTCAAGAAAAAACTGACGTAACTGGTATGGTCGGGTCCGATCGGATATCGCACATCATAAACCCTACTAGCCAAAATGCATTTTTTCTACATTTCCCCAAGTAAGAATCTCATATCACCAAGCTCAGTTTTTCTAAAATTCTTCGTTAAAATTGTAAAAGTTCTAAATCGACTTTCAAGCTGCCAAAAACTATGCAATTTGGGTGAATTGACGGATTAAAAATCATAAAAAATATTTTGCTCCAAAGCCTAGGTACTGATTGATTTACAGTAAAACTTCGGTTCTCTGATGTACGAAACAATTTTATTTCGGAAACCCTTAGGAATAGCCATTTGAACGTCATTAAATCAAGTCAAGTTAAATTTGATTTTCCTTTTAAAAATATTGAGATTTCCAAAAATTTAAAGTTAAAATTGAACATCCTGTATAAGATATAAGATTATAAACGAAATCAATACATCACTACATCTGACAACCTTCTACAGCAAGAATCGAATCCAAATTTGACATAAAAGTTATATGTATGGTAATGCCGCGTCTTTAGAGGAAGTAATGAAAATTAATTTTTTTTTAAAATAATTTATTGCTGCGAAACTATTCGATTAAAAGCCGTAATATTTTAGGAAAAAATGAAGGGGTCCAATGAGGTTCTCAACATGTAAAATTATACAGAGCATTCCATTAAACAATTTTTTTGTTATTTTCCATAGGTTCTTGAAGCATCCTGTACATACCAAAATATTTTCCTGAAATGCGCCCTTAACAACTTCTAACTCTTTTGGTCTCAGTACTATACAGGGTGTCTCCAAAAACACCTTACAACGCTTTATGGTAGACTTATGGGGTAATATTAGACCGATATAACCCAATTTACCTCTATGCAAAAGTGCACCATTTCAGAGTTACAGCTCTTCAAAGTTGGTGTTTAAAAAACGTTTATTTATCATAAATGATAAACCGTTTAAGATAGGAATTTGAATTTTGGAATAATAATTACCCTTATCAAAAGCTATAATTGTACAAATTTTGGGGAAAAAAGACATACAAGAAATAGACCATCCGCATTATCGTTACTGTTAACAGTAGAATAATTTTTTAGTTCTTTACTAAAATGTAAAATTCGCTGCACCAGATGAAAGGAAATTTCAAAATTAATAACTTTTGCCTCTTCACATTTTATCGTAAATTATTTGGTTTTCCAGATAAAAGGAAAAATTAACGCTAGGTTTTTCTAATAAAAGTGTTTAATTGCATATTATCTAGTAGCCGTATACATAATAACTAATAAAAATTCGACCGATTGATTTTGACTTACTTTGAATAACAATAAATTGGGTTTTTTGCCGGAAGTCTTTTTCCCGTAAAGTGCGTTTTATTTCGCCCTTGTCGCTTTCCTCATACGAAACCACAAAAATCTTTCAAATCCGAAAGTTTTAGACGATTGGTTCCGCGTCTACGGCTACTAGATAATATGCAAATAAACACTTTTATTAGAAAAACCTAGCGTTAATTTTTCCTTTTATCTGGAAAACCAAATAATTTACGATAAAATGTGAAGAGGCGAAAGTTATTAATTTTGAAATTTCCTTGCATCTGGTGCAGCGAATTTTACATTTTAGTAAAGAACTAAAAAATTATTCTACTGTTAACAGTAACGATAATGCGGATGGTCTATTTCTTGTATGTCTTTTTTCCCCAAAATTTGTACAATTATAGCTTTTGATAAGGGTAATTATTATTCCAAAATTCAAATTCCTATCTTAAAAGGTTTATCATTTATGATAAATAAACGTTTTTCAAACACCAACTTTGAAGAGCTGTAACTCTGTAATGGTGCACTTTTGCATAGAGGTAAATTGAGTTATATCGGTCTAATATTACCCCATAAGTCTACCCTAAAGCGTTGTAAGGTGTTTTTGGAGACACCGTGTAGAATGCCGACGAACTGTTGAAGGACCCTGTATATTATATAAATTTTAACTAAACATTTAAATGCATTATAGCGTTTCCATAGATATGTTGAAAAATATCTGGACTCCGGAGTCTTAAATAGATTCAAAAATACAGACTTTTCAAGAATTCTTCAGAACTACCTACATTTTGATATAGGTAAGTAAGTACACCAATTGACTATTTATGACAATTTATATCGGTTAAGGTGCAAAATTTAATTTTGCTAGAGAAAAACGTATAAAGAAAAAATAAATGAATGAAAAATTGACGGCTCCGTAATTACATTATAACATAGGGCTATAAAATTTGGTTTTAGCTGGGCAAATCGGTACATAATTGATGCCTAATTAGTAATTATACATAAGATTAGACGGCATTGAATTGAATAATTGAAAATTTCGAATACCTAGGATCTCTTAGTTGCGTAGAGTGTAGAGTGTAGACCATACATTATCCATAGAAGAACTGAATCATTTTAATGTTGTTAATATTTAGATAGTGGTTTTTGTGATAAAATAGTTAACGGGAATCGAAAATATGTATCTGTTATTTAAAATGAAACTTTCACGTTATTGCCCTTCACGTTGAAATAATGTTAATCGTTAAATCAAATTGCGTTCCCACACATACACATGTGTACAGTCATATACACATCAACAAGATTCAGGTACTGAACAAAATGTGGAACCCGCTGGGTACTACAATGAAGAATACAATACCATCAAAAATACCAACCTCAATACATAGTCTGACGATATCGGCTTTCACACCGACCTTATTCGTACCTGCCATTCAACAAGTGATAGAGATAGATGGAATATCTCAGGAAATACGTTTTTAATGACCGAATTAAGCGCTTGCGTATTTATAAAACTGACGAGGGGATAGGGTTGAAAGGAAAAATCCATTTATCTCCTTGAAGTCATATTAATAATAACAGAAATAAATTGTACATTTTTTGTGACTATCAATTCAAACATCTAAAGAGCTCTGGTTACGTAATTAAACGTTAGTAAAACGTCAATTTTCTCTGTCAATTTTCCAATATTTAAACTCTTAAAAACCCATCACATTATTGTAGGACAAACGAAAGACAACACTTACATGAACTTGCGTGCCGAACAAAGGCTTACAATAGTTTACCGTGGTGTATTTTATGTTCCTCCCCTCAATGTTTGTTCAGACTGCTCTATTATTCTATCAACAATTGCTGAAGCATTGTGTGCCCATCTGTGCTACGCTACGACAGGGAGTTTATATTGTTAAGTTTAGTAGGACCCGGTTTGACCCGTACAGGTGAGGTAAAATACTTGTCAAATGCGCTGACCCTTCTATTACTTAAACTTTCTTTAGATGGTCACCGGACTAGAAAAATGATTGCTTAATATTACGCGTTAAATATTAATTTATACAAAACCCTCCTTTTTTCGATAACAATGTAATTCAGAATACAAATGCACGATAAAGTCTATCCGTGACAAAAAAATGGAATTACATAAGCCTTATTATATATGGAAATCACTTAGTCCATGTTACAAGCACGCATTTAAATGTCTTAATACAGCCGTCTTTAGCCGCCTTAAGATGCTGTCAAAAAGATTCAGTTACATTATTAATGAAATTTTCGCCCACGGTTCTTTCACCAAACTACCTTTATGTGACAAATTAATTTTGTAATAAAGAAGATAAAGGAAGTCGAGTACGTAATCTTCGTTACATTGTCAGTGGAAATTGCGCATCATTACGAGTATATTATTCAAACGTAATAACTGGTAACAATACCAATCAATAATACATCTTTATATTGATTAACATAATAATATCTCTTCTTAGAAGTGCAGCGGATCTATAAACAACGCGTAATAAAAATTAGTCACTTTACAAATTGCATATGCAAAAAAAAGAAAACGCGCACGTTTTGTCGAACAACCTGTTATTCACTAATAAGGCGATCATTATTTATTGATAGCGATATTGTATTTTATTTATTTATAAACATTAAAGCAGAGCACTACAATTTTTCTATAATTTAATGAAGTATTACCTAACAATATTGTTATGCAGATCTGTGCCTTTTTTATAAATTATAACAGACATTCCAGGAATTTACCTTAAACTATGGCAAAGACGAAAAAATTAGTTTAGTGAGATCACAATAAGCCAAAATTCTAGAATACGTTGCTTTGAATCCCCTTGCGCGAAGGAAATTAAGAAGTTCGGGAAAATGGCAAAAAATGTCCGGTCAGCGATAACTGATTTAGAATCATCTACTTTTTACTTTACACTTTACAGCCAAATGTGTGCCACAAAAGCTTCATGGTGAAATCTAGGATTAATATATAGGTAATTCAATTAATGAAACGCAAATATAATTACTTATTACTTAATAATAAGTGTGAGGTGGAGCAAGGAGTAGGTAGTTTGAAACATGAGCAAGGCAAGAAAAAAGTGAGAATTGAGATATAAAATGAACTGGAACAAGAAAACAGGGAAATACAGAATTTCCTGTTTGATTTAAGTCTCGTCACACTATGATTAGCGCATCCTTTGGATATACATATGTATTATGTTATTCTTTATTTGTTTTCATACAAAAGAAACGTAATAAGACTAGTATTATAACTGTATGTCTGTGGCTAGTCGTTAATGTATTCCAAAGCGTGATATTTACATTACTATATAACTCGATCAAGGTAACATTCCATAGACGCGTGGGTCCTATATGGATTGTCTTTACTTTTTGACATTTTAAATCTGAAATGTTTCAAATTGTTGCTCCTTCATTAAAATTGCATGGTTACCTGGTGCCCTCCGCATTTTTTGGGGTCTAGGACGTTTGGACGCGACCGTTTGAACGTGACCGTTTGAACGCGGCCGTTTGAACGCAGAGACGGTTGAACGCAGGGACGTTTGAACGCAAAGACGTTTGGACGCAGGCCATTTGAACGCAGGGATGTTTGAACGCAGGGACGTTTGAACGCAGAGACCTTCGAACACACAATTTAAATTATTTTTTACGTTATTACCGTTTAAGTTTAGTTTAGAACACATTAACAAAAACTGAGCACCTGTAAATATCTAGTCTAAAATGATTGTTTTTGTTAAAGACTTACAGTTAGATCGTTGAACTTTCGCGATAAAGACAAAATTCTATTTAGGAAGTGCTATCTTACTATTTTAGATTGTGTGACGTTTCGTCCATTCCATTTCGTCCACTGGCCGCTACGTCCACTAATTCTTTAGTCCACCGCCCTCAAAATCCATTAATTCTTTTGTCCACCTCCCTTAAAATCCACTAATTAATTGTTATTAGGTCAAAAAAAAGACCTACGTCTTAATATTAAAAGTATTTTTAGGTGGCAGGTTCGCGTAGCCATTCGTGGGCCATTCCCCATTTTTTGCGATAACTTCCTTGAATTATTGTTGCCATAACTGCACCTAGCAAATGCGTATATTGCTTTTTGTGCATGAATACATACAAAATAAAAAGGTATTTAACTAGTAAATGAACTGTTGTGGAAGATTATTGCCCCGATAAGTGAAAAGTGTAGAACGCAAACGGAAGATTGGTATACAAGTATGAATATCTGGTACTTACATATTCACTTTTGGGAATTTTACAGAGACCAATAATGAAGGCAAAATTTGTTCATTAAAAGTAGGATTCCGCTGAATTTTCCATTATACGCAGGATCGGACAGGAATTTAAAGGAGAACTATAATTATTACTTTGTATGAGGACATATATAGTCTACCAAATTGATCACAAATCGGATTTAGTAGTACACACCTTAAAGAAATTGGATTTTTATTGGGATAGCAAAGGAAAAGGGGGGGGGGGGGGTTAAAAATTCCATGATGAGTGCAAACGATCCCACTAGATCCGGGTAAGTGTTACTTCGTGTAGATGAGGTGCCATTCGGCACGGTTTAATCATTAATGGAAACCAAAATCCATATGACCCTTTTGATAGGCATTTGAAAGGCAAATATTCATACCTCTTGTGCAACTAGGAAGGTTGTTGAAGATTCATGAGCTTGTCCGCTGAGGTTCTAATGTCAAGAAGTGAACGACTGGTACAGAACCATTGAGATTAAAACCCAGTGGTCTCGAATGAAGAATAGCATTTGTATGACAATAGTGTTCAAAACGCAGAGTTAGCTTTCAATTATTCTTCTTTGATACAACTTTGATTAAATTCCCCCAATATCACACAAGGTATGAGAAATAAGCTTTAGAATCGTTGCAGAGGATATAGGCAACGACGCAGCGAAATCGCAGTCAGCGACACTAAATGGTTTCATTTGGTTTAACTGAATGATACGAAATGGTCAGGTTTACTGAGCACCGATTATCAAAAATATCGTATACAACAAGTGTTACAGACAACACAAAACAGCACATCATGGTAATGAATAGAAAAAAGTTTACATGTCCATTAACTAGAATATTTTCTTACATTAATTCGCAAAAAGAAAAATATAGTGACATAATTTAGTCATAAAGAGAAAGAAATTGAATTTTTTTGAAATAAAGTTCTTCATTTTATGATGATTTTATTTCCAAAATACTTCTAGAATTCAAACATACTGGATGAAGTAATCTACGATTTTCTATATTTAACTAATGCAGATGATTCAGTTTGTAGGATATAATATTTACAGGAATGTTGCACTCCCTGGAACCTTTTTCGACTCACAAGATCTAAACATGGACCATACACACAATTTAAAATATGACAGAGCAGGAGAGATGAAATTATCTTGGTATGTTTATCTCCTGTTTTGATATAATGCCTTTAGGAAAAACTGAAACCCTTGTGGCCCTTTTGAATTACACAACATTGAAAACGCCAAAAAAACAATAAACATTTACTAAATCGAACTCGTTATGACCATGACAGCAACGCTGTCATCATTAGCAAACAATTAAATGCAAAAGTGAGCTATTTGCACTACTTAAGTAAATAACAGAGAAAACTCACACCCTCCCCTTAAAAACAGTATATATTTTTTGAATAAAGTTGATGGTGATGGACGAAGATGAAGGTTTATGTTTTTTAATTATAAGTACCGAAGTACTGAAACTGACGCCAATGCAAAACGTCGGGAGTAAAATGTTGACGTTTTGCATTGGCGTCAGTTTCAATACTTATTCAAAAAATATACAGGGTGGCCCAACGAAAAGGTAACAGACGGGTTTCTGGCCAGAGGGAATTTTTTTTTGGGAAACGCAAAAACGCGTCAATTTTTATATCAAGGGGGACAACTTTCGCCATGATTTTCAACCTGAAGTGATTTCATCCCTTAGCGCTGTGAGAACAACCCCTAAAATTAAATAGGGATGATGGGGTAAGTTATACGTCATTTGAAAGGTCTTTCTTTTCTGATTTCAGTGCACTAGTTTTTTTTATATTTTTTTAATTTTTAACCAAAAAAATTTCCAAAATGGAAAATGAGGAAAGAGATTGAGGCATTTAAGAACTGAAAAAAGCTCGGATAGGTCAATTGTTTTTTTCTTAGAGAAGCTAGGTACTTTTACTGCTATTTGACAACATTGTTTCACCCCTTGGGTACAGGGTAAACAACCCTTAAATTTTTAAATAAAAACAAGGGTTAATATTTTCTTGTGCTAAAATAAAACCAGCTTATGCAAATTCAACCCTTATTTTAATAAATGTTCGAAGTGTCTGCCTTCACCCGTCTGTTACCTTTTCGTTGGGCCACCCTGTATACTGTTTTTAAGGGGAGGCTGTGAGTTTTCTCTGTTATTTACTTTGAAACCCCTCTTTTTGTGGTCACGAACGATTATAATCTCTACTTAAGTAACATAAATAGTTATAGCATTGAATAACGAATTATTAGTTATTCAATGGTTATAGTAAAAGTTCTGATAAGCCTAAGGGATCTGATTCATCATCATTCATCAGTAAACGTTTTCTTTGTGAATGCGAATGTGAAAATAATACTTCGATTATACCCTAAAAAATCTCTGTTACTGATATTATAGGTAGAAACTGAAAAATTGCTCTGAAGTTAGCAGTTAGAAATGCAAGAGCTTTTTCTTCTACAGGGATCATGAATTTATTATATAGTGATCAGTTTTTTTCAATTTTAAAGTATATTTTAAAACAGTTCTGCATGCTAAACTAAATAACTAGCTAAACGTTTCCATGGTGCAGAGATCTACTACTACGTACGTAACGTGTCTGATTCAATTTTTATTTGAACCTATCCATAGAGAGGTTAAGTGGATGTTGTGCGCACCGAATTTTCCAAAGCCTTCGATATAATTTAGTCATTCCAACCTTCAGAAAATTAAATGGCTTTGTTCAGCAATACGTTACGTACACGTTGCTACACTTCTTTGCTTCATGTGGATATCTCTGTGATCTCTTCTGTTTGTCGATGATTTGTGTTACATGTCGAGAGTGTTTTGGTCCATTGGCTATTATTCTGTCACAGATTGGCGCGGTGAGGAGAACTCGAGGTTGTCAATTCCTCGCCGCGCACAATAACACGGCCTTTGCAGACTAAAACTTGTCGCATTTTGCGTCGGGGCTTTGGTCCACACTCGTACAAGATCCAACTGACCCAGGAATTCAAAGTTAATGAACATAGATAACGCCGTTTGTTCACTGACTGGGGTTCGGAGCGTTTGGACGAGGATCCCCAATTTTAGCCGAAAAATGATCTTTAGAGACGGGGCGCATTTTGGATGAATGGCTATGTTAACCACAATTGCCATATATGGGATAACGCGAACCCACACGAGATTCACCAGGTGGTAATGCATCCACAAAAAGTTACTGAGGATTTTGGGCCGTACTTTTATGAAAACGACGTTGGTGATACAATCATCGTCAACGGCTAGCGCTACAGCACAATGATAACCGATTTCTTTTGGCCAACACAGCGTATGTGTATGAACGATTTGAGGGATTGGCCATCAAGATTGTGCGATTTGATCCTGCTAGACTTCTTCTTGTGGGGTTTCCTAAAGTCGCAGATCTATTCCAATCGACAGATGCCCTTAAAGTCAAGATAAATGCAATCGCTCAAATTCAGCCGGATACGAGCGAGTGTGCAACAGAGTAATTGAAAAATGAAACACACGAATCTGTGCCTCCGCGAAAATGTTGTTATATTCTATACATAATGGCATACATGAGCCTTTCAGATAAAAAAAGAATTTCCTTAATACCTCACCTTCAACATCGACCCGCCCTTATTGATAATCCCTACATAAGCAATATGCCAGAACAGAGGCTTCCACGTCCAGAGTCTGTGGTATGAAAGATGAAGTAAAAGTTCCTGATGAAGCACCTTATGAAACGTTGATTTTTAGTTCAACTTTGACAGAACCATACGCCGGAAGTCGATTTTATTTTACGGACTTTGACCGTGAAAGCCTCCTGTTCTAACATATTCCTTATACAGGGTGACCCAGGGCTGTGTGATTGGTCCATAACTTTTTTGCTATACAAGATATCGACATGCGGTTTTCACCGACAAGTAAGCACACTTATACTGCACATTATAAAAATATTTTGATTATATACAGAATGTTCCTATACAGGGTGGTAAACCAAAGTTATGTTTTTTTAAATGGAACCCCCTATATATTTCTACATTATTAGTTTTTACATGAAAAAATAATGGCACTTTGTATAGGTCACTATGGGTCTAGCTCTCTCCGTTTCGGCGTTATTCAACGTTTTGTTCGAAAAAAGACTCATATTTGATGGGTCACTGCCCAGTAGGCCATGGGTATTTTTACCACAGAAAATTTTAGAATAACTTGGAATTTTAATAAATAGTCGACTTTTGGTCCATGCATGCACACACTATACAGGGTGTGCTGAAACGCAAAAAGTCGAATAACTCTTTTTTTATAAATGGAACACCCTGTATTTCTGTTCACGAGTCGATTAAGTTTTTTATAAGCTTTCCACTGATATACAATTTGTATGGTCAATTCTGAATAGTTACTGAGATTTTCCGGAAAAACTATTGTAATTATGAAGAAGTGGTTTTTTGCAAGTAGGCTGCTGTCAGCGAATATCGCAAGTGATATGACAGTTAATTTAGATGCTAGTGTGATAATCTACATTGTTACTGTTGCACATTTTTGCTCGACTAAAATGAATTTCACACATCAAGAATTAATCAATATGGTTTACTGTACAAGGGTGTCGCCAGAAAATTTTCGCAGAGGGGGGGGCAAGCACTATTGGGAGTTCGTGGCTCTGGCGTTTTTTCAAGATTTCGTACAAAATTTATTTCTATTTTTAATAACTTGCCTTTTTTCTTTTTCCCAGGGGAGGCGATGGCCCCCTGGCCCCCCCTTGGCGACGCCCTTGTTACTGTATTGGTGAAGTCGATCGAAATGTTTTGTTAGCCAGTAGAATACCACAAGTCATTTCTTTTCAAAACTTAGAAATCGATTTGAAGAATCTGGCAGCATTAAATATGGAAAAAAAGAGATATTGGTAGGGAGGATTGATGAAGAAACTCAAATGGATGTTTTACTCGTGTTGCAAGATATCTAAACACTTGCGATATTCGCTGACAGCAGCCTAATTGCAAAAATCTACTTCTTCGTAATTACAATAGTTTTTCCGGAAAATCTCAGTAACTATTCAGAATTGACCATACAAAATGTATATCAGTGGAAAGCTTATAAAAAACTTAATCGAATCGTGAACAGAAATACAGGGTGTTCCATTTATAAAAAAAAAGTTATTCGACTTTTTGCGTTTCAGCACACCCTGTATAGTGTGTGCATGTATGGACCAAAAGTCGACTATTTATTAAAATTCCAAGTTATTCTAAAATTTTCTGTGGCAAGTTTTTCGAAAAATATCCATGGCCTACTGGGCAGTGACCCATCAAATATGAGTCTTTTTTCGAACAAAACGTTGAATAACGCCGAAACGGAGAGAGCTAGACCCATAGTGACCTATACAAAGTGCCACTATTTTTTCATGTAAAAACTAATAATGTAGAAATATATAGGGCGTTCCATTTAAAAAAACATAACTTTGGTTTACCACCCTGTATAGGAACATTCTGTATATAATCAAAATATTTTTATAATTGCAGTATAAGTGTGCTTACTTGTCAGTGAAAACCGCATGTCGATATCTTGAATAGCAAAAAAGTTATGGACCAATCACACAGCCCTGGGTCACCCTGTACATATATATAGGGTTGATCTAATATAAGGAATATGTACTTATTACTTCAAATACGTTTTTTGAGTTAACTACCGACACCTTCACCTTGCTCACTTTATTCCTTGTCCAAATTGTCATTGATTGTGACTTTCCAAACTTTAAATGTACATCAATGCAAGCGAAATCTTTCAGTTTTTTTATCAATGCAAAATGATTTCCAAAGTGGCCATCTGACCCATTAAAAACTGAAGTAACAGCTAGTGGTAAAATATGACCGAAAAAAATGCTTGATTTCGTTTTTCTTGTTTTGGATTTGGTCACCGGAAATTACGATGGAAAACCTTTTGTTGCCTGTTAATCAACGTTCTGAAGTAAAACTTTGCCGGAAGAAACTCAAAAGTACATCAAATTCTGATACGGCAACGCCAATTATTACAGCCGAAGTGGAACAGTTCTTCTACATTAATTCTTGTTTAAGCAACAATCATGGGCGCCCATACAGTAATTTCCGGGGGGGGGGGGGCGATTTGGGGAAGATCATTAGCCATTTCAACAATGTGAAACAAATTGAAAAAGCGTTTCGTTATTTAAAAAATTATTACTGCTTAGAAGCCGAGTCCGGGGGGGGGGGGGGGGGGGGGTTACTGCTCCCTCTTGCCACTCCATTGCCCATTGCAACAATTTACTCGTACTTGAAAATTTATCAATATCAAAGAAAAAAATTAGTATGTATGTATTTAAAAAATTCAATAAAACGAATTCTCTTTCAAAATCTTTCATTTTTATGCGGGACACCGTTAACTCGACAAAACTAGCCATAAGAGGCAGGAAGTGATTAAATAAGAATCCTAGCACGATGCGTGTTTCAATTTTTAATTTAATTTACCTCCTGCCAATTCGAGAACAAGAAAATTGAAAGAACAATAAATTGTACTGTGAGGGTTTGTAAAAAATACCTACACATATCTATACCTTATGTCAAAAATTATTTAATATGAGATTTGCTTGCCAAGAATTTGATCTTTCATTAACTAAATTATAGTGTAAACAGATTTAAAAATTTACACTTCACATAGAATAATTTGAATGAAGGGCAAAAATACATATTTTACATATGAAGTTGACACTATAACTTGTACAGTCATTCGATAAAATATGAATCGGTAACAACGTAGGACTAAAAGTGCCAAAGTTCCCATAAAATGAGATCTAAAGAAGGTTGATTTAATTGAGCGATAATTATATTATATTGTTAATGTCTGTCTGTGTAATTATTGTTGAAGAAATTACGCATATAGCCTTTATGTAAATGAAACTACCCATGTGAAAACGTACAAATTCTTGCTCTCTCTTGCAATAAAAATGGTCTACAAGCATATGCAAGAACGATTACAAAAAAATTAACTAGTATTATTCATTAGCACTTAAAAACAAATACTAAGTTCCTTTTTTTCTTATTTTACTACATTGCGTAAAAAAATCCTTGGACCTCATGCTGAAAACTGCGTTATAATAAATTAAAGTTTTTAATCACTTTCATATTTTACAATGCTATTAATTATAAATAGTTTGTAACTGTTAGTGGTAGGTATATGTATAGATAATGACAAAATTTATATACTAATGAAAACAATAAAATCGTATATTTATTAATGGAGGAACAAAGAAAGTTGGCAATAATTATTATGCACCAATAAAGGTTGTAGGTAATTTGTTTTTTATTCAGGAAATCGAGTTCATCTAAATTGTAAAATGCATTCGAAAGAAAGGTCAGCTTTGTTATAGCGTAATTTAAAAAATTGAATACAAACTGGATTAATTGAAAAAAACATTCGGAGCATTTCAAAGTGCTCTTTAGTATTATTGTTGGAGTAAAAAACACTTGAGTGGAAGACATGAACCGTATGCAATGATTAACGATTGAATGCACTTCGCTAAAGCGTTAGGCGAGAACACGGAAATTCTTTCTTTTAGAAATCGTAAAAAAAGCATCGCGTTCCTACTCTTTGTATATTCGAATAGGACATTTGTCAACGGCAGTCGATATACGACAACTCCTGAGTATAATGTATTGTACTTTCCATTAAAGCCTTGCTGTATGTTGGCCGTGACTTAGAACTACACAAAAATCTTGTAAAGTAAAACTTAAGGGTGTAAAAAACAAGCATCAAACCGTGATTTGTTGGAAAATCGTTAGTTTATTATATGTTTTGTCGACATAATGCATTGTAGTACAAAGTGCATCGTGGGCCGATACACGAGATTCACACCGACACCGACTTAAAGTTAGCTTCCAGTGCAAGAACTGACAGCACCACACACAATACCCATGTTACTCGATTCTTTCTTTTGTAAAAAAAAGAATGCAACGATTTCATTTCTTTTTTTTTGCTCGTGAATTAAACGTCCCTATTTTATTTATTCGCTCAATCCTTTGAGATTCATCAATAATAGTTTCAATTACGTGAAATTCCGTAATTAATTACTAAGGTTTAAGAAGAGCCCGCTGTTTATTCTATGTTTGTGGCAAGGAGCCGCTCGGTCTTTATAACTTCAGTGTTTGTTTCTGTTTAAGCAAACCTCTTCGTTCCTTTTGATTTTCCATCAGCAGCTTCATTTGCTGAATAGTTACAGGGGTTCAATACTAAACCAGAGTTTCATTACCAGGCTCTGTTCCGATTGGTTGTAGGATTCTTCTCTTATCTCAGACTTATTTGCATACTCTAACTTCTCGATTGAAACCTAGAGTTTGTCTTGTGTATCTCTGCCTTCTGTTGATTATATTTTTAGAAGCTCTTTGTGGTTGTAATCCCCTCTAAGTTGAAACTATACATCACCACGGTTTCTTTACTCCTTGTAATAGACGTACTGCACTTTAGTAAATTACTCTCTCCGTATACTGTGTGTAAGACAATTTTAAGTTACCGATTACAGACTTTCATTACAAAAATTGCCTTGAACTGATTTTTCTTTAGAAATCAATGTGGTTTGAAACATATACAAATTACTAACTACATACGTACAATATGACCGGTTACGTGTCTCATACGATTTCTTCCCATATGTAACGTCTCAAAGGCGTTCATTTATTATGGATATCATAGGATAGAACTCAATAAAATTTTGCTTTTTTCGCTTTCTTGACTAATTTTGCCAAATTTAATCCTAATATGAAGCTAATTTACAATTAATTAGCCTCTGAAAATCTAGAGTGTATCGTAACCTCCTACGTAACCAAGTTCGTATGCATGGTCAAGCGTTTTAGTACATATTATGTTTAATAGTATCATAAAAACGTTACATAAAGAGCAAATATCCCGGATTTTATAAGATTTGTTGAGTAAAAACGGCCGAAAGTATCGTTGAATAAACGAAGAAATTGAACAAAGTACAACCAAGTTCAGTTATCTGAAATTTGCAATGGCTTTCAAAAATGGTTTTAGATCTAATCCAATAATTTGTATTTGGTCCCTGTCACAATTATACACTTAATTTGGTTGGAGTGCATAGGGCAGATACTAACATAATACGCTTTTTTGGTTGTGTGGAACGGATATAGTTTTCTCCTCGAGTTCGACTCATGATTAGATTGTTCTCAAGGGACATTGTCACATACGAGCATTCAAAATCAGACGCTGTAAAGGGCTTATGATCCGAGTTAGATAGAATAATAAGTACCTACTTTAGGGAAATTGAAAGGCACTCCATCTGAGACCAGAGATATAGAAGAAGGCGATGCATTGTTGGAATATACCATTGATTGGATGGTATTTCATTCACCAGCATGGTAACCTTGCTTTTTATTGACTTTAAGCAGGCGTATGATGGTATAATCAGGGGAAAGGTATTCGGAGCAATGCAGCAACTAGGAATACAAGGGAAGCTTATTAGGCTAGTAAGAATGACACTGGAAAACACCAAAAACAAGATTGTATGGAACGGTGAAGAATCTAGCGACTTCAAAACAAGAAGAGGGGCGAGACAAGGGGACTCCCTATCTACCATACTTTTCAATATGGTGCTGGAGGTCATAGTGAGAAATGCGGGAATAAAAACGGAGGGAACGATCTTTAACAGAGAATACCAATCTATGGCCTATGCAGACGAGTAGACGACTTAACAGTCATAGCAAAAACGAGGAAGGAACTAACGAGGGTAGTAAAGAGAATGGCGCAGGAATCAGCACAATACGGACTGGAAGTAAACCAGGGAAAGACAAAATACATGTTAATGGGACAGACACGAAAACAAGGAGAGGAGGATGGAAACCTGAAATTAAGAATTGCTGATAAAGAATACACATTTGAAAGGACCGAAAAGTTTACATATCTGGGTGTAATTGTTGAGGAAAACGGACACGGAAAGCAGGAAATAAGGGCTAGAACTACAAAGGGGAGCTGTAAATATGGCAGCCTGATTAGCCTCATGAACTAAAAAAACGTCTCAAGAAAGACAAAGGAGAGGATCTATGCTACTGTTATAAAAACAACAGCCATGTATGCATGTGAAACGTGGGTTCTGAATAAAGAGGAAGAAGAAAGGCTGAGAAAATGGGAAAGTAGGATGCTGCGAGCTATATATGGAGGAATAAAAACAGAGGAGGGATGGAGGAGAAGAACTAATCAGGAAATAGAAGAACTATACGAACGTCCCGATATTATAGCATGCGAGAAGGGACAACGAATAGGATGGCTGGGACACCTAGAAAGAATGGATGCAGTGAGACTCCCAAAAATGATAATATATAGAAGGCCAATTGGAAAGAAACGGAAGGGAAAGAGATGGATGAATGAAGTGGAGAAAGATCTTAGAGATATGAAACTTGGAAGCTGGAGGGAAACCGCAAGAAATAGGGGTGAATGGAAAAAAATAGTTAAAGAAGCGCTCAAAAGAAGGTGGTGAAAATATGACATTATGTGCGGAGCGGGCAAAGTGTAGCAAAATGGTTAACACATGTATATATGAGACTCAGTTATAGAAACACTATTTGTAAGCCTACTTCAATGTGTAATTAATATAATGTACGCCCTAGGCCTGCATGGCCTGTTGAGCAAATAAATATACATATATAGCATGGTAACCTTAGCAAATGAAGAGAGAATTTTCATGATGACTTAGTGTCAACAATGAGGATGTGTAGAACGAAAGGGTTCATTATAAACATTAAATGGTGAGCAGTTGCTTATTAAAAAAGTATATAAGATGAACAAGGACGCAGTGAGTAATGTAGTCATATTGACCATCGAAAGCGACTTAGCATCGGCTATAGACTTTACTTCAATAATAGTTGAGTTTTTACCTCGATTTTGGACTGAGATAGGAAGGTGGACATAGTCCACACGCACGTATGTCTTATATCCAAGCGCTTTGAACTACCTCCATGATGGGTGCTCTAAGGGTAAGCAACTCTAATCGTAGCGGTGGCTGGCCAAGATTCACCCGTCTCAGTTGGACAAGTGAAGGATACTACCCAAGAATGTCTGGTCGTCCGTGTAGTATTATCTACAAGAACGCGATTCTACCAAAGCTATGTTTGCTTGTTCGTGTTCTTGCTTAGTTGCTTCTTCCTTGAGAGCCCTGTTCAGAAACGAGCTTACTATGTGATGATCTCTAGAAAGTCTTTCTCACACGAGGACATCTAACATCAAGTTCCACCTAACCTTGTGCTAAACTTAGCTGTCTTGATTTATTAGTTATAGTATCTACTAACTAACTGTAAGTGGAAGAGGCGGTTCTGGACCACAAAAGTATTGTTTTGAGGCTCGTTGGCTGTCTTGTTGCGTTTTGTTCCAGGGTGCCCTTTTATCCATGCAATCTCAAGGGTGTCGCTGTATCACTTGGTCTAGTGAGCGGACACATTCAAAAACCAGTCTAGATGTAGGTAATTTTGCAGTGACCTAATACCAGGAGGCTCTACTGTTAATGGAAATTCTAATTTCTTTCTGCATGCTATTCATAAGAACTTTCCTTGCACTAAGCGTTACTTCTACCAGTTCTACCAGGATTGCAGTAGAAATTTTGCTTAACGATATATGTGATATAGAAGTTCAGTTCTTGGCAGTAATATTAATCTCCGTTTTTTCCACGGATTTAAATCCGTCCGAAAAGGTAAGGTTGGGATGCCACTTCCAAAAAGATGAGTAGTTCCTCCCAATCATAAATTGAGGAATAAAGGCGTACAATCCCCTACCCACTGCCTCTATTATTCAATAACGTCTTTGTTTTCAGTCGCAGGGATGACATTGAGGCCTAATCTTGTACCAGGTGTACAACTAAGAAAGGGCACCGGCCATAACTCAGAAACTATTTCAGATTGAACAGTGAAATAACAATTTTTATAATAAATGTTACCAAGAGAAAATGCTGGAAATTATTTTTAATTTTTTATCATTGCCGCGAGAGAGCGTTTCACTGATATCAAATTGAAATTCCCATTTTTTGGGAAATTTTCCTTAGTAATGTATTTAAAAAAATATATTCATTGTACACTAGTGATCAATATGTAAAACTTTGCTTAATAAATTTTTACGAATGCTGTCAAAATAAAGGGAGGAGGAACCATTACATATAACGTCCCGATCTTAAGAGAATGCTGTCTTGATATCATCAAAAAAATTCAAAACCCCAACAATTTCTTATCTCAGTCTATGAATAGAGGCCGCAATTTGTTGACTGAACAAAACCATCGACTTTTCTAAAAAAATGTTTTGTTCGCTACTATTGGAAGGAAAATTAATAAGGGAGTATTTAAAAAAATTATGTCAATAAAATGTTATAGTACCGAAGATATAGTCAAAAATGTGGTAATATTACAGGAAATTTGAGGTATAAACAAATCGTCCGCTTAAAATAAATAAGTCCGAACTGATCAAAGATGATTGGGTAGTTCAAACCCAAAAAATCATCTAAAGCATGGAAAGAATGGAGTTTCCTAGTTTACAATTTTGGAGGAAATTGCAGTTCATCGAAAAAAAAAAATGAAAAAATTGAAGTAACAGTAATGTTGCTTGGTTACAAATCCAATGGTTGAACTGTGAAAAAATTTGAACCCTACATTTCGAAGTACCAATTTGCAGACGTTTTGGTATTTTCTCCCCAAAACTAAATAATTTGGTATTTAAGTACCAACACATTAAAAATTACCCTTCTAACCTCAAACAGGCCTGGCTTCTTCCACAACCTATCCATTAATCTTATTTTTAAAGTGAATATTCTGTCATAAAACAGGTCTTATGAACATCTGATATCAGAATTTTTTTAAAAACCCAACTTTATAACACATAACATTCGGTTAGAAAACATACAGATTGAATAAAAATCGACACACTTAAACCCTAAACCATTTATTGCTGGGTGCGCTGTGTTAATATGGCCAAAATGTTTAGAACGTTATTTTGTTGTTGTATCGTTCATGATTTTGCTCCCGTGTGAAATCACTTGCAAGTGTGGCCGTGCTCTAAACAACATAACAATGACCTTGTTCATTTAATGTATGTCTAATTTGTCAAGCGTGTAATGAGTAACATGTTTTCTGCGATGAATCTTAGGTGGGAAATTCCGTATTTACTATATGATTCATATTTTATAAATTCGCTTCTTCTTACATGCTTCCTGAACGAAAGTATCCTCACTCGTCAGCGCCAAAGAAATGTGGATGTACAGTAACAGTAGACCGTGTTGCCTCATTAGCATTTTAATAATTTGTTTTTTTATTTAGTACTCAAAGCATTCGCTCAGTGTAGAATTGACTGATACACAGTCACAACCTCCAACTACCTACCATTTACTACAAAGAATTTCGTTGAAACTAAACTTTTGAAATGGTGGAATATAATGTCAAAATTCTTCTACAAGTAATTCCGATACAGTATAAATGAAATTCGCCTCTAACCTTTCGAAAGTCTCTAGAATCGATACTTCAACATGCAGTCGATTGCCTCGTCGAATTTTTGAATCCATTAAATATTTCTGGTCCATACGAGCACACACTTCCCCTGAGCGTAGGAGCTACTTTTATGTATATTGAAGTTTCAGTTCACCAAAACTCTTCAATAACACCAGATTACAAGTGTCAGCCCTCCATAAAAGAGTAATTTGTCATTTCTTGTATCTGCTCTAAGTATACGAGGTGTGTAAATTAAGTAATGAGACTGGAAAGGTAGCGTTCGATCTGGCGACAGTTCGGATGCGGGAAATGGATGAGGGGCAGGTGAACATATTGTGATACACCTTAAGTACGAGTTTGAACTCGCTAAAGTCATTTGGTTGTCCGTAGTGATTTTTTTCGTGAAACAGTTTTTTCTAGTGCAGTGCGTTCTAAAAATGAGTGACATCAGGTTTTTCGATGGCTTAAGGCATTTTCAGAAGAATGAGAGTCGATTGAAGATGAACCATGAAACGGCGAAGGCCTTCATCTTCAAGAACCGATGAAAATATCGATATAACCCGGGATCTTGTGCATTCAGATTGTAGGGTGACAGTCAGAATGATAGGAGAAGAGTTGAATTTGACTCATCAGTTCATCAGACTTTGTCCAGTGAATTGGAGATGAGAAAAATCTGCGCAAGACCAAAACAACATCAGGAGGGAAAGGTGTCTTGACGTTTTGGAATCGATTGAAAATGATCTTCATTTTCTGGAACGGTGACGAGTCTTGGGTATTTGAGTACGACCCCAAAACCAAGCGCCAGAGCATAGAGTAGCACACTTCAACCTCTCCAAGGCCCAAACAAATAAGAATGAGAAAGTCGAAGGTCAAACGCATGCTGATTTGTTTCTCAATAGCCAGAGAATCGTTCACAATGAGTTTGTGCCTCAAGGCCAAACGGTCAATCAACACTTTTACCGAGAGGTTCTTGACATTCGTGTGAGACCAAATATCAATAACAACTGGATGTTGCATCATGATAATGCACCTTGTCACACAGCAATGTCAATAATCGAGTTTTTGCCCAGTAAAAACCTTCATGTGGCTCCTCAGCCTCCTTATTCGCCTGACTTGAGCCTTTGTGACATTTTCCTTTTCCCGAGATTGAAAAATCACCTCAAGGAACATTCGAAAACATTCAAACGGCTGTAACCGACCAGCTGAAGGCTATTCCAGTATTCGAGTTCCAGCACTGCTATGAGGATTGGAAGAACCGTCTCCAGCACAGCGCCATGTAGCTTTCCAAGAAGGTTATTTTGAGGGAGACAATATTGAATTGTAATTCTATTGGAATCAAAAAATTGTATGATTTTAAAGACGTGAACGATAGCGAAGAAAGATGATAAAGGAAATATGGATATGATAATGAACTGGAACCATAAAATGAGTTGGAGATGAAAAAGAAACAATTAACAGACGTCAAAGCATTTAGTTGGGATTGCGGGAGTAGAAGATGAATAAAGATGGCGAGTTTCCGAGGATAAGGTGCCGATGAACCTTTTTTTATTACTAAATAAATTTTTGTCAAAGAACGTTCCTTTCCTTTGTCATAAATATAAAATTTACGTTGAGTCACGCTTCATTCTAGTTATATTATAATTTCGCTTTTATCGAATTTGCCGATTTAAATTTACACGTCTCAAGAATAAAAGTTTTGTGGTCCACACACATTAGCACGCCTGAAGAAATAGGTATTCTAAATTATAATTTCGAGATGCCTACAATACCTTCACAATCTGTTTTCTTCGGAACCGCATATTAGCATTCAAACTTAAAAGATCATCCTATAATATTTTTTAATACCGACTAAGTGTACTCGTAAAATAATAAAATTCTCTATTAATCAAATTTTTATATTACTAAAACCTATTAACAAAATTGGTGAGATGGTAGAACGTTATATTTCGTAACCACCCGAATTGCATTGAAACAACTCCATAAATTAAATTTCTCATAATTTTAAATAATCTGTTGTCGCTTTCAGCGCTTTGGCTACTTTCATAAGTTTCTCAGTTAGTAAACCGTTTTTTTTTCGCCATGTAATAGTACGAGCATAATAGCAAATCAATTCGTAGTACTGTTATACAGTTATGGGTTCTTAATTAATCGTGCACCCATTAACTAAGCTATCGCAATAAAATAATAATAAAAATTAATCATTTTTTGAAGGCGCTGTATTAACGAATCTGATGCTTGTTTACGTACAAAAATCTACTATACAGCAATGAGCTTCTGTGAATGGACGTACAGGTGTAATTACGTAAACGACCATATTTTATAGTAATTTCTAATGGAAATAGTGATTAATTGTTTCTGTTAAAACCCGAAGCAACGGTTACATTCAATTATGTAAACAAAATATTTTCAAGTGTTTAATAATATGGTATAATGTGCGAAACAGGAAGTTTACGTGTTCTTAATGAAGTAGCGTTATTACGTTTAGCTGGGAGCTTTATTTCAGGTTTCAGAGTTCTTGTCTTTTAAAATGAGAATCCCGAAGATCCTTTTAAGGTAGGAAGGTATGTACAAGTTATTGAAAGAATTTTACAACAATTAACTCTTAATACATTTCTTCATTTATAAGTAATCGTGAATTTTATTATTAAAAGTAAAAGAGAACAGGATGATGTCTTGTTTTTGCAAGAGGAATTTACAAGTAATCTATTACTATTATTATCATTCAGCAAAGTTTCTAGTTTGACGAGTAAAAATATTTTCTTCTATAACGTAATTTAATCTCCAGTTACACACAACAGAGCTATCAGTTTTATTGTAATTCGAAATAATTTGCGGTTTACGATGTCTGTCATGAGATATATTATTGTCTTGTTTTTCATGTGGGAGAATGAGTAAACCATTCCAAGATCTTCTTAAGTTAATTCTGGAATGTATAAATATCATTTCATACTCGCTTCTTAAACCTTCTTTTTTTGTCACCTAAGACGTCTATACGTTAAAATTTCAACCCCATCGCTCAATACAAGAGTGTTGTACGCTAGGAAATGATCGGCTCTTGATTAAATCTATAAACCTGTAGTTTGTGCTAAAAATAGAAAATTATCATAAGATGTCGTAAGAACTTCGCAAGGTGAATAAGTTAGGGAGGGTCAAAGATCTAAAATTGAAAACAAAGCAGAGATGGAATTCTAATCTTAGTACATGACAAAGTGGCTTTACAAAGTACGTAATTTTCGAAACGTGTATTTCTTCACTGAAAAGATTCTTATTTGCACATGCATCTCCGGTATAAACAGTGATATGTAGCAGTGTCCGAAGACAGGCGCTCGAAGTTACAAGGACCAGGTGACAATTGACAAAGCTGGACTCTAGTCCTGCATGTCGGTGAGCTTCACTTGAGCTATGCGTTACTTACTAACGACAACATACCTTCTCCTTGCATCTTGTTAGATATTTGTCTTCTATGCAGTCATGCTAATTTTTATTGTTATCAACCCGGCTGGAATTCTCTCTCTACTATATATAATGGAAAAGAACTCGCTGAAATTCAATATAAGTAATTATATAAAATTTATCACATTCACAACTACAATTGGATGCAGATTTATTTTGTTTTACTAAAGCGATAAATAATTAAAAAAACCACTAATTTGACAATGAATAAAACACTAAGCGACATGGAAATCCGGCTACCTCGTCTAAACACAACTGCGATTTAAAAGTGAACAGGATATGTAATTTATATAATGACCATTTCGAGAAAAAGACAAAAATATATGCAAATTAATAAAGTGGGTGCTTAGATAATAATGACTTCCAGTAAAAAAATGAAGTGAATATAAAATTTTCTTCACTGTAGTTTCTATAGTAGTAAATAATATTAATTTACAGAAATTAAAGGTTTAATGCTGTCTTTAACTAACGTTGGCTTAAAGATTATCCATTCTTATGCTACTGGGTATAAGATTTCCTGGTTGTTTTATTACATGTTAGGAAGATATTGCCGTGTGCCATTAATGTTTGATATAACTTCCTGCAACATTTGTGTCCGGTACAATACGCCTTCGGTTAAAGCATCCGTAACAAAAATCATAATTGAAACGACTAATCATTTTTAAATAAGAGGTAGGTTTATGCTGGTTAATTTATTACCGGCTCATCCGGTGCCTTGAAATATGTAGGTCATATTTGGCAAGTGCTGTTAGAGATGGCATTAAATCTTTCGGTTTTCGATCGCGAATAGAAGAGCATCATCCTATTAATTGTCCTAGTAATGTATAACATATTTTGACAAAGTAATGTGGGGGAGGGTGGAGGGGTATACTTTTTCACAGTATACACATTTCGGCACTGTGGTGGCATGTAAATACAATAGAATATGAATAATGGATTTTCTAGTAATTTGTAACATCTAAATCGTTCTTAGTTACCATTACCTCCTTTTTAATATTGATAATAATGGGCATAACAAGAAGTTGATGTATCACCAATATAGCATAACTCTTCGTCAAAGGTTGCTATTAATTTGTATTCAACTGTATTAATGATCACTTATTGATGTTCTTGATTTGATATCGTTACTAGATCTTTCGATATCTCCATTTTGGAAACCAGAAAAGTTTAGATAGTGTTGTGTGTGGGTACAATCAATTCAAAATGTTCCAAATACATGTCAATCTTGGATATTGAACTTCGAATGAATTTCATTTCTTCTATGTAGACTTCCTTCTCCTTTTTGATGTACCAAAACGAAGAAAACTATTGGTAGTGAAATACGCCTTTTTTTAAAATTTTATTTCCGCTCCATGAAGAGGGGTTGAAGGCATTAGCCCTATACGCTTACAAACATCCATGTCCGGAGGTATGTTTAACACCATCCGGTCGGGATTCGAACCCGAGACCATCAAGTCTAGTTTAGTGGTATACGAAATACGCGTTCTTTCTATGTAATATAACTGGATTGGTCGAATTTGCAGGAGTGCTCATGAAAAACTCATGTATATTGTGGTAACCTGGTAACAGTTCCATAAAAATTGGTCTTAGGAAACGAAGGCAGACAGAGTTTTGTATTGAAAATAAAAATAATAATGATTCCATTCCATTTATATTACATACAAAAACAGATTGCATAATATTGCAACAAACAATGTTACTTTTTCACACATATATCCTAACCCCATGTATTAGTACAAAATATGATTAATATATTGGCATCAACACAGAATAATAATAATTTCTAGTACTAAAGCGATCAAATGTTTTTTATTCAGAGCTGAGTCGGTTTTGTTAAGGGGAGCTGATTTAAATAATTAGACCATGTAATTTCCTTTTATACAGGGTGTCCCGAAAAAATTGGTCATAAATTATACCACATATTCTGTGGGTCAAAAATAGGTTGAGTGAACCTTACTTACTTATGGTATACAAAAGTACACACAAAAAAAGTTACTGGGCGATTTAGTTAAAAATTAAAAAAAAAATTTTTAACATTACTCTAAAACGGGTTAACGTTAATGTATGAAAATATATACGAAATACTAGTAGACGATAACCAATAAATTGGAAATAGTCGCATTCAATTATTTTTATTTATTATGGATTTTCAGAGGGGATCCAACACCCCTTTTATCCCTTTTATACCCGGCGATTTCGTCAAAAAACTCTTAAAGAAGAATTGGCAACTCATTACATCACACACCAACATCCCAGAAGACGGGGTCATCCAACTTATTGACTTTATTTTCGCCCCATTATAGCCGATATAATCAAGGATAGGATAGACAAATGCAACCTCCAGGTTCCATTCATTTTCCACTACGTAGATCACATAATATGTACGATAAAAGAAGACTTCTTGATTTTCCTTTCAGCAACAACGAGTATGTCCTCAGTGGACTTCAATGACAGCGTGGCAACGTCTTTGCGTGCTGGTTATGAGATCATTAAAGTTTTCTTGCGGAATCTGTTGCCAGAGTTATGGAAGCAAATTTCTCAATTGTTCCATTGTTTGTGGTTGGGGATTATGATGATTGATGATACAAAGCTCTCTGTACTGCAACTGATCTCAACCATGCTCTATGGGATTTAAATCAGGCGATAACACAGGTAAAGGTAAATGAGGAATTCTATTAGTTTCAATTGCATCCATAACTCCCATGGATCGGTGTGGATGAGCATTATCGTCCAAAAAAAGGAAACCAGAACCCACAGCAGCATGAAACTCTGCTACAATGTGGTTGATCAGCTGATTCAAGTACATATACTTCTGAATTCATGTTTGCCGGAATAACTAGCAAGTCGGTACGGCCATCATAACAAATGCTTTCCCGTACACAAACAGTGCCTCCTTTGAAAGGGCGAACTTCTTGTACTGATTGCCGGTATCTTGGCACCAAAGGTTGTGTCCAGACACGCGTTCGACGACTATCCGAAAAACGACCATCTCTCGATTTATCAGTAAACACAGCCAACTTCCACTGTTCTGTCCAATTGACACGCTCTCTTGTCCAATCTAATCTTAGTCGCCTATTTTCTCGTGTCAATGATACATCTCTAAAAAGTCGTCTATAACGTAAATTGACATCCCATAACCGTCTTTTGACAGTTTCAGCTGATATTGCCGTTCCTGTGGCTTCTGCCAGCCTCCTACTCAACATTCGACATGTGCTCAAAGGTTCTCGCCATGCAGAAATGGTGACATATCGGTCTTCAGCAGGGGTAGTTATTGATGGGTGCCCAATTCTAGGTCTTTCTTCAACAGATCCAGTTCCTTGCAAACGGTTAAAAACTCTCGAAATGACACTTTGGCTAACTTGAAAAAAACTTGCTACATCGCTTTGTCGTTGACCACCCTGTAGAAAACCAATTGCTCTATTTGCTTCGTCAGATGTTAATTTATGTCTAGGCATTGGGAATTGGCAACGAACAAAATTTTCATACCAAATTTGTACAATAAGTCAACAAATTGACAAGTAAACCAAACAAACAATTGATTCGTTAGAACGGGTTTGAAAGAGAAGAACTCTCCACAGCCCCTACTTGCAATATAATGCTACATTTATCCGCATGGTATAGGTATGATAACTAGCAACTTTAATAAAGTTTTCTTCTTAAAAAGCTTGCCTATCAAGCCCAAGCCAAGCTATTATATTTCAAGTCAAGCTACTTGGCTGTGTGAATCCCTGCTTCCTATCCGATAAGGAAGGCGCGTTTTTGTCTTCAGATAATCCTTTCTCATACAAAATTTAATCCGTGCAATATTTTCCACAACTGCGTTTCACCGATATTGGAATACTCTTAGCGGTTCATAACGGTTCTTTACCATAGTTCAGAGGCACAAAATTCTAATGTACTTTTTTCCGAATTCTGGTCTCCTCATCAAATTCTTCTTTCTGATCTGGTTTCTTAACTTCTTCATCTTTATTATAGTAGGGCACGAAGGCAATTGGCTGTGAAAATCCTTCTTATCTTATTCTTATATTATCTTAATGGATTTCGAGTTGTCTACCTAGCGATTCCAGTTCCAGACCCGAACTAAACTGTTTCTAATAGATATTTAAATTAATGTGATGATCGAGAAATCTAATGTTCTCAACAGCCTGGGGCGATATCACTTGCCTTCGTGCCCTACTATACCTTTCTTTAGTTTGTAGATTGACTTTTTGGAAATCCCTGCGTACTTTGCGCACAATTCCACAACACTGCCGGAAGGATTGCCAATTCGTAACCCGTTGAAAACATTTAAAATAATAATTTGTTCAATACAGTGAACTTCATACATTTTATCGGAGAAACATCAATATCAACTGAATAATGCTAATTGGTAAAAGTTTAATGTTTAATCACATCAGGGTATCATATACAGGGTGTCTCACGGTGACCGTCGGTTAGAAGTATATCAAGAACTGTAAAAGCTAGAAATTTGAAATTTTGCACATGCGACATGGAGTGTTTAATCTATTAAATACAAATATTTTCCAAATGGCAGCACTTCCGGAAATACCGGAAGTGAGCATCAACTTCTTTATTTTAAATACAAACCAGGCAATTTTTTTTCACATTCTGATGTGTTATAAAATGTTTAGTAAGTATGCTTAAAATAATCGGCGTATCAATTTTGATTGTTGAGAAAAAAAATTTTTTTCGCTGAAAAAATGTCAAAATCTTGTTTAGGAAATAAAATTGAAAATCGAAGTGGTAAAAGTTAGGGAAATGGGATTTTAGGTTCTCAATGTCAAAAGATTGAGACACAATTGTCTGTCATGGATTATAAAAAATTGCCCGCGGTTAAGTATCTATTTGACGTTATTTCCAGACTTAAGGAAAACTTTAAATATTCTCTTTTTTTAAATGGAATGCCTATTTAATTATCGGCCCATTCGATGCAGAAATAAATTTCCTTTAAATTGATATACCATGTTCCTATACCTAAAATCAATGATTACAGAGTTATTTACATTTTTCTAATTAAATTTATAATTACATACTTTACAAAACATGGTTGGCTTTGAAAATTTTCAAAAAATTTTTATTCAATTGTTTCTTATGATGACAGTTGTCAGTTAGCTATCAGTTTGAAAGTTTACGCTACATTTACGTTTGTTATCAGTGTTATCTGTTTGAATTTTGATTTTTGCACTTAATATTTGTTTTTAATTGGGAAATATGGAATACACAAACGCTGATATTCTAAATTTGTTTTACATTCATGGCGAGTCTGCTCGTATTACTTTTCGGACCTGCAGAACCTTTAACTATTGAATAAAGAATCACTCAACACTTTAACGAAAGATATCCGCATTTACCTACAATGACAGAACGAAAAATCAGGATGATTGAAAAGAATTTTCTAAATTTGGGCGAAGTAAATGCGCCACGAAGTTTGGCAAAGCCAATTGTCCCCAATGACGCTGCAGAAACCAATGTTGTTTAAGAATATTTTGAAATATGAGTTTTGGCGGATAAATTTCCCTCTTTTTAATTTAACTGGTTGGGAGGGGAATTGACTGTTGGGGGTAATAGGAGTATGAAGAAGGCATTGGTCGAGTAGAGTTGAATTATTAATTTAGAGAGTTGAATTACATATTTAAAAGTTGAATATGAACAATAAATTTGAATACAGTCCACTTATGTGTGTTTTAATTAAAATTATAATCAAAAATTAACAATTACTCCAACATTTGGTCAATTCGAGCCGGATAACATAATATGGTATATCGAGGCGAGATAAGAAGACATTTGGCGATAGCGAAGAAATGATTGGTATTCCAGGTGTCCAAAGAAGGAGGTCAGTCTGATAGTCTGCACGTGTCCATATATAGATCCTTTCTTATCACGTAAGCCATATTTTACCTATATATATTTTATAGAATTTGTGTGGTTTCAATTATAAAAGATGCCTGATGTAGTGGGCCTCAAAAATAGCAAAAAAATAATTAAAGCTAATTTAACACGTTTGAAAAATTATATTGAATCGATTAAATTATTAGAATTTGACGATATTATGTTGGTTCAATTAAAATTACGCTTAGATAAAATAGAGCCTTGTTTGGAAAGATTTAATGATTTGCAATCGGAAATAGAGTCGTTAGAGGGAGGGGAAGTTGATGAGGATGAAAGATATAATTTTGAGGATAATTATTTTGAAATTATGAGCGAAGGTAACGCTTTAATTAAACAGTATGAAAAACAAGGTTCATCATTCTCACAACAAAATGCTTCTGTGGTTGCAGATAATTCAATGAATAATAATAATGGTGGTGGTGGTATTAATTCTTTAATACGGTTACCTCCTATCAGATTACCAACATTTGACGGTAAATATAGTAATTGGCTAGAATTTAAAGACACATTCAGTGCGTTAGTAGATAAAAATGAGCAATTAACTGATATACAAAAATTCTTATATTTAAGATCATCTGTTGAAAAAGATATTGAGACGATAAAATCAATTGATGTATCGGCGGGTAATTATCGCACTGCTTGGCAATGTTTAGTTGACAGGTATGAGAATAAAAAACTTATTGTCTACAATCATATTCGCGAAATAATGGAATATCCAGCAATTATAAAAGAATCGTTTTTAGAATTAAGAAACATGTACGATAACATAATAAAAAACCTTAGATGTTTAAACAATTTAAATGAACCCACAAGTAGTTGGGATCATTTAATAATATACATCATGGCAAATAAATTCGATAGTATTACCAGGCGCGATTGGGAAGCTTATCATTATAGAAACGAATTACCGGACATGACAGATATGAGCGAATTTTTAAATGCGAAATGTGATGCTTTAGAGAAAATTGAGTTAAGTAAATCTGAAAAATATAAATTACAAACACAACCTGTACAAGGTCAGTGTAAAAGACAGGTTATCAGTAAAAGTTTTGCTGCGACGGATAAGACGTATTTTTGTCAATTCTGTAAACAAAGTCATCAAATTTATAAATGTGAAGCCTTTTTAAATTTAAGCGTGTTGGATAGAATAAATGCAATAAAACAATTAAAGTTATGTTTGAATTGCTTACGGGATAAACACTTTGCCGTCAATTGTAAACTAAATAAATGTTATAAGTGTAAAAAGGCACATAATATTTTATTGCATTTAGAACAAGAGAAAGCTAGTTTGGGAATTGAAGACAGCGCAAACAATGATAAAAAGCAGGTGGTTGAGGCACAATCATCGAGCGTTAGTTGCTTATCTGAAATAAAGTTAAAATCTATTTCACAGGTATTGCTATCGACAGCCATTGTTAAAATTAAAAATTATAAAAACGAGTACATAAATTGTAGGGTTCTAATTCTAATAGTCCAGTCAAGTTAGGTTTTTACCTTGAACAAATTGTTATAAAGCTGAAACTTGGCACAGAGTTAGTTTTTGGCCTTAGAATCAAAATACTAAAATACTCGGCCCGACACTAGTTTGCGTCCTTGAATTTCAGCGCCATGACGTCATTCCGCCCGAAAAATAGGCGCTCGCTACTTCTAGATGCTCTAGAAAGCGTGGAATTGATCAGAAATGAAAGTTAAAAGATTATTTTTGACAAAATTTAATAAAAAAAATATTTCAACATTAAAACAAAGCAAAAAAATAAACAAAAACTATACTTTAGTGCAACATAATATACCTTACTGCGTAACGACCGTTATATTTCGCTCGGACACTTCATAAAAACTAAATTTTATACCTATACTTATTTTTTAAAAAATGAACAGTTTTATTATGTATATAAAAATACAAAAATTGTTTAAACAAATAAAATTAAAAAAAACTATAGGTACTTCTTCCCAATCGTCATCAGCGTCATTGGAACAAGCACATATATTTTTTGATTTATTTAAGCAAAAAGTTCCTCTACAGTTGGCACATAATTCAGAACATTTTTGTTCTGTCTGTTTACACGTGTAACGTGCACTCCAACAATCGTTTTTACAGGCACAAGATATAAGCTGTAAAAGCGACGCAGGGGCGGTCAATTAGTGTACAACAGATATTGGTACCAAACTACCTTCTTCAAGGCCCCATCCCCAAGAAGCAGCTGGCAGAAAATTTCCAAGCCACTTCTGTACTTGTTTGCATTATAAAGATATTAGCGAGGATATTAGTCTAATTTTTCTCATATTTAGTTATATATTTAGGTTAGTTGGGATATGAGACAATATTACATATTGCTCATTGATCCTAGCAAATAAATCAATAGTAACTAATCTTGCTTTGAATCACAAAAAAAAAACCTGCTAAAAGTTTAAAAAACATCTGTCTGTTTGTTAAATGACATTTTAATTTACCTGTAGATAGGTTCGCAAAAGATGTTCAAGAGCTGAAGATGTTGGTGGAACATAATCATTGCCGGCGCCGACAACGAAACGCGGTGAATGAATAATATCAATCTGTGGGTGTATTTAAAGAAGAGACAGACACTTCATAACAAATACTATAACAACAACAACAAATATAACTACAACAATAAATCATTTACTCGATAATAAACTTTTTAATTTAGCCTTTTGCGAGAAAACAGCTTAGGAGTATTGACAACTTTTATTTATTCGAAGCACTAATTGTTTATATTTGACTTATTTTCTGCTATTAAACAAATTGTTTATCGATTTCTGATCAATTCCACGCTTTCTAGAGCATCTAGAAGTAGCGAGCGCCTGTTTTCCGGGCGGAATGACGTCATGGCCCTGAAATTCAAGGACGCAAACTAGTGTGGGCCCGAGTATTTTAGTATGTTGTTTCTAAGGCCAAAAACTAACTCTGTGCAAAGTTTCAGCTTTATAACAATTTGTTCAAGGTTCAAGCTATATTTTGTCTAAGTTGACTGGACTATAATAGATAGCGGTTCGCAGAGTAACTTTATTTCAAGGCAGTTGTGTCGAAAAATTGGTGTGCAACCACGTAAAGTTAATCTTCTTGTAAAGGGTATTGCTGAAAGTTTAACTAATATTGATAAAAGGGTAAATGTATCACTCAAGTCGTGTTATAATAATTTTGGCATTGATATCGATTGTTTAGTGTTAACAAAATTGACTGACGATTTACCCACTGTTTCATTTGATAGAAATTGTATTAAGATACCAAAAGGGTTACAATTAGCTGATCCCAATTTTAATTTGTCTTCTGAAATCGACATATTGCTAGGAGCTTCTCTGTTTTGGTCCGTATTATGTTTAGGTCAAGAAAGATTAGGTAAAAATATGCCAATTTTACAAAATACCCAGTTTGGGTGGATTATTGGAGGAAATTTGAATTTACCGGCAAATAATACAACAGCTAGTTTTTTAAATATTAATTACGCAGACAAATTGCTAAATGATACAATGATTAAATTTTGGCAGGTGGAAGAATTAGAACAGAAACGGGTAATGTTAACTGCAGAAGAACAATACTGTGAAAATTATTTTAGGGACACAACTAGGAGAAATTATGAAGGTAGATTTGTTGTCAAAATACCTTTTAAGCAATCTTTGAAAGAATTAGGTAGTTCGCGAAATAATGCCTTACGTAGATTAGAGTCACTTGAGCGGAAATTTCAGAAAAATCAAGTTTTAAAGTCAGAATATTGCGCATTTATGTTAGAATATGAGAAATTAGGGCATATGGTAGAGATTAAAGATAATTCGGATAGTTTATTAGCAGGATATTATATGCCTCACCATGCTGTCATTAAAGGTAGTAGTCTTACTAGTAAGTGCCGAGTAGTGTTCGATGCTTCTGCGAGTTCAAGTACTGGAGTTACCTTAAATCAAGTCCAGTACGTTGGTCCCAAACTTCAGCAAGATCTTTTTTGTATACTAGCTCGATTTAGAAAACATAAAATTGTAATGACGGCAGACATATCTAAGATGTACCGTCAAATTTTAATTAGTGACGAACAAACTAAATTTCAGAAAATATTTTGGCGAGCTGACACATCGGATAGCATTAGGTGTTTCGAATTAAAAACAGTAACTTATGGCACTGCGTCTGCTCCGTTTTTGGCGGTCAGATGTCTGGTAGAGATAGCAAACGAGTGTAAAGAAAAGTATCCCGAAATAAGTAACATTATAAAAAATGACTTTTATATGGATGATCTACTCACTGGAGTAGAGTCAGTAAAAGATGCTCTGCAAATACAAAAATATTTATCTAGAATTTTATCAAACTCTGGGTTTGAATTACGTAAGTGGTTGAGTAATAATAGCGCAATACTGAAAAGTTTGAAGTAAATAAAGAATTAAATCAAGGTATCTTACAAATAGGTGCGAACGAACAAAATAAGACTTTAGGAATTTTTTGGAACTCTAATGACGATATTATTCAATATTCAATTAATCATAACTTTGTATTAGATAATGTAACAAAAAGAATTGTGTTATCTGTAATATGTCAAATATTTGATCCCTTGGGGTTGTTAGGACCAGTTATTATAATTGCAAAATTGATAATACAAGAACTTTGGGTGTTAAAATTAAAATGGGACGAAATAATTCCGGAAAAATTACAATCGAAATGGAAGGTTTTTCTTAATGACTTACATATTATTAATGATTATAAAATTGAAAGACGAGTTGTGATGTCAGATTATGTAGAAATAGAAATGCATGGATTCTCTGACGCTTCTGAGGTAGCGTTTGGGGCTTGTATTTACATACGATGTGTAAACAGATCCGGTAGTATTTGTACGAAATTACTATGCGCAAAATCACGCGTAGCCCCATTGAAAAATATTAGTTTGCCTAGATTAGAATTAAGCGCGGCAGTGCTACTAGCAGAATTAGCAAAAAAGGTTATCGATTGTTTAGAGATAAATTTTACAAAAAGATATTATTGGACAGATTCAACAATTGTGCTAGCGTGGATAAAAGGTGAACCTGCAAGGTGGAAAACATTTGTATCAAATCGTGTTAATACCATTCAAATTACAACTTCCAGTGATCAATGGTATCATGTAAGTTCAAGCGAAAATCCTGCTGACCTGTTGTCACGGGGAGTTAACGCAAAAGTTTTAGAAAATAATAGTTTATGGTGGGAAGGACCTAAATTTCTGACGTTGAATAATTATGATTGGAAAATTAATGACAACCTTATAGATATTGAGATACCAGAATTACGCATTACCGCAGTGACAATTGAAACAGAAAATTATCTAAATATTTTGGTAAATAAATTTTCAAAGGTTACAAAAATTATTAGAATTGTAGCTTACGTAGTAAGGTTTATAAAAAATTCCAAACTACCAAAAGATGCTAGAATTTACGGTGCTTTGGTACCAGACGAATTGGATAATGCGCTTTATACGTTAATAAAATTTGTACAGAAAGAATGTTTTGATAAAATTCATCCATTAATTCTTCCAAAGAATCACATATTTACGGAGCTGACCATTAAGCACGAGCATGAGCGATTATTGCACGCTGGTGCTCAAATGGTGTTGTCGTCACTGCGAGAAAGATATTGGCCCATTTCGGGTAGACAGCTGTGTAAAAAAATTATTAGAAATTGTGTCAAATGTTTTAAGGCTTTTCCAAAGGCTTCAAATTATCTGATGGGAAACTTACCGGAAGTGAGAGTTAATAATTACTTACCTTTTTATAACGTTGGAACTGACTTTTGCGGTCCATTTAATGTAAAAGATAGAAAAGGTAGGAGTGCAAAAACACAGAAGGTTTATGTGTGTTTATTTATATGCATGAGCGTAAAGGCTGTGCATTTAGAATTAGTGAGCGAGTTGACCACAGAGGCATTTATTGCAACATTTCGTAGATTTATTAGCAGACGGGGCAAACCATTGAATATTTTCTCAGACAATGCTCTTAATTTTGTTGGAACAAAAAATGAATTATCAAAAATTTATAGTTTTCTTGAGTCAAATTCTGAAAATTTGAGCGATTATTTATCAAATGAAAGAATTAAGTGGCATTTTATACCTGCTCGTGCTCCTAACTTTGGAGGTAAATGGGAGGCTGGTATAAAAAGTTTTAAATCTCATTTCAAGCGAGTAGTCGGTAACACAGTTTTAACGTTTGAAGAACTGAGTACTGTGCTCAGTGAAATTGAAGCTATACTAAATTCTAGACCCCTTTGTCCGCTATCCTCTGATCCCTCAGACTTATCAGCTTTAACGCCAGCTCACTTTGTAATTGGACGAACGTTGACATCATTCCCTCAGGGAAATTTAATGGAAATACCTGATAATCGACTTTCAAGATGGCAGCGGCTACAGGCAATCATACAACATTATTGGAAAAGGTGGCAAAAGGAATACTTATCCGAGCTACAAACAAGAGTTAAATGGAAAGAAAATTGCATAAATATGATTAAAATCGATTCACTTGTCTTACTGAAGGAAGATCACGTTTCTCCTCTTAATTGGCCGTTGGGAAGAGTGGTGAAATTGTGTACTGGGCAAGACGGTGTTACGCGAGTGGTAGAAGTAAGGGTGCGCGGTGGCGTCGTTAAACGCGCAGTTAATCGTTTATGTGCGCTACCAATAGAGCATGTGGCTTAAGTTATGAAAAATTGTTGAAAAATGTAGGTACATTTAATTTTCTTCAAGAAACATTTGTTGTTTAATTTGTCAATTTGGCAAAGAAAATGTATTTCGTTTATTTAACTTAGCCATGGATATTTATATTATTGTTTAGATAAGGCATAAGTAATTGGAATGTTGAGTTTTTTGTATTACCGAATTGCGGTTTTGTTTTTATTTTTTTTTGATGCTGATGTTATATAATGTTTGATTTTAAAAGAACTGGGTCCTTTCAAGGGGGGCGATATGTTTAAGAATATTTTGAAATATGAGTTTTGGCGGATAAATTTCCCTCTTTTTAATTTAACTGGTTGGGAGGGGAATTGACTGTTGGGGGTAATAGGAGTATGAAGAAGGCATTGGTCGAGTAGAGTTGAATTATTAATTTAGAGAGTTGAATTACATATTTAAAAGTTGAATATGAACAATAAATTTGAATACAGTCCACTTATGTGTGTTTTAATTAAAATTATAATCAAAAATTAACCATTACAGTAACAAATGTATTGGGATATTTTAATGTTTTCCCTGAAAGTTCTGTTCGTTCGGCGGAAAGAGACCTTGGATAGTCAAGAAGTTGCATAGATAGAATTTTAAATAATCATAAAAGCATAAGAAACATTTGAATAAAATTTTTTTGAAAATTTTCAAAGCCAACCATGTTTTGTAAAGTATGTAATTATAAATTTAAATAGAAAAATGTAAATAACTCTGTAATCATTGAGTTTAGGTATAGGAACATGGTATATCAATTTAAAGGAAATTTATTTCTGCATCGAATGGGACGATAATTAAACAGGCATTCCATTTAAAAAAAGAGACTTTTTAAATTTTTTCTTAAGTCTGGAAATAACGTCAAATAGATACTTAACCGCGGGCAATTTTTTATTATCCATTACAGACAATTGTGTCTCAATCTTTTGTCATTGAGAACCTAAAATCCCATTTCGCTAACTTTGACCACTTTCGACTTTCAATTTTATTTCCTAAACAAGATTTTGACATTTTTCAGTGAAAAAAATTTTTTTTATCAACAATAAAAATTGATACGCCGATTATTTTAAGCATACTTACTAAACATTTTATGACACATCAGAATGTGAAAAAAGATTGCCTGGTTTGTATTTAAAATAAAGAAGTTGATGTTCACTTCCGGTATTTCCGGAAGTGCTGACATTTGGAAAATATTTTTATTTAATAGATTAAACACTCCATGTCGCATGTGCAAAATTTCAAATTTCTAGCTTTTACAGTTCTTGATATACTTCTAACCGACGGTCACCGTGAGACACCCTGTATTGTAAATTATCATTAGAAAAGGAACTACTAATTTTACCATGACACCTTAGAAATATGATGAAAATGGAATTCAGTTCAGAAAACAGTTTTCATTTGTGGACGGAATTCAATTCTGAAAGGCACCTTAATTAGGTTAATGCTGCTTGTACTAAGTATTATTTGTTTTTGTTGTTCTTGTACAACTAAATAAGAAACGAAACAGTAGGTCTTGGTGAGCTGAATTATGAATCTGTTGGGCAAATGAAGCTAAACAAAATTAAATTAAATACAGTAAATGATACAATAGAGGAGTAATTTTCATTATGAGTAGGTACATAATATTGTAGTAGAAACTGTGCATATGTGAACATAATTGGACTGTTTTTAAATGTTATGACTTTGTGCAAAGGGTAACGATAGCCATAACACGCAATTCATTTATTATTTTAAAGACGTACCTATTAAGCTCTCTGTTTGGGTGGTCAGGTTGGCTAGTTTTAAAACAAAATTGGGGGCCTTTTTTTAGTACACACGGCTGTCGAGTTTATGTTTATTAAGTATGTGGCACAGTAAACTTATATCGAAAAATACTTCTATTTTATTTTCCTTCAAAAACCTTTTTTATATTAAGATTTACGGAATGAAGTGATATAACTCTTACGGTTATATGAAAATCTCCTAAAACACCAACAAATGTTAAGTAGGGTGGAATTTTAGTGACAGTTTTGCACTTTAGCAAACAATTTAAGATAACACACTGTGGCACTATTTATGTTATAATGTGTAACCTTAGCGGTTTTTATTGAATCCCAGAACGTATTTTAATTATTAAAACGAATAGCAAAGAAAAAATATTAAAAGCCACGAATTACTGAAGAAAAAATATTATAAGCCACGAATTACTGATGTTTTAATCCTATAAAATGTTACATTGTACTATATTCTATATGGACATTGGTGAAACTATCTTTATCTCTAAATCTCGGCCAAAAACTACTTGTTTGCCTATCATAAATTTACGCCTTTGTTTTAGAAATAAATCAACTTGAACTATTGCACCTTAAATGTGACAATTAATTCTCTCGAACATATTTTGTATGTCGTACAAACTGCTTTAAATTACATCTTATAATTGATATAACAGCGGTTTATACAACGCGGGAAACCCACATCATCAACATAAAGGAACAGAAAATGTCCCAATTTCGTCTACTTTTTTTCTCATAACGGAGTGAACGTATGTATATATAACATAAATATTAATGAACCGTATTAAACAAGTCGATAAAAGAAATATTTCAAGAATTTCACAATGAATTTGTAATTTAATTCGTATCTGTGGCAGTAAACAGATTATTGTGGGTTTATTGTGATTCAAATAATACGTATTCGATTTTCTCCTGATTGCGTAAACAACTTTAGATTCTTTACGTGGTATTCTGATCTCATACCACAATAACCAAAAATGCTACTAAAAGCGTCGCCTTGATGATTATATTACTATATAATATTCGTTCTAAGTATTGTTGTTATTTTGCAAAGAACATCTATACAATTAACAATGCTAAAACGAGTTTTTAGTTAACAGCATCCGGAATAATTCATTAATTAATAGTCCAAGGAGTAAATTGTTTCGTATTATAATCATATTTTAATCTAAGAAACTGGTAGGAAAAAATGTGAATTGTCTTCAAGGCAATACTTATAAATTATCTTCATTTACATATTCTCATAAGTGTTTAATTTTAATAATTAATTTTAATGATGCTTTTTTCGTAGTCACTGCTTATTAGTCACAATATAACCAATCATTTTCATTTTTTTTTCTTATTGTTAAATCGATGATTAATTTCAGCGCATGATTGTGGTTTACCTGCTAATTCAAATAACGCTTCGAAAGTGACGTTCCCGTTATTACATATGATTATAATGCTAATATTAGCATCACGCAACAGTATAATCATTTTTGTTTTCTAGTAAAAGGATGGCAAACAATATTGTAAGTTAAATATTGGAGCTGTTGAGGTTTTAATGTAATTGACCGTAAGGTCAAGCCAATTGTCCAGTTTGCAGTACATAGTTTGTTGTCAAATTCTTACCCAGTGTTGTCAACATAATTTTCTGATTTTCATGTGTTAGATTGTGTTTAGCGAAAAACATCTATCTGCAGGAAATGTTTGAGAAAATTTTGAAGGAAGATGGCCGTCTGCACTTACTCGTATCTATTCAAGGGCGGTTGAATAGTGACGAATCCTTCACAATCACATTGCTGCTATGCCTAAATTATTGTCCTTAAAGGATGTAAATTTCATCCAAATAAGGTGTAAATATTGCATGAGTCAACAAAGAACAGAGGAGTAGAATTTTGCTAAATAATGACGGAAAATCCGAGATTGTTTGTCTCAGTGATTAATGCATGTTGTTTTTTTTCAATAAAAGTGTAGTCAACCAGAATGTAAGGAATTGGAATACTCAATTTTCACACTGGTGTAGAGAAGTACTCAGTGATTTCAGAAGTCAAATGGATTTTGGAATATTTTAAACATAAATCTGTTTCGCTCCTCCGCTTCATAAATATCTAACGACAGAATGACGTATGACGATATGGACCAAATCCAGATCAATTGATCCTTTTGCTGGATTTGATATATTTCAACTTTACCTCAAAACCCAAACGTTCCTTGCCTAAAGTAAAAGCCTTTTCAATGGCGGTAAAAAACAGCTGATGAGTGTGCATCCATAACTCGGGAAACATTTCATCGTGAGTATGCCAAGCGATTTCAAAGCAATTTTTTTATTTCATTAAAATGTAGGGCTGCGTTTCATTGGGTCTCCTTAATCTTTTTGTAACAATATAGTCAACAGGAAAACTTATAATTGGAATGTGAAGAGTATTGAAATAATAATGAAACGAATTCGTTGAAAAGTTTAATAAAAATAAATTTTTTACGAAATCTTGAAGAAACGTCAGAGCCACGAACCCCAATACTACTTGCCCCCCCTGGAAAACTTTTCTGGCGGCGCCCTTGGGCGCTTTTAGTATAATATTCGTTTATGGAGGTTATCTTCAAATGAATGAATTTGGTGTTACGTTGAATACTTCGGGAACCCATGAAGCTTATTCAGTACTGGATGAAATGTATTCTTATACTGCAGTTCACGTAGAGACGAGCTGCAGACGAGCACTATGCAAAAGAACAATATCATACCAATTATATTTAATCAGGGATTAGGTGTATTTTTGGTATGCGAATATGCAAGACGGGAATTAAATTTTCTTTGACAAAAACCATAAAAAGATCTATATTAACGACGGTGTGCGGTCAATTCGCCCCGGCACTTCGCCCCAGACATTTCGCCCTCGGACATATCGCCCCCAAGACATTTCGCCCCCTGATATATCGCCCCCAAGATGTTTCGCCTAAAAACATTTCGCCCCCAAACATATCGCCCCCAAGACATTTCGCCTTTATATATTTCGCCCCCGAAACATCGCCCCAATATTCCATTATCCATTATCTATTAGCTTATACACTGGTCCAAATTTCGACGGTCACCATCGGTATCTCGGTTATTAGAAGACCTAGAGCAGCGGTTAAATAGGGAATGTTTTTTAGAATTCAATTCTCGCGATAAATCTCATTTCTAATTCTCTTCAATATCTTTAGATTTTCAAATAATTTTTAAAAAAATAAAATTTCCTGATTCCAATTTTCTTCAATAACTCCAGAGCTTCTAATCTGACCTCTTCTAAACTTTTACAATGTTCGAAAACATTTTCAAGACAAACTTTTTGATGTAATCAGAAAACCACCGTTCTATTTTTAATTTTTTAAGTAATGTGTGCCAGCAATGGTTTTCATACGGCAGATGTTATAGAATTTTTATTAGTTAATTGCCTTTGAAAAGAGATTTTCAAAAATGTATAACATGCCTGAAAAATATTTATTTATGGGAGAGATATTAACAAAAACATGTATTTATCTTTAATAGCACATGAGAAATATAACCTTAAAGGTATGCAAGTGCTAAGTAACACTGTGAAATACAGAAACCAGAATTGTGTTTTTGAAAATCTACGAAAATTATGGAGAATTTGAATGTCACGGGTATTAAACCCTGAAAAACATTCCCTAAGTATTTAACCGCTGCTCTACTTCCTCTAATAGCTCTACAAATGGTGAGCATCGAAATGTGGACACACTGTATATGTATAACGGATGAAGGCGATATGTTTTGGGGGCGAAATTGTGGGGGGCGATATGTCCTGGAAGGCGAAGTGTATGGGGGCGATATATCTTGGAGGCGAACTGTCAGGTGGCGAAATGTCCGGCGGCGAACTGTCCGGGGGGCAAAATTCCGGGGGTTAACGATCCGTGGGGCGAAGTGACGGGGCGAAAAGTCCGGGGGCGATGTGTCATGGGGCGAATTGCCCTACAACCATTAAGGACAACAAATATCTACAACACATTTCCAATAATTCGTAATATTATATTTTTTAAATTTCAACAGAAGTACAATTTACAAAATATACCTAATAAAAAAATTTATTAAATTTATAAAATAAATAAGTCGTAGGGTTAGAATGCAAAACGAACGTTTACGAAAACGAAATGAAATTCAAGCTTAACTCAAGTAAGTTGGCAAGACTGTTCGTGTGAAGCGTGAAAGCGGGGACTCGGACGGGAACGTGTTTACAAATCGTACGTGTTGCACGCGTACAAATTTTATTTTATATTTATTCTTTTTTTAAAGTGAAATAAGATTTTCATAAATAGAAAATTTAACTATGTATATTAATTTGATTCCTTTTTTAAAAACGCCGCGGGACGCGGGACAAATTATTAAAAATCGTGACTGTCCCGCCGAAAGCGGGACGTCTGGTCACCTTATTAATAGCCCAACTACAAAATTGAACACGAAAACAAATTTTTGGGGGTCGTAGGAAATGTGAAGAATTTGCCCCTAACATCATCGTACAGCATTAGCTTGTTTCAAGACGCGGTGACAAATCATGCAAATAGTTTAGTGGTTATTGCACCTGCCAAATAGGATGTGACCTTGTGTCAAAATCAGATCCGCAAATCATATTACTCCGCCTCAGTAAACCGGTTTAATAAAAAAATCTTTTACGCGCCTGGAGGCAATATTTCTAAAAATAAAAAAACTCACGCTCAAGCTTTTATTAATTACAGGAAAGGCCTCCATTCTTTCACCTATTTCAGTGATTCACCAAGTCAAGTAGCTTGACGTGAAATATAATAGCTTGGCTTGAGTTTGAGAGGCAAGCTTTTTAAGAAGAAAAGCTTGACTAGGCTTGATGTTTTCGAATGCAGTCTTGGTTTGTTTACCAAGCTTTCCCAAGCTTTATCAAGCTTTTTCAAACTTAGTCTTGCTCCTCCCGAACGAGTAGTGAGGTTGGAACAAATTGCGCATTACGTCATACGTATATAGCTCATTGTCGGACTTTCGCAGTGTTACTCAACTGCTGGTTAGTGGGCGATTATTAACCTATGAGTTCTAACAAATTATCTCAAAATCCCGAAGAGCTGTTATGTAGAACGTAAATCGTACATTTTCCAGAGTATCTACACATTCACATTTTCAAATTTATAATTTTTATCATTTTTGACTTCGTACAAATCAAAAACCGTTGCAGGACATCACCTGATAGCCGTATCATTTTACAATAAATTAAAAACTAGTGTTACAGCGTGACGTGCAACAGATTTTGAACAAGGTACCGTTGCCCCCATTGCGATTTTGAGAAATATATATCTATATCTACTGGTAATTTTTTTACAATGATTTTAAGTAAAATATTCTTTTCTTACTAAATCGAATCAACATACCTACTAATGGTATATTTTGTTTGAGTAAAGCACATACTATCTCAAATATACCCTGAATTACACGTAGGTAGGTACTCCTTTTATACCGAATGAATATATTTTATGGTAGAATGCAAAATTATCAGCTGGATCTTCTAAGAATTATATTCCATGGAATAGCAAAAAAATGCTTAGAAATATAAGCTCGAAAGCTTGGGAAAAGCTTGAAAGCTTGACTTGGAAAAGCTTGATAACTCAAGCTTTTCCACACATAAGCTTGGCTTGTACTTAAGCTGGCTTGGTTTCCCAACCTATTTGCAAATTGCACGATACACTTGTGCAAATATGGTAAAAGCTTATCTACGTAATACATTTCCGAGAAAAGTTAGTAGGTACCAGATCTGGCAATTAGATACAGGGCAACTGAAGCTTTTACAGTGGAAATAAAGATAAGTTCGTGTTCCAGCTGTAGATGAACTTTAACCTTTTTTTAACATCCTAGTACGGAATACTTAATGAAAGAAAGCAAAGGTGGTCTGAATGACGCAGCAGAGGAAGTTTTCAATAAGACTTTTTATTAATGATGTCCATGTCTGTTGCGTAATAAAACGAAACTCCAAATTGGGATAACTGCTATTGTTATAAACTCAAATTATAACAATAAGACTTTTTATTGCAATGGAAGCAAAACTGAAAAGACACAATAAGTTCGACGAAAATAGTACAGGTTATTTTGTAGATTAGTCTCCTAATGGCCTTGGAGGTAGTAATAAAGCCCTTTCCTTTTCAAAAACCGTTATTGATATATCAATTTTTGAAAGTTTTCACCTTTCTTTAAGCTGATCCGATTTAACCTTCGTGTTTTTGTCATAACTTTTAAATTCTTCATGTCATCCATTCCATAGTAATTGTAAACGTAAAAATGTCCAGATTAATAGAAAAATTCTTGTTTCAATTAAATGACAATAACAACACTACGAAATAAATTTATTGTAACATTATTTAATAAATAATACTATTAATACTTAAATCATAGCTATTCGTGGAATAAAGTGAAACCATGTGAATTTCTTTACCTACACTGTAATTATTTTAAGTTACACGTCTATTAAGCAAATTTTTTAAGCCACACCACTCTCATGTGTTAACTAATAATTAATCGGACACAGTTTATGATTTTGTGCCCTACCATGTAATAATAATTATAACTAATGCTATACAAAATTGTGGCCCGCCGCCGCCGCTTACTTAAATTTCCATAGCAAGCTAATCACAGGACCGGATTTTTATACATTTGCATGTTTTTTACTAAACTTATGGAGAGTTAAATTTCTGAATTTTTTAATAGATTATGAATTTTTTGTATTATGATGCATATTTTGCAGATTTTTATTTTATTGTTATTTATATTACTAAAATATAAATATGTTATTTTTTGTAAATGGGGAATTTGAAAATTTAAAAAATCGAATTTTTTTTAAATCTATGCATGGGGGCGACTGAAAAAAAAAGTTTTAGAAAAAATACAGAGCTTTAATTTAATTGAAAATATCAACATTGTACAACTGGGCGAGGCCATGCAGTTCACATTCGTACACAACTTATCATAATACATAGTAAATTAAAAATATTTAAGTACACGTAGTACCCATTAAGCAATGTTTCTCTAAGACAATTTTCCTTGAGAATTAAAGGCGCACTTTACATACCAAAATATAGAAATGTACGTCATTCTAACTTTTAATTCCTAGTAGCACTTGCAAAACCGAATAAATTAGGAGGAGGTGGAGGACACAAACAAACAATTCAAAAGTGTGCGCAACATGGGTACTGTGGTATTTGATCGTCGATCACAAATCTCAAAGGAAAGACATTATTTGTTCTGATTTGTTGCCACGCTTTAAAGCTGATGGAGATCAGATTGTGACAACTGATGAAATCTGAGTTTACCATGGCAAGACATAAATTAAAACACAATCAATGGAATGGCGCCATCCTTACCTTCTGCAGAAGAAAGAATTCTTTCAACTTATAAAATCATGATCACTGTGTTTTGGGACTGGGTTATTCTGGAATAATACCAAATGACAGTACCATTAATGGAATATCAAAACATTAAAGGCGCACAAGTAGCGGTTTTTAGTGACATAACGATCAAGAAGAGGTTTTGGTTCGATACCCCCCCACAGGCTTGTTTCTGAACACATTATAAAAGTTGGTTGGACAGTGTTACTCCATCCAGTCTATAGTCCCAAACTTGCCCCGTCAGACTTCCACCCGTTTGGCTCAATAAAGAATAACATTCATGGAAAATAATTTGAAGGCGATTCAAGCAGTGTGTAATCGTGGAACAAAAAAATTTGGTGATTCCTTTTTCATGGTATCTCATCATGCTTCCTGTGGTTTACCTCTGTTCTGTGATTGGTTTCATCCAGCTTAATCGTACGAATTTCAAAGAATTGAGATTAATAGAAAAACAATTGGTTATTATTATGGGTAAATGTTTATTTACGCAATTAATTATTTTAATACTCATTGTGCAGAGTGCACATGTACAGGTCATAAAACCTGCACTGAAAGCTCGCCCACCAGCGTAGAGGTATGTTTTACCATCTTTAACTGTATTGGCTTTCTCTATAATGTGGTAGAACTTCACGTGGCTATTATCGAATAAGAAATAAATAAACTTTGTGCTAGGATTATGCTATGATGTGGCGTATTTTGTTTTTTCCTAACTGAAAACTAAAAGTCAAAATCATAAAAAAACGCCATTTTCTTCAATAAACAAAATAAAAGTTTTGCTATAATGTGCTAGTTCTGCTCCACAATGTGCCGAAATTACTTTTCCGATACCATCCATAGTTTTTGGACTGTTTTTCCCCTGTTTGTTGTTTAATATAGTTGTCTCTTGACTATGCTTGTATTTCTTTCCTTCTCCTTCTTGTGTTGTTTTTCTCAGTACAGTTGAGGCAACAAAAAATGGGACACTATGGTTTTATAAGTTCAATGGGCAAATCTACTTGAAGTAGTACCTGTCTACTTAATTTAATTATTGCTTAATCGCGAAGTACTACTTAAAGTAGGTATGCCCATTGAACTTGTAAAACCATATTGTCCCATTTTTTGTTGCCAAATTACCTGTTTATGAAGCGGAAGCAGGGTCTTCCTACTTGTTGTGGTTCTGTACCTTTAGCTTCTGGCGCCTTTTCATTTACCATTTTTATTGAACCTCGCTGCACTCGACGAGTTGCCGGAAATGAGCCTTTCTCTTAGAACATCAGCGTTAGTAGGTTCCTCTGTTCATTTGTTGGTGAAACATGAACACATGTAAAAAAGACGATCAATCCTTAAAATTTTTCCCTAATGTTTACTTTAAAACCATGTGCTTGAGTATTGTGCGCCCTAAAATTACATGGTGGTCCGTATGAAAAAATTCAGTTTAAGGTCGTACACAAAAAACCGAACACCAATCTATCGCGATGGATTCTACTTAAAAAAAGTGTTTTAAGAAAGGTTTTGTCAAAATCATTTATCTTTAATAATAAGAAAGTTATAGGGCATTAAAGAAATCTTTGAGAAAAGATCTCAAAGAAAGAAATCGACTAAATTCGAGAAACGCACCCTAGTAACCAAACGATTAGAGATAGCTGAATTCTGTTTACGCCAGTGATTTTCTCATTAAAATTGAGCTCCAGACACTTAGGTCCATTTTCTTCTATCTCTTAAAATAAAGGGCCCACGTTGGACCATACAGTACAATTGTTATATTTATTTAGATATTTGTATATTTAATAATAAAAGAAATAAAGATTGTAAATTAAAACTGTCCAATTGGAAATTTGGCTCGAAATGCGTAGGTACTACATGTATGGTACTCTTGTATGCGTGCTTAGGGTATCGAGGTCACTTTTTAACATACTTCAAATTTTATTCTTAGATGTTACAACAGATAAAGGCAATGATTCCAGTTTACACCAACTATAACTTGCGAACACCCATCAATCATGTGTCCTTATGCAAATATAGTTACTTTCTGTTTATTGGCGGTAACATTTTATACGTTTAGACAGAATGAGTGTAGAAGTTACAGTTAAAAAGGATCATCATTTATACTTTACTGCCAAAAGCTTGTTAACAATAATAAATGTGACATTTATGACAAAAGCGAAATTAAAGACAAAAGCTCGGATATTGTTAAAGTAAAATTTCAGACGTCGTCAGAGTCTACATAACTTTCATTTAATACAGCAGATTACCATAAATCAACGTGTTCTTAGGGTAGCTAAATGACGATGACTGACAACTATTAAGGGGAACATAAACGTCAACTCTTGCTTTACAAAGGAATGTTTCCACATTTAGAAAGTTCGTAAGTATTATTCTGTGCGCAGAAAATATTTTGATGACAACATACGAAATTCAACCGCATTTGGAGACAATTAAGGGGACGTATATAGTTCAAAACGAAAATGATAAATGTGCAATGCGTGATGCACAAATGTTAGCGATTACACGGCAATTTATTATCTCTTGATATGAATTTAATCCTTTCTAGTTGTCGTCGTTCCTGCCGACTTTATCAAATTACTCCTCTCCGTTTACTTAAATGAAAATTGGCATCGGAATTGACTTTAACAGAATAGATACGGAAAATCACCCCTTGTTGGAACAGTTTCGGAAGAAAAATAGAGCAGCGAAAATCTTTCCTTAGAAACTCTCGAATGGACTCAATTGAAGATAACTATTTTACGTTGAAAAAGTTTCGCACTGTTGTAACTCGCAAGCTATCATTTTGTTTCGGAATCGCGAAGAATAGCGAGAACTCAACAAAGAGTAGTAACAATAAGGGTAATGAAAGTAAAGGAAATCATCGAGTATTGTGCTGTGCAGGGGCGCTATCGCTGTATAATCATGTAATTGCCGAGGGCAGCAACTGTCACAGCTCACGCGATCAATCCTTGTCGCTTGATGAGTAATTAAGAAGGGACATATTATATGCGAGAGTCACTTGTAAATATTTAGGCCCTACGTATTGTAATGCGATTTATTTATGAAAGATCGTGATGGATGGCACATCGTCGGACGTGGTCCGAATACAACCGCGGTAACTAATAGCGGGAAATCAATCAGATGTGAAGCTTTTACTTTTAGACACGCTCGTGGCACAGGTGCTTCACTCCTATACACTATCTTGCAGTATGTGGAACACGGATACACTAAAAATACAATTTATTACCTGTAAGACTAACTGCTTTCAAAATATTAACTCGATTTTTTTAAACCTATAAAAAAATTTAAATTAGGAGGAAACGTTCTAAGAGATCTGTTCGCTAACTAATAAGTAAAACAGCGCGCATATCTTAAAATCGAAAATTAATACCTTCTCCTTACATTAATAAACGAGTTGATCGGAATTTCCGTTTTGTCTGCCTCTGCATAGTTATCACACTTATTAACGTCTCCATAATCAATTTTTCATTTTACACATCCGGACTCAATTGCCGTTAATTTGTTGACAAATTATCTCATTATATTACCATTTTATGGTAAAATATTGGTAATTTCCGTTGTATTTACATAACTTCCCAGTGATATGTACAGTTATTAGTGAGAGTATTCTAGAATTTTAACTTAACTAACAACAAATAAATGAAAGTATTTTCAGGAACAGTAGGGGGTGGATTATTGTTAAGTACCAAGGAAAATTCATATGTAATGTTCTAACCATGAAACAATTTAGATATTTGTTTGTCAAGTGGTGTATTAATCCCACAATTTAAAAATGTTTAGAGCTCTTTTCCTAACCTAACGAGTAAATGGTATCATAACATTTTCGATGAAAGAAGGCCATGGGTCCAAAATTATTCACGAACCAATGACATTCATATTTTCAAATCAAATTTTTGTCTAAACTATTTCGATAGGGCAGGGAATGAAGCGAAGATGATCCGGCTTGTGGCCGATCCGCAAAAGCAAGAACAAAAGAAACTGTGAGAAAGGTGGATGAAATAGTGTGTAAGCAGTCATTGCATGCCAAGACATCCGAAGCAACAGTCTAAAGGATATTGTACGATAGTTTAGGGATGAAAAAGGTATGTACTGTGTAGAGTAGGTTGAAGACTTTCTGTCGCGTAATTTTACTGAAACTTGGGTACACCATTGCGACCTTCAGGAATCCGTGCAATGGGTTCAGAAGGGCTCCCCTGCACTGAAAAAGGCAACAACGCAATCCTCACCGGGAACCTTGAGGGCAACGATTTCTTGGGACGCTGGCGGAATTCTGTTAAATGAATATATGCGAAAGGTCACAACAATAAATGGAGAAGTTTACGAAAACACCATTAAAAATTTAAAGAAGGAAAAGACAGGATTCGTGGAAATGCGAAGAGTGCAACAGATTATTTCTGATTGTGGCTTCTCAGAGTTGAGGCATCAACCTTACCAGAGGAAGATGATTTTCTTGCGCTGATGAAGTGAAACAAGTTGTTGAAGAATATTTTGTAGGGCTAACGAAATTTTCCGTTTTGTATTCAGTGATCTAATTACTATTTCATTTTCATTTTCACCATAAAGCTTGCCGTGTTTCTTTTCTTTGAATTTGCAACTTCTTATTTTTTCCTTTATTTTAATTTACTTAAATTTTCTTTTTCTGTATTTTGAGGTCAGTTCTTAATAGATTCTGATCAGCTTGTCTGTACATTCTTACCTCCGTTACATATTTTCACTCGTTTTTGTTTACTAGAAAATAATTAATGATAGATTTCTAATTTGAATTTTCTTCCACTCTCGTGAATTTGTGATAAAAATGATTACTATTCTTACACTTCCTGCTAGTCAATCACAACAGCAGAAGGAAGAAATTCTTATTAAAAAGATTACTAAAGCCAGGCTACATATTTGTCTAATAAAAATGTATGGATTGTTGGACAAACAAATTCCCACCACCACACTTCCTATAACTTTAAATATTGTTAGTATAGTCAGTGCCGGTTTTACATGTCATTTAATAGTACGCACTATTAGTAAGTAACATTGGGCCCCCCACCATCACCACCCACCCTCACAACAATTTGCATACATAGAAAAACTTCGAATTTGATACAAGCCAATCTATTTTTTTTCTCTACCTCCGTTATTTTTGAGACGATAAAAATGAGAATCATTTAGACTAATATATTTTAACTAGCTTCATAACATGAAAACGGCAAGTCTGAATTCTCAAGAAACTTACAATACAATAAATACGGCGCATCTGTGTTTATTTATGGTTGGTACGAGTACAAACAACACCGCACATAAACGAAGTGTAGGCCGGAAAATATGGCAATAAGAATGTTTCACATTATTGTTAACTTGCTGGGAAATAAAATTTACATTTTGCAATTTTTTTAAAATATGTTTTCAGCAATTTAAGAGGAATGTTTACGAAAATACAAATATTAGTGCCGTAACAACCGGGTCCCATAGATCACAGGCCCGGGTTCCGCGGGGCTGATAGTTACCATGATAGTTACGCTCCTGATTCACAAACCCCTCTTGTGCCGGCATAATTAAGTGCAAAGGTTATTTAGTTAGAAAGGGATGAGGAAATGTTCAATCTGCAATAAACTCTTTTAAAATATATGACCAATAAATTTTAGTCTCAGACGTGTTAAAAGGTGTCTTCTTATTATTATACCTTCTTTTGAGATTTTAACTTTCCTGTTATTTAAGGTTGTTGTATCTTACAGTATTTATTCTGAAGGGAAGTCGTGAGTGAAATAAATACACCTTAATTCCTTAATATTAAATGCATTGATTGATACCTATAATTAATAAACTTAAAACTTTAGATTTGTCCGGGCCCTACGCACGTCCGGGCCCTACGCACGTGCGTAGTGTGCGTAATGTATAAACCGGCACTGAGTATAGTTGGTTTTTTAGTTAAATTGGAAAATTCGCTGGTATCATAGGTTTCTCATGATGAGGAAATAGGCATATAGGATTCGGCGCTATTAACTTTACCAGCAGTTTTCTGTCGAATAGACTGAAAAAAGTGCAACTTCATACCACAAATTTGTCCGATGCTTCATCTATATTATGCTCTATGGCTATATCTTGTGGGGTGCCGCAAGAGTCAATTCTAGGACTACATACTTTTATTTAATATCTACACTATAATTTTGCAATGGCAATGCGTATAAAGGTTACTTTACGGTGTGACACATTTATTAGTGTGCCAAATAAAAATTGTTCTACGTGAGGCACTAGTACTTTCAATATTTAGTAATTGTGATAGACGTATTAATCAAAAATATATGCAACAGTTTAAAGAGTTCAAAATAGTGGCGAGAATGAAATGTACATATTTTGATATTTCATATAAATTTCGTAAATTAAGATTTGCGCAATGGTGGTAAACTGTATCATTGAAATTTATATCATAATATCACCATTCATCACACACAAAAGACATCATGATTTACACAACTAAATCACTTACAGATGTTCACAATATTAATACAGAAGAAGTTTCACCTCCTGAACATCAAATCCCAGAATTTGAAATTTCCGGAAAACTTTAATCCTTAAATTCATCTCGTTTCTACAATACTTGTAAATGATATACAGGGTATTCAGAAATGAAGGTGCCAAACGAAAATCCCAGTCAGTAGACATTATTTTATGTCGATTTAACCCAAATTACCTTAGTCCAAAAATGCTTCTTAAGCGAGCTGGAGCTCCTTATAGATGGTGCCATGAAGTACTTTTTTTTGTAATATCTCAAAAACGTTTCGATCGAAAATGTCCAAACTTTGCACAATGACTTACCTTCTGATCACACATCGGTCGCTGTAAATAATACTTCTTTGCTGCGGCCATTAGCGTCCCATGTGGGAGGGGCCGCAGACATTTTGGATTGTATTTTTTTTACATTTATTTTTTTGACATTTTTTGTGTCAAATTCGAATTATCTAGGGTCTTTTCTAAAAATAATGTGCTCTTGTTTCAAATCGTTAGGATGCACCCTTCTCGAGAAAAATAAATTTAAATAAATTACTAATTTATTAATTTATTTAACTAAATTACTCTTATATCAAGTTATATCAAAAACAACAAATTTCACAGTAAGTGCTCTACATGACGGCCGCCTGTTTCAATACATATTACAAAAAAAAGTACTTCATGGCACCTTCTATAAGGAGCTCCAGCTCGCTTAAGAAGCATTTTTGGACTAAGGTAATTTGGGTTAAATCGACATAAAACTGGGATTTTCGTTTGGCACCTTCATTTCTGGACACGGTGTATATAATTATAATTATAAATTATAATATATAATTATATGTAATACAGTGCCAAAATGAGTCACCACTCTATTTGTGATCTCATTAACTATATATGTATCATTTGCAACATTTTTTTTTTGTTTTCATCTTCTCATTGAAAACGAGTTACGAACAAAACAAAATAGAAATTATATTCATTTTACATTAATATTAAATGTTAAGGTAAGTGAAAGAACAACAATTGTTTCATTAAATTTTAATTGTTTCAAATTAAATGTAAATGTTGAACTTTATGTAGAATTTAAGGTCATTCATTGTTATTCCTTTCCTTCATATTATTTCCAAATCTTCATTTGTATTGTCCTCTAATTTTTGAATTAGTTTCCGGGTCCGAATTCTCTTGTTAAGATTTTCATCATAACGCTTCGCGTGTTTTCCTTAGTTTTCCTTATATGTTTCAGTATTTTTAGATCAGTTTTTTATAGATGGTGGTCGTTACCTATACTATCACCTTGTCTGTACACTCTTAGCTCTGTTATGTTCACTAGAAAATAATCAATTATTGTTGGTTTCTCATGTTTGCTATCTTCTGCTCCATAAATTGTGTATATCTTTATGTCTTAATTGAGTATTCGTTATGATTATTTTCTATGCCCATTTTAATTACGTTTCTTTCATTTTCATCTCCTTCGCTACACATTCACATATTCCATTCCTTCTTTATTTCTCAATTCATCCGTTTAGTCTTTAGATCTGCCTCCTCGTCATCTATAGCTTCCTTTTTTACATCTTTGTTACTATTCGTTCCCTGCTGAAGACCGTCATTGGTGCTATTTTGTCACTTGTGTTATTATTTTAGGTGAGTTACCCATCCTTCACTACACACGTTCAATCCCTTTACTGTAACCTGTATTTCTACAATTTTATTACAGTTCATTTAAAAGCCCTTAAGTATTTTGATTATTTGAGTATTCCGTGAAGTTATTTGTTAGCCGTTGCCTTTCTAAAAGGAAGCTTTGATGCCTTAAAACTGGTTGGTATAGGCAAGTACCAATTTCCAATCAAATAATTACATTTTGGAACAGCAGATCCGATTATAAGTATTTATGATTTATTTCAGGGTTATTAATGCCAATTTGTGATACATTTATTTTCCTTCAATTCCTGTTAATTGAAGGAAAATAAATGTATCACAAATTGGCATTAATAACCCTGAAATAAATCGTACTACCCTTATGCCGTATATCCACATCAAAAATAAGTATTTATACAAATTATGTATGTACATAAAAAAAGAATTTGGGCAAATATTTCTGTAATCCACAGATGAGAAATGGAATTATTGAGTGGCTGTACAAGATCATAATAAGTTCAAAAGTAATCTGAGCCAAAATTTTGTGACACTATTGGGTATTCAAAAATGTTAGTACCAAAGTCCTAATACAGTTTGGTCTCAAAAAACTTCCAAAGGTATGAACATTATCCATAACAAAAATATTTCGACTATTAACCTTGTTAATAGTAGTTAATACGAATTTGCCCTGTCCCATATTAACAATGCTGCCTTTGTACAGGTGAATAAAACTCACTCTCTCCTTTTAGATATTGTACGTTTGGCGAACCCTATACAGTATACAGGGTTCGTATAAAATCTTACGATACTTAATTGCATGTACATATATTAGGTAATATACAACATATTAGTAGATAAAATTTATTAAGTACTAGAGACTCCATTTAAAATTCCAGTTAATGTATAATTAAAACATCATTCATAATAACGTGAATATCTTATTTTGTTATGTTTACAGATAATAAAAAAGTTAACGGTTTATTTTTATTTAACGTTTAAGTCTAACCTAAAATTAGTTGCTGTAGAATATCTAATTATATTTAATGACTATTGCTCTTCCATCACGCAATACCTACTAAATAAAAATATGGGGTTTAGTCTAAGAACGTACTTAAATTTAGATGTATTTATGTACCTTTCCCTAATATATAAACACACAAACTAGTAATTTCAATTAGACCTTTGAGAGGTACATTTTTCGTTCCTATCAATAAATTTAGTTTACGAAATTTATTAAATATGCGCAAACGCTTATTAATTCAATATATTTTGGTAGTTAGTTATAAACTTTGCACCATATGCAAATATAGTTTAAAAGTTTCATAACTTTTACAGGTAATGCAAGAAAAGTCTACGTGTTCACAATATATACAATTTGTTGAAATCTAATGTTTTAAATTATATTTTTATAAGCTATTATGTAAATAATTTTACATCATAACTAGATCAACTTAATTGATTATTTCATTTGGATTTTTACATGTTTTATGATTTCAAAAAAATTGTAAGAAAAAATTCCTTGAAAGTTTTAATGATGTCATATTTCATATTAAAATGTTGTTATGTGCTCTTAGACGAGTATTATACATTGATTAAGTTCATCGTGGGTGGGTATCATAATTTATCGAAAGTGAGAAAATATAACAGTTTATATTCGAACTATTCGTTCATGTATTTTTAAGAGGTTTTTTAATAGAAATTTTTAATACTAGAAAATGTTATGTAAATGTCACCTACAGTAATTTCTTTTTATTCCTAATTTGTTCTAATAAGTAGCTCTTTAATTTTTTAAACGCTAACTAAACCGCGGAAAGGTGATAATTAACATTAATCAAAGTATTAATTGGGACTGTAAAATAGTGTCAAGTTTGAATAAAAATGATTGGGGCCTAATATATTATAAAGAGTAAAAAACGTCAAAAAAAGCGATTGTAATTTAATGTAAGTTAACAGCAGTAATTTAACGCAATATATATGTAGATTTTTTAATTATACCGTCAGACCGTGCATGGCAAATTGTGTAATATTTAAGTGTTATTACATGCTCCTCTCATTGGTTGCTAATAAATGATCTACTTGGCAGACTCGAATTGTTCTATGAAGTAAAATCGTGCGGTTACTACACATTTCTTGCGTGTCGATCATGTAAAAACTCTCCCTTAAAAAATGGAAAGCAAATAGAAGGCGATTCTTCTACAAGGTTTCTTTAACTGTTCGATGTTTGAGTAACTAAGAGAATTTTTGATTATAGTTTTCTTAATTGTAAGCCTTTTTCCTTTGAACTTATTTCTGGATCAGTTGCTTCCTTCATTACATCTTGCATTGAGAATATTTTGTATGACAATCGGAAATAATAACACGCTCGTTCTTAATATTTTCCGAATAAGTATGTAGTTATTCATACAGATCTAACAATAAGCCGTTATATGTTAACTTCAATCACTATTAACTACATTGCACTACTACTATCGGAGTAAAAATGCAAGGCCTCTGACTTTAAGTGGTCATAACGAAAAAACTGAGGAGTGAAATTTCTTCATTTTTGGGCAGTACATTAGTCATTTATATATGTTTAACATGTGTAAAAATAAAAATGCTAGAATCAGTTGTTTAACTTTTATTTTAATTAACAGCAATAAAAACGCTGTATTTAGTATTTTCCTGGCTGACGGTCAGTTTTAACTTATCATAAAATTGTTATTGTTTCATAAATTGTTACTAAATTTACAAATGTTGTAGTACACATACTTCTGAAAAGTCGACAGCAAAGAAATATTGATTATTTATATAATTAACTGGTTTTATAAGCCCTAACGGAAAATGTGCTATTTTGCAATATACGAAAGTTAAAGAAAAAATTCTTGTTTTAAATGCTAAATTTGATATTACTTAAATCAAACTGCACTATTACCTTATTGAAAATAAAATTTGTTTTCTTGTAATTCAAAGTAAATGTTATGTTTATCGCGAAAGAAAGACGCACATATTCCCGCGAGAGGTAATCTACCACATCGTGAATCGTGAGCGGCAAACCACAACAATGTGATTATTCTTTTGCATTGTACAAAACCATGCGCTTTATAACAATAGAGTACGACAACAGCTGCCCCGCGCGCTGCGCTCCCCCCACCATCCGAAAGCATGCATCCTTTTTTCAAAATTTCTTTTAAAAAAAACGATGTATAATGACATTATTTTTGTGAATCGTGTTAGACCACAATATAATTGCTTTAACCTTGTTATGTTACTGTCAATATTATTAATATCGAACGTTCAGGTACTGAGTTACACAAGATGTTGTTTTTTCATTATAGCTTTAAGACTAATAAACCAATTGGCCTGAAAAGCATCTCACATCGACAAATAAGTATACATTTTTCAAATATATGAATATCTACCACTCAGTTTCAATAATATAGCCGTAATTAATTTTTAAAGTGGAGCGCTTGTGCGATTTGAGTCATAATTACCGCTTTTTCGCACATACACTGATACAGAAAATTAACGATGTTTTGTAAAAATCTAAAACTGTACACCTTTTTGTAGAAATAAATGGTCTTTTAAGTGCACTTTATTTCATTAAATTATGATTGCTAATTACTGAGATACAAGCTTCTAAAGTCAGAGGCCTTGCATTTTTACTCCGATAGTAGGATACAATGATAGGTTGTCTTTGCATCCTAGACCACTGAACTCTATTATATTATTGAGTTCAGTGTCCTAGACAGATGGGTTTTCAGGCGCGCACTGGCTGTAATTATGCAGGGAACGGAGGAAAATAAGTGTGTTTTTTTAGTAATTTTTTAATGATGTGTTTGGTAAGACATTGATTTTGTTCATATGAACCAAAGATTAATTTTGCAACTTTTGGTATTTTGGATTACGAAAGGAGGATGGGCCTCATATTCAGACCCTTTGTACAACTGCAAGGTTATTAGCCTTTTAAATTACTTTAGACTGATAGATTCAGTAGACAATCGATGGCCACGGAAGAGATGGTTACACTTATGGTTGACTGGAGAATATCGCAAATATGTATTCTGTTTTATGAAAACCATCCATGATTGTGGTGCCTAATTGAACATATTGTAGGTCGTACAGAGGTATGTAAAATATAATACCTTTAAACAACTTAGCCCCAATTATATAAAAACAAGAACATCCCACATAGCACCATATGTTCTATGAATATTCCATATACAGGGTATTTCTACTTAAAGTGGACAACGTAATAGAAGTTGTAGAACTAACACTATTTTTTAGGTAATTTTTTTCATTTTGTCTTTTGTTTTCGAATTATGGACCTCTTTGGTTTTCTTTACAAATCTCTATATCCCCATTATTTGTAGTGGGATTTCAAAAAATCAAAGTTTTTTGGAAACAACAGTTTAATATGTACCTACAACGTTTGTTCAAAACGTTTTTACCAAAATGGTGGTCATTTTAAATTATAGTAGTAGAGTACATTTTGTGATATTCAATTTCCAAAATTTAAAATGACCGCCATTTTCCTGTTGTAAATTTTTTGTAAAAAAGTTTTGAACAAACGTTGTAATTATTAAATAAACTGTTGATTCCAAGGAACTTTGATTTTTTGAAATTCGACTACAAGATAATGGAGATATAGACATGTGTAAAAAACAAAAAAGGTTCATAATTCGAAAACAAAAATCAAAATAAAAAAAATTATTTTAAAAAACGTGTTAATTTTGACGAGTTCTATAACCTCTATTACGTTGTCCACTTTGAGTAGAAATGAATATTCTGTGTGAATATTTGACAGAATATTCTATGAATATCGTCAGGACGGACATTATATAGTCTTAGAATATTCTCTGAATATTTATATATCCAGAGAATATTCTGTGGATAAAGGAATATTCTGACATAATTATTCATAGCATATGGAAGAATGAAGCCGTGCTATCTGGGATATTTCTAAAATATGCTAAATAAAATATACCGCCAAATAGGTTAGAATTTAGTAACTCTATACAGCCGCGGCCCTAAGTAGTGGAATCTAACCGCGTGGCGAATCTTCAGAAGATAACGGAAAGACGAAATACGTGGTTAAAAATAAAATTTCAGTTGAAAACAATTGGAGGTTAAGTTCTGACTGAGGAAGAATCTAAAAATCACTGACGATCTCGTTTTGAAGCTTTCATTGTTTGTAGATCACCGGATCATTAGATTCCTTGGTTGAGAATTCCCAAGATGTGTTCTACTTCTGAATAAGCCAAATCCTGCTTCTTTCGATGAAATGAGGTAATGTCTAGCCATTCTCTTTATCGGCACGCAATTATCACTGGGCTAAAGGCAATGTATAAAACTACATAATTACTTCGTCAATGGGGGAAGGAACAGGTTTAGACAAATTTTAAGATAACATTGGTCCAATTATCCCTGTAATGATTGGTACGATGTTGGCAATTGACCAACATTATTCTGTCGATATTTGCCCAACGTTGATGTTCCATCTGGGTCAATAACCCATTTTACTCAATTGGTAATTTAATGAAGAAGTCAAAATTTATTGATGGCTTCAACATATTCGTTTAGTATCAATAGTAATATTCTCATTATTTCCAATTAGAGTCTGTTAAGTATAGTGTTATCCATTGATTAATGGCATATCATTTATCTTCGTGATATGACGTGTTTTGCTATTTTGTGATACATTCATATTTGCTAAATAAATAAATCAAAATGACATCAAAATGATATATTTATTTTGAATTGATAAATTAATCGAGCTAAACTTATTCGTATGGTGATTAATGTAAAACTTGACTACTATTCCTTAATTAAATTTGGCAGCTATAATATTGTCATACAGATGATAAAAGGCTTTTTGCTTTATAAAATTATGCGCTTTTCGCGAAGGACGTTGTGTACAAAATTAAACTAATAATGCATAATTCAGATTTCTAATACAAATATGTGGAAATCTCTCTAAATGAACAAGATTTTCATTTTAATGCAAATATATTTACTTATGTCAGTTGCATTTGCATAACTGCAAATTAATTTTATGTTTTATTGACAAAGATGGAGATCATATTTAGTTTGTCATTTCTAATCCATCTAATATTAATTACATAAAATCTCATTTGAAGTTAACAGTAATCATGATGATTGGCAATGTTGAGTATTAAATTGCGCTTGAAACAATTTAAATTTGTTGTTGTTCTTTCATTTATTTATTTATTTCAAACGGGACATGCCCAAACTAGAAAACATGTACATTGTACAATACAATACATTACAAATTATTACAAATAATGTATTTAAATAATTTCACATTTATTTTTAATTGTTTCGAAAATAAGTACCTAATCTGTTGTAATATCACAATCAACACATAACATATTAAAATTATTACAAATAATATTTAAAGGACTCTTTTTTGATATGTTTGTTCTTGAGAAGATTGTGTAAAAGAATAAAGATTTTCGAGAATATCTTTGGGGTACATTGATGTTTATTTTTTCTAATAGTTGTGGACAATTCATTTTGTTTCGTATTAAAGAGCTTATGGCCGAATTCTGAACTCGATCCAGCAATGCGAGCGTCGACTTACGAGCAGAGGAGTACGCGGTACTCCATAGTCGATTTTGGCGAGGATCATCGACCAGTAGATGTCGAGCAACATCCCCGCCGAACCTAGTCGCCGAGATCGATCTCAATACATTTAGCGCCGGTTTGCATCTTTGGACTAGGTCTGTTGTGTGGGCCTTCCAACCTCGTTTAGAATCGAAGGTCTTTTTGCAGGAGATAGGAGCTTTCTGTGCGGAAAACCAGAAGCCCGTCATCTGCGAGTTTCGCACTATCACATTTATTGCATCCTGTAGGGAATCAACGATTGTTCTCATTTTGTATTGTAGTAAATATCGTTTACAAATATTATGGAAACGAGTTATGAATTCTGTGTACCTACTGCAAGTGATCTTTCGGTGTACATAATGAGGTGTTTTGTTTGCGCTGATATGTGATACAACGCTACACGTTTCCAGCGTATAATACTTAGCCGTTTCAACTAGTAAAACTTATTTGAGATTTGTTCTTTTCGGCCGATTTCAAGTATACAGTCGAGTTTCAAGTATAACTAGAACAGTATACACTAGCATAATGAAAATCGGCGTAAGCTCCGCCTTCTTGGGGTTGTGCTTTTCCTTAAATGACACACGTCATAGTTTTTTTGTTTGATTCTTGTAGAGATCTTTCTTCTGGTTTAATTCGAGAAGCGATTTTAAGGAGAAACAACAAAACAAAAAAAAATGACCAATAACAAATAGGTATTGCTTAAACTGAGCACCGTTGTTTATAATATATAGTCGGATTCGTTTTATTAATGTTACAGTTAATAAACATTTCGCTGGAATTTCAAAATGCATTTCCATGCACTCTCTTTCATTTTGGAATTGTGATGCGCAGCTCCGTCTTGCTGAAAATATAGTTCATTCAATTCGGAAACCTGTCCAGAAATTCATCCAAATTGTTAGCATTTAAAATTGTATCTATGGAAATGGAAACTGCTAATCCATCCAGTACCGTATGTAGGGGGGGGGGGGAGGCGGGTTAGGGGGTTTAGCCCCCTCCCCCCGAAATAAGTTAACATTCTGACTACATTATAAATCACATGGTCAGCCGTAAATTTTCTCATTACCGAATTGGGGATAAGTAGTTGACTCGACCTGACGAACTCTCATGTAGAAATCTATTTTGGAAAATTGCGCTCTACAACAACTCTGGGATTTACCCAACGTTAACGGCAATAAATGCTTTTGTTAAACATGTTGGTGCATTTATTGGACCAGACTAGATTATTTTCGTCTAAAGGATGGGATTTTCCAGAAATGTATAAATACTAATCTTTTGTTCTCTGTATTTTCATAAGTCAACTTTCAAATTTCAGATGTTTCCCGATTTTTGTTTTTTATACTTGGACCTGTAGTGGTTACTTTAGACGTTTCGTTCACAGTTAAAAGTAAAAGTGGAAGTTGTTATACATTATTGACCAGACAGTGACTTTCTGCGCAATTCGCAAATCTTTTTAATTCTTTATTGCAAACATCCACTACCAGTTGAATCTTATATCAAGGAGTATCAAATTTGAGCATATCTAAATAAAGGAGTAATTTACAGACCGTGAGATAGAGATTTATAGTGCCTGGATTTAATAGAAGTGGTCGGGTACTTTGACTTTGTTATTTTAAATGGAATACCAGTGAAAACTACTTGTTTTAGAAGACACATAGTACAGGCATGAATTGGAGAGATTGAAAAGCTTTATCGACCTACATAATAATATACAGGGCGTTCCATTTAAAATAGCAAAGTTTTTCCTATTCGAAATTTACAAAACTTTACGAATTATTGCAAAACATCCTGTATAATTAAATCGAAAAATATTTGTATATTTACTAAGGAACGACCTTTACTAATTTGTGTACCAAAAAATCAATCAACATTTTAAAACTGAACGAGCCTAAGTATTTTTTAATCAGACCATGTTTCTTCAGAAAAATCATGGAAAAAATTCATAACTTGGGAACGCTGCATTTGAAACAAAAAATATGGACATAGAGCATTTTAAGAGAGCAACCGGAATAGTACATCAAATATAGGGTGTTCCATTTAAAAAAACAGGTCGGCACGGATCCACGATTATTCGAAGCACTCTCTACGTTTATGGTTCGTATCCTACAACTTTTATTTGAAACATTTTTTAATCCGTATGGACCGTATGATATTGACTGAACTATTGGACTTCCTCGCACGAATGGACTACCCTTTATACTCCAAAAACGGAGATTAATAATGTGGAACGCTTTATAAAACATGACTGTACTAGTACAGTTAATTGATTTTTGTTACGTGGCACAAGGATGTAATCGATAATCCTAATGAGTAATGAGGATCGTCGCAGTTCCGGGGCTTCTCAGATTTAAATGGGCGTTATCTTTCCTTTTTGAAACACACTCCCCCATACATTTGTTAGTGGTTATTCTTCAATCTCGACCAAATCTTCAACTTTCATTTACAGCAACTAAACGCCCCCCCCGTCACAGTACTAATGAAAAGGTCCTCCACGGTAATATAATTCAATATTTTCCAGGCTACCTACCTAGTTACCGCCATCTTCGCTGAACGTTTCATTTAGTTGGTCATCCACGACATCGGAACTGTCATTGCCATGTACATGTAAACCAGTGACTAATAATTACTCTTGTGTTAACACCGATGTTCTCTTGTAATCCGCCATTGTGGACGTTAAAACATTAACTGCACGCATTTTAATGTTGAAAGTAATAATTAATTGAAGAGTGGAAAACAACAAAATGGAGCAAATAAGGATTCACAAAACATCGAATAATATTATAAAGTGTAATGTAACTAGGATGGCCTTTTCAAACAGTCATAAAAAATGGCGAAAATAATTCGGTCATACAACTATTTGGCTATATTCGACCCATGGTTGTGTTTTCAAGCTCAGCAAAAAAGTGTTTTCGAGAAGTTTGACATTACTTTATGTTAAAGGTAAAGTTTCAATAATGCTTTAGTTTTGGCTACCGAAAAAGAATCTTTGGCGGTTTCGGTTATGACGAAATGAGTGCTGACGACCAACGACATTATTAATTTTCGGACGCTTTATATGATGGTTCCACAACTTTGATGAAGGTAACAGAAATGGCATATAGTTGTGTTGTCATAGTTAGGTTTCTCACTGCGCCATTCATCATTTGTTCATATAAGCAGGTTTTCGTCAACATTATATGCAGTAAAAAGAATCAGTAAATTATTCACGGCTTCAGATTACGGATGCAGGGTGATCAAGTCAATATTTGCTTGTTAGGGAGCGTTATGTTTTGTTGATGCGTACCTGGATCGTTTATATGGATTGGAATGTGCAAATGGTTCAAAGCACGTGCTAGACAAGTTTCGTAAAAAGTTTCACAACGTGCAGGCATGTTGTTTATACGTTATGCCAAACAGGCGACATTCAGACTCAAAAACAGCCCTCCCTCATCCAGCCAGTTACGGAATAAACAATGAGAACCATGGGAGGTTTCTGTCATCGGTACGAAAACTCCAATTATGTGAACGAAGTTAACCAGTGCAATAATTATTACACGATATGAAGGATCGCACGTTATCCTGATTCCTGAATGATTTGAACAACTTGTTGCCACTAGTCTCTCATCGAAATAGTTCCGCTGACTTTACACCATTCAATTCCTGCTGTTAAAGGAATTAGTTTTTATGTAGAACCCACTGCGTATGTTAACTAACTTTTTTTTTTTAATTTCTAATCCTTTATTATTATTTTTAGGTCGTCATGTATTGTGCGATTTGAGACAAACCATGGTGCATCTATTATTAAGCGGAGTATCTTTGATTGGTACCTTTGTAGGATTTCTATATTCGAGGAACTAGCTCATCCCCAAACTTCAACTCCGTATATCCAAATTGGCCTTATAATGCATTTGTATAATAACAGTTTGTTTTCTAGGGATAGGCCGGATTGTTTCCCAATCAGACAGTACATTTTCTTGGTTCGAATGTCTAGTTCTTTTCTTGCTGATATGGGTTCTCCAGTTGAGTTTTTTATCCAGGTGCATTCCTAAATATCTTACGGAATCTGATTGGACCACTGGGATTTTATCCAGGGTCACAGTGGGACACTGTTGCTTTCTTAGCGTGAATGTGATGTGGACCGATTTGTTTTCGTTGACTGTGATTTTCCATTTTTTTATCCACAGGGAGATGGTATTTAAGTGGGATTGTAGTATTTGGGTAGCTACTTCAGGAGATTTATCACGGGCAAGGATAGTTGTATCATCAGCAAAGGTACTTGTTACCGTTTCATGGGTAGTAGGCAGATCTGAGGTGTATAGAATATACAGCGTGGGGCCCAGAACACTGCCCTGCGGCACTCCGGCATGTATTTGATAAAAATGTGAATTCCTGCTGTTAAAGGAATTCGTTTTTATGTAGAACCCACTGCGTATGTTAACTAACTGCGGAAACCTTTGTTTAGTAAAAAGCACTTTGAGGATGTTTATGTAAGAAATAACCGCTAAATACTGTGCATTTAAAGTTTTGTATGAATGCTGTATGGTACTACTTTTTTTGGCGATCGAAATGATTGAAAAGCATAAATTCGTTTTAGGTACTGATTTTTGGGTCCATAAGGTGTCTGCTCGTTCGTCATGAACCAACCTGTTCAATTTACAAATCTTGCGATGAACTGGTGCAGCCGAACAGTGGCAGTGCTGTTAAGGGTACGATGCTCCCGTGCCAGGTTGCCGCCTAACGCAAACATAGAATTTCCATAAACCTTGTATAAATGTTATTTAATCACAAGAAAGAAACAAACAACATCCGCTAACCACAATTTAAAAGTTGTGGAAAAATGAGTAGTACATGACGATATGGGTTTTTCTCCCCAGTACGGAGAAAATGAATCAATGACATTTTGAAAAGTTCATAAAATCGATTTTTATTCAAATTTTTGTCAAGTTTACTAAGATGCCGCATGCCTAATGAGGTGGATGTGGTATAAAATTAACCAAATCTCGGAATTTAATTACAATATTCTACACACCGCACGATGGTTGTTTAATAAAATTCTCGTAAAGTTATCTAGATCGTTTACTTAGTTTGCAGCAAATTTACAGCTAATCCATAAAATAACAGTATACGCGATAATGAGATTACTCCCAAATGGTCTTAAAAGATTCCCCGTAAGAAAGCATCGCATACATTACAAAAATATCTCATCGTTTGCGGCACTTTCACATTGAAGTACTAACAAGTGTCCACTGTTCTCCATAAAGAGTAAAATTAATGCCACGGCCCAACCTGTTAATGCTTCTAATCTGATGCGCTAAGGTAGTAAACGCTTGCGGAATCTCGCAACTATTAATTCCGAAAGACCGCCTCATATATTCAAAAATACAATGACTGGACGACACCAGATCATGGAAATTAATTTAAGAGGATCGACCTGGGTCACCTTCTATCCTTAAATATATTATAAAATCCGAAAGAATAGAGGTAGGTAATTTTTATAAAATGAATGCGTTGACCTCTAAAAAGGAATTCCATTGGGGTCGCGTGGACCATACATATTTTATAATGTCAAGGAAATGCGATCTCGCTACTTTCTGATTAATTTTCCAACCCCATCCAGTTAAATTTTAATGTTATTCTGCTATTAGTGGTCCCCTATGACTAAGGCGATCATGTTCGGCTCATCGGTTTGATTATTGTTACAAAAACTCCCCATTGACAAACGACTATTTACGTGTTTGTCCTGTCTGGAAATGTTTCTTTTATCGTAATACATTCTGTCGACAATAGAAACCCATTCAAGCTCTCAACAAATGGGGTAAAAAGGCACTTCACAAAAGCTTCTAACCATTCTTTACTACTTTGGCGGAAAATATCTTCAAAGCTGGTTTTTGTTAAGATTTCAGAGAACGATAAATTACGTAAACGGCTTAATCCATAAGAGGTTAATTACATCGTCGCCTTTTTATAGGCGTATAGATCACAACGTAACCTACAATTTAAATTCTTTATTAAGTTGTTACCTACAACTAGAATCTAGTGACACCAAAGTATTTTATGTTTAATCACTTGAAAGCGCTATTATCACACAGTGTGAGAGAGAAAATCGCATAATAATTATTTGCCGAACTAAAACAATAGTTTGATTTCCAAGAAACAGTACTTCGTCTCTGTTTATCACATGCTGGACTTCTCAAAAAGAATTTCGGTGTATTAAAATAAATTTTTGTTATATGTATATGCCTACCTAAGTACCTACTAAACTTCAGCGGTAAACGAATAAAAGTTGATTATTTCATCATCGAATTTCTCACCTGTATAAATTCAGAGAAATTTCAGCTTTTATTCCACTTATAATAGAATTTGTACAATGATTGGGTTGAAATTGAATTTGTCATGCACATAAAGAAAATTAATTAACTTTCATTTTGTTGTTTTTGAATAATGGTATATAGTATTTTGCATTTATAATTAGAATTCCATATATGTAGAATTATGGTTATGTTCATAGTGATTATTATAAGTGTAGTGTACACAATCTTTGCGTACATTACTTTCGTAAATCTATTATTTAAGGCTTTGATTGTAATTTAGGTCATTTATTATTTGTAAAATTAAGTTGCAACACAACTGCTAGATACTGTAAGGTATATTAATTAATATTTAGCCAATTTAATATTGTTACATCTTTGTTTATTGCATAATTTATTACTGTAAACGCAGCTGATCATTTAGAGTTAAGTTTATACCAGAAAAAAATGGAAGAGCACTACATGCCTACACCTTTAGAAGTAGCTGAGATTTTTCGGGGTATTATTCTTTAGTGTTTAAGGTATGCAACGAAAAATTGTGAAATATGTGCATATTATATATGCAGCACATTGGTGCGAAGTGTGCAACGCTTTCTATATACAGGGTCCTTAAACAGCGTGTCGGGCTTAATTATTGTTTCAGGAAAATATTTTGAAATGTACAGGGTGCTTCAGGAACCTTTGGCGAACGAAAAAGATTTTGTTTGTAATGAAACTCTCTGTATAACTTTACATGTTGAGAACCTCCTTCGGCCCCTTTATTTTTTCCTAAAATATTACGGTTTTAAACGAATAGTTTACCAGCAATAAATTTTTCTTAAAAAAATTTAATTTTTTTTACTTACTTCCTCTAAATGCGCGGCATTACCATATATATAACTTTCATGTCAAATTTTGATTCAATTCTTGTTTTCTAATATACTGATTTCGTTTATGATGTCTCATCTTATACAGGATGTTCAAATTTAACTTACAATTTTTAGAACATTCAAAACAACTTTTCTCAACTTTTTTAAATGGAATGTCTTCCGCTTGATCGATAAAGAATAGAACATTTCTCGTAATCACGTTCAAAAGTCTGTTCTTAAGGGTTTCCCAACTAATTTATAAAATTGTTTTATACATAGGAGAACCGAAGTTTCACTGAAAATCAATCAAATTGTATATTATGTAAAATCATATATTTCGTAATTTGTAAGAAAACAGTAATAATCATCGTTTTGAACAAAAATATTATTTAATCTACGCCTACAGGTGATGTTAATGTAAAATTTTGGTAATTATTATTCTATTTACAATTAAAATTACAATTATCTATTGAATTAAGTATTGCGATAGTAATATTACGATAAATACTGAAAATGATGTTTCGCTATATTTTCAGCAAGAAACGATCGCCTCCTATCACTGAGAATTAATTTATACGCAATTATTTTATACATCAATGGACGTAATTGTTAGGGGCAATTGGAAAGGGCTGATAAAATATTCTAAGCAATTTCCAAACTTTCTAGAATATTACCATGCAAGACAGTTTTAAAATTGGATGCTTTTATCAATATCAATTAACTTTTTTGAAGTATTAATTTCCAATTGTATTTGCTTTCTTATTATTTTACTTATTCTTTTGAAATTGTTTATTCGATTTATAGAATCGCACAATAAAACTTCTTGTTTTTTTAGCCCCAAAGATAGTTTGGGAAATATGTCAAGATTATTTTTAATGTAAGTTAATTGCTGGCGTAACCGAGGATTAGTGACTAATCGATTTGGCTCACTAATTTCCGCCTATGAGTCTTCGCTTAAGTCAAGACTCAAGGCCTCCTCTTAAGTACTCATTTAATATACCTAAGTACCTACTTGAAATGCTTCAAATAAAATAAAGCCGCTTCTACCGATGTCCACAAGTGAGTACAAATAGGTTTTCGAGTTTCCGTATGTAGCTGAACTGTTAAAGGTGTTTTTAGAAACATCTTTTTTACATTTTTAATAAAATCATGTTGAGCATGAGAAACTGATCCAAAATTTGCTCTGCAACTCCAATTAAGACGTGTGCCAAACGTGTATTGTGAATTAAGATTACGACAAAAACAAAAAAAATATAATACCTACGTGTATAATAGTAATTGAAACAGAATAGTAATTAAGGTAACTAGGGCGTTATGAACTAAATAACGCCTAAGGTCGACTTTAGGCGTTATGTTCATAACGCCCGTGGTGCCTTCATAACTTTATGTCATACTTGCAAGAAGTTGATTAAGATGATTAAAACAGATGATAACAATAAAATCAGTATAGACTGACATTTAACACCCTTGACCGTATCTATAGTGATGAGGCATAATTTTACATTTGCGGGCATTATAAGCTGGCTTTATAAAAAATAACGCCCGTTGCTATCTAAAATCCGGTTGTCATGTAAAGAGGCGTTATTTAGTCATTAATGTTTCTTGTTTCAGCAGTTGTTATGGTGAAATAATAAGGTAGTATGACATAAAAGGTGTTTTTAGTCCCCTGATTTACTGAAGCTATCTTTTAAAAATCCAACAAGGATTTCAGATAAGGTACGTTACAAATTATACCAGATGTCAATTTGAAAACTTGCCAGACCTCATATCTTCTAAACAGGTAAGTAAAATTTCTCGAAAACGTTTTTAGAACATTGAGGGGAAACCTTGGGGAAACCAATATGACTCTCCTGCAACTCACTCCTTAGGCTCCAGCCACCCCACCCCCTATTTTTAATTTCCCGTGAAAAAACACACGTATTATACGTGTAGGGAAAATAATGTAGGTAGGTAATCGAAAAAAAATCAAACTCGAGATTTTGATGAATCTCGACGTTTTGAGTCCCCTTGAGCCCAAAACAACCATTTTTGAAAATTTTTTGTCTGTCGGTGGGTGGGTGCGTGCGTACGTTATGGCTATGGAGCCCACACTACTCGACCGATTTTGATGAAATTTAAAACTATGGCCTATAAAAAAACGTCATCGGTAAAACAAGATTCTCATCAAAATCGGCCCAAATGGGCCCAAACTACGGGCGTTATTTTGGGAGCACACATTCCAATTTTAATTAATTTCCCTTGGTTAAAAGTTAGTAGACATGGTTACAAATAAACGCAGTTTTTCGTCTGTTTTTAAATTGAAAATGGCGGCCAATATAGAAATTCCCCAAGCTTTTAGAGTTTAGGTTGAGGGTGTAGCTCAAGGACCGTGTAACTTAATTAATATTGGAAATTACAGCCAAAAGATGGCTAGAACTTTCACTTATAATTGGTAAAGACCAAAAATTAAACGTAGCCAATTTATTGGTGCCCAAAATTGGTCAAAAATTAAAAATCGATTTTCTCAAAATCTGCTCCGGGCATTTTTTTATTTTTTTAAAATGTTATGCATGTAGTTCATGAAAAACTATTGGCGTTATATTTATTTCTTTATTTCCCATAGGGGAAGGGGGATGAATGTTTGAAGTTGAAAACTTTAAATCTTCATAACTTTTTTGCTAACAAAGATGAAGAAATAATATTGTACAGTGAAGTAGAGGACATACGACTCTTTTAATAGAGTATAATAAGTAGGTATACTAATTTACTTCCGGCCCAGCCGGAAATTAACAACGTTTTACAAATATTTATGACATACGCTGTATATTATTTCAGGAGAAAATCATAAATCGTTTTCTGATTACAACTATATACTGCACAGTGTACACTATATGTATATTGATTTTTTTATTTTTTTGAGTTATTACGCAAAAACTATTTTATTTTGAGTTATTATGCAAAAAACGATTTTATTTAATACGACATTATAGTAAGCACGGTAAAGTTGTGTGCCAGTTTACTGTCATTTAATTTTAAATTGCACTACCCTATGTGTAATAAATCATTGGAAAGCTCTTTAAAAATGCTATTGATCAGTGTACCCAACAAAATGTTCATTAATCGATTATTATTTTTTAAATATTACGAAAAATAGTATCTAAATCAATTTATTGTTTTAAATGTCAAATCCTCTGATAAATAATCAATATTTTATTGTTTTTTGACTTAAAAGATCGTAATTTTTTACTGTTTACTGTTACGGAAACTTTTTTTTGCTTTTTTCAACAAATTGATCGATTAAGTAATTAACATTTTGTTTAGCACTGAGGAATACAATTTTCCAATGGAAAGTCACACGTGGGGTAGTGCAATTTAAAAAATAGTGGTGAGATGGTTGGAATCTAAGTGGTGGGTTGCAGATTGCAGAAGATTACCCTGCGGGTCATAGTGGTCCCCCCTTCATGTTCTAGAAACAGTTTCGAGAAATTTTACTTATCTGTTATACCTACTTTCGAAGATATGAGGTCTGGCAAGTTTTCAAATTGACACCTGGTATATGAGTAAGAACGTAAGCCTAATGTCATACTTTCAGTAAGAACTGATCTCGTTATAAAACAAATGAATATTTTCACGTTAAGTATCTCGTCTGTTTTTAAAAGAATTGAAGCTTACAGAAATTTTTAGTCACGTTAAAAACGCTTGGCTATCTCTGTCCATCATATGCAAAAGTGGAAAATTGCGTTACATCTTCAGAAAGGTACCTACCTTCTTAGTGAAAGATGACAGAGACCTGGAAGACCGTGTTTGACTAATATATAAAGTACTTCACAACATTTTATTGCATTGAAATAAAACAGCATTCGAACGATAAATAGGTGGTTCGCGTTTACACGGTACAATCTAGGTTGATTAAAATGTCGTCGAGAGAAATAAGCATAAGAAGAAATAATGAAAAATTGAAGGTTTAACAAATGGTAAGATATACCTACAATTTCATTGTTGACTTACTTTTTTTTATTACACCTTATTTAATGGAAAATGTTTCTTGTAGTGCTAATTAATTTCCATTTTTCCTCCAATTGGGATTTAGGTGACAAGAAAACAATTTCAATGTTTTTCCCAAAAATGTTATATAAAATTGTACTAATTCGACGTAATATAAATACTTGATTTTTCCTATCCTAACATTTTAATCATACCGAGGGGGTTGAACGGTTCACAAGAAGAAATTTGAATACATCTGCAGAAACGCACCGTTTAGATTCAATTAAATTTAAGTTACATAATTACAACATAGTGTTATTTAACAAAATTCTATAAATATTAATATGCAGCACAAGATATATCTACACCTGTTGTCGAAGTATAGCAGGAAGGCCACACGAGTGAAAGTAAAGTAAAGTTTGATATGTTGCACCGATAACATTGAAGTCCCCAATCTGATTTTGTACATTTGCAAATCTTTAAATATTAATGCAAATCGACTTGACCGATATATTGAATGGTGATTCACGTTTGTTAATTATTATAGGTAGTATTTTCGGTCGTTACAATTTAATTATTCATACTGAAGTGACTGACACCATCTGTCTAAACCTCAAGTTTTCTAAAATCGATCTATGCATGCATATAAATATACTAATTTAAATGTCACGAATGAGTTCATCTCGTTAGGTGATCTATTGACGTTAATTTTCTTCGAAATGACAAAATTTGAAAGATAGAAGAAAGGTAGAAGAAAGGGTTGAAATTTTGCCTGCAATTTACACCAAAAGAAGTGTAGAGGTTTATAACATGCTGTATATGGTCTCGTTTGAATATAAATTAATAATATTGTATTAGTTAAGCAAATGATTAGTTGTCCAGTAAGGGACAGGCAGGTTATCTCGAACGACCCCAACCGTGCGGTCTCGCACGGGGGGCTTACATCATTAGGCTATGTTATTTATTTAAATTTGTTATAGGTGGCTGGCATCAGCCCACTGTGGTGTGTTTACCCTTGTAATGGAGCGGGTATAACTCAGAGGTGCGGACATCCGCGCTCGTGGCCCGCCATTAGCATACGTGCTTACTGAGAATATAACGTATAGGTTATTCCCACAATCGGTCATTACAGATTTGTCTTCTCTTTTTTTTTTTGCTTAAAAAGTTACATTGTAAGCTAAGAACATCACTCATCGTCTGATTATAACCATGAATCTATCACCTTTTGACACTTAACAAAGCAATTATGTACTTTTAAATTGCTATTTCGTTAATTAATTTATATTTTAAAGCCCGTAGGTACACTGACTACACGTCTTCATTACCTGTAAGTAAATTTCGTTATGTGCAAAAAAAATTTACAGTTACTCTATAAACAAAGAATGAATTAAGATAAAACAAAGTTATATGGGTTTTATTGTGTACAGTATTATCAGGTAATTATTACATTGGTGAAACCTTGTGAAAAATTATCAGAATGCGAAAATGATCTTAAATATGTTTCTATTTATATTAGATACATAAGTACATGTACATAATATCCCGTTCAGTTAATCCATTCTAGCTTTAAAACTCAATATCTTAGAAATTATACACGTTTCATTTACCAAGAATTTACCCTAGAATTTAAAGGCAAACATTATCAGTGGCATTAAACAAACGCCCTGTATATCCAATCCCAATCCAATCAAGCAATTCGCAATGTGCTAACCTCGAGGTGCTTAAGATTTATGTTAATGAATTTACGTATACAAGGTGGCTCAACGAAACCTGACATGAGGAATTTTGGTGAAAATGAGGAAAGCCTCCAGCCGTACGGTGACTCCTAGAATTTGAATAAAAAAAGTTGACTGAGTCATCATTCTTGAAAGAGAAACTTTTCCGCCAAAGATTACCTACGTCAGCGATATATGCACCTAGCTAAATAAATTGTTAATCTTGCATTAAGCATTATTATTTATTATTATGGATACAATTTGACTCATTTTATTCATATTAAACCATACGCTCTTATCGCCGCCCTTTTTTCTGGCCTTTGCGTGTCTTTGTCTCCTCCCTCGTGATGCTTTCTCTCTTTTGCACCTCTTCCTTCACATATCCTCCCTTTCGTAATATTTCCTTCTGTTCTCCTAGCCGTACCTTATCTTTCCTTTCTTTATTTATCTTTATTTTTGCTAGCACTACGATATCGTCGGCGTATGCCAGGCCCCACACCTTCTCTTCCCATATCACCACTCCCCCGTATTGCGCTTTTCATTTTTCCTACCAAATCCTCCATGTATATCGACAGCCGCGGACTAAGGGGCTCTTTTACCGTTTCGAAAACTTTCCCACACTATTCCCTTATTCCTCGTGTCTTTGTCTAACTCTCACGCCGTCCATTCACTTATGGCAGTAGTACAAACCATTATCATGTTACTGGACCACGGATTGACATTACATTGCAAACCTTATCATTTGATTAAATGCTCGAATTCCTATACAATAATACAAGATTTGCTGAAATCAAGCACTGGTTTTTCCAAGTTCAAAGGAGGCTGTTTCGTAGTAAAAAATGTTTTGAGCGTAGCGAATTTCAACGTTATCGTATTTTTTCTTTAAATGGCAGTCGTCCTTTAACGAAAATATACTCGTCTTGTTAGGAATATGATTAAAAGGAAGTGGCTGTAAGGAGTGTAAGGGTAAGCTTTGTTCCCTACAATTTGGCTTCAGTTATTTGAAGGAGATGTACAGACCGGTTTAACAGCAGATCATTTCATTTGGTATACAATATTTACGTCTGATGAGAGTTACTTTCAAACAACGACAATTGACAGTATGGGTCTCGAGCACAAATCACTGCCTAAGGAAAAAAAGAAGTCGCCATATTCTTGAAATTTTTGGACATGTTTCATTATAACACTGGTGTACATCTGTTTGTGGTGAATGGTACACCATAGTTTGTTTGCATTAAGCTCTCCACAAGAAAGGCAGTAGATTCGCTGGAAAAAACTATACCTGTGTCATTTTTTGGGTAGAGCAAATTGATAAAAATTTTGAAATTGATGTATATAAAGCTTGTATTATACTGGTAGTTTTTGAAACTCTGGACCGAACTTGTATACTTACTAAAAAACGACATTTTTTACTTCTAAATGAACACTCAGTGTTTCTGCAAACGGTGGATGACAAAAGTACAAATCACATATTTGGTTTATACGAAATACCTATGTTAAATTACCACTGAAACAAATTCAATTCCGGACATTCATATTTGAGGTTGCTTCGTGAAATAAATTATGCGAAAATAATACAATCCTTAAAGATCAACATCAGACACTCTTTACATTCGTTAAGTAACCGAGCATGTAATTTAAATTAATATGGTATAAAACTTGGGGATTTTAATTGATTTCATTTCCCCCCTTGCTCTTTTCACCTTTTTCCTTTGGGCTTTTGTTCTGTTTAAAGAGAAGACTCTGTACACATTTATACATTTGAAAGCGGTCCCTACTTTATTTGTGAACTTTAAAAGGAATGTTTATTTTAAAATCAAGGGACATCAAAGGATTAATCACGAAAACCATTGTTTATGTTATATACTTACATTTAGCGGAAGCAGTAAATTCAAGTTTGCGACAAGATTGCATAATTTGTAATTTCGCAGATTTTCCTCTTAAATTTCTATTTGTAATGCACGAGTTCTGCTCTACTAATGTTGTATTCCGTATATTTCCTCTCCTCTCTAATGTTACAGAAGCGTGCCCCATTGTTTAAATACAATTTTGTCGTTTGCTAATTAATGTTAGGAACATCAAAGAAGATGTTTCTCGGTCTTGATGTTAAAGAGCCGGTAACTATGGGAGGGGTGGCGGATCTCAGGGTTTGTTCGCAGGAAACTTGTTAAAACAACCTCAAACCATCATGAAATCTGAATCCGCAGTTGACTGTTTAGCATAATATTTCTGAGACAGAAATGGAGTAATTGGGTTTTCTTGTAATATTGTCGCACGAGTGTCTCAAAAAAAGAATATTCCTTTAGGTAAATAAAGGAGAATGGCGAAGATAAATAGCGACTGACCGAAACCAACAATGCCCGAACGGTAATTACATCATTAGTTAATGCCAGGGAAAGAATTTCATGAATATTAATTCAAAGAGCTTAGAATTAATTTACAAAGGGAACTGATCGAAAATCGTTTGGTTCCAAATACGTCTTGCTAATGTATTTTCACATGTCAGTAGCTGAATATTTCATTAAGGTATACATAAATTTATTTATATTACTAAAAGAGGCTTAATTAGATTTGTCAATAATAGGACCAAACATGGACGTAATTCAATACATATAAATGACGACCTGTTGTGTAATGTAGTAATTTTTTATTAAGAAAAACGGTACAACTAATTTGTTTAATTATGGAAATTTTTGTTGGTTCATATAATAAATTTCTATCTATCACTTTTAGTCTATCGCCATCTAGATACACATATCTACTCACGTTGGTTCGTTCTAAAAAAATTATAAATTTGATTGAATTTATTGCAAAAGTTAAAAATTTGTATCACTAATGTTTTAATGGTGTTTCTTGTTAATTTAAACATTGAATAATGGAATTAAATTAACTTCAAAGTTAGCAACTATTCCTTGCCGATGATGTAGGTAGTACTTTATACTGTATTTCAACTAATTTCAATTCGCTGTACAGGAATTTCCCACAATTAAATTGTGTTTCAACTAAAATTGATTTTCATATTTGTAGTATAATCTGAATATTAGTTTCGTTAAGTGGTATTGCCTATGCACATGTTTTATAAGAGAAGTTGCATAAATAAGTATCATATATTATAAAATTAGAGTCATTTTCCATGCAACTATGTTACATACTTAATTAAATTTATGACATTTATGTCACATTCATGGCTGAACGTAACAAGGAAACACATAAATGTTGGGCTGGTTACAAGCCTTACAAATTTAATAAAAATGCACGACCAGTATTTGATGAAGCTGTGTTTAGAATGTCCAAATTAAATTTGGTGCAATCGTCATTTCCAGAAAAAAGAATTTTCAAATTGTTTTATTTCCAAATTAAAATTGGCCAATTAACTTTTTTTGCACTAAGCGTTTCTTCCTATTAGTTTGGCTGGTTGGGTAACATGGGAGCTCAATCCTTTCGAGTAAATATTAGTGCCTGTTCCTTCCATTGTTTTGAATTCATCCCAGAATAAGGATATATGAAGTTGGGATACCACTTGTGCATCAAAATGGATGTGGTAGTTGCTCCCTACTTTAAATTGGGCATTAAGGGAGTATAATTCATCATTCCAGAATAGGCAATATTTTAATTGTCTCACCTGGAATAATAGAGCGGTCTACTTCAATGTCTCAGATAACCTCTTCTCTTCAATCGCAAGCTCCCAACATGGCACACTTTGATTTTTGATGATCCAGTGGCTTGGGAAGTTATCCAAGTATGTGATTCATGGTTATCGATCATAACAGAATGGGTTCAGCTGAAGATCGTTTGGAAATATCTCAGCGGTTACCCATCCAGGATAAACTGGCAACTGGTCTTTACAGGTCAATTTTTATATAGTTCACACTTTGGAGAAGACTTACACATTTTGAATACTTTGACTAGTATCTAAACAAAAGGAAACAGTTCGCCTGTTTATAAGAAGTTTGGGAAACTTGTTTGTTACCAGGCGTGGATGGAACTGTCACTTGGCTTTATCATTGTTGTTACACAGTTTCGTCGAGATCATGGATCCTCTCCAATAGAAACTTTTTTGAGGTTATCGAAAAACTGCTCTATCTTATCTTTATTAAAAGCTGTACTACGAGCAAAACTTGTACCTTCGTGTTTCCTTAAAGGTAGCGATTTATGTCGTGCATAAACCTGTTTTTCATCCTTACTTGTCTTCATCCTTCAGGAATAGTACATATGAGACAATGCGACAGCATACTCATAAGCTAGTTTCTGGAATATTCAGGGTGTTTTTTGGGAGCTTTAGTTAACGTTTCCGGGAAAGTTTTATAGGTAGGTTTCTGAAAATGTAGACTTAGGGGTTACTCTGAATATTTTCAAAATGGCAGCACCTCCGGAAATGCCGGAGGTAGCTAGTAACTTCGTTATTTTAAATGGCAACCCCTATTTTTTATTGCATTTTTGGATTTTACGTGAAATTTCAGTTCTTTTGATATCCACATATCACTATCTAGTATCTACAAGTTATGGTTTTTAAGTTATTTTCACTTATTTAAAAAAAATGGCGGATGCGGACGGTACTTTAAGAATTCATTACTTGAAAACCCTTGTAGCTTGAGTTTACAGCAGAGCATAGAGGAGGATTAGGGATTTTTTTGGTGTACTTAAGAAAAAGTTAAGTTGGGTACGACCTCATCTATGGGGCTCCAAATTTTGGAAAATTCAAAGACTAAAAGCTCAGATTTTTTAAAGAAATGACCATTTTCTTACTATTGCATTTGATAGAGAATCAAAATGGGCATACTTTGTTATTACATGTTCCTATCCTTTAATAGTTTTCGACTTATTCCCATGTTATCGCATTGATACCATTTTTTCGGATTTTTTTTTAGTAGTCGACCATGGCAATCCAATTTTGAACAAATCAAGTGATACTAATCCGTCACGAAATCCAACAGCTTCTGGTTTCGTATAAAAACCATTAAAACAATCTAGCATAGCCTTTTTCAAAGCGTATTCATCAAGGAATTTCTGTTAATCTTCAAAACACTTCTTCAAGGCATCTGAAATATCGTAATGGCTATTTATTCATCTCCAACACGAGGAGGTTACGGCTACTGGATAAATGCATTCTCGATGTGTATGGTTGAATGCTTTCCAACCGACTTTTTTTAACAAAAGGCCTAATGTACAACTCACCAATTATTATAGGTTAAGAAACCATTTGTCACATAAAATGATCCATAAAAGTTCTGGCATGGATGCAAATCTTGAAAAATATATTTTGAATTCTTCTTAACGAAAGAATCTTACCTTAAATTCGAATTTAAATATTTTTCCAATCGCATTAGTAACAGGCACAATTCGTGTTTAAAATATTACTAAATTAAAGAATCGATATGTTGGCATCCCTAGATCAAACGTGTTAAAATAAACTGGGTGGCTGAGTGCTACTCATGCCCGAATTCTTCATCTTCATCTCCTTTAGTAATCATCTAAAATTTAAAATCCATTTATCTTATGGTGATTTGACCTTCAGCATTTATATAAAACCAACTAACGATGGAAAACAGGATACTTTACATGCAGGGGTTAGTAAACTAACAGCTTTCTTGTACGGCTGGTTTCTGTATAACATTATGGTGAACTCAGCACCATTAAATAAGTCATTTACTTTGGAGGATTAACTTCTATTAATACACCATTATTCATTTCATATACATCCTGGTCTTGACTAACTTATTACTTTCATGTAAACTGACTATCACTACTACAAAGTAATATATAACTATGAAGTTGACCATAGATATTCTTAAATATTCTATCGTACAAGCGGTTTCGTAAATGAAACTTTTTTTAAGTAGCAGTTCTATCTCGGGCCCGGGTTTTCAAGATGGGCCGGCCGATTTCGGGCTCGAATTCGGGCCAGGTCGCCATAATTTTGTCCGGCCTGCGACTAACTTTTCTCGGGCCGGGCCGGGCTAGAGAACTCGAGCTTTTCGAGCCATTCGTGCTATTTGGGCCGGCCCGAAACCAATGCACCTACAATAACGAGAAGGATTGTATGTTCAAAGTTTAGTGCGCAGTCTATCGAAATATTAAAAAAATATACAGGGTGTCATATTTAAAATAAAGTTACTTTTGCAATAACTCGAACGTCCGGTCCTCAATTGTTTTTCTGTTTTAACTTTAAACTTTAAAATCGCCGTGTCCTCTTGCATATATTCTAAGAATTTCATTACCTTAACTTCTATAATAAAAAAATATTGTGGTTTTTCGAAAATTTAAATTGTTGGTTTTCACCTGGTATCTACGCAACGATATCGATTTAAAGTAAGATAAACCTAGATTTTTGGGCACACAAATGTGCAACTTTTCTTTTTATTAAACCGACTTAACCACAAGGGCGGATCCAGAAATTGTCCTATTGGGGGGGGGGGCAATAACCTTTTTTTGGTCCAACAAGACTTGGACCCCCGATGTACCGACGGTTTGTTTTAATTCAATGTCGTTTGGATTCATACATACTTACCGTTTTTGAAAAATATTGAAAAATGTTCAAATTATTGTATATTGAATTGAACAGGGTCGGTATTCAGTACCGACGATGCCGACGGTACCGAATTGCACCACTCGGTACCGAGAAGAGGGTTAAAAGAATCAGATTTCCAAATATATTTATAAATGGATTACCTATGTCCTATAAATAATTATGTAACAACATTGGTTCTTTGACTTCGTGAGTCTATTTAATATCTTTCAGGTATCAGTGGAATATCTTGATGCAAATGCATTAACGCGAATCCCACGAGACCATCTTGGGTCATGTGGCTTCTGAACCACGATTTCAGCCAACGCAGCGCTGAAAAACTTCTTTCTGCAGAAGCCATGCTAATTGGCAAACTCAAGAAAATGTGTAACAGTAACATTCTAAACATTTCCGCAACAGATAGATTGCCGTTATGTTTCAATTCGCGATCACAATAGGCCTTCCACAACACATAATTTTTTTCCCTAAAGGGGAATGAAATATGGAAACAAAAAATGACCCAAGGGGGGGGGGCATGCCCCCCTGGGATCCGTCCTTGCTTAACCAACGGTTTCCAATATCACCGTGAACATCATTTTATACTGGACACAATCTATATGTCTTGGAGTTGGTCGATTTAACGACAGGTCTCCAGCTTACAGCATTCGGTTGACATGTGAAAGATGGTAATAACCTTTGGACCTAAAAATCAGTTTTCAGCGTTATCGGTTTGTAATTTTCGAATTTTTTACACTCCACTCTACTAAAGGATTTAGAAGAACTTTGGCGTTTTGTTAATAATCTATCATCAGTTGGAATTGAAACTGATTTCATAGGTGTCGATGTATCTATACATAAAATTTAAACAAAACATTATTGTATAAACACAAAAAAAGGTGTCAATGGATAGAGGAAGGTTTATTGTAGGGCTCTCCTGATAGGGATTTTTAGATTTTTTGCAAAGTTTTTGATAAAATTTGTTTGAAATTGCTTAATATTCAATTTCACTAATATTTTACAAGAAATACGAACAACAATCGAAAATTCTAATACACGAGAGCACCTACAAGAAACTTTTCTCTTTGTAATGACATATTTTATACTTCAATAAAACTTTTAATTATTACAATTTTATGTATATTTCTAAACCCATGCAAGCGCTACAATTTGCCGTGTGCGTTGGTAAACTTTGAAAAAATTCAAAAATCCCTATCGGGATGAGAGTCCTACAATTTGTTGTAGTTATACAACAATGTTTTATTTGAATTTTATGTATACATAAAAACCCATTATACCAGTTTCAATTCCAATCGGTGATAGACCCTTAAGTTTGGTTGTACTGTGCGAAAAGCACTGTATTGCAATCTATCTGTGACAAATGTAATTGTTTATTTATCACACACGTGATCCTTTTTAATGAATCGTAAAAGTATTTGTAAATATCAGAAGAAATGATTACTACCTATGGTAAAAAATATTTTATCTTGTTTGCTTCCATTAAATATATAAATAACCACATAATTTGCCTAAACTATTTTCTTCTGATCGACAAAATTATTGTAACTATGCCATTTGCCTAAAATGGCTTTATTGTAACTTCATTCTTGCAATTCTTTAAAATTAAGCAACATATTTCTCATTCAATTAATTATGCTAATGTGGATAATTACTACATATTTTTAAATATTTATATTTACGTTTGAATACACTTTTGCAATATTAGTCTTTAGACCTTGACGTTACAAACTCGTAATCACACCTACAATAAATTTCAAGACACGTTCAATAATGCAACAAACATTATTAGTTTTTTTCTTTGTTAGTAGATATCCGCTGTTTTGTCGAAGAAAGTACTTTTGTTTATTTTGCTCGTAATTCATGCAGTACAATAAAAAAACTGTTTCTAAAATTTGACGCACCATTTTATTTCTAAAATAACAAATTCGTGTACTAGAATATGTAGATGAATTTCGACAAAAATTGGGGACACATTTAAGTTCGCTATGAATTAAAATTTATATGTTCTAGTTTTAAACACTAAAATATCGATGTTAAGCAATACATTTTTTGTAATGATGATCTATCGCAAAATTATATGCAAATAACGCACATTAATATGATCACTATTAAAATAAATCAACAATCGTTTAAGTTTAAATACTTAGTTATCGGACCAATTTTACAGTTAAATAAAAATTTTTCTTGAAAACACTAATGTTTAATAGACCAACTATTGCGCAAACATCTGCGTTAATATTATACTTAGGTATATTTCATAAAATATTTATTAGAAGTTTGTGCTGCGTTGAGCTGCGCACGTCCAATAAAATTAAACGTTATTGCAACATAGATTTCATATGAAACTAACCTCCATTTACCTCAGCTAACAGGTGTTGTCTAGACCCGACATTAAGCTCTATAATTTTTGTGTATACATTCAAAAGATTAACGCTTACCTAATCATATATAAGAGGTATTAAATCGATATTCGCAGAAGTTCTCTGAATGAACCTGTAGCACAAATCATAATCGTTCGCAATATTTCTTCATCGACATTTTTACTTATACATGCGTGAGCTTTTTTCCGCGGGAGATGCTGGTTTTCACGTGCAATTGCACTGAAACATGGTATGAAATTCCAATCAATTTATATTATACACGGCGGACAAGGTAATAATATAATTTATTGCTGTATTATCGAGACTACGCTCCGCTAACATATCTTTTGTTGCTCGCGCCACATTAATTTTTATTCTTGACTCAAACTAAATAATGTATTAAGAATTTTGTAAAGATACATTCTTTATAACTGTATCGATTCTTTTTGATTTAATACTAGAAACGGGTCGTAGAATATTATCTTTCACGCTTAATGATTTCCTTGTAAATTTCTCTGCATCAAATTGGCCTTGTCTACTGTGGAATTGTTTATAAGAAGTTCAATTTGCATAATTATATTGTGCGCGTGAATAGATCAACTATTAGTAGAACGCCTAGAGAAAAATAAATTGATAGCATGAAATAGAAAGTGGCTATAAGTTGGTATTTGGGGAGGATGAGTTGTCGATACAAAAGAAAGTTAATTACGAAGTGATGGACAAATTCGGAAAACGGCAATTAAGGGCGGAAGTTTGGATAGACATTTAAGCAATTATGCGCTTCACATAATAAAAACGAAACAAAAAAAGGAGTTGCATTTTCTGAGTAGAAATAGAACGAATGAGAATGTACACAAAATCAGAAATTGGAATGAAGGTACAAACAGAACAAAAGAGGAGAGCTTAGTTAAAGTTAGACAGGGCTACTATGCAAAGGATTTAATGAAATTCAGATAAATAGAATTGGCACTACTGAGGGAGGAATTCATGGTATCGTATTTTGTACTTATTTATCTTATATCATTAGTATTTGCTAGATATACTCAAATGTATCCTGTTTTTGGTCTCACAAAAGCTTGCAAGGTATATTTGTGATTCATCTAAATCAAAACCTTTAGCTACATATTTATAATTATTTGATTTAATGAGAAATTGAGTTAAACATTAACAGAATTAATTTTCTCCAAACATACTTTGTAAGAAACTGTAATAATAAGTGTTAATTTCTCTTTTTAATTAACTGAGAAATAAATACAACAGAATAACACAACTGCAAAGCTTTTATTTATTTTCTTAATGTTTTCCCTAACTACCGTCTCCATATCAACTAAAACAAAGTAAAAATAATACAACGTTGATATTAGACATAACAGCTCCTCCCGAACTTATAAATTTAATCGTACAGGTGCGCGTCGTATGCGAGTTGAACGCCGAAGTTCCATCTCAGGTGGCTCCTTTTCAGTAGTTCCAACAGGATTGTCACTAGATGGCATTAAAATAGGTTCATTTTCATCGGGTGGAGTATCTTCCGTATCGTTTGTTTTCTTGTCAGAAATATCAGGTTCAGGTAGGATATCAGATTGGGTTTCATGTGGAGTGAACTCGCCAATCTTTCTCAATTGATCAACATGTCTTTTGCAAGTTTCACCATTGTCAAGTTGAACAATATAATGTAATTTTCCCAACCTCTTAAAAATGTTACCAAATCTCCATTTAGCATCATTTACATAAACTCTAGCAGCAACTCTGTCATTTACGTTAAAATGTCTTGTAGGAATATTATCATTTGAATTTTTATGTGATTGAAGATCAGGTTTAATTAAATCCAATCGAGAAGTTATTTCTCGTCCAAAAACTAACATTGAAGGTGATTGTTTAGTAATACTGTGAGGCATTTTACGGTATTGCAAAAGTAATTGACACAATTGTTTTGAATATCCTTAGAATTTCCGTTAATAGCTCTTATTGACTGTTTTAATATTTGAACATAGCGTTCCGCCAACCCATTTATAGAAGGATGGTACGGTGCGCTTAAAACGTGTTTAACACCGTTTTGTTTAAGAAAATCCTCAAAATTTGTTGATACAAAATTCCTGCCGTTATCGCTTACTAATATTCGCGGTATGCCGAAACGACTGAAAATTTCGCGACATATTTGAATAGTAGTTGTTGTTGTCATATCTTTGGTAATGAAAATTTCGGGCCATCTTGAATAAGAATCGACTAAAATAAAATAGTAATGACCGTAGAATGGTCCCGCGTAATCTATGTGTACGCGATTGAATGGTTTACTGACCACTTCCCAAGAGTGAATAGGTACAGTCGTAGGATTATTTCTAATTTTATTGCAATTAAAACAATTTTTTGCTAAATTCTCAATATCTGTATCGATACCAGGCCACCAGCAATAGCTGCGTGCTAACCCTTTCATTTTATGAATTCCGAAATGTGCTGAATGTAATTCCTCTAAAATTTGTTTTTGCAAAAGTTTAGGTATCAATACTCGTTGTCCACGTAATATGCATCCTTGCTGTAGTGTAAATTCCGTTTGATCAATATTAAAGCGTAAACTGCTATCAATTTCTTTTCCGGTTTCTAATGCGTCTCGTAAAGCTTTTAAACTGATCTCGTTCGCGGTTTCCTGCGCTAATTTTGTAACTGTAATTGGTAATGTTTCGATTTGATTTATTTCAAATAAATCTGGTTCATCGTAATTATACAATTGTTCTGAATTAATAGGTAATCTAGATAAACAATCCGCATTACCGTGTAAACTGGTATTCTTGTAGCGAATATCATAATTAAATGCCGAAAGAAATATTGCGTAATGTTGCATCCTTGTTGCACTTAGTACGGGTAATGATTTATTCGGATTAAAAATTTGCAATAATGGACGATGATCCGTATATAATGTAAATTTGTTCCCATATAAAAATTGATAAAATTTTTTTACCCCAAAAATGATACTGTAAGCTTCGCGATCAATCTGAGAATACTTTCTTTGTGTAGGTGATAACGTTTGGGACGCAAATTGAATTGGTCTTTCGGAACCGTCTGGATAAATATGCGAAAGAACCGCACCAACTCCGTAAGGTGATGCATCCGTTGCGAGCACTAATGGTAGTTTTAATTCAAAATGAGCTAAAAAATTGTCTGATTGAATTTCTTTTTTAACTTGTGAAAACGCTTGTTCGCATTGTTTATTCCAGGTAAATTTAGAGTTTTGCTTTAGGAGTTCGTTTAACGGCGCGACTGTCGTGCTCAAATTTTTAAAAAATCGACCGTAATAGTTTATTAGTCCAAGTAATGACCGTAATTGATTTTTGTCTTTAGGTCGCGGCGCGTCTTGTATAGCTTGTACTTTAGTTGGAGTTTTGTGAATACCGCGTTTATCAATAATGTAGCCACAATACTCGATCTGATCAGCTAAAAATTTACTTTTGTGTAAATTGACTCGAAGGTTATGCTTTTGTAAACGCACGAGAACCTTCTCTAGACGTTCTAAATGTATGATCATTAGGTCCTGTAATTTTAATGTCGTCTAGAAAAACGGTAACTCCCGGAATACCTTCCAGAACCTTTTCCATTTGCCGTTGCCAAATGGCTGGTGCAGACGCCAATCCAAACATTAAACGATTGCATTGATATAAACCCTTATGCGTATTTAAAGTTAATAAGTGCCTATCATCTGGACGCATTTCTAAATGTAAATAAGCTTGACTTAAATCAATTTTTGTAAATTTAACACCACCGGCCATTGATGAAAATAGTTCATCAATAGTGGGTAGAGGATGTTCATCCACTTTTAAGTGAGGATTTAAAGAAATTTTAAAATCTCCACATATACGTATCGCTCCATTGGCCTTTACAACCGGCACAATTGGCGTAGCCCAAGATGAATAGTTCACTTTAGTAAGAATGCCTTGAGAAACTAAATTATCAATTTCAGCTTCAACTTTTGGTATTAAAGCAAAAGGTACTGGCCTTGCTTTACAAAAAACAGGTGTCACATTGTCCTTTAAATTTAATTGAGCCTGAATGCCTTCAATTTTACCAACACCGGGTGTAAAAACTGTATTATATTTTGTAGTTAATTGCTTTAGTAAATCCGGTATATTTTTGATAGTTTCAATATTTTGTACTTCCCAAAAATTAAAGTTTATTTGTCGTATCCACTCCCTACCTAACAAAGGATTACGGCTGCCTGAGGTCATGTAAAGATTCAAATTGTATGATTTGTTTCGGTAACGTACTAAAACTTCTGCATAGCCTAGCACATTTAATTCGGTTTTGCAATAAGAAATAAGTTTTAACTTTGTATCGAGAATGGTGAAATTTGGAAACAATGAATCAAATTGTTCCTTACCCATCACCGTTACCGCAGCTCCACTGTCCACCTCAAAGCTGACATCCTTACCATTTACACTAATGCACGATAAGAATTTTTGCCTGTATTTCGACTGACTGAACTCGTCTAATTGAATTATTTCTTCTACTTGATTTTGAGAGTGTTTCTTCTTGGTACATACTGATTGTAAGTGTCCTTTGGTTTTACAGAAATGGCATATTAAATTAGCTTTGTCACATTTATTTGCGTAATGTGGTCCACCACACCTGTAACACTTCACTGTGTCTTGCTTGTTCCGATCGCACTTTTCTCTTGTTGTATTTGTAGTAAAAGTATTCTTGTTTCCAGGATGTTTATTTTTAAAATGCGGTCTGCTAATATCTACAGCACCTATTGTATCATTTGTCCGTATACTTTTATGCAATTGTGCGGTGTCCCTGGCAGATAATTCCATTCCCACAGCTATCTCCAGTGCTTTATCTAATGTTAAGTCTTTTGTTTCGAGTAGTCTATTTTGAATTTTTTCACTACGCATACCAAAAACTAACTGGTTTCGTAAAGCTGTCTTTTGATAGTCTCCAAAATCACAATTTATCGCTAATTTTTGTAAAGATGTAAGAAATTCTTGTATCGTCTCACCTTCCAGCTGTCTTCTCTGATGAAATCTAAAATTTTCTGCAATCTCTAGTGGTGCTGGGCTGTAGTAATCTTTTAGTAGTTTCACAATCTCCTCATAAGTTTTATCTGTAGGTTTGGTAGGCGATAATTTGTCGCATAGTAAATCGTACGTTTCCGCCCCCATGTAATGTAATAAATACGGTAATTTTTTAGATGTTTCAATAGTAAATACCAGAAATGCACCTTCTAGTCTTCGTACCCATCGTTCCCACTGAGATTTTGTACTGTCAAACACTTCAATTTGAAACACAATACTTGTAGATGTCGTCATTGTAGTAAATTGTAGATAGTATGTTCTTGTAAAAGTAACTCCAAATCCTCGTCGCCAATGTTAATTTCTCTTTTTAATTAACTGAGAAATAAATACAACAGAATAACACAACTGCAAAGCTTTTATTTATTTTCTTAATGTTTTCCCTAACTACCGTCTCCATATCAACTAAAACAAAGTAAAAATAATACAACGTTGATATTAGACATAACAATAAGAATTGGAGTAAGTGCTGTGGGTAAACTTTTTAACGAAGCCCGAAACAATTGTGTAAAAGCTCTTGCTAAATTTAATGGAAAACCATGGTCATTGAATGATTTATACACTGGACCTGTGTTATTTTAAAGTACCTTATTGATTTAACAGTATTTGAATATTTTCTCCTCATCCATCACTCAAAAACCTCTCACTTTTATTAATTTGAGTGAAGAACTGCTAAATATTTACACTAGTGATAAAACTTTAGTGTTGAATTTTATACACTTATGTTATCTCACATATCAATAATGAAAAATATGGACCTTTTGATGAGTTTTTCCTTGTTTATTTGGAATAAATCATCTAAACACCAATTGGAGGAAGTTTATGAACGCCTTGAAAAACAAAATTTCTCATTAATTTAAAAAACCCAATTTTGCAACGTTGAGAATCCTTGAAATAACCTGCTCCATCCTTTTGTCTACTAACACAGTTAATAGAATTACAATTCCAGCTCCCAAAATTGGGACCATTATATTCATCTTTAACAGATCATTAAATGACGTCATTACAAGGTCCATACAGTGAATTAGTTCACTGGCCTGTGATATTTGCCTAGTATTATGTCATTTTTGTATGAATGTTTATCCCCGATTGTATCTACTTACTCCTAATTCTGATTCAAGCAGAAAATGGGAATTGTTTTAAGTTTAGAAAGATTTAGTAAAATGAATTAGTTGCTTAGGCATTTTTGACTCTGATTGGCGATTTCAAGAATACACCCTTAACAACTAACCAACTCAACATTGTGTAGGTACAACTTTCCAAATAAAATTTCCTTTACTCTGCTGTGTCAAACTTTTTGGGTCATAACATAAATTTAAACATAGAATTTGTAACTTGCAAAATTACAGGGCAAACGGTTTTGTAGAACTCGGTACATATTCTGGGTTAAAGTTCGAGATCCAACATCCAAGACCTTTGGCCATAAACTAACGTTGTGACTATCTGCTTTGTGCACCCCTTAGAATTACAAGACTAAATTGATTTCTCCTCGAATAGTGGAGACCTCACTGAGTTGATCAGTAGTAGGGTTAATTAACTAATTAAATAATTGTTATCTGTTGTACTAATTATTATCTGTATGTCTCAATAAAGAGCCTTAAGAATGACTCGCCACCAGCTCGTCGAAACGTCGACTTGCTATCCCATTAACCCTACCACTGATCGACTCCATGAGAAGGTCTCCACTATTCGAGGAGAAATCAATTTAGTCTAACGTTGTGACGTTTACCATATTAATGAAATTGAACCTACTTTCAGCTGATAGATTGTAGTTGCTGAAGAACTTGCAATGCACTTACGACAATCTTGTTACAAGTTAAGATCAAAATTCCTATTTAAAGTTTGCACCGCATATATGGTAAGTAACATGGTATACCTAGTCGGATTGCAAAACGATGCATCAACACGAGTTTATAGGAACAAGATTGTTGAGGCCTTCTTTAGCAAAGAGCAAATAAGAGAGACAGATGAAGTGGACGAAGAATACGGAAACATAGAAAATGCAATGAATGAGTCATGAAAGAAAATATTATCGAAAAGAAACAAGGAACGAAAAAAGCAAGTGGATGGGTGAAGAATGCAAGAAGAAAATTCAAAAAAACTGACTGAAACAACAGACAAACCGAGAACAGAAGAAAATCATAGACGATATTATGAACTAAGGAAAACTGCAAAATAAATGTGAAGAGGTGGAAGATGGTAGGAATATTTAATCACAAAATCATTGATATGCTTTTGTAAAAATGTGAAGATGGAATATTTGCACAAAACACTACTATGAAAAGATAAAAATGGACATTTAATAGGTTCCGATCCGCAAATAGTGGAAAGGCGGCAGAAATATTTCAAAGAACGGATCAACGAAGGAATCTCAAAGGAAGAAGAGAAGAGGTACTAAGAAAATTAAAAAAATACCGAAAGTCCAAAGGCAAATGAAATAACGGCGGAGTAGTTATAATAGGAAGGACAAGCTCTTAACAGGATAAAGGAAGGTTGGCAAGATGAAACTATGCTAAAAGGTTCTAATAAAGTAAATATTGTATGAATCCACAAGAATGGAGATAAAACAGAATGCAGAAATTGTAACGGGACAGCACTATATGACCTACAGAAATCCGTTTAGAGGAACATACACACCCACTGATTGGAGGTTATCAATGTGGCTTCCCTAAAACAAACATTGATAGGTTGCTATGATGAAATCTCCATGATGGTTTGATACTCACAAAAGGGGTTGTAGGATAATAGATCAATAAAAACTCTCACAACCTCCCCTTTACCAATATATTATAATAAGACTGGATGATACAATGAATGTGTCTGATGAATTTCTTTTTTTTTATAAAGTTAAAAACCCTGTCACCAATGCAAGAGAAACAGGAAGTAAAATGTTAACAAACTGACACGATGTAGTAATCAAACCGTAGGCAGCATCATTGGATAATAAAGAATAATAAAATTTAAATTGATGAAACATGTTTCGAAATCTAGACTGGTCTCATTATCAAGCAAATGGAGTGATTATCGATTACATTAACAATTAAATGGCTTAGGGGAAAAATTAGGAAAACTTACAAAAACAAATAAATTAAATACTAGGAAACTAATAATTAAATACAAAATGCCAAAAGGGCATTGATTGTTAGGATTAACATTGTGAAAACTAATTAACAAAATGGATCGTGCGACACAACGATCTTACCTGTGCACTTTACAAAAAAAGAAATTAATCAGACACATTCATCGCATCATCCAGTCTTATTATAATATATTGGTAAAGGGGAGGTTGTGAGAGTTTTTATTGGTCTGTTTTGCTATGATTATAAAATTCCGAGCTTCATATTATTCATTGAACGCCTAGAAGCTTTCAGGTAACAAAAAATAATAATCGGACTGGGAAAAATGAGTATCCACAATTTGAAATTTGCCAATTTGAAAGGGAGGGTAGCGTTTTTTAAAGCAGCCACCAGTGTCCTATTTAGCAACTTTTATTCTCAAACGAGGGAAATTTTCGCTTAACTTTCTTCCAGGTCTGCCACATATCAATACGCATAAATTCAACCTTACGAAACTATATAGCAGGTGTCATTTTGAAAACCTGCCAGACCTCATATCTTCGAAACTATAACAGGTAAGTTAAATATCTCGAAATCATTTCTAGAACATGAAGGAAGAACCGCTATGATCCGCAGGGCAATCTTCTGCGACTCGCCCCTTAGATTCTAGCCACCCCACCCCTATTTTTTTAATTGCACTACCCCGTGTGTAAATACATCATTGGGAAGCTATTGATCAGTACCAAACAAAATGTTAATTAAACGATTTTTTAAATAATACGAAAAATAGTATTTAACTCATTTCAACTTCAAATTTATTGTTTTAAATGTGAAATTAGGTACTATTTTCCAAAAACAGCTCATCTTTACAAATAGGTGGTCAACATGAACAGAAAAACTCAACAATAACTCATAGAGAATTATACATTCATGTTAAAAATCACAGAATCTAATCTTGATTTGATACTCAAAATGATCATTAACCGTAAAAATCGATCGTTACATCAACTTGATTCCTTCACGCCCCTGAAATACAAAAAATTTATAATCTATAATCTATAATCGAGCAATAAATTTGTCGTCCCCAGAATTCCATAAAGCTAACTTAAACATAATAAGAAAAATTGTATTGAACAATTATTATCCATTACATTTTATCAATAAAAATATCACAACACGGTTAAAAAAGATTAATGCTGAACAAAATTCCCTGTCTGGCATTGACGTTTTACCACCATATCACCTAGACGTACTCTTCAATCAAAATGTTACCCACCCAATAAAACAATACATCGCCCTCCCATTTGTCCCCCACCTGCCAAAAAAACTCGACCAAATCCACAAAAATGTCAATCTCATACCTGCTTTTAAAAACTCAAACTTCATTTTACACAACACTTAAAGACAAAACTCCCATGCTATTAAATTCCAATCTAATAATATACCGCATAAACTGTGTTGCCTGTTCAGCTTGCTATATAGGCCAAACTGCACAGCACCTCAAACGGCGTATCCAGCAGCATAAATATTCTATCCTCCATATATCCCAAAACCGCGTTAACTGAGCACTGCATAGATAATACACACAATATTGTGATTTTGAAATCCCCATAATTTTATTAAAAGAACCTAATTTAAATAAAAGATTGTTTTTAGAAATGCTTGAAATAAATCAACATAAAAACTCAATAAATTACCGTACAGACATACAAAATTTAAGCATCTTATATGATAATTTTATCTCATTTTCCCAATTATAACATTTATTTGAATACTATTTACCATTAATTCTCATTCCTATTAATATGGATACTTGCGCTTGTCACGATTGCTAGCTGTCAGTTTCAACCAGCAATAATCATTTCACCATTCTTATTAAACTGTATTAATGTTAACTTTAAATTTTACAGGGTAAACCCAGGAGCATAAAGCATAAATATGGGCGTGGGGGGTGGGGGGGGGGCGTCAGTAGGGGATTTTTATATTTGAACAAATTCCCATTTAAATTAAATTAATTAAATTCAACAAACCCCTTTCCATTTGAATCATAATAATTTAAATTGAACTTTATTTTGTCATAGCTTCTTGGGACAGCTCTGCACTTTTTAGTATCTATAGGTAAAGGTACTGGCGTATTGCATTATTAAAACTATACTATCGCAACAAGCTGCATCTGCATGTCGGAATTTCTGCGAAGAAAATGAATGCTTTATTTATTAATTTAATAGGAATGATGTTTACTTTTGCTTATTTCTTTACATAACACGGCAGCGCAAGGAAATCACTCGACCCAGTGGCGTACCTAGAACTTTTTCCGCCCGGGCGGTCTCCAATTGGTCTCCCTTTCTAAGTGACTCAAACGGTAGTTTTTATAAATTAGTAAACATAAATAAATATTTGCAATTGAGACAAACTATAGGTGGGGAACTTTTTTACCATTGGATACCATATCTAAATTAAGCAGTAATAAAGGAGGCCGCATAAGGTCCCTGCGTACATTCTAAGGACCAACATAAACAAAATGCTGTTCACGCAGCGAGAGTTGGGCGCTCGCCGCCCGGTGCCCCCCCCCCCCCCCCATTAGGTACGCCACTGACTCGACCACTCATTTATACAATTCTGAGTGCACAATCGGAAATCGGAGCAAATAAATAAATGTTTTTATGTACATAAATAACTATAATCTACATTATAAAGTTCATATTAGTTCGCAAAAAATTTTCCACTTTTTAAAGAGTAACCTAACTACCTACTGCAAAGTAAAAAAAATTCTGGCAAGTTGTCACGAGACTTCCCCTCGTATTAACACATTTTTCAAAAAATAAATATTGCTGAATTCAGAAAAAAATACTCAAACTACATAAAAAACTGCAATTTTATCTTATAAAAAAATGAGTGCCACCATTTTAGTTTATACCGGAAGTGACCTCACGAAAGGTAATATCAGCATTTTCGTCCTTGGCCCGAATGCAATCGATTGGCGAAAACCGCATTTCGATAACTTTAATAGTTTCTGAGTATATGTAATGTTGCAGTCATTTTTAAAAATGATTTCTTTAACACTTTTTTGAAAAAATAAGTATAGCACAATATATATTGCTGAATTCAGAAAAAATACTCTTTTAAACTACATAAAAAAAACTGCAACTTTATTTTATAAAAAAAATGAGTGCCGCCATTTTAGCTTATACCGGAAGTGACGGCATCAAAGGTAATATCAGCATTTTCGTCCTTGGCCCGAATGTAATCTATTGGCGAAATCGCATTTCGATAACTTTAATAGTTTCTGAGTATCGAGCGTTGCAGTCATTGTTTAACAATTATTTTTTTTAACTTTTTCAAAAAATAAGTACCTATAGCACAATACAGTGTGTGTAAAAACTCGCGTGCAAGTTTCACGTAACGTTGTTCCTCCAATGAAAGCAATGTAAAATCTTATTTCAAAAAAATCTATAAAAGCTTCTTGAACATGCACGAAGCTTCCAAAGTTCAAAATTGATGACAGCAAAAAGAGCTGCTTTGTCTAAATCAAGTTACTTTATGCACATATTAAATGATAATAAACGGTACGTTATTATCACTGATCGTTTAAAGTAAAAAAAAACTAATAATTTTCATAATTTTAAGTAATTTCGCTAAACATTCTTACTTGCTCAAAAAAGTGCATTGGGCAACATTGTAAATTAATAGTGATAAATTTAGAGTGCTTTAATGCAATGACAGATAATTAATATTTGTGCTTAACAAAGACAACAAAAGACAAGGTTGCCAAGTTTACATTTCTTAAATTCTTATGCTGAGGGCGAACCGTGCGCCTACGAAATTTTTTGCAAAGGAATTTTTGTCTTAGTTTTATTCGAGGAACAACAACACGTGAAGTTTGCACACGAGTTTTTACACACACTGTATATATTGCTGAATTCAGAAAAAAATTCTCTTTTAAACTACATAAAAAAACTGCAACTTTATCTTATAAAAAAATGAGTGCCGCCTATTTAGTATATACCGGAAGTGACGTCATCAAAGGTAATATCAGCATTTTCGTCCTTGGCCCGAATGTAATCCATTGGCGAAAATCGCATTTCGATAACTTTAATAAATTCTGATATTACCTTTGATGACGCCACTTCCGGTATAAACTAAAATGGGCGGCACTCATTTTTCTATAAGATAAAGTTGCATTTTTTAAAATGTAGTTTAAGAGTATTTTTTTCAGAATTCAGCTACACTTATTTTTTGAAAAAAGTGTGTGTTAATACGAGGGAGGTCTCGTGGCAATCACTTACCAGAATTTTCTTTATTTCAGTCGGGTATTGTAAGGCTACACACCCCCTCATTTATTCTAGGTATTTACGCCCCCCTTCAATCCAAATGTTTTAAAATTCGTATTCAACAATCAATGAATTTGGGTAAGCTTTATAAACTATAAAGTAGTCCACATGGCACTGATCTTTAGTAATCACCATACAATCAAAAAAATAACACAAATGTAAATTTACTAAACCTCCTCATAATGTTTAATTTAATTACAGATCAATGTTAATTATTTATGAATAAGCCCACATTGATGGGCGAAAGTAAAATAAATACATTCGTCTTCAACCTTATGGACCAAAAATAAGAAATTTTAGCTGTTATTCTATCCGATAATCAACAAACGCTACCTATCTATAACTTGCAAAAATTATTCTCAAGGAAATAATATAGTCTATTCTTAAATTCTGACAAATAAACAATATATATACCCTGTTCAAGTGACCAGCCGTTGCACGTCATTATTCGTGTACCAATACTAAAATTATAATTTACTAAGCAACTTTAATAAAATTTGCATTAAAGCCAAAATGTCATCGTAAGTACAGTTGGTATTAAAAGTCATTAATCGTGTAGGGTTAGGGACCATATTTTATCCTCGTCGCACACCTTGCAGTTCGTACTTACAACTTAAAACGTAGTGCGAATATAAACTCATAAAATATCTCAATGTTGTCACGTCAAGTTTTGTTTACTTTGTTAAATTCACCGGTACGCACTTTTAAGCTATTTTTTTTAAATTGCCTTACTAAAAACAGTACTTATCAGTACTCTTATTTTGTTTATGTCATCATTAGTTGTTGTATTTTATTATTACATAGGTATACAGTATCTATTTGTTCCTAACCTAAAAATGTCAGTCTGACAACACGTACAGTTGACAACGCTGATTACACGTCATTGATTTAGTAAGTTTTAAGCTATGACGTGCAACGGCTGGTGACTTGAACAGGGTATATTTAGTGTTTTTTGACTCGCAGATAGCAATTTTTTACGATATTATTCAACATAACATTTTGTTTAGTAGTGATGAGTAGCTTTTGTAAAGAGCTTTCCAATGATGTATTACGCATGGAGTAGTGCAATTTAAAAAATAGAGGTTTGGTGGCTGGAGCCTAATGGGTGGGTTTCAAAAGATTTCTGTATGAGTCGTATTGGTTCCCCCTCAGTGTTCTATAAACGTTTTCGAGAAATTTTACTTACCTGTTACAGTTTCGAAGATATGAGATCTGGCAAGTTTTCAAATTGACACCTGGTATAATGGCCCTGCTATCAGTTAAATTAATTCTTTGAGATAACATAAATCCTTCAACATTTTCTAAAGGTATAGTTTAGTTTGCTAAACCACGTTGTTTAACATAAATTTTTTTGATTTAAAATTTATGATAAAAAGTTGGCAGTTTTTAACTATTATTATTATTCTTAAATCAATTATAGAATTACATTCTTTAGAGAATATCCAATTTTTAACACCGAGCGTTGAGTTTTTATAAACACCCACAAATTTGGAATTATGTTTCATTTATTTTATGAACATGGACGAAGTTCTATCAATATATGGACATCATCTCCTACGTTAGACGGTTTGAATTAGAATTCTGCACTTCTGATTCCTAAATTAAGCACAACACTTCGTACTAAGTAAAATTACATTTCTTTGACAAAATTCGCTAATTTCGTCTCCTGGTAACTGTAAATATCTGTATGTTATAACAAAACATTTAAAATAGGTTTGTGGAAATGTACATAAACAAAATTTAATTGTCATGGAAATGTGAGAACTAAAATAATGTTTGAAGAGTTATAAAATTGAATAACTTATATGAAAACATCAGTTCAAATTTTCTAACACAGATAATATGGAAGGATTATTGTGGATTGAATGAATTTATTATAAAGCTTCAAAACAACACTGAATAAAAATAACGTAGGTACAATTTTATTATTCACATTTATAAATTTAAAAATACAAACGTAATGTGGTATTAGATTAGCGTACCTAGTAGATGTTTATAAAACTAATGTCTTTTGTACAAATTTCTGTGCATTAGCAAAATAGGGGGAGAGATTCATTTGTATTTATTAGAAACCGAGTACCGACAGAAGCATATTGTAGGGGACTGTGTAGGGTAAGTTTTAGGGCAGTAAAAGCTTGATATGCAGATCAGGCAAATATCTCGAGAGACTGTTTCGTGATTCTCACTTGTATCAACAACGCCTAAGACTACGAATTTGTCACGGATTTTTGGGTCAAAAACCACGGAGCGGTCACGGAATTTTTTAATAATATCACGGAAAAATCACGGGTATTAAATTTCTTAGAATGTAATATAAAATCGAAAATGATACAAAATAAACAAAATAGTTTACTTCCACTCACATGAAACACGTTTTTCCCATACTCTGATTTTCTCTGAAGCGGGCTACACCCGGACGTTTTCTTAGCGTGAAGCATCGTATCGAGCAAATAACGGCACTAGAATTCCAGAAAACCAGTTTTCTTTACAGAGCAGACAAAGAAAGGGACTGCGTGGCGTCTACCTGGCACCCGCAGCGGGGTGATTGACAGCATCATAAATGAAAACAAAATAACCTCGCACTGAGTGAGACCGAACAAAGCAAAACAATGACTGCACCTGTCGGTTTGTAGTTCTCGTCTTACAGTTTACACATCTCACAATCCCACTCCATTTATGCTTGAAAGCCGGCCGGCGGACAATCTTATCGATGGACTTTGTAACTTCCGTTCACCGCGGTTACTAGCTTGAACTGCAAGACCGAAAGCGAAGCAAAAACTATGAAAAAGCAGATTTTCACGGGAATTTAAGTAAAATCACGGAAATAATGGGTTTACACGAAAGTCACGGAAACATAAAATGTTCCAAACGATCTAATTCATGCAGATATACCATATACCAATCAGCTAGTGCATTAAAAAGCATTATTAAAATAGTCACGGAAATCACGCTCATGACAAATTCGTAGTCTTAACAACGCCTAAACATCAATTACTTTTTAAGATTTGTTTATTAAGAATTTTGAGATTAAAAACGTTTTTATTTTGATAGAATTGTGTTAGGTATATCGTACTTATCTACAAATAAACTAGGTAATAAAATTAAGTTAAGACAAAAGGAAAGTTTTACGAGTTCTAAACAAACATGTTTTCTAAAAATAATTCCCTCGACAGAGAATGTTCATCGTTGTCGTGCGTATTGTTACGGGCTGTCACTCTAGTAGTAGATCTAAAATACAATTAACAGAATCTCCTGTAAATATTTTACAAACTTGTATATTTAGACAGACAACAATGGCAGCGTAAGCCTGCCAAAAGTCGAACATTTATTCAGCGACTATAAAAACGTTGCTATAGCTATAAATTGCGTTGCTTGTAAATTTCGATTAATAGTCGAATTAATTGCTCGTTCCAGTTTTGAATTCATAAATGAGCTTAAAAATAATTTTTTCAATTTTTACATAAAAAGTGTTGGCGTAACAAAACCATTGTTCAAATTCAACCATTAAATGGGGTAATAAATTTAAATGTCCACCTTTGCAGAACGGACAACTAAATTTAAAACTATAAAAGCTGAAAGTGGAGTAGTTGTTTTATATTATGGGTGTTTGAAAAAAACAGACATTCTTACATTCGTTATGTGTAGCAGAACAATTGGAGTTACCAGGGATTATCTGTCTTATAACACGCAGTAAACCTACACGAATTCTTCCTCCAGTTCAATATTATGTAAACAAGCAGCTACCGCAGATAATGGGGCTACATGAAAGATTTACTGTTAAAATGTAATAAATTAGTGATGCGCCTATTTTTAAAGCGCGAGTTAAACGTTAAACTAATTGTATTTAGATTTCGAGCGCAAATTATCATTATTGCAAAGTTTTTGAGTTGAAAAAAGAAGTGTTTGGAACTGATCCCACGTTTAGAAATGATTATAAGGGGTGATGATTAGATTGAAATACAACGGTCGTTGTGGTAACAAAGAAGTTTATAAAATGTTACAAACATGTGGAATTGTTTAGGTTGAAGGTGTTGATTGAGTACATAAAATATTGACATAAATAAACATAGAATTCATGTAGTCTTCGTTCACTTTTTTAAGTACCGGAACGTTCGTAAACAGTCGAACTATTTTCCAGTTAATAGACTAAACCGTGTGCTTCATTAATTTTTCTGGAACGTATCGTCGTTTAACCATTCCACTAATTTATATCTAATTATTGTTTGCAACCCAAATACGTGGTGTAACTAATAAATTTGTGGTCTTGTTTTACACGGTGCATTGTATATTACTACAATTAATAACCACAATTATGATTTATTTTCATACATATCAAATAGGTTTTACCGCATGCATGACGAGATTTATTATAAATACACAAATTAATTAAATCGTCACGTTCTTACCGGATTGTTGAGCTGCACATTTCAATTAGTCATGGTATTATCGTAATAAACTACCTACCAAAACAGTGAGTATTGTGGCGAGAAAAATTTATTAATTATGCAAATAATTCAATAGAGATTCATTACAAATTTGTAACTTTATATGTTGATAGGATGAGCAGAAGCATAATTTAAGCTCAGGTGGGCCAACGTATTTACGGAAGTTGCGATAAATGAAAGAGACGAAAGGGTCCGAGACACACCGTTTTGAGTGCAAACAGAGTAAAAATAGTACCTTCGAAGCTTTTGCATAACAAATGTGTGTCGACATATGAAAACAACAATATGTTTAGCAGTAATTAACGTACGAGGATAGCTATTATAGAAGAAGCGAGATTCACAGTATTGTGAGCGAACGCGGTGTGGCAATGCATAAATCAGTCCACGTGCTACTTCAAATTTACTCTGTTTAAATCTTCTAAAGAAAGCGTAGCCACTTGATCACCAAGAAAACATGTCACCACTACTTTCCTCTCAACGCTTCGCTACCTCTACCTTTCGTTTCTCATTTGCGTCGACTGACACCTTGTTTGGATGTCGTATTCAAAAACTTTGTGACCTTCTCTTTACTTTTATCTTTGACTAGCATTTCTTTGCACAATGACACGTCAGATTCCTTTTGATCCACAGCGAAAGATCAAAGCTTTTTGACGTGAAATTGTTGGTAAATAATTTCATTAATTTCGGTTATCGAGGGCTTCTGAAATCCGCTCATATGTAGGTAACTTTTGGATCTTCCGTCAACGCGCTAACAGGTTTCATGAAGAACTCTTCTGCCTTTAAATTAGGAAAACGAACGGAAACTGTTACACGAGGACGCTACAGCATAAAAGTGGACGATTTACTGATGATTAGATCAATTTTTGACGTGTACCCACTATGAAAATTCAGAAAAAAAATATTGAAATTAGTTATAGAGGGAACGAATTTGGAAAATTTAAGATGCCCGTACTTCCATCTTAGTTATCCTGGTACTATAAACTTCTTTGCCGTGCTACCTCTAAATATAAGTGCTTTACTAACCTTTCAGTGATACTTTCTGTTGCAGAAAAATGAATGCCATTTTACTTGAAATGTTATTAAATCTGAAACAAATGACATTTAAGGGCGATTTTAGTACTAAATATTATCTACCTTTCCCACAACGAAAACTGCAATGTTGACTTATAAGATGGACTATCTTAGTAAAATAATGTCCAAAATTATGACTATAATTTATTGATTGGTGACATAAATATAAATATTCTATCAGACGATGAGTTAGTAAGCGACTATTTGGATGTTATGTTTCGATGATAAACTCTTATACGCGCATTCATAAATCTTCTAAATCTTGTATTGATCATATTTTTTTAAAAACTAAAAAAAGTAATAATATGGCAGCCATAATTCATTCTCCCATTACTGATCATTTCCCTATCTGTTTGAATCTACCTTTAGAAGGAAATTCCTCTCCTCTAAATTCAAAAGCCACTGTTTCTTATATTGACTATTATAAATTAGATAACGTCATGAAGGAAATAGACTGGTCTCCTTTTTATAATCTCAATGATGTGAATGAAATAGCTAACAACTTGTTGCAATATATTTCTTCAAATATAGATAAATGCAAATATTATAAAACTATCAATCATAAAGACAAAAAAAGAAAACCTTGGATTACAAGTGGTCTAGTAAAATCGATTAATGTAAGAAACAAGTTATATTCTGATATGCTGCATAATCCTAATGACCCTATCCTACGTACTTCTTTTCTAATCTACCGAAATAAAATATCGGAGTTAATTAAGATAACAAAGATTAACTACTATAAATGTATGGTTGCGAATATTAATGAATCTGACAGTAAGGTCTTCTGAAATCTTGGGAATCAAATTACAAATGCTAAAACGTCGTCTAAGGTAGATTTAAAAATAATTTCGGAAACTGGCCAAACACTTAATAATCCTAAAGCAGATGAATTTAATAACTACTTTGTGAACATCGGTAACAGGCTTGCAAATGAAATTGTAGTAAAGTATGATAAACAGGTTCCAGTGAACACACCCTTTAATAATTCTGCATCCTTTTTTCTAGCACCAACACATGAAGTAGAAATTAAAAAAATTATAGACAGTTTAAAAAATCAAGTCATGCCTGGATAAGATAATATTTCAGTTAAAACCTTAAAAAAGATCTCATCATACATTGCCTTACCACTTTCGTTTCTAATTAATAAGATTCTATCCGTAGGAATTTGTCCCTTGATTTTCAAAATTGCAGTAGTTAAACCCCTATTTAAAAAAGGTCATAATGAGCAGATAAATAATTATCGTCCAATTTCCGTCATCACTAACTTGACTAAAGTTTTCGAAAAAGTTTTAAAAATTCGAATAAATAGCTACTTAAAAAAATTCGATATATCTGAAAATCAATATGGGTTTACAGAAGGTAGATCCACACAATTTTCTAGTAAACGGATAAGGATCCAAACCGTACTTAAAAAGCTAGAACTCGCACTAGCGATGGACCTTACATATTATCCAGATCAACACAAGATGCTATTGTTAATTTAACCTCTATGATAACAAAATCCTTTAATGTCAGTAAACGTTCCTTGGCTATATTCCTTGATCTGGTAAAAACCTTTGACACTGTCAGTCATGAAAAATTAATTGAGACTTTAGAAGGAATTGGCTTTAGAAACAATGCACTAAATCTTTTCAAAAGTTATTTATCGGATAGAAAACAGTACGTAGTCATAAATGATGTTCGTAGTGAGGAACTTACAATTACTTATGGCGTCCCGCAAGGCACAGTCTTAGGTCCTATTCTTTTCATTTTATATATAAATGATATTTTTAAATTAAACTGTTTAGGAAAAACTATTACATTTGCGGATGATACAGTTATATATTACGAAAGTCAGAATTGGAAAACTTTAAAGGATTGGGTCATAAAGGACTTCAATATTATAAAGAATTTTTTTAACTCAAAATTACTCACTATTAATTTTGACAAAACTAAATTTGTTCACTCCTGCTGTTATTCTAATAAACTTCCTCCCTTTAGTACACTTGAGTTTGATGATAGTACATTGATTAATCAATCAGGAATCAGAAATGAGATATATGGGTGTGTATATTGACTCACATTTAAAATGGAAAAAACATATACAAAATACGATTCAGTCATTAAGATGCTATTTGTTCAAATTTAAGATTCTTAGGAATATATTACCGATAGAATATTTAAAAAAATTTACTATGCTCTAATTGAGTCAAGATTAAGATATGGGATAATTGGATGGGGCAGTACAAATAAAGTTAATATAAAAAGAATTGAAATTTTTCAAAAAAAAATCATTAAAATCATATTTAAAAAAAAAACCAACCTATCCTTCTGACCTTCTCTATTCTGATTCCAAAATTCTTGATCCAAGACAACTGTATTTTCTCGTATCTCTATGTTATTTTTTTAGTAACAATAGCTGTACTTACCGTACCAGACACCACAGCTTTCTAAATTACCGTACGGATTTTTCTTCATTAACTGTCTCTCAACGAAGCTTTTTTTACTTTGCTCCTAGATTTTTCAATTTTTTGCCTTCTGATATCAAGTCCTGTAAAAACTTTCATCAATTCAAATATAATGTAAAACTTTTTCTCCTAAATTCAAATAGATCAGTAATTCATAGCCTTTTTCCGTAATAAACATCAATATCAATATTTTCTCAATTCAAATATAATATAAAACTTTTTTACTAAATTCAAATAGATCAGTCTTTTTCCGTAATAAAATGAAATTTTTGCACACGCTATCATGTTTCAGTTCACAATTTAATTTGCCTTCTATATAATGATATGTAAAATTGTGTACTAGTACATACCCCACGCACAGGTCTCACCTTTGTGGGTTGTTCATCTTTTATGTTTGTTATTATTTCAGTGTTATACTTGTATTATATTGTAACCTAAATTTTTTAGTGTAAAATGTTAAATGTTAAACTTTAAACTTTAAACTTTTGTAATAGTAATAATAAACATTCTATTATTATTATTATTATTATATTTGTCAACAACACCAACAGATCGCAACGCAAAAATATTTTTCCTTACATTGAAGATGTCGAGTTTTGTGCCAAATAACCAGTTTTGCTATTCTGCTTTAACTTGAAAAAAAACCGCTGTTGAAGCACGTTGTTTGCTTGACAAGGCCTACGACGAACATATACGATCGAACGATGCCCGTGAAAATTGGTTTAAGCGCTTCAAAAGTGGCGATTTCGACACTGGGTACAAGAAGCGCTCAGGAATACCAAAAACGATTGTGGACGACGCGACGATCATACGCAAACATAAGATAAACTTGCGGAGGCATTAAATATAACTACCAAGGTAGTTTCAAACGTTTACATGCCCAGGGGAAGATTCAAAAAGAGGAAATGGGTGCCGTATAAGTTGCCTGAAAGACAGATTCAAAATCGAACAACCACTTCCGATCTGCTTAGATTTAAGAAATAAAGGTGTCTGAGTAGTCCAGTCATTTTAAACATGAACATTGCAAAAAATCCTATATTAGGTTTGACTTTTTTATGTTGTTAGGTTCAGTCCCAGTAGTAAATACTCAATTTTGCAACTTCGAAAAACTTGTGGAAACTGGGGGGGGCGCCAAAAACCGCGATTTTTTCGGACTTTTTTCAGTTTTAGCCTCGTAGCTCAAAAACTACGAGTTATAGTGCAAAGAATATGATTATCTTTTTTAAACTAGACTAAATTTGCTACAATTTGAGCCTAACCGGAAGTCTGCAAGTATAATAGTTTCCGAGATACAGCTCTTCAAAAATAGGCAATTTTTCCCAAAATCTTTTTTCAACGTATCATCCATGTTTCGAGCCAGATATTGCCATAACGACGTGCCCTACGACTCTTGTCACGGAGAATAAAATTGTAGGACATTTTATCACCTTTTATTTAAGCATAGATGCATTCCTGTAGGCCTAACAGTTCTCGAGAAAAAGCCGGAAAACCGGAAAACGGTGAAATCGCTACGACTCCACATATATGTAATAGCATTAATATGATTAGAAGACATTTTCTGATTATTCTTATTTAGCCTAGAGAACGAACGCTCAAAAAGGGCTTGTAAACAAACTTTTTGATCCTAATGATTTTATTTCTAAGATGTGTTTGGAGGTGTTTGGTGATAATTATACGAAAAGTCCCCGGCCCTACCGTATGAGCCAACTCCGTAGCGTAACAAAATTTGCGGATTTGTTAAGTTTTCCCTTTGTATCTCTTGAATAGCCGATCGTAGTGGGAAATGGCCAATTATAAAATAAAAGCTGCCTTGAGAAAATACTTTTGTTCTTTTCGTCAAACATTAACCCTATCATAAATGTATTTAGAAAAGACTAGAGACCATTAAACATGGTGGCGCATAAGAGTGAAATTGTTTGGCTAAGGATGCAGGTAATCTGTATTTAATACTCACATATCAGATTTAGCTCCAAACCTCCCACAAAATTAGTTGTTCTCTAGTGCCCTCTATTCCATCTTGAACTCAACGTTTTTTTAAATAACTATAACATCTAATCTATTTGAGATAAAATATTAAACGGTATATGTATTTTATAGGAAATTTTATGGTCTACAACTTTTATTTCAGCAGTTTTTGCTATAAACCCTATACTTTAGGAGCTAGGACACAATATTTGCCGAAAAACGTCGTGTAAAAGCGATGTTTAAAAAAAATGTCAATTCTTGACAGCGAATATCTCTTCAACGGATAGAGATAGAGAAAAAACGCATAGAAGAAAACTTGTAGAAAATTTAATCAGCTTTTTTTTATAATTGGTCATTTCCCACTGCGATGGCCTGTTCAAGAGATGTAAACGGAAAACCAAACAAATCCGCACATTTTGTTACGCTACTTTTCGTATAATCATCACCAAACACATCCCAGAAATAAAATCATTAGGATGAAAAAGTCTGTCTACAAGCCCTTTTTGAGCGTTCGTTCGCTAGGCTAAATAAGAATAATCAGAAAATGTCTTCTAATCATATTAATGCTATTACATATACGTGGAGTCGTAGCGATTTCACCGTTTTCCGGTTTTCCGGCTTTTTCTCGAGAACTGTTAGGCCTACAGGAATGCATCTATGCTTAAATAAAAGGTGATAAAATGTCCTACAATTTTTTCTTTCATGACAACGGTCGTAGGGCACGTCGTTGTGGCAATATCTGGCTCGAATCATGGATGATACGTTAAAAACAGATTTAGGGAAAATGCCTATCTTTGAAGAGCTGTATCTCGGAAACTATTATACTTACAGACTTCCGGTTAGGCTCAAATGGTAGAAAATTTAGTCCAGTTTAAAAAAGATAATCGTATTCTTTGCACTAAAACTCATAGTTTTTTATCTACGAGGCTAAAAATGAAAAAAGTCCGAAAAAATCGCGGTTTTTGGTGCCCCCCCCAGTTTCCACAAGTTTTTCGAAGTTGCAAAATTGAGTATTTACTACTGGGACCGAACCTAACACCATGAAAAAGGCAAACCTAACATAGGATTTTTTGCAATGTTTGTATATTTTTGTGTTTAAATTGACTGTACTAGAGGTAACGGCCCGAAGAAAAATGCCAGTTGCCATACTGACTGTGAATTGCAGTAAAGTGAAGAAACTCTGTCCGTGAGTATGCTTTGAGATAGACTATAGTTATAACAGATACCGCTGAATCTGTCCAAAGAGTCTAGTTCAATAGTGATGAAACAACAAGAAAAGAAACTGGTACTCAAAAACTCAGAATATGGGTGATCATTAAAGCTATAGTACGTAACAATCTCCATATAATTTTCATTGGGAGTTACCAAGCGTGTAAAAGTTTGCCCCCCCCTCCAGGATTGTTATTAATGACCCGCTGAACAATATTAGAGGGGGGGTAAAGTTGAACGGCCGCCATATTGTCCGCTATCTTGAAAATACCCGCGAACCTATTTTTGGCTATATCTTAGCAACCGTATGTCCAAATCGAACGTACGTAGACTCTAATTGCACAGTTTTGTATTCCTAAGATAAATTGTTATATAACCGAAATTGATAATCCTAGCGGATTTAATGTTTTTGGGCTTAAAAGCTTAAATTATGGAATATGTAAAAAAAACGCTAAAAAACATATCACTTTTGATTTTATTATTATTAATCTTTTAGATCTCGCTTTTATGAATAAAATGCAAAAACAATCAACGGAATCCGAGCACTGGTTACCAAAATATACAAGATTTAGGAATAGGTACCGCACCTTTGCTCAGCACACAATAATTGGGAGTTACAGGTCAAATTGAAAATTTCATAAGTTTGTTCTCTACAAAATGTGCGAATTAATACTAAATACATACATCAATTTTTGAAGGCTTATGCCCCATTCGCGATTCACTCGCCCTCATAAGAATAATGATCGCCATGACATGAATCAGATCCGAAAAACCGTACCTACCGGTGAATAAATCGAAAATAACCGAATTAATACAAATTTTATAAATGAATCATTTTTTATATATTTTTAAAAAGTTTTATGCGTTTCGCACCTTGTCGTTTTTTTAATTAATTAATTTAATTTAGGCTTTTAGGGAAAAGAGGTGACCATCAAATGACAAGTATTATTATACGGAACACTTTACGCAGACATTTGCAAAGAGCAGTGCAATTTAATGATTTTTTTCTTGAATTGCATCAGTTTCCACAATTCTGCTTGTAACCACATTTAAGAATCTCAATGCAAGCGGGGCTGACTTCCGGAATTGTTATCCACACGGGAAGGAATCTGTGATCGAGTTTCTTCCACCCATGTTGAATTGGATGTGGGGCTTGAAGCTCAGCCTTATGTGCCCTGCTCCAAATGGTAGCTTGGTAAGCTGCTCTCTTGCAGTGTAATAGGAGAACGTCTTGTGTCGGGTGCATCATTTGTAAACTTTTGTTTCGGTGACAGAATATTAACTTTCGTTGTTGATTAATGGATTCTGCACCGTCTCCATAAACTTGAATAAAGAAAGGCTCAAAGCTTTGAACTTTGTAGACTCCAAATTTCACCACTGCGAATGGATTTTCCATAATTTGGACGATGACCTGAATTACAGTGTCTGGGTTCCTTTTCCAGGCACTGAATTCCGTCCTTTTAGACTTTTAGAGCGTCCTCTCAGTGAGGAAGTGGAGTCACAACCCGTAAGTGTGGTGTGACAAACAATGGACGTGCAAACTACACTGCTCTTTGCAAATGCCCTTGTGTAAATTAATCCGTATAATTATTGTCATTTGATGTTCACCTCTTCTTCCTAAAAGCCTAAATTAAATCAATTAATTAAATAAACGAGAACAAAAAAAATTATTAATTTATAAAATTTGTATTAATTCGGGTATTTTCGTTTTATTCACCGGTACGGTTTTTCGGATCTGATTCATGTCATGGCGATCATTACTCTTATGGGGGCGAGGGAATCGCGAATGGGGCATAAACCTTCAAAAATTGATTACACTTAATTAATGCATGTATTTAGTAGTAATTCGCATATTTTGTAGAGAGCAAACTTATGAAATTTTTAATTTGACCTGTAACTACCAATTATTGTGCTCAGCAAAGGTGCGCTACCTATTCCTAAATCCTGTATATTTTCGTAACCAGTGCTCGGATTTCGTTGATTGTTTTTGCATTTTATTCATAAAAGCGAGATCTAAAAGATTAATAATAATAAAATCAAAAGTGATATGTTTTTTAGCGTTTTTTTTACATATTCCATAATTTAAGCTTTTAAGCCCAAAAACATTAAATCCGCTAGGATTATCAATTTCGGTTATATAACAATTTATCTTAGGAATACAAAACTGTGCAATTAGAGTCTACGTACGTTCGATTTGGACATACGGTTGCTAAGATATAGCCAAAAATAGGTTCGCGGGTATTTTCAAGATGGCGGACAAGATGGCGGCCGTTCAACTTTCCCCCCCCCCCCTCTAATATTGTTCAATGGGTCATTGATAACAATCCTGGAGGGGGGGCCAAACTTTTACACGCTTGGTAACTCCCAACATTACATTGTTACGTACTACTAGTGAGACCCTACTGTTCAACTTATAGGTAGAAATCTCTAACAGAATAAAAAATTCTACACCTGTTAGAAGAAATGGGAGAAAACTGCGCGATCTTTGATAAAATCAAGTAGAGTGTAGTTCAAATAATTATGAAAGAAATTGTGACCTATAAGGTAGATGCTTCAAATGGTAATCATAAAAACTGATTATTTTTTATTTAACACAATACGTTTCCACACTATGTATCATTATCAGTGGCGTAACTTCAAAATTTGGGCCCGGAGGCAAGAATTTTTTAAAGGCCCCTTTTTGGCAATTAAATAGTAGAATAAAGGGTAGCATGATAATAAAATAATCAACAAAAACCATTTCTTGAAGTTTTATTGCACAAGACAAAAAAAGATTGGTAACCTCTCCGATCTTCATGAAATTTTGGTTTTAGACTAAATCGGGTGCGAGGAATCGAAAAATGGCCTCACTTTTATTCTGCGAGTTCATCTTCCCACCGAAAAAAATTCCCAAAGTCCAAATTTCGCGAGTACCCCCCTACAAAACGCCCTATCTCGGGTTTTTATAGACGAAGGGGGGTGATCGATACCTTTTTGGAAAGAGGAAGGTTTAGATAATTAAATAAAAATTTTTCAGGTCGATCGGACCCCCCGTTGAGGCACAGGGTCTCTCCAAAGTTGAGGACACCCTGTGGCCCAAGAGATTTCGACTTTGGGAATTTTTTTCGGTGAGAATATGAGCTCGCAAACCAAAAGTGTGGCCAGTTTTGGATTTCTCGCACTCGATTTAGTCTAAGACTAAAATTTCATGAAGATCGGACGAAAAATGCCAATTATCGATTTTTCTATGTCCTGGACCCCAATAATGGGCGTTTCTGGAGGTTAAATGGACCGGGGGGGATATCGAAATTTGGTCAATCTCTACGATCTTCATCAAATTTGGGTTTTAGACTAAATCGGGTGCCAGGAATCCAAAAATGGCCTCACTTCTGGTCTGCGAGTTCATCTTCCCACCGGAAAAAATTCCCAAAGTTCAAATTTCGCGAGTACCCCCCTACAAAACGCCCTATCTCGGGTTTTTATAGACGAAGGGGGGAGATCGATACCTTTTTGGAAAGAGGAAGGTTTAGAAAATTAAATAAAAAATATTTCAGGTCGATCGGACTCCCGTTGAGGCACAGGGTCTTTCCAAAGTTGAGGACACCCTGTGGCCCAAGAGATTTGGACTTTGCCAATCTTAACCTTCCCAACTATGTTGATATGTACCTACCGTATGCAAATACAAAATACAGTAGTTTTAATGCGAAAGTATAGTAGGTATTTTGCACATATGGAAAATACAGCAACAGTTCAAGTCTCGTACGTCGGAATTTTGCAATCGTCGGGCCCTTAGGCAAACCGGGCCCGGGGGCGATTGCCTCCTCTGCCCCCTCGGTAGCTACGCCACTGATCATTATCAGGAGATCAATAGATTACTGCTTCTTATATGTTACACATTATAATGGCACATAGTGTCGAAACGCGTTGGGTTACTTTTCAAATCAAAAATTAGTGGGTATATTGTAGTGCTCATTATTACAATTACTTACTTATGTGGTTCCAAGTTTGGATGTAATTAATTCCAGATACTTTAAATCCAATGTTCGGACTTGAATATAAAGATTGAGACCATCTGCAACTTCTTTTGTTATTCATAGATTAGCATAAAGATCTCAAGATGAAAATGGTTAAAGAAGAAATTAAAAACTACAGTGAAAAGTACTAAAACACGTTTATCCCGCCATTAGTCGCCAACCTCCTCGAGGACTCAAAGGCACCTCGCAGACTGAAGAAATACCACCACCTTGATCTCGCTGGTAGATTCCATTAGATGAAAATTGAAGCTAAGTGACCAATAGGGATGTCAGGTCGTAGACCTGAACCTTCTACACAAATTATAAAAAAGCTATCCTTCTGCGTTAGGTCATTACTTCTAATCTAACGTACGCCCTTGAAGGGTATTAGGTAACTGTCTTAGAATTTTTGAAGAGAAGTTATACAATTACATTTAATTGTACTTATACGAATTTTTGTATTAGCCAAGATGGAAATTAGTCTTCTAGTGCTACAATAAATCGTCAGAAAAATGTAAAAGCCGTGATCTATTATATGTAATTTGTTAATTCTGAAAAATGACCCCAATCCACAATAAAATTCCAACTTTTGTTGTTTGCCTTTGTGTACACCACTGTTAGTATTGTCGTGAGACTGCAAGTTTCTGACAGCTCCATGACACGTCAAATTTTCGTTTCGTACAATAGAATATTTTACGCAATTGTTTGGCAAGGTGATATAATGTTACAGTACACGGTGATCACCTATAATTAATGGTACGTCAGCCGTAAGTATTAAAGTGCATCCATCTGCTTTGTTGGTAATTCTTTTCATCGGCTCCTGTAGCCAGCCGGTTATAGACTAATGCCTTTTGTACCACATCCCTTTCATATACAACTTGCTTCTTTTCTATTCTGTTTCCTTTACTGTATATAAACCTCTATCATTATTCAATAAGATTTTAATCCATCTTTAGTCGACCTTTATTGTTTTTCCGACGAACCGAATTCTGTGAAAGGTTCCTTTTGTTTATGAACGCGTCTTTCTTTACTTTTTTTTAAACCTCGCGATGGTAACGCGGCGTTTTCGTTTAAGAAAATTGTTTTCGTCGTACACAAAATTAACAAAAAACAAAATATTAAAGAACGAAATAGGAAATTGAAATTACAGAAACAAATTGCACGCTGCTTAAACTTTCAAAGCTAACGGATTCAAATTCAGAACTCAAAGAAGTTAATGGAAAGCCTCAGAGGCGTTTGTTCGAGTCCTCTTTGACAAACACAACACTGATCTTAAATTATTATTTCGTATATTTATTTTCTACGTTTACTTTTTATTATGAACTTTATAAAAGGTAAATACAAATATTTCCGACGTAGCACTTGATTTCAAGATGAAGTATTACCAAGAATCTGAAAACGAGAGAAAACAACTAAGTTTATTAAGAATATAAAGAATGAATGTTTAAATTTATCTTTCATTTCAATCTTTGAAACCATTATATACAATTACAGGGTTATATAAAATATAATTAAGGGTAACAAAAAAAAACGGTTACTTAGACCAAAATTGTTTTGCTAATGGATTAAGGGCGATAAGATAGGGGTGCCAAATTTTGCAATTTATGTTTGTCGGTGTTTATATGTTAAAATATAGTTAATGAAGCATTGTCACGTTTACGTAATTGTATAGGTTCTCTGTTAATACAGATTGAGATTAACTCTTTTATAGCGTATGGCCTTCTAATACATCCCAGAAGCAGCATTTTCACTGTAAATACTTATCGAAGTACGATTTAATTTTCCAATAAGATGAATAGTATAGGTAAGTATATTCAGGCGTCACAGTATTACAAAATGTCACTTTCTGAAGAAGAAAAGGGGCGATTTCTGCAGTGGTTATCACTTATCGTGCAAGACGGCATTTTTGTTGTTCTGGCAACTAATGTTTGTAGGTAATAATAATAATAATAAAGTTCACTTTGTACATAGGGTACCTACTCATTCGTTATTATTATAGTTGTGTGTGACATTATTCAATATTATATTATGTATAATGTACCTATATGTTTATTTTTGTATATGTATGTGACCATACCTATAGTATATACAACTGTCGCAGATCCAGCATTCTTGCCTCCTCAAACAGTAAATTAGATGAATAATCTAGAGGTTTTATTATAAATGGTTTTTAATATTATTTACAGAACATGTGACTCCAATAATACATAATAAATGATTTTTATTTCCCATCACGTATTTTCGAATGTGAGGCATTCATAAAGGCAAGGGAACGCCTATACTCCATACGCTCGGCAGTGTCCCTTTTCTCATTAAGTCGTAAATCAAATCTCATTTATAACGCAATCGATAGTTTCATTCAATATGCACCTCTAATGCAAAGTAAAAACCAGTTCCATACGGGCGAAAGTTGTTTAAAACAAATCTTATGGAAACTGGAATACAATAGAACAATAGATTTGAACTACCTAACTGGCAGCGGTTCTCAATAGAAGATACACTAGTTTCATTATGAAATTGTGATGTTTCTATTAATAATTGATATATTACTTTGTAATGAAACTATTAACAACCGCTGACTAGGCAGGTAGTTGAAAGCTATTGTTCTATTGTATTCAAGTTTCCATAAGATTTGTTTTGAACAACTTTCGCCCGTATGGAACGGGTTTTTACTTTGCATTAGAGGTGCATATTGAATGAAACTATCGATCTCGTTATAAATGAGATTTGATTTACGGCTTAATGAGAAAAGTGACATTGCCGAGCGTATGGACTATAGTTGGAAATGAATAGATTACACAAGAGGAAGTAACGAAGATTCGCCCTACTAAAATCTTAGACTTTCTGAAAGATACAGGTATTTTTGAAGGGTAGACAACACCGGGGAGCACAATAGACCAAAAGGTCGCAGTGCGGGAACCTATTGGAACCACCCCCAGCAACAATAATAATAATAATAATAATAAATAAGAATACAAAAAAAATTACGAATAATATAAACATCAAAGAAAAGTTGTAAAGGAAGGGTATTACAAAGTGTATTACAAACGTTTGAGAAGAGAGTGGCAGCTGCGGAAATCAAAAATTGTGTTATGAAGCATTGAAGACATTGCGAAAGAGATACATGAAACAGATTAAAGGTAAAGATGGTTCGATGATAATCAACGAAAACGAAATAATGGAAAGAAGGAGAGAATACTTCGCCGAACTGTTGCCAGCAAGATACAACAGCAAGATTGAAGAAACAAGGGATGAAGGGGTGTAAAAAATTTTATATAAATGGAAGGGGTAGATGCGATTTTTTTGAAGAAATTTATCTTTATATAAATAATTTAATAAATAATTTAAATAAAGATTTTATATATCTAATTGACTATGTATATTGCAGAAAATACATAATACTAAATAATTTAATTAATATTCGTATAATAATTACATTGTTACATACTAACTAATAATTATATTTATTACACGTTAACAAAAATTACTTAATGATAATTTAACTTTTTACCATCTGTATGATCAATTTATTTGATACGATGTATTAACTATCTATTAAGTGTAATTAATCTATTATTCTTTTAATGTTTTTCCAAGAATTCTCCGATGATTGTATATTAATTTAAGGTTATTAAAGTAAACTAAACGTTTGTTGTTAAATGGGTGTGAATAGTGATTACTAGGTAGCGTGTATTTTCAAACAACATGGCGGATTTCCCAAAAGGAACGCTCAATCGAATTCAAATTCGACTAGAAACGTTCGCACAGCGATGCTTGATATTGCTACGGAATTGTCTGTGGGGTTGGTGACGCTAAAAGATCGGGATAATTTGAAAGTCGGGAAGCAGATGATCTCGACAAATTTAATTTTATACTTCGACAACCACTTAAAATACGATACAAATGGAAGTGAAAAGGAATGCGGTTTCTTGTGACTGTTTTCAGAGATCGAAGGAGACAACAAAAATAAGAAAAGGACAATAGAAAATCTAGCATCGCACCCACTACGTTAGAAAACTAGTGAACTAGAACAAAAACCTGTAACAAAAGGAACTTTTTGTGAGCTTTATGCAAATGTCGAGCGAGGATGTTACAAATCTGCGACTTATCCTCCCGCTGCAAAGAGAGAATTTCACCCACCATAATGTCTGATAGCTAAAGTGCAAAATAACATTCTTTATAGTACGATGATTCAATTTCATGACCAGCATCCTGTATTGTATATGTTTTAATATTTTCCGCCTAGGGAGTACAGTTGGAATACTATAAAAGGATAAGTTTAGTTGAATTTAGTGTAATTTCATGGCACACAACATATGTACAAGTCAGTGAGCTTAGTTGCTTGTGTGTATGTAGGTATATTTGATATCAATCGTTCTTTAAATAAGTATAATTTTTATGAATTATTTATATTTAGTGTAAATCTATTTATTTGACAAATTAGCACAATTTTTGGAAGACATTACACAATAAATTTTTTCTGACATCACAAGTAAAAGTTCTGCTTGAGCATTTTTTGCAAAAAGCTTACTTATACCATACGTATTTATGCTTCTAAAATAAGTTTTATCCATTACTTTCTTAAAGAGTTTGTAACTGACCAACAGAAGGCCACAGCCTTTGCAGAACATCTCGCATCAGTGTTTGAACCCTTTCCTTCCTCAATCACAGCAGATGAAGAAGAAAGCATCATTAAAGAACTACAGATCACGCACCAGATGGACCATCCAATGAAAATAATTAAAGCTCATGACCATGAGGTTAAAACAGTTATAGACACAGAAACCAATCCAAAAAAAGCTCCTGGATATGACTTAGTCACTGGGAAAATACTGAAAGAACTCTCTCAAAAATGCGTTACAGCAATAACACAAATTTATAATTCCATCCTCAGAACAAACTACTTTCCTTGTCACTGGAAAGTAGGACAAATAATAATGATTCCTAAACCAGGCATAGCCCTAAATGATGTAACTTCATACCGTCCAATTAGCCTACTTCCTCTTTTATCCAAAATTTTTGAAAAACTGTTACTTAAACGTCTAATGCCCGTCATTGAAGAAATGAATCTAATACCCCTTCATCAATTTGGATTCCGCAAGGGACATGGAAGTGTAGAACAGACACACAGACTTATTCGAAAAATATCTAGCGACCTAGAAGGCAAAAGTTATTGCTCTGCACTCTTTATCGACATCAGCCAAGCCTTTGAAAAGTTATGGTACCCGGGGCTTTTCTACAAACTTAAAAAAGCTCTCCCGCACCCTTACCACTCCCTCCTTGAATCGTACCTCACAAATAGAACGTTTCAAGTGAAATATCGCGACGAAAATACCCAACTTTACTCTGTTCAATCTGGGGTACCCCAGGGCAGCATTCTCGGCCCTATCTCATACCTATTATACGTCGCAGACCCGCCCGAAACTAGAAAGACCATGACAGCTACATACGCAGACGACACAGCAATTCTATCCTCACATCCAAACCATGTAACAGCCACTAGGAACTTACAAAACCACCTGCATCAACTTGAAAAATGGTTAAAACGATGGCGCATAAAAGTGAATGAGAAAAAATCAGTCCACGTTACATACACACTAAGGAAAGATACCTGTCCCCCAGTCACATTAAATGGAAACTTAATACCACAAGAAGTAGAAGCTAAATACCTAGGCATTCACATTGATAGACGACTAACCTGGCGCACCCACATATTTACAAAAAGAAAACAGCTCGGACTCAAGTTGCAGCAAATGTATTGGATCCTCGGCCCAAAATCTAAACTATCAACAGAAATTAAACTCCTATTATATGTATAAGGCTATTCTTAAACCTATGTGGACATACGGGGATCAGCGAGTAACTCAAACCTTGAAATACTGCAACGCTTTCAAAATAAAGTCCTCCGAGCTATTGTAGATGCCCCATGGTACATCCCGAATAATCTCCTGCATTCTGACCTGAAGACACTAACCATCAAGGATGAAATAACAAAACACAGTATCAAATACAGAAATAGAATTTCCGTCCACCCAAACGATCTTGCTGTCTCACTCGTAAATGAAGACGAAGACGACAGGCGACTGAAAAGATTTAAACCTAGCGACTTTCCTACTCGATTTACCTAGACAACGAACATGTGATTCGATTGGATATAAGGGGACACTCGCTGGAGTGTTACCCTACATGTCATGTTTTATATTAGTTTTAAGTCCCTAGACTAAGGCCTACACATGTTGTACCTATAGTCCTCTATGGACTGAGCCGACTGATTGTATAATCACCTTGGAGTCCATAAAAAAAAGAGTTTGTTAGATGATGACTTGCCTTGCGGATTATATGTGGTTATAGTTCTAACCACCGCAGATAATATATTAAGGGCTGTTGATTCTGGCAAATTTTCAATATTGATACTCCTTGACTTTTCCAAGGTCTTTGATGCAATAGAGTCCAGGGGTTCGCAAACTGTGGTACATGTACCACTGGTGGTAGGTAATCACCTGATGATGGTACGTTTCATTTTTAAAAAAATAGTTTTATTTTAGACTTTTTATTAAACATTGTAAAAAAGTTGTTTGCACCTTTGTTCCACATATAGCAAAAATTATTACGGTTTGATACAAAAAATTTAATGGTGATACATGAACTTTTTAATGCAAGTTTCTGTGGTACAAACTTTGAAAAGTTTGAGAAGCTCTGCAATAGACAATAGACCATCAAGCATTTTAAACTATGTGGAACTCTGTATCACTGCATGTTAAAAAAAATAAAGTTGCATCAGTACGGAGATGACACACAGTGACAATGTGATTTTATTTGGTCTAATGTAGAATGAACGAATTAATGAAGACATACACTATCTGGTAAAAACTTCAGAAAGCTATGGTTTTCATATCAACCCAAAAAAAATCATCGTTGTAATTGATAATAACGTCTGTATAGAGAATCTGGGATTGCATATTGACTGGGATCTTAGATTTAAAAGCCATGTTTCCCATATGAAACGTAATGTATTTTATTTAACTTGTCTTTGGTCATATTTTACTGATTTAATTTTAATTTATGAGTATCCTTACTTTAACTAGTGAATTCGTCACTGACCTAATTTTTGCTCTATAAGAACCTTTGTATTACTTACTTAAATTCGTTAATTCTTAATTTGTGATCGAAAGATTATTGTTAATGTTTTAGTTTTGTCAAACAATTCGCTTATCTTGTTACCTTTAATATTTTGCCCACATTCAGTCACTATTTATGCATATCATTCCCTACAGAAATTGTTATGTCAATTTCCTATTGATTACGCTGCTGGAGAGTGTTCACGTTTTTATATTGGACCGTTTATTGCCCTCGGCCCTATGCTTAATGGTTTATGTTACAGATCTTAGGATGGCACCTCTTTGATCAAAGACACCATTACTGGATTATAAGGTAAGAAGTTTGATTTAACCACACGCTTGTTGTGTCAATCGTATTCAGCCATTTTACCTTTGACTAACCTCATTAATTGTAAGTTTACTTGACCCTACGGTCATATAAAGGTACATAGATACCCGAATATCCCTTATTATCAAGCATTATAATACGCTGTTAAAGTTAACGCTTCGGAGTTTGGCAGTTTCATGTAGTCAGCACAAAAACCATTTTACTTATTACGAGTAAGATCAAATACTATTCATGTATATTAATTGTACCTACTCTCCATGGTTTAAACACAATATCATATTGGTGTATATCTTCTTTATACTATAGGTAATGTTGAGCACAGCACGTGTCCTAGCATGCATTGTGACATATCCTGTAAAAGTCTAAAACTCATTTGAAAGTCTAGTCAAGCAATTCCATTAAACTATCTAAATATCATTAAAATCTGCAAAACGAGCTCCATTGTAAATTACAATAAGTTGCTAGAGGCAACGGGTGTGTTAAACTTTCACTATTAGTAAAGGAAGCTGGAATAATAAAGATGTAATTTACTTAGATGACTTAATGATAAATTTTGTTATAATAATAATTATTACTCCATCCGCCATTTAAACTGTTCATTTCGCGCAATTAACAATGATACATACGGACTTGTCCGAGTCTTTTATGGTATAAATTGTTTGAAACTAGTACAACCTGTATGATACGGAAGCAGCTGATAAAAGCTTTATAAAAATAGAGTATTAATAAAATTTTCTCATTGTAAAGTAAAGGAATTTGTACGTAGGTATACGTAGAAATGCGCAAAAGAATAATTTTATATGAGTTCGATGCAAGAAAAATTGTGCTTGTTGCTACATTAGAATCGGACGGGAGAAAGTTACGCACAACTGCTCCAGAACAAATTTACATCCAAAGGAATAACTTGACATGTCTACTTATCTAGCGGTTAAAGAATGTCCTTATATGTATTTAGATTGTGTAGCGACGCACGCAAGAATAGATTCTATAGCACAAAGGCCGCCGGCTGATTTTTCTTGTTCCCTATAAAACAATGTTATAGAAATTGTAGTCTCTTCGATCGAATAGAATGGTTACTTTTAATTTCATGTCATTGTACCTTGTTTCAAACAGAAACTCGTGTTGTTTAACGGTTGTGTAATGACAGATATGCTCTTTTTTATGTCCTCTCCCGTTTATTACAATAAATCACATCGCGTAACAATCGCTTGTACTAATTTCGTAATTTTGCAAGTCATCGAAAATAAAAGCTGTATGAATATACATGTTAGATAATTATGACAGCTGTTCGCAGGTAGCCATAACCCGAAATCAATGAAATAATGAGTTATTGCAGCAACTTCAGTGAATGCGCTACCGTATGCATCTTTAACACTATCCATAAGGCGTATTAATTAATATTGTAAGATATATAAGGTAAGATTGTTACGAAATCTAATTTTAATAATTGAATATAATATGTTAAAGATTTCTATGAATAAATGCCGTTTACATAATATGCTCAAACTCAAGTGGATCCCAATCAAATACATGTAGGTAGGTACCTTTCTTTGGTCGTGTTATTATCTTATTTATCTAAATATAATAATTTTTGACTCATTATATGTCTAAGGATGTAAACGCTTATTGAATTTATGTTTTTCAACTTTTTAAATATCCCGTTTATATAAAAATTCCACGTGTCTCTTGCGTACAATTTATTCCAAACTTTGTATTTCTATACCTATCCCTTTATAAATGGGTTTTCTATAATGTAACTATTAAATCGTTATAAATCATTATGTCGGCACGAATTTCGTAATACATAGCTTTTCGACAGAAGGATTATTTTATGATGCAATTTAATTAACATTATGAAGTTGTATTTACTTCACTTCACTTCACAAATTATCAACAAAAAGTTTTCTTATTTCGCATTGTTATTCTATACAACAATAATGTACGATAAAATCAATTAAGATAGTGAATACAAACTACAGAGAATGAATTAGTACAAAACGTAGTTTTAATATAACAGAAAAGGGGAGTAACCAAAGTATTTGTTAAGGAAAAACACACAACAATTTAATTTGACAATAGAAAAAAGTAGGAAGTGTAAAGGATGAGGCACACTTTTAATGAGATTTCCAAAAATGCCGGAATTTGAGAAAATTTTAATAGTAAAAACACGAATTATATTAAAAATACAATAAAAGTATAAAGATTGGTGTTTTCTTTAAAAAAGTAATACAAGTAATTTAATTTGATCTTGGGCGGCTGTCTAGGTTGTAATGTGCCGATTTTTTTGTGTACAGTACATAAGTATAGTTAATACTAGTTTTCAAAAATTCTTTATTGATTCCAAATCTCTGGTAATTTTTTTGATCGGATCACCCGTTCGCCGTCGGGACGCGATTAAAATTAAAATCACCCTTAAATATCTCGAGAACGACACAACCAATTGCAAAAAGAAAAAAGCACATTTCCTTTATTTTTTGAAACCTGTTGAGACATGATGATACGTAAACATCACCCTCACCCCCCCGTGGGGTGGAGCGGAGGTGAGTTTTGAAAACTTAAATGGGAACACCTATTTTTTTATTGCACTTTTGGATTCTCCATAAAAACTATTCTCAAATTGGAAATTTTTTGGGAGTGGAAAGAGGGAAAATTGTCACGTCCGCAGAAAAACGATCTTTTTTACTTTTTTCTCCTTCAACATTTTTTCGTGATTTACAAATTGTTATTGTTATTGTTGAAATTCCTACTTCGTGGAATCTATTAATGATTCATATAAATGAAACGGACACATAACGTAATAAGAAACTCTACAACAATATATTAAATGTAAAAAATGCAATACTTAGCTTCAATTGTTTCATTACAACATGTAAAATCAAGAAATTCTTGTCATCCTGATGATTACTTGTATTACCTTTTTAAAGAAAATACCAACCTTTTTAATTTAATTCGTGTTTTTCAAGATAAACCCCATACCCGCCACTGTATCTCGGGAACCAGTCATAGGATCGCTTTGGGTCCATGAGACTTTTTTGTCAGAAGGTCGATATTTACAATATACTAAAATTTTATCAAATTCCGTCATTTTTGGAAATCTTATTAAAAGTGTGCCTCATCCTTTGTTCATTAGTATAATTATGGGTATAAAATAACAAAATTGTTAATTTGCACAATTGGGTGTTTTTGAAAATTACGAGAAGAGAATTGACATGATAGCAAGTAAGTTAAACTTACCGCCCTAGGTCTAAGATTATCATGCATACGTACTTCAGAAGATAATATATTCGGACATTGTAATGACGTAATGAGTAACTATGAAGGATTGTTTCTTTTTTTTCCTTCGAATATACAATCTATCCTATTCATACAGAATTATAAGTATTTTGTGAATAACGATGTGTAGCCTTCAGTGGAATTTAGCGCAAATTTCCGCTAAATAAGTATTTTGTGTGGTTTATAACAATTAGTGCAAGTAGCTGTTTCAATTGCTAATTAGGTACTCTTGGGCGTGTAGAGTAAGGCTCCATTGAGCAACGTTATTACAAGCACAATAAGTTCGTACAACAGGAATAACAAGTAATAACTAAATATCGTTTTCAAAGCGTGTTAAGAGTTCGTTTGGTTTAAATGGCTTTAGGCGTTTGGGTTTTTGACTGTCACCCATTAGATTATTGACTAATTGGTTGGGATGAGCCGATAATCGGGCTTTATATTTTTTGCCTGATTTTTGCATTTCTTCTTTTATAAGTAGTTGGAATGCGTCGGTCACTTGGTATCAGTTTGTTTGACATATACCACTGAGCACTGACTATAGTACGTAAAACTTTATTTTGAAATCTCTCAATGATGTCCAGGTTGGAGATGCTAGCGGTTCCCCATAGGGAGAGTCCATAAGCCCAAATAGGTTTTAACACTACCTTGTAGATTAGGAGTTTGCTTTCTAAAGACAGTTTTGAGTTTCTTCCAATTATCCAGTAGTGCTTTCTGAAGCTGTTTTGGTTTGGAGAAGATATGGGTTCTCCAAGTGAGACGTCGATCTAAGTATTTCTCCATCGAGCGTAACGGGTGGGAAGTTATCACGGTTCATGGTGAAGGTGACTTGCTGTGATTTGCTTTCATTAATTTTGATTCTCCAAACTTTAAGTCATTGTTGAATTTTATTTAGACAGTCTTGCGGGATGCAGTTGTAGGATTACAATGGGAGGCCAGGACAGCCCTGTCATCAGCAAATGTTGCAGTTAAAGCTAATCTTGTGGTAGGTAAGTTTGATGTGAATAGAAGGTATAGAACAGATCCCAACACACTGTCTTGAGGGTTCACTTCACTTCACAAATTATTCACAAAAAGTTTTCTTATTTCGCATTGTTATTCTATACAACAATAATGTACAATAATCAATAATTAAGACAGTGAATACAAACTACACTATTGCTTATAACAGAGAGTGAATTAGTACAAAACGTAGTGTTAGTATAACAAAAAAGTGGAGTAACCAAAAGAGTTGTTAAGGAAAGGCACACAACAATTTAATTTTCCAATAGAAAAAGGAAGGAAATGTAAATTTGTTCATTAGTATAATAATAATATATAATAATAGTATAATAATATGTACCTATATAAAACAACGAAATTGTTTATTTGCACGATTGGGTGTTTTTAAAAAAGTATTGACATAATAATAGCAAATAAGTTAAACTTACCGCCCTAGGTCTGTGAATGTCATGCATATGTACCTCAGAAGATTATATTCGGACATTGTAATGACTAATGAGTAACTATGAAGGATTATATTGTTTCTTAAGGAAAATGGAAGGCTCTAGCGCAATCACACTTTATTGTAATAATTAACACGATAAAATTTCTCAATTGAAAAGGCACTCGATAAAGAGATTTAATATTTTTTTGATGATTTGAAATTATCCTGCGTAAAAATTACTCCATCACGCAAAAAATACTGTATAGGTAGTCCCGGTACTTCAAGCTTTGGCATTGACCTAGTAAACTCACTTTTACTACCCTTATAGTTTAATATACTATTTTTAAACAAAATAGTATATAATTTGTTTAGTTTTGCTGAAGAAAATGAACACGATATACCTACGGGTAGCCCATTGGTACGAGGAAGTCCAATATTTCATTCTATATCATACGGATTAAAAAATGTTTCAAATAAAAGTTGTAGGATACGAGCCATTGCATATTTGTGAAATATTTATTAACATACAGGGTTCTTCGAATTATGGTGCCTCCGTGTCCACCTGTTTTTTAAATGGAACACCCTATATTTGATGTTATATTCCGATTGCTCTCTTAAAATGCTCTATGTCCATCTTTCCGTTTTTCGTTTTAAATTCAGCGTTCCCAAGTTATGAATTTTTTTCGTGAAAAACATGGTCTGATTAAAACATACTTAGGCTCGTTCAGTTATAAAATATTAGGTCAATTTTTGGTACACAAATTAGTAAGGGTCGTTCCTTAGTGAATATGCAAATATTTATCGATTTATTTATACAGGGTGTTTGCAATAACCAGTAAAAAAATACTAGTTTTAGAAAACACATAGTACAGATATGAATTGTAGAGATTGAAAAACTTTATCGACCTACATAATAATATACAGGGTCTTCGATTTAAAATTCTGGGATTGTAAGATTACTATAATTAATTTGTTACGTACGTAGTAACCCACTTGGTCAGGTAGCCTAGGCACTGGCAAATTAGATGGGAAAATTACAAGAAGAAAATCGAGAATCGGATGTTTTTGGATCGCATGAATGTTATCCCCAACATGTTCTCAGAAAAACTAATTTCACGTTTTAAAGGTGTACCGTATGGCCCTCACGGTCTCCAGTTCTATGAATTTGTGATTTCTTCCTACTTTCATGACTACTGGTCGAGCGATCTTGAGGCATGTTATGGATGATTTTATGAAGAGGGTCGAAACTGCATTCAACGCGACGGACATACCTACATAAAATACATAACGTTATTACTAACATGATCTATAATTGGTTAAGATCGATGTAAAGCTATAGCGCACACCTTGGTGCGCTGTCGAGATGGTATTTTGTACAGTGCACGTTCAAGAATTAAAAGAGAGAGACTTTTTAAGTAGTTTGATAAATGGTTGTATATTTTGGCACATTGAAAGAAAATCGGCGTTGGTATTGATCCAAAGTGTGGCTGTGAGGAGTAATGCTACTTTTATGTTGATGTTGAGTGTCAAATTTGGCTAGGGTTTTTGTATATTTTGAGAAACGTGGTGCGAGAATCTGGAAGTATTATCAAAATTGAGGTACAGGTTTTCTGATCGAGTACATATGGACCACCACATCTTGCAGGTTGGTATCAGCACATATGAATACATTCGATCACCATCACTTGCGATTTAGTTAGGTTGAAGAATAATTTATGCTTCACGAATACATTGTATAATGCAGGTAAACGTGTAATTGTTATCAGAAATTGCGCCATGATCTCGGAATGCTTCAAAGATAGATGTACTTGTTTAATATGCTGAATAATGATGGACTAAGTGTTGAGCCCTTGTGTATAATCTTAAACGACATTTTCTGTATCAATTTAAAATGACAACTATCTGATATAAATTTCAAAGATTCTTAATAATTGAGTATGAGAAAGCCCGTTACCTTTATTAGCAATTGTTGGATATTTAAAAACGTTTAATACGTCATTATAAAACTTTTATCAAACTTAAGCATCTGAAGCATCGAAGTTTGGATTACAGAGTAGAACGTTAATGCATCTGTCAGAGGCGGGCCTTTTATTTCATTTTACGACTGCATTAATTGCTCCGAGTTCATTTGCGCTTTGTTCATAAAATTTTTATTATAAAGCTGTTAAAACTCTTTGTAACATTAAACAAACCAATTTTTACCCGAACGCGGCCGTGTTGTATTTATTTTTTGGTTACCATCCAATGAACATACCTGATTGTAAATTTATAATACGTATGAAATCGAATCGTATAAATATTTTAATGATTTTAATTTATGTAGGTACTTTGTATTTATGTCTTAATTGTACTACAACCATAATGAACCTTACTTTATTTATGTATCGAGTGCAGGATGAAACAAACACAAACGAAGCCTTGATTAACTTGTATAAACTAGGACGTTTTTAAGGCGACATTAAATTGTAATTAATGGGCAATGACCGGATCGCGAACCAGTCTTTTATTGTAATTAGTTGTAGTTTCCTTTTCTCTGAAGGGATCATCTATTCATATACAATTAAATCGGATCAATGAGTTTTATCTTGAATTTTAACATGACTTTCAATTACGATTGCTTAATTGATTACAATGTAAATCTATATCCCCTAAGTAAGATTGCATCTTTACCATTCAATTTTGTAGAAAAAATTAATTTTGACAGACGATGTTTAATATTAAATAGAAACAAAATTACATTTGACTAATTAAAAGATAAATTAACATTAAAAAATGGATATACATTCCAATGATAATCGTTCAGTGAAATTTGTGATTATGATATGTCAAGGCTATATCGCACGTTCCCAATTACAAACGTCTGCTACTGAAGACATTTTTGACATTAACCTTTTCTTATTTACTTTATTCAGCTTAATGCGTGTGGGAGATTCATAATTAAATTTTTCTGTATTAATTTTTGTAATTGCATTTCTGTTGCTTAAGATGCACCTTAAGGGTAAAATTCGAAACCGCGCAAGAAGGTCAAAATAGCTCTTTGTCATTTTGAGCGGAACGCTTTTACACCTGCTATGTGTACAAATACAATTTTTCAATCTTGCCAACTTTTGCCCTTTACATTCGATTTGATTAAGTGTGATGACGTCTACTTTCTTGTCTATGTTCATTCCCAATCCTTTCAGATATTGTTCGTCTTTAAAAAGCTGCTTACAATACTGTGTCATTAAATTGCATTTCAATCTACATTCTCAAATCCATTAATGAGCGCCTAAGCTGTTGAGAACATAAAATGTGATATGAGGATCAAGACTGGGATTCTATGAACAGATCGGAAATTAGTGAAACTTTCTGAGCCCAAGTTATACATGCTATAAGTGTAGTAAATTGGTATATCTAAATTCTGTAAATGATATACAACAACAACAACCCATTTCTTTAACTGATAGTGCAGTGATCCAGCAGGAACTTAATTACAATTTTCCCAAACACAAAACACATTGAACATCTTTTTGGGTTTTCCCAGCTATCGCCATTCTTAGATAAAAGGTTGTGTACATCTATTAGTAATTTTGGAAATTTCATCAGCCTACCATTGAACGGCCCTCAAACGACGACGAAGAGTCTAGGGCGTAATTTCCACTGGTCACAACGCGCAGCGCCTTTTAAGCCGCCATCTTGGTCACAACCTGCACTTCTAAATTTGGCGATATCGTCCACTTTGGCCATAACGCCCACCGCGTACTATGCCACGCTGGTGGTTACAGCGTCCACTTTTAAATTTGGTAATAACCTCCACTCTGGTCACAACCTCCACCGACCTTCTGGTGATATTGCCCACCGACGTTGGTGGTAACGTTAATTTTTTTTCTGGTCATAACGTCCACTACTAGTATTGATCATAAGAGCTACTTGGTACCAACGTCCACCAATGCACTTGCGCCACATTGTCACTGAACAATTGCAGAGGTTCTAGATTTGGCGTAGATACAGACTGCCGCGCCTAAGACCATTGAATAACTGCGAATTCACTCAACGCTAATACGATTTGCTCTATAGCTATCTTATCACAAAAAATCTAAAAAATGATTCGAATGAAAGTTTCACCTAATCAAATTGTTTATAATTTAAAAATACTTTTGACTATACACTGTAGGATGGTCCTTATTTTTCGACTTTTGAAATATTATCGCGGCACCTTGCCATAATTATGATTCTCTACCATAAAACATGAAACCTTTTTTTTTCATTTTTGGACATGATTTGGGGGTTTCAAGAAACCAAGTCCTATCTCATTCCCCCTTCTTCTACCAAACGAAAATCTGCGAGGGCACCCCAACAATTTCAACCGTGACAAACGATGGTCACTTTACCAACTTTGAAAATCTGTTACCCCATTGGATGATGTACCACTTTGTCCTGACGGAATAGGTGTAACCAGCTAGGTTTAGCTCTCTCTTTTCAGTGTTCCAGCGTGTGCAGTTTTGTGTAATAGTGCGTGTTGTTCCCGTTGGTTCATTTGGTAAGAGTTTTCATGTTTTATTTTTTATTGTTGTTTTATTTTATTTGTCTTTTGTTCTTGTCCTGATGAAACCCCTTACTTTACGTTTACTTTTTCAACATTGACACGGTCCTACCCCGGAAGTCGTCTATATCTCAATGATTTAAGGGTTGTTACCAGTATCCAAACTTTAAGAAAAACATTGTTGTCCACTTCAACTATGAGTTTCACTAATTGATTCCTGTAAGTATATTACTATTTTTTGTTCATTATTTAAAGTAGAAAGACCGTCATTAAACAAGGTCCCTCACCACTCTCCTACCCATGCGCGTCGGGATTGAGCAGTGACCTTACTACGCACTTCAGTTGGAATTAGTCATTAACCACAGAGCGCGCGCCATATGAACTTGCTTTGACTTAAAATGGCATCCACAAGTACCGGCGTCAGTCTAGAAATAAAACCAACATTTAGCTGATCAATCACTGCCTAAACTAAATCCGAGAAAGTTGCCTTCCTTAGTGAAGTATTACTTTTTTTTTACTATAGAAACGAAGAAAGAACAACCATTCATGAATCTGCGACTGTAACTGCATGCGAAGTGATAAGTTTGTGGGAAAAAGCTAGTATACCGGCAAGATTTAAAAAACATCAGTAAAATAGAAAAACACTTCACAGAATGGCAGAATCTGAAAAAAATAAAGACAACAAGAAGCATTAAGAACAAAGAACGAAGCTGGCAACAAAAATTAGAAGATTTGTTTGATATTTCTCATTGTGATGTGTTAATTATCATGATTGCTGTTTATTGGGACAACGAAAGAATGGACGCCAGGGGGTAATTGGTTCAGTTGACAGAAAAAGTTTTGAAATGAAAGAGAAAGAAGAACGTGAAAGAAAAAATATATCAACTTTGACAGAAAATGTTCGTCATCGACCACGAGCAGCGATGAAACAAGGGGATCTGATTTCGAAGTCTCATCAGAATCTCCGCAAGCGCAACCATCCTAAAAGCGAGTTCGAAAAGGTATTATTAATAGCCAATTAGCTTCCAGCCTTGATTGATCTTCAATTCGTCGGCACCATTTGAAAAATTTAACAGCAGTAGCAGTGTCTCAAAACCGAGTTTAAACATGATTTTCCATTAACAATTCATTGGGATGGAAAGTTAATTGAAGATATTGCTGGGCATAAAAGTGTAGATCGTCTGCTCATGTTGGTATCTGGACATGGGATTGAATTATGGTATTTGCTGGAAGAGCTGGTGTTTTTTGCATTTTTTGACGATGAATTTTCACTTCATGATAAGAAACGAATGGTAGATGCATCGAAGGTACAGAAGATTCATTCGATGCGAGTAGTAAATGATATTGCTGGGTGTGGTGTTGCTTTAATTGAGGAACTTAATCAAATGTTAACCACAGATGAAGTAATTTGCTTTTTTTGATAAAGTATTATAGAAAAAAATACCCTAATTCCAAGACATCAACCCTTGTATCGCAGTAATACATGATTTTAATATTTCAATGTACCTATTATATGTTTTATTTTGTAATAGTAACGACAACTTTGGAGTTGATGGGATCCATATACGATGTTGTAAAGGTATCTCAAAATGGGGGTTACAGCGAATAAAGGTGAGTTAATCATAGTCACAAAACCTTCCCCATGAGGTGTTTATTACAAAAATAAAGTTAAAGTTGAAGTTTACGTTAAGAGCAAAGATTAATATCTAAATCTAATAAAATGCTAAAAATTATGTTGAAGATACATGAAATTACTGGGAGATTAAATTGAAGGTTAAATTAAGCAAAGATTAACAATAAACTGATAATCGTTTGCTAATAAGTCAATAAATTACAAAAAGGGGGTGGGGGGCAAATTACGACATGTTTCGACATTTAGTGAATGTCATCATCAGGTAATAATATAATAACTGGCAAAAGTTGAAGTGATGAAGTAATGAGGTCGAGTGATGGCGAAAGTTAAAGTAATTAAAATTTACATTGGCGGAGCCGTCAGGTTCAAATCAAAGCCCTAATAAGGGCTATTGTTAATCTTTGCTTAATTTAACCTTCAATTTAATCTCCCAGTAATTTCATGTATCTTCAACATAATTTTTAGCATTTTATTAGATTTAGATACTATTAATCTTTGCTATTACCTAAACGTAAACTTCAACTTTAACTTTATTTTTGTAATAAACACCTCATGGGGAAGGTTTTGTGACTATGATTAACTCACCTTTATACGACAACTTTGGGTGCTAAATGTCCTGATCAATAAATAAATTTTCCAATTAATGTAGTGTTCTTTGTTTTGTAATTAAATTTCAAACCTTGGTAGCAACCCCTAAATATTATTTTAAAATGTTGATAAAATTACTTGATTAGTTACTTAAGGTATATGTATAACCAAATTATGTGATGCCCCGCCAAATAAAAGAAAAGTGTTTTTTAGTCAAATAAGTACCACCCTACTATACAGCGTGTCCCATTTAGACTGGGCAATTGTTACTTTTTTGGATTTTTGTACAATTAATCCATGTCGTAAGTTAAAATCTTACAGTAGAATCAACGTAAGGAAGTGTATGCCAATAGAGGGCTCACCAATGCGAAGGCGAGTTTAATTTAAGAGAACATTATTTTTTATTTTAATTTAATAAATTTTGTTGGAGAAGAATGTAATGCCAATAATCCTGACACTTGTGACAGTTGTCTGGTAAATTTCAAATGATTAACAACATAGCTAACTACTGGGCAAGGGGAAGTCGCTTACAGCACCACTTGACAGCTCCCAAGCAGTAGAAGGAAGAAATAATATTATTACCCAAAGGAAACACTTAGGACCCATTTGAAACGATGTTTCGTATTACCAATAAGTCTGTGTAATTGTAAATTTAAAAATTCTTTAAACCGAATTTAGATATATTCTATGTTTCTTCAAGATAAAGTGTTTTCTCATTTATTCAATCGATAAAAAGGTAGGTATGCGATTAATTTATTTAAACGATTTTACCTGTCAAAACGTATGCCAAACTGCGTTTTAAGTAGTAGTAAAAATTTTTCTTGAACGAAGTGAGTTTTCATGTATAGGTGAACCTGTTAAAGTTCATTCAACTTTTTATCTAAAGAGTTTGAAAGATTTGCAAAAGAAGAATCTTCAAGCGTCCGGTCAATTGTCTTGTAGGGGAACTAACTTTTCTCTAATTCTCTTTTCAGGTGTGAGTTTGTAAGAAGCTTAAGTGTATTGACACGCATTAATTTAGGCATAAAATTTGCCAAATGTGTAACAATGATACGGCTCCTTAGTGAAAGACCATACAATTTTGATAAATAATGTCGTCCCCATTTACGTTGACAGACCAATGGTTTTTTTATGCGTTTGCAGTGTTTAATAAACCATAAACAATGGTGTCATTAATTTCGCACTAAGTTAACGTTGATCACTTCACGCGTTTCTACACGAAGAAATATTAGACGGCTACTAAATACTCATTAAAAGATCAAATAGCTTAGCGAGTTTACACTAATGTTCAAACGATTATAATAAGTAATAGTAAAACGGTTAAATTTTTTTAGTCGCCAATCTTAATTGGTAAAATAGACTGAAGTAAAAAAAAAATATAATTAGTTTTTCGCATTTTCACGGTTGTCTTACACGATTTAAAAAATAAAGCATAAAAATATGAACTTCGTGATATGTACAGTTAAGTCATTTACGAGAGCTTTTTGTTGAACGACTTTGCAATTTACATATCTGTTCATTAGACTGCTCGTTTATTAACAGAAATCGTGATGTAAATGGTAAAGGAAAAAATCTGGTTGGCTAATATAGTTGAGAAACCATGTTGATTAATTTTGTTTAAAAACACTAACACCAGATTTGAATATAAATAAAGATTAGTACCCATCTTGATATCATTTGGTATTAAAAGAACGTCAATTTAAATTATTTAAATAGGTTTTGTAAATTTAAAACCGGTTGTCAAATCGACAGTTATTCTATTTTCTGTTTAAAATTCCTTCTGTTAAGTTATAAATTTAGATAATGGTGAAAGTTGAACGTCTTTTAATAGAAAGAAAAGTTTTGAAAATTTAACCGTGATCGCTAAATCGCCGCCGCGCCGTTCAAACGTCGCGTCGTTAAGTACACGTTCGGCTGTGTTTATAGATTTGCAAGTTCATTAGTTGATAATACCTTCTTGGTCTTCTTTGTAGCTGTCGGATTGAAGCAAAGACTCGCTGGTAGCGCTCCACTTTATCAAGGTGTCATTTGGAGAATCTCTTATGCTAAAGATATAACTTAAATTATATACCTACTTGTATAGTATCGTACTTACCGATCGTTTGCAACAGACACATAAGAATCTGGTAGCTTGAAAAGATTCTCCAAACGTTTCTCTAATAACTAACATTTAGTGAAGACCTGGAGCGTTCTAAACTCATAAAATTAACTCAATAGCGGGTAATAATAAAATTCTTTAATTGAATAACAGTGTTGTCATCTTTGGTGAGCGACTAAATTAAAGATCAAAAATATTACTTAATAAAAATCCTTTCATCTAACCGAATCTTCAAAGTGAGCTTCACAACAATTTTCAATTGGCAATAATTTCTAAACATAAACAAAAGCTCTTCCTATACAAACTAACAAACCGATGCTTCTGCCAACCGTTTTACTAAATTTGCCCAAAGAATTTGTATAGCTACAATATTAATGGGTTGGCATACCTATTAAAGCTTTATTATTTCTTCTTCATTTTCTAACTTTGATCAGAATGTATCTTTGTCATCTTTATTATAGATATTCTAAAATTGAGTTGTAAAACGTCGACATTTTAAATGTCATTCCAATTGTAAGTCTATTTTATCACTAACTATAAAAAGTATTTTATACTATAAATGGTTGGTAATTTTTAAATTTACCTAATGACTTAGGAGAAGCGGCCATTTTAACATTTTGTACATATTAACAGTATAATATATTTTAGTTCAGCATCACAAATGATATTGAATTGATTTTAGGTTCTTCTCTCTAAAATTCCTTCAGTGTATTGTAGAATAGGTAGGTACAATTGTATAAGTAATAAATAAGAGAATAATATTCATACTTAGTCAATCACTTTAAAACACCTATTTTTTACTGCACGTTAGCATTCTCCATAAAAAACTGATCTCAATTACAAATGTCACCCCCACCCCCACCTCAGACCCTTTTTGTGATTGGAAGAGGGAAAATTGGACATGTCCGCAGAAAAACGATATTCTTGTTACTCCAACATTTTTATGTGTTTTACAAATTGTCCGCACTCTTTCCGCCGCCATATCTCTTAAGGGTGGAAAGAAAAACAATGAGAATCCGGGATGATTGATTTGGGTGAGTCCCCTGGCCTCTAACCATTGAGGTGCTTGATTTGGTGAGTCTCCAATTTCAATTTCAGCTTGTATGGATGGAATTTGTTTTGAGCCAAAACGTTATGTACAGATGATTTGTATACGCCAAATTGTTGGGCCACCTTCCAACTATTGCATGATTTTCAATGACGTTTAAACAAATATTGAGATTTTTTCTTCACTTGTTGAGGTTTTTGACCTTCTCGATTTCGGTTGATCTTTTGCAGAGCCAGTCTCTTGATAACGGAGCACTGTTTTAGAAACAGCAAATTTGCTGATTGGTGCACGATCTGGATGAGTGTCATTGAACTCACCTAAATGTAGCACTCCGGAGCGTAGAGCGTACCGGACCATTTGTAAATCACACAAAAATGGAGGAAAAAAAATTAAAAGAAAATGGGTTGCTTTCCACCCCCAAAAACTGAGGTGGGGAGAGTGGCATTTGCAATTTGAGAACAGTTTTTATGGAGAATGCAAATGTTGAATAGGCGTTCTCATTTAAGTTTTGCAAACTCACAATCACAAACGTATCATGACTGAATAGGTTTAAAAAAATAAAACGATACGTGTTTTCTCTTATTGTAATCGGATGTGTCGTTCTCGAGATATTCAAAGGTTTCCATACTTTTTGGACACCGTGTATATTCTGCGAGTACTTCAAGTCAGATGATTTTAAAATTTTGAATATTAACTTTGATGCCCCATTAAAAAATAAGAAAATGTATCTACGTATTCATATAAAGACCTACTATGAAACCAATTCCCTACTATTCCCTTATTCCTATGAATCCACAATTCCCCCGCCTTTATACGTTACCTAATATTACTCACAAACCTGGTTATGTCACGAGGCCGCTTGTTTCATTTACCAAAACTCCTGTTTCCCTAATTACGAATTGGCATAATTCCACACTTAGATCTAATTTAAATTTAGGTAGATTTCTGACATACCATTAGCAAAATCTAGCGAAAGAACTTCTTATAAAGATCAATTAGTTTCCTTTTTGATATTATTAACTTGTTCCCTAGTGTCCCCTTTAACGAATGCCTTGATAGGTATCATTTTTGATATGATTGACACTTCTGCATTACTCGATCAATCCTGTAAGTTCCTAATTAATGTTGGCAAACTTTGTGCTGAACAAAACTTCTTCACCTTTGATAATAAAATTTAGCTCAAATCACCGGTTTACCTATGGGCAACAACTTTTCCCCCTCTGCTTGCTGGAATTCTTCTTAATAACTTGTAAAAGAATTTCTTTAGTCATTAAATTCAATTTTTCATATTACATGCGTTACGTTGATATCCTGGTCATTTTTTGGAGGAATTATTCCCAACCACTAGAATGTTTCCAACTCCTTAATTCCTTAGATCCTTACATAACAATATCAAATTTATCATTGAGACCGCAACTAATATATCCTTTCATTTCCTTAACCTTACCAAATCCAGTTCACATATTGATACATATATTTATCGGGAACCATGTCATCCCATACCGTTCCTTCCACTCCTCCCCCCACAAAATGGCCGCATTTACTTTCTTCTTTAATAGATCGTGCGATTTACCGTTTTTCCACCATCATTAAAAAAAATAATTTTTATATCTCCCAGGTTAATAAATATCCATTTCCAAAAATCCCAAACTTTTTCCATAAAATCCTTACTAAACACCATTTGTCTCTTTTTACTAGGTACGTTAACATTGTAGTTAATACTAATTATCCTCTCGGGCTTCTTTCTCATATTCTAATAGGTATCAACTGAGATAGTTCCTTGGCCAAACGGGTCGGAGTTTTAGAATTAGTAGGGCTGTGTATAGATACTAATCTCAAAAAGAATAACATCCCTATTTCCTACACATATTCAATCGATTTCACCAAATTTACTTATTTTGATTATTTATCAAGAAGCAAAACGGCGCAAATGACAGCAAGACGCACATACTACGGACGTGTTTGTAAAATGGACAATGTTCCAAAGTTGATGTCTCCTCTCTCACCAGTAACATTAATTTTGGTAGTCCACAAAGCCTTCTCAGTGAGTCCATTGCTTTTATATCTACTAAGTAACATGAATAAATCCCTCCTTCGCTCTTATGAAATTCTACTGGGATAAACGGATTATATGATATTGGGATAAACGAAAGGTTGAAAAGGAAAGTTTCTCTTGTATATTCAGGACAGTTTGAGAAAAGTGTATAACCATTAATAACACTTGCAGTGGTTTTAGATCAAATAGTCACTTTCCACTTAATAGAAATTAGATTCCTAAGCATGCCATCGTGATAAAAACGAAAACATTAGAATGAAACAAAGGGAAAACTGCAACATTAGTGAGATTCAGAAAGTGAAATTCCATCGGCAAATTTAGTTACTTACCTAGTTATCCAAGCGAGATACAACCAAAGATATCCGGAAAAATGTGAATTCTTTGAATATAAATGGATCATAAATTTGAGAATGGAGGAATAAATTATAACCAGACCGTTGAAGATTATCTAATAGCTTCACCAAATACTTCACCGAAACACTTGGCTAATTCGGTTGATTTATTACTGTACAATTAGAAGAACCTGCTAAGGAATTATGTACAACATTTTTGGCACCTGCCGGTAACTTTTAAGCGAGCAATTAGTTATGGAACCAAGAGTTGCTGATATAATTTGTGAAAGAGGATAATAATTGTAAGATATTTATTAGATTATAAGCAAAATCTTACTGTGATGACATGTCTGCTTACTTACTTTTAGTCTAAAATGAAGATTTGGCGAATATTAGTCAAATATTCATATTTGACATCGTGTCGTAATGAACAAAATGTAACCCGACGTATTTTTTAAGACTGTCAAAATATTAAATGTACTAAAATGCCGTAAGGTTTGAGTAAAGGAAACGACGGTTTGACAATGTTGCCGTCACACAGTACAGAGTACAGAGTATAAAGCTGCAAATATGGTAAATTCACAGCAGTTTGGTTTTGATAGGGAATTACTATTTTTTAAAGTAGATTTTTAAGAATATCTAGATTATTGTATATTAATTCAAAAACGGAGGCATTTAAAAAAAATTCTGATCACTTTGACAACATAGCCATACTTGACTTTAGGTAAAATTAAAGAAACCTGCAAGATTTATCTCTGAACCGGGTAGTTTTAATTGCTTGCCTGGCTGCTAGGTGTCAAAAGTTCAGCCACCTTGTGGTCGGGCAACTTGAAACCTATCACACGTTTTTTCCCAGCATTGAACTTCTTTACCTTATATGTTCTACGCCTGAACGCAACCCTGTTAATATACGCCTCGTGCAGTAACAGTGTCTTTCTGCGTTTAGGTAAGCTACCAGTCAATTAATTTACATTCCCAGAAACTTTATTTCAACCATGTAGTTGTACAAATATTTCTGGCTCCTAAGATTTTGATTGGTACTGGATTGGTTTTCACCACTCAATGGGTGTACGCCACAGGGAGTGGAAATTCAGTGATATTCAGTTCTTTACCAAGAAAAAAAATACACCGTGATCATTGGAAAAGGAGCCACCCTTAATATTTCAGAAAGGCGTTGTGTTACAAAAAAATTCCGAAATCCGTCAACTTATAACTTGAGGGGAACACTATTTGGTGCTAATGTAATAACAGTCCCCCCCCCCCCCACTGGATATATCTCTTAAATTTTGTCAAATGGGTTTAGGTATCAAGTCATACCTCATTTGAAAAGTCTGGTAAATCTCTATCCAATCATTTGTTTTTGCCTTTGATACCAGCCTTACATTGTTATTTAATCATGTGTTCAAAGTGACCGCCATTAACATTCAGGCAATGGTAAAGTTTATTTTCATATTCCTGTCACACTTTTTGGAATGTTTCCTTTTTTATATTTCGGCAAACTTGAATGATGCGCTCTCTAAAATCATCAAGAGATGTTGGTTATGTTTTGTAGACCTCGGACTTCAAATATCCCCACAAAAAAGGTCGAGTGGTGTTAATACTGGAGATCGAGGCGACCACTCTATAGCACCTCCTGTGCCTCGATAATTTTGGTTTAATCTAAAAAGTTTAAGAGATTTCATTTTAAATAACGATTAAATAAGAATGGTATCAAAGACAATTTGAATAGAGATTTACCAGACCTTTTAAATGAGATATGACTTGAAAGCAAAAGGCATTTGAAAAAATTTAAGAAGTATCTCCAGTAGCGAGGGGGTGAATCTGACGCTAATGGCATTAGCGCCAAAAAGTGTCCCCACAAGTTAAAAGATGACGTGTTTCGGCATTTCTTTATAACCCGGCGCATTTCTGACATATTCCTTTTCAAATGAACACGGCGTAACTTTGATAGAACTTATCTATAATTAAATACCAGGACAGTTACACAAAACTCTATCTACTACAATCGTGGGTCCCACACGGAAGTATACTGGGGCCCATATTATAATCCCTACACACAGTAGACATACCTGTGACCAGACAAACCATGACCGCAACCTGTGCTGATGATACCACAATTCTAGCGTCACATCTTGATCTGGTGGAAATTTACAAACATATTTGCATCAGTATGAAAACTGGTTAGAAAAATGGAAAATAAAAGCCAACGAAGCTAAATCCGCACACATCACTTCCTCTCTCAATCGTCAAACCTGTCCCAAACCAACTGCCACAAACGGAAACTGTCAAACACTTAGGCCTCCACCTTGATCGAAGACTGACATGGTGATCACATATTTTTGCCAAGCGAAAACAGTTAGGCATCATACGCCGTCAAATGACTGGCTTCTTGGTGGAACTCAGCTCTCTCACACGAAAATACGAGAGAAAATCACCAAATATAGCAGAAAATACAGAGAAAAGATTGATACTCATCCTAATAAACTAGCAAACATACTATTTGACGCAGATGGTGAAGAACCACACCGCCTAAAAAGGTTTAAACCAAATAATCTACAAACGCGATTCACATAACTATTGTAAAACTATGTATTGTTCAATTATTTAAGTAATTCTAGAGTGTCCATTGGGGTATTTCTCACCATGACATGTATTAGTATAGTATATGTAGTTTACGTTTTAGATTAAGTACACACATACTGTAATGTAATGTAATGTAATGTAATATTTACTACCATCAAAAGTTACATGGACTGTCACAAATATATATACAGTGTGTCTAGTTAAGTTGGCAACATATGGGAAACTTTTTTATTATTAATTTTACGAAAAAAAGTTATTCTTTATAAAAAGCTCTGCATGTTCTAAAATCTAAAATACAATCATCAGATATTAAATTTTTTCAGTCGTGTACGCGGTTTGTCAAAAAATATGAATTTTGCTCAAGAGTAAAGTACCTTTATTTTTGACAATATCGAAAATTGTTATTAAAAAAAGTTAATCAGAACTAAAAACTACATTTAAATATGCAATTACATCCTGCTAGTAAAAAATGTTTTTTTACAACTTTTTCTCAAATTACCTACCTACCGGAGAAAAAGTTGTAAAAAAACATTTTTTACTAGCAGGATGTAATTGCATATTTGAACGTAGTTTTTAGTTCTGATTAACTTTTTTTAATAACAATTTTCGATATTGTCAAAAATAAAGGTACTTTACTCTTGAGCAAAATTCATATTTTTTAACAAACCGCGTACACGACTGAAAAAATTTAATATCTGATGATTGTATTTTAGATTTTAGAACATGCAGAGCTTTTTATAAAGAATAACTTTTTTTCGTAAAATTAATAATAAAAAAGTTTCCCATATGTTGCCAACTTAACTAGACACACTGTATACAACATACATTATATTCATATAATAGGTATTATATACAAACGTTTATAGGTAGAAAAACAAACAATAGTTACTTTAGACAAACCTAATAAAATTACGCGTTCAGGAATTCATGAATGCTGTAGAGCGTTTTTTCAAGAAGTAGACTTTTTAGTTGTTTTTTAAATGACGCGGGAGAAAGTCCCTTAATCCTGTCTGGAAGCTTGTTATACAGTTTTGGTGCCCAATACATGGGTGATTGTTGTGTTATATTCATTCGGTGAAAAGGAAGTTGTAGCTTATTTTTCTGCCTAGTGTCGTGTGCATGGGTATCGCTGCGGGAGTTGAATAAGTCCAGGTTGTTGTGGACAAAGGTACAACAGGTGAGTATGTACACCGATATAATTGTGAGGATTTTATTGGTTTTGAATACTTTCCTGCAGCTCTCCGTGTTGTTCATGCCGTTAAGTGCTCTTATTGTCTTCTTTTGCAGGGTAAGGATCCTAGAGAGATGACTTGTTGCGCCCCATACTAGTATCCCATATGTGGCGATCGAGTGGAACAGCGCATAGTGAGTTGACAAGGCGCAATGGTATGTAGCTATCTTCTTGATTCTCCGAATTGCAAAAATTCCAGTCACATGTTTAGGAGTTACAGCTTTGACGTGTTCTAAGCAATTTAGTCGTGGGTCAAGCGTCACGCCCAGAAACTTAACCGTATAGTTGTTGAAAGTTTTTGACGAAAACTCCATAGATTGCGTTTTTTGTTCATTAACTACTAAGCGGTTTGTGTTGAACCAGACGTTGCTGATTTTTAGGGCTTCGTTGCGTTTCTTGATGGTTACTTCTTTATCTGTTCCGCTTAATAAAAAGGATGTATCATCAGCATATAGCAAGCAGGTTTCATCGGTTTGATATAATAGGCCGTTAATGAAGATCAAGAACATGATGGGGCCCAGAATCGATCCTTGGGGTACTCCTAACTTCACTGGCATTTTATCCGAAGCAGCTCCGTTCCAATAGACTACCTGATATCTTATCAGTTAAGTAGTTTTTAAGATTGTGTGGTATTCCCCTGATTCCGTAAAATTCGGCTTTTTCAAGTAGGATATCATGTGGCACCGTATCGAAAGCTTTCGACAGATCGCACAAGACCATTTCAGTAGTGTTCCTCTGATCAAGAGAGGACACCACTTCCTCAACTAGCTGTAAAAGGGCTGATGTAGTTGACTTTTGTTGTATTTAATTATAGTCCTTAAATGGACTGATTTCTTGGAGATAACAAATGCTTGAACAATTTTCACATCCTTCTTATATTTCTTAAGAAATATGAAAGGCAAAGAGTTCAATCAATGCCGAAAACTAGCTTTTATTTGCAGTTATCGATTAATTATAATAACCGTTTTACTTAAAATCGATTGACAGTAAGGGCACAGTAATATGCGTAGGTAGTTGTTGGCATCTTACTAACCAGTCTACATCTATACAGTTTGTTATTAAAGTTGTTTAACATTAAGTAACGGCTTAAATTTTTTTTATCATAGAAGAATAATCTTTTATTTCTATAACTATAGTTACATCGTTAATCATTTTTTGACTGTTATCATAATTTGCAATCAAATTCTTTATTGAAACATCTTTGAGCGATTTCCAATCGCTACTGGTATATAAATATTATAAAAGAATTAATCATAAACTATGATTAGATTTCAGGAAAGACAGTTTGCTTGTATAAAAAAAAATAAAGATATAGCTTATAAATAAGAATTATATTCGGATCGGTATATTTTATAATTGAACTCAAGTAATTACTAGCGAGAGTGTATTAAATCAGGTAGCCATAAGAAGAAGCTTATTATAAATTCACAGAGACTAAGTAACCGACTGGTAATTGTATTAAAATCGTCTTCATTTCCTACACAAAGTTGCATCTTCTTGTTCAAGGTGCGCCCGGAGAGTAAGTAAATGCAATTATTGTATTAATTTTAATAAATCAGAATACATTAAACTTGATACTTTTCGTAATTGTCCAATAAAATTCTATATAAATGCATCTAAGCAAACTTCATTTATATGCATAGAATTTAATTAAAATTTTCATTATCACCGCTTTAATTTATTCAGATACCTTTTTTTCTTGATTGTTTTAGGAGACTTGCTAGGTTTAATGCTTGGCTGCGTTAAAAGTAATTGTTAATTGCCATATTAAACTTACAAGGTAAAACGTATAATCGGTTCTTGAATTCTGCGATGCAACTTTAAAATCGGCATGTTAGCATTTTCTTCGTATTAATTTTACTATATAGGAAGTTTTTACTTGTGTAGCACCCGCAGGAAAGTTCATTAAATATTCTGAATAGTAATCAACTTGATTCATTCGCAATTTATGTAATCTGGATCAGTTTATTAGCTAATTTTAAAGAACATTTGTGGTCAAGAGTCCTAAGCAACTTTTTTTTTTATTGTACGAAAACTAGTGTGGGAAATCCATATCGATTCCGTCTTCGAACGGTACGCGGAATACTTTAAACGACATTTTGCGGTATTTTAATATTGTTTGTAAAATAATCTTATAAGGAGGTTGAGAAAGTAGGCGCGCTGTTTATATTGAAAAAATGGTATCGCTATTGAATATTGCAACATTAATAATAATTGCTACCTTCAGTAATTACAACAAAAAAATGATCTCAAGTGAGATAAGTGAAATGAATAAATGGAAACCAATTTACACAGCGATTGTAAATTACACTCATAAACATATAAAGTATTATATTTTTTTTCTACATAAAGCTATTCAGTTATGAAGAAAATAGCTGCTATTGTTGCACTAATTTATGATTGTCGGCAACCACATGTTGGTTAGGATTAGGATAGTAATTTATAAGAATGTAGGTAATGATATGACTAGATACTCATATATTTTTTCAAATAGAGATCCTGTTGCCAGTTTACATATAGCTATATGAAAGCACATTGTTTTTCTTAAAAATGTGTATGCGATGGTTAATTTATTGATCTCCATGATTTTCCGTTTTGAGTAGACGAAGTTACTGGCGCTATAATATTAAAAGCTCAACATAGATCCCCATTTTGTATAAATCTTTAACGCATACATTAAATCAGTAGCATTCTTTGAGAGTTTCCGAAATCTCTTATAATCCACTACACAAATAGATACTATATAGAATAAATAATAATGGTCTACGTGAAAAACGAGTTTTGTCTTATCTAGCCTTCTATCGAACTTTAAAATTACATTAACAGAAATACGAACTATTTCCCAACGGTAATCTAAAATTAAATATTATTATTGATACCCGCTTGGTTGGAAACTGGAATGATCGTATTTAACATTCAGCAATTTGAAAACGAAAAATGGTAAACACAAATGGCACAGAATCATGTAGGTCGGAGGAACTATAGCTTTCAACAATTTGTTAAAATACAGGACATTCGCCATTAAAAAATCCAGGTCACCGTTTTTCGCAAATGCAAAGGTATGGGAAATAGTTCAGGAATTTTTTATAAGCTCTTTGACCACATCTCCTATTAAATTAAAAGGCGTTCTATTCACGCACGTTCTTATGTCATTGTAGTGTTTAAATTTGCCGCACATGTTTGGTTGTTAGTACAAAAAACCATGCAGGTATAACAAATTTCTTATTACAATTATACCAGACAACTAGCTGCATACAGAATGGTAAATTCTTAGAATATAAAATGAACTACAGAAACGTTGGTTTACATTGGTTTGTGAAGCCAGGACAAGGATAGCCTAATTCAGTCTTATTTATTGTACTTTGCAATGCAATGTTGTCCAATTATCAACATTACAACTAAAATAGTAATTAAAATCTATAAATACCTATAATGTGTTATTGAAAAAATGAAAATGATAAACTAAAACATTAAGCGATTGTTAAATGTGTACTTACAATATTTATTAATTTACGTTCTTAAATAAAATCTTGTGTGAAGTGAAGTGAATTCTATTTGACAACACAGCTGTAATTGTGCTTGCTATCAATTATTACGAATTGGTTGTTTAAATACAAGAAGGATTATTTTGTTCTACACTTAATTATTAAAACCCGCGATGGTGCTTTGTGTGCAAAAGAAGCCTTTTACGGACGTTCAAAGGCAAATAGAAAATATAACCTTACATAGGTAGTATATCATAGACGTAGAAAGAAACTTTAATGTGGGAAGTGATTATTTACTTAAAATTTGAAAGAGAAGCTTAGATTATTTTCTATTTTAATGAGAGAAGTGTGTATCTGAAGCAGGGGCGCAACCAGGTTTTTGTTTCGGGGGGGGGGGGGGGGGGGGTCAAAAATATTTGAGAAAAGTTAAGCGGACTATCTAACTTCATCGAAGAAACAAAGTGGTGCGTGGTGCGTGGTGCGTATCCAACACTTTTTTGTAGACACTGTAACGACTATTTTCCACTACACCTTATATTGTCACTTTTTAATTGTCAATAATTATCTTTATATTGGCCACGACTATTCTCTCAGGACTTCTGGGGGTTTTATTCTACCTTCAGATAACTTCTTCATTTATATCAAAACTTGTAATATCTTTTCTATTCAATTTTTATTAAGAAATACAATTATAGAGCTTGTTGAATAATTTTTTCTACACTCACCCTATTTTTTTTTAAACTAAACAACCCTATCCATAACAACCAACACTAACATGATTATTAAGTATATGAGGCGTTACAGTTACCCCCCAAAATTTTGTGAATTGAACAATAAAGGCTGATGAACCAAAATTTTAAATGGTTAAACTTCATTTGAACTAGTTGGATTTCTGACACACCTCACATGTCGATATAATAGCTTTACACTTACGCTTTATATTTGGAACATAGCAAGTTTCACTTATTAATGTTGCACATTTTCTTAATCCGAAATGTCCATAAATTTGAGGATAATCCCATATGATTTTATTTACTAAACTGGATGGTAAGTATATTAACCACCATTCTTCTCCTTTTTTGCGTTTCTTATATAACAGTTCTTTGTGAATTCTATAATTTTCTTTTAACTTACTCCGTTTTCCTTCGTTATTGGTTCTTCTTTCTTGTTTGATCCATTTTAATTGTACATCCTTATCTTGATCTTGACACAAATTCTCCAGGGTTTTATTCAAATTACTTTTGATTTGCGTACATTTCGCTATTGTGATTGGTTTGTTTCGACTACTTCCGTCATATACATATCTAGATAAAAAATCTGCAACGATATTGTCCTTCCCTAACTCTTTCATTACTGGTGGTGATTCCCTGTCTGGCACTTTTTTTTTGCGATTCAGTTCTCTGACATAATATGGAGATGTTGATTGGTCAATTACCCCCCAATCCATCATGTTTTTAATTTCTTTTCCGACCACCGCTCGCTTTGAGTAGGAAATCGGATATAACTTGTTGATAAAAACATCCGCATCTTTCATCTTTAGCTTGCATTCAAATGAGTTGCATATTGCAGGTCTATCCAAAAATACTTTAGCATGCTTTTCCTTTAAATTTTCAATATTCATTTCTTCTTGCTTTGCACTCAACGCGGAATAAACTCGTGATCTTTCATGTCTTTTTTGGTGTTGAATAAAATTCTCTTTAAATGGTATAACCGCTGGGCACTCATTGCATCTGAAATTGTTATTTTCATGTATGGTCTGCTCTTTGTTAGAAGCTGTTTTTCTTAGATGTTCTAAAATCTCATAAAAATAATCGTCTTCTGCTATTGGTTTCAGACTTGTCTTCAACTCGGATTTTCTTACTACTTCGTTCGATATTATACTTGTTCTCCTTGTGTAATTCTATCTCCATAAGTTGACTCACCGCTTACTACACCTTCTATTTTAAATCCAATGGATTCTACATTCTTGAAATCTACAAACTTCACTCTAAATAATTGATGATTTTCAATAAATTGTAGTTCCCTCAGTTGAATGTCGATTTTCACATTATTTTTTGTCATCCAATCCATTCCCAAAATGCATGGTATATTTAAACAACCCGCAATTAAAAACACTACCTGTTGTTCACTTTCACCTATTTTTAAATTTACCAGCGCCTGTCTCTTTATTTTGGTAATTCTACCGGTTACACCTTGAATAGATACGCCTACCACTGGTAAAGTTAATATATCTTCCCTTCGGTTTCTCACAGTTTCAAATACCATTTCTGACATTATACTCACAGAACTTCCAGTGTCTATTAAAGCTGCTTGACTTAGACCTTCCAATTCAACCATTACTTGAGGTACAAATTTATCTGGCAATGGTTCTTTGTCTATTTGATCTGTTTCATATTCAGATTTCGTTGAATATGTTTGATCAATCTGGTTTACATGTATTTTTTGTTGTTGAAAAAATACACGTACAAAATTAATATGATGTGATTGCTCCTTTGTTATCCGACAGCATGCAGTGGGAGCGCCCTGCAGCTGTTCCTCTAGTTTAAATGTTCGGATTGTGGTTCATCATCATTACGGTCTCTTTGTTGATTTATTGACCCGTAATTGCCTCGACCCCTGCGGTAACCACGATAACTATATCCTTGATAATTTGAGTTCACTCCATTTATTTGGCGATACTCTTCTCTACTTCCTTCCCTTCCAGGTCCATTCCATTGCCTCGATTCTTCTCTTCGTAATCCTTGTCGTTCCCTATTGTCGTTGCGTCCTTCTAGTCGTTTTAAAATATTTAATAAACTATCGATAGTATCTGGTTGTGCCGATATTAAAATAGTTTCTACTTCATATGGAAAATGCTTACTTATGGCATTCACCAAAATTTCTTCAGGGATTCTTGGTTCTAAATGTTGCGTCTGGTCAACCCAATACCATACGTGCTGTGTATAGGTACCAAATCTTCTGTTATAAATACGTGGTTCATAAATCGATGCTCTCACTTTTTCTTGTATTGCTTGGGACCAAAAGTGCTGCATAAACTTAATCTTAAAGTCGTTGAAATTATTCCATTCATTTACATATCGTTCCGCCCATATGCGTACATCACCTTCTAATGACTCAATCGCCGTAAAAACTCTGTTTTCTGTAACTTCTTGAATGTTGTTTAAATAATTTTCTAACTTCCGCAAAAATTTTACTGGATGCAAACATCGTCTGCTTCCGTCAAATTTTGGTCTTTCTTCACTTATTCGTACCACAGAACTAACTCTACTACACCCCGATTCGCATCGACTATTCATTTGTGCAACCTTAGTTTCCAAAATGGCAAGTTCATTACTGATTTGGTTATCTAACTTTTCTTTAATTTTGTTTATTTCCCTACCATATATCAAAGAATTTCTTTTGTTTATTTCCATACTATTTTCAAATTCTTGTATTGTTAAATCAACTTCTCGTCGTAGTTGCTCGCTTCTTAACTCTGTTTCCCTTATTTGGTCATCTTGCCTTTTTAATTGATTCACTACTTCTTTTTTTTTCTTTTATTTCTTTATTGCAGTTTGCGATAGCTGCTTCATAATTTCTTCTTGACCGCTCTTCCAGTTCTTCAATCATTTTCTTTTGGTCATTAAACGCTTTTGTTATAAACGTCAATTATGTTCCTTGCATAAATTCTTGTCCTGGTTGCTGTTTATGCTCAATCATACCTTGTAATTCTTGATCTTCAATTTCTGGTTCGCTACTTATTTGCTCTTCCATGCTGTTTGCTTTTCTTACAGTGCTTAATTCCGGTTTTCGAAACCCAGACCTCAATTCCATAAATTTCTAAAACTTCGACTCCAGCTAACTTCCTTATATCGTCTTTAATAAAACCAACTCGTGCCCCACGTTGTACGCCAACTGTAACGACTATTTTCCACTACACCGTATATGGTCACTTTTTAATTGTCAATAATTATCTTTATATTGGCCACGACTATTCTCTCAGGACTTCTGGGGGTTTTATTCTACCTTCAGATAACTTCTTCATTTATATCAAAACTTGTAATATCTTTTCTATTCAATTTTTATTAAGAAATACAATTATAGAGCTTGTTGAATAATTTTTTCTACACTCACCCTATTTTTTTTTTAAACTAAACAACCCTATCCATAACAACCAACACTAACATGATTATTAAGTATATGAGGCGTTACAACCTACACTATCTACGGTACAGCAATATTGCTAAATTTTAAAGGCGAAGGTATTTGTCGCGGCAAAATAACTTCATTGTTCAAAATTTCGGGAGAGGTTTGAACCCCCCAAACCCCCCTGGGTGCGCCACTGATCTGAAGATACACATATCTGCCTTGCATGCCCCGCATTCATATTATACAGTATTTCTACAATGCTTATGGTGTACAATAATAATGTAATTAATATTGTTATAATTTATATGACTCTTAAATACAATACGCCACTGGTGTATTCTTGTTGTTTTTTCTTCTCTCTTTTTTTCCTGCGCACTTTCTCGTCATTGTTGGCTTCATGTTTGAATAACGTTCGTATATGCCTATATGGGAAGTAAAGCAGTAAATACAGAATGCATATTACGAATAACAACATACTGAACATTCAAAAGTTCACAGCAAGTGTTCACCATAAACTTCGATACTCAACTCACCACGTCTCAACATGTTTTGGAAAACTTTTGCCAATTTATTTGGTGTGATTTCCGCAATCGTCTTGCGAATGTTCATTTTCAATATTATGGGGATGTTACCTTTTACTCTTTAAAGTACCCCACAAATAAAAATTCTGGCAAGTTGCCACTAGACTTAACACTGTTTTAAAAAAAAAAGAAGTATAACACAAGTGCTGAATTCAGAAAAAAATACTCTTCTAACTGCAACTTTATCTTATAAAAAAATTATTGCGGCCATTTTAGGTTATACCGGAAGTGAAGTCATCAAAGGTAATATCAGCATCTTCGTCCGAATGCAATCGATTGGCGAAAACCGCATTTCGATAACTTTAATAGTTTCTGAGTATAGAGCGTTGCAAGAAAATGTGTACGGACAGATTACGGACGACAGACGGAAATTTTCGTTTCATTTTTTGAATCTACGTATTCAGAAATGCAAAGATATGTAAAAATTTGCATAGGTCAGTTTTTTTTGAAACACTAATACAATTTTACCTCGTACTCGGGAAGTAAAATCATAGGTAACAGGTTGGGCGATCTGAGAGGCCATAAACCTGCGGAAACTGTACGCTCTTCTCCGAAGGCTTCATGGACGTATACCATGGAAAACCGTGAAGTATGCGCCGTAGCACCATCGTGCTGGAAAAACGCATACTCCCGTTCTTCCTCCGTCAGATGCGCTATGAATTGTTGAAAACCAAACCCCTATTTTTGGGTCAGGTAGGGGCACATCAAAGTGTTCCCTGGAATTGTCTGTTGACCAATTGCCAGTGTTTTGAGAATTCGCGTAGCCGCTAAAGTGGAACCATGCTTCGTCTGTGATAAATTAAAAATTTGGATTAACCATCAGCGACACGAGTAAGTAACCATTCACAATAATGTTGTCGTTTTGCTAGTCTTTAGGTTGTAATGCTTGCATCACTATTACTTTGTACCCTCGCATATGTAACTGCTTCAACATGTTCTGGCATGACGTCTGGTTAATTTCCGTGGATTTCCTTAGCATAGTCTCGTGAACACGTTGAGTATTTTCCGGCGAACAAACCGTAAATATGTACACATGGAGAAGTTTCCTGATGTTAATAATACTATATTTAACCAATTAACATTAAAATATAGATCAAAACTAATATACCAGTACAAAAATTTTTAAAATCCGTCAATAAATGACTGAGAAATAAGTTATTAAAGTTTACGTATTTAGCGCGGAACGACAGTAGTGTGACGTCATTTTACCTAATCGAGTTAATTAGAGGCAATACATTATTTGTATTGTAGGAGGATTTTTTAGCATCAGTCATCTTGTAATAAACAAAACACGCACGATAGGCGCAACTGAGTGCACCCCAATAGCCGTACACGTATGTATAATACTAAGCGAATACGAACAGGTAAAGTGACGTCACACGCTGGATCAAGATACAAAATTATTCTTCACTTTAAAGGCTCGTAACTTTTTCATTTGTAGAGATATTTTAATGATTCTTTCACATTTTTGTTTTATTTTACTTATATTTTCATAATTAATTTACAGCAAAAAATGGGAAACTTCTCCATTACGGTTGGCTTTAGCGATTGAACCTGTTTAGCTCTAAACTTAGCAATTATTTTCTGGGCAACTGTGAGTGAAGTGTGGATATTTTTGTCCTTAGGTCCCATCCCCCATCGCAATTTACATTTAAACATCCCAAATAAGTTTGTTTGAAAACGGCATTCACAACCGTTATTATCAAGTGACGACTTAATAATGCACAGTTAACACAAAACGGTCGCTGGACATCACGTGACCCCGTGCAAGCACTCAATATCACCGTCAGTGTGATACAGGACACGGGACCTCTATTATCTTGGCCATCCACCAGCAACAGTTATGTCAAAAAATTCTAAAAGCTATTACAGTTTTATTTTTTAAAGGTCACTTTTTAAAAAGTCGCTGAAATTGTAAAACCGCTGAGTGATTAATTATGTTTTAAAAAACCTCTGAAACTTGCGATGTTCCAGAGTAGGTATAATCATTAGATGGTGGAAGAGAATTAAAAAATTTTGTGTAATAGTTTCCGAAAAATCTCACATAGTTTTGTATAAGTTGGCTACGGTTTTTGTGGATTCTGACAGTTTTCGCGTTTTTTATGTAGGTACATGTGAAAGACTATTATACTGACAGGGGACAGTGAGAATTTTTAAAATCGTGTAATAATAGCCTCTACAATAATCCGTTTGTTCGACGCCCAGCATATTTCTGATACACCTCCTTGCATTGAGAATACTCTGTGTAACACTGCAGAATGACCTCACACGATAATACCATACGTAATGTGGGATGTGGGTGTGTGCATAACTGAAATACACTAACCTTAGCACCTTTGTAGATAGCTTTTTGGAAAGACACCTAAGTGGAAAAGCGGCGACGGTGAGTTTCCTAACTAGTACGATACGAAATTGTCATCTTTTAATGTGAAGGCCAATTTTCTATGTACCATTTAAGGAATGGCAATGAATAAAGAAAGTTTAGCTTTTATTAGAAAACTGCTTTGAACATAATTAGGGCCAAAAACGACTGAAAGAAAATTAACTTCATTTCTTTCAAAAACAGGTTTGTAATAGGCTTAAAAATGTACATCTTCTATCTATATCTTCTTTAATATTGTGCAATCGGAAAATCACTGCTTCATAATGAAAGATTATCTTTGAAAAAACTAGAACTCTTGTGACCGTTGAACACAACACTACAAACACCAAAAAGTACAATAATAACAACCACTTGTTCGCCGATAATGATAGCTATGTTATCGAAACGCGCCCAGTGCAGTGTTGTAAAGATTAGTTTACTTTAGTGTCGTAAGGTTAGTTTATTCTTTGTTTAGAAAAGCTGACAATTAAGCTTCTTTTGTCCGCCGGGCAAGGATTCACTTTTAAATTATAGCCTACTAATAATTTTACGAACTGGTACCGAACTATGTTCTGTGTATGACCTTAATCTTATAATAAGACATTTCTGCAACAGGCATTTTTTAATACAGAAGATACAGGCATTTCAAAAAAAGGATAATTCGGTGATTTTAAATGGTTGTGGAATATAATGATAAATTATGTTTTTGAAAGTGTGAATGAATTGAAATTTGTAACCAAGGTCAATATTATCTACATACGTTAAGAATCAAAATTAGCTCCTTCCCATGGAATTTTAATTTAAGCAATTAATCCTTACCATTTTTTAATCAGTGTTACTAATTTGTAGCATTTTTTACAGATAATGTGTTAATATCTCTATTAAGAATAAACCAAAGAAGAGTCAGGGTGGTACGAATTATAAATCAATCGATGCCTAAACGAAAACATAAAATTCTCAAAATGATTCTAGGCTCGCGGGTTAATGAAGAAAACTAAGGCAAGTTTTGAAACCTTTTGTTTGATGGTTTGTATATTAGTATGCTATGGTGATTTCATCATCGCATGTGGGTGTAATACTTTGAACCTTAAACACGAATAAAGTAGAGATCATTGAAGATTTTCTACTGTATTAAAAGCGCAAGGTGAAATTGATGCCCCAGGCTATTGTTTCATTTGAATACAAATTGTTCCTTGGTTGTCTCATACAAGGGTAATTGTCCTCGATTGCGATTGTGTTCAGGTAGTAATATTAGATAATATATTTTAAAGATCAATAATAAGGGGAAATGTATGCAGGCTTGAGGCTAATAATACGTTTACAAATTACGATCCAGATACAGTAGCATTCCTTAAGACGTGTAAAGGCGGTGCCTTAATTACTCATTTTATACTTCACTCAGAATTTGTTAACAGATTTCTGAACAGGTAGAAAGTGGATTTTTCGTTTAATTACAAAAAGTTCTTCTAATTAATTTTATAATAGGAAACGCGTCCATACAGGGTCATCTTAACATTTTTTTTAAACAATATTTAACCTTTGTTTAAATAAAGAAAATATATGGGTCATATCTTAATCTTTTAACTAGACGTACCTTAATTAAAAAAAAATCTGACAAGCAGATAATAAAATTCCGCACTAGTCTCCAAGGCGAATAAATTAAAGAAGATGAATTTAAATAACAATGTGCTATTACCAGTTCAACTTTTTTTAAGTGTAATTTCTGATTTGTATCCTAAGATTACAATAACAATAAACATTATATTCAAATTGCGCATATTAAGAATGAAATACGCATTAATTATAAATGCATTAGCGGGGTAATTAAAATATATTCTTACATAGTTATTCCATTGTATTTTTTTTATAAAAACACATATAGACAGAGTTGGCCTATCGTTTATATCAGTGATAAAAAAACTGACTTCTCCGTGTGAAATTTTGCAATTTATTATGGTTAATACGCCCCTGCCAATATCCATCAAGGGCATATCGTAGTTCAGATAACAAAAAAAAAACCTCTGTATGAGGAATTGTTATTTTAATTGAGCATTGTTATTATGCCTGTAATTAGTTGAGATGTGGTTATGCAAGAAATAATACTGCGTGTGTGTAATTAAATTTTCTATTAGTTTCTTCTGAGCATTTAACGCCATAAAAAAAGTACCCATTACGCGATTAAATTTTAGACTACAGTTATAAACGTTAACATTAAACAATTATTATTTTTATTACGTAATTAAGATTTATGGATGAGATAATTTTATAGGTGTTGATTTCTTGTTTTAATTGTCTGTATTTTGTCGTTTTTTGGCATCGCAAAGTTTTGCTATAAATTGACGTTCGTTTACCGCCGCCGGTTGCATTTCGAAAGCAATTAATTTTAACTGTATTCAAAGGAAAATAAGTAAAATAGACGAGTTTATATGATTCTGTGGGAACAACGAACTCGACCGATTTTTTTTATAATTAATTCGTATTTGTTGAAATGACGAAATTTTATCCATCTACAATTCTAATGGATTGTTTATATCTTGTATAGTAGTCAGATCTTAAGCAGTTGTTAAAACTGAAATAGCTTTAGCCGTTACAGGCATTTTACCTATTCAGATAACGAAACCTGTCAATTCAGGAATCGATTTACATTCTTTTAATTTTATTTTATATCGTGCTCGTCTACAATAGGAGAAGCTAATGAATAACAGTAGTTTGTTAAAAGCCAACTAACATAAATAAAGCTTTACCGACACTTAAATTAACTTCTATTTCTCGTTGATAGAAAATATAAAATTTTCGGCGTCCAAATATATAAAAGGTTTGCTCTTACTACGATATTAAAAAGATTTATATGCAATTTAAAATACGATTCATTTTTAGGGTGATTCCAAATTTTTATATATGAGTTATAAATTTACAACTGTACTTTTTTTTAAACCACCATTTTATATAAGTCTTAATGGCTTTGTTACGTAACTCTTATAAGAAAATAATCTTTATTTTTCACCAATTTGAATATTATACATTACAAAACAAGTTCATTAAAACTCAACTAAAAAAGTGATTTATAGCAAATTAGAGATGCTAGAGCGTTGACTACTGCAGCATATTATAAAGAAGAGGCGTGTCAACTTCAAACGCCAAATGTCTATTTTTCCATTAATTTTTATTTGTATGGGAAAATTTAAATTATACTAACCCGCCCATCCACGTAATTTCTACTAATTTATTGCAAAAATATGTTGAACACGGTAAACATGTTTATTTAATAAACAAGAAGCCATGATTTAGGCAACTTCAAGTGAGACCAAACCAACCATGCAAAATAAATAGGTATATTTTCGTAATTATTCATACACATGACATTCGATGATTATGTCACTATAAATAGTTACTTTGTCGGGTTATTGATTCAAACTTAGTCCATTATAAATGGCGAAGGTCATTACAGTAGGTATTACTTTCCCAATATATGTTGTGCAAAATTTTACTTCTTTTTTTTATTTAAATGAATACATTTTCGATAACGTCATCCAATTTTGGAAACAATGAGACATTAATATCTAGTGAATTTTATCATGATAAACCCTCGCAGGTTCTCTTTGTTGAATAAGAAAAAGAGGCCCAATTACAGAATACCACGAAATCTACAAGCAAGGAACAAAAGAGTTGAATAAGCCCATAGTGCAAGCCAAAAAAAAGCTTGTTGGATCCTATTCACACGAAGTGTGGGGTTTAGGGTACCAAAAAACCACTTAAAGGCTATAAGCTAAAACAGAAAGGTACTCTACTCGGTATGTCAAAAATAAAGAAAATTGTGGATATTACCAACGGATGAAAAAACGCCAGTAAAAACTCGAATGCACAAGCTAAAACACAGATATCTCATAGGTGGTAACCCCCCCAATAGACTGAAAAATGACTGAGGAATTGTCGAAAGAACTCCTGAGATGATAAAAAGGGTGAAAGCCAATACCAAAGTGACGAAAACGATCTATCTGTAACGTAGAAGAAGAAAAAACAAAATTCCAGCAAAATAACTACGAGCCTCGGTATGTCTACTATACCCTGTTGAAGGTGTATGAGAGGGTGATCCACGATAGACTACAGCGGCCTATCACAAGACCAGTATAACCTCAAAAGTCAGAAACCCACCGTACAAGCCTTGCTATGCATTACGAAAACTGCTAAAGTATTGGAAAGGTGGAAATGCCTTTAATTTGGTTTCAGGAGGAGGGGGGGGGGGGGGGGGTGATGATTGAAGTGACGAGTTGGTCGGTTGACTATCTCGCTATACTTCACAATACATTATCTAAAATGTGATCAGCGTTGGTTTTATCAACGTCATTTAATTTAATGAACATAATATGTATATAGTATTTAGTATGTTCACTTTTTAACAGCAACTTCAAATTTATATTATATAGATACATGTATTAGTAGGACTAATCGTTACTTGATTTCGATCCGTGCGATTAGTTAACCAGGCTTGGCCTGAGTATCGATAACAATCGAAGTACATAATAATAATAATAATAATAAGTTTATTTTCTCTCATTTGCTATGTACTATAAATAGTTACTATAAATATAAGTAAATAAACAAATTCCCACAAAAGCGTAGCTTGTGTGTGGGGCATTGCCTGTTACATATTTTAATGTATTAATAAATGTATAACAGAAAAGTTATCTTACTATAACTCAACTAAAGAATATACCTATACGCGATTTAATAGGTTCATGAACTATGTAAATATTAGGTACCTACATTAAATTAAATTTTGAAATAAATCAAATCGTCTATATGTCGTTTCTTGACTTACCAAAAATAAAAAGTTTTAATTGCTTTTTGAATACAGTTAGTGACTTACAATTCCTTAATTCGTTTGATAATAGGTTGAATACCCTCGGTGTTATAAAACTTAATGAATTTTGGCCTATTGATTTAATAGAAGTTGTTGTTTTTAAGGCCCGATTACTTTTGTTTCTCGTGAAGTATTCATGATCTACTACTAGAGCATTTTCTCTAAGTTTAAATTGATAAATAGATACCTTATAAAAATATAATTGTTTAACATCCATTATTTTGGATTCATGACAAAGTTAAAGATAGATAGCTATAGTACAGGGTATACCACGGAACCGGTTCATTAGAAGTTTCTGGGGTCCCTTATTAGTTATGAATTTGAAACTTTCAGGTTAAGGATAACCCATAGCCTTCTTTTGTTCTAAAATATTGTCGATGTTGTACAACTTCCGGAAGGACCGGAAGTCGCCATTCATCTTCTTATTTTAAATGGAACCCCCTGTATATTATTGCATTTTTGGATTATACAATCGATTCTGCGTAACATTGTATTAGATTATCCTATACCTATCTTCAACTGTTTTTGAGATGTTAAGATTTTTTTGAAAAATTTGCGCTTTGCGGAGGGATGTTTAATAGCCCACCTTTTGCTCTTCTTTGAACGCAAAACATTCATACTTTACAAACACGAAGTAAAACCATAAGGGTTCACAAAATGCATTTGCAAACCTATCACAGATTATACAGGGCGTTCAAAATTAGTGGCAAAGTTAAAAAACTTCAAACACCAAAAAGTCATTGTTTTCAAATGGAACACCCCGTATATTTTTACATATTTGGAAAGCGATTTAATTTACGCATCGATAAACTATAGGTATCCCTATACCTATCTTTAGCGGGTTTGTAGTTATTAACACTTTTTATCTAATATTGATTAAAACTGCACTCAAAACCTATGCACATTTGAAAGTAGGATGTGAGTATGCGAAAATAAAATACGGTAATGAACGTCTAACAGGGTTGAGTGCAAGAACAGGTCTCTACTTTTTTTGTAGACACCTGAACTCCCTTCTTTTGAGAACAAGTGTGCAGTTTTAACGTATTTTGAACAATCTTATGTAATTTAATAGTTTGCTCTCAATATTATTATAGTATTATTATTATTATACTTCGGTTTTTATCGATACTTAGGCCAAGTCTGGTTAACTAACCGCACGGATCGAAATCAAGTAAGTATTATTATTATTATTATTATTAGTATGATTAGACAAACGAATGTTTATCTGGGTGTCATGCTCATTAAAGCAAACAGGTGGTAAACAGTAAACAATTTTATAAAATGGAAGCAGTTAACGCATATTCCAATACTGATATTTTGAATTTATTTTATATCCATTAAAGTCATTTTTATTTGTTTGTTGTATAAATAAGATCATTAAATTCGTTTTGTAAAAGTAATTGTTTTTCCTGTTGTCATACTCACAGCCTGCTTTCAAATGTGCATAGGTTTTAAGTGCAGTTTTAATCGATATTAGATAAAAAGTGTTAATAACTACAAAACCGCTAAAGATAGGTAAGGGATACCTATAGTTTATCGATGCGTAAATTAAATAGCTTTCCAAATATGTAAAAATATACGGGGTGTTCCATTTGAAAAAAATAACTTTTTGGTGTTTGAAGTTTTTTAACTTTGCCACTAATTTTGAACGCCCTGTATAATCTGTGATAGGTTTGCAAATGCATTTTGTGAACCCTTATGGTTTTTTTACTTCGTGTTTGTAAAGTATGAATGTTTTGCGTTCAAAGAAGACCAAAAGGGGCTATTAAACATCCCTCCGCAAAGCGCAAATTTTTCAAAAAAATCATAATATCTCAAAAATAGTTGAAGATAGGTATAGGATAATCTAATACAATGTTACGCAGAATCGATTGTATAATCCAAAAATGCAATAATATACAGGGGGTTCCATTTAAAATAAGAAGATGAATGGCGACTTCCGGTCCTTCCGGAAGTTGTACAACATCGACAATATTTTAGAACAAAAGAAGGCTATGGGTTATCCTTAACCTGAAAGTTTCAAATTCATAACTAATAAGGGACCCCAGAAACTTCTAATGAACCGGTTCCGTGGTATACCCTGTATATAGATGGGGGTATCCCAAAGGCGAATGGTGGAACCGCTACTATGGAAATCCTATATAATAATAATAATAATATTAAGGACGAGGTTTCGAACTACCGACCTCTGTCAATCACACCTGTCTTTTTTAACATTTTTGAAAAGGTGCTAAAAGTGCAAATTATGCACTACTTTGAAGTAAATAATCTCTTTTCTAATAGTCAATTCGGTTTTCGTCAAAATAGATCTACGGCTAGTGCAATAATTATGAATCTGTCCAATACCATTTTGGAATGCTTTGAGGCCAATAAAATTTGCATTGGAAACTTCCTGGATTTGACAAAAGCTTTCGATTGCGTTAGTCATGCTATCCTTCTGTGTAAATTGTCAAAATATAATTTGAACATTCAAGTATCTAGTATAGTCTGTTCCAATTTATAGCGTTCATTCAAATGCTCATAATTATGCTACACAATAGAACATAACCAGCGAAATTCTACCTGAAGTCCTTCCAAATTTAACGATAGATAGATTGAGTATTCTAAATGCTACGCAAATCGACAATAGCTTTATAAAGGTCTCTCTACCTTTAAATTTACAGAAACTTCAGGTAAATTTTTCGTTATTTAGTCTATTGTATTTTAACCGGATAATGACACCTTTTCTTTGAATGAACGCTATAAATTGGAACAGACTATAAACTCTTATTTGAGTGGCCGATCCCAATATGTGTACTTCAATAATTGCGAGTCTGATTTTAAACATATTACTACCGGTGTTCCACAGGGGTCGGTACTTGGTCCTGTCCTCTTTTTGGTATATTTCAACGAAATTACGATGACTTAATTCTTTAGGCAGATGATATAAGTGTAATAATTTGAGTGGCTATTCGACCGATGCCATTAAAAGTTTCGAAGAGTGGCTAACCGACAACAGACTGCGTGTTAATTTCGAGGAAACACAAAAATGTGTCTTTACTTTATAACGATTGAAAGACGTATGTAATCGTAGTAAAATAAATTTTCTAGGAGTGTGTATTGATCCCAAATTAAACTGGTCTGAACAGTGTAGCCAGGTTGCCTCTAAGTTATCTAAAGCATGTTTTGTATTAAGATCTCTTAAGACAATTGTCTCCAATGATGTATTGATTAATGCTTATTACGGCTACTTTCACTCAATCATGAGCTATGCCATCGCCGCTTGGGGTCATTCTTTCGGTGTTAAACGGATATTTGCAATTCAGAGACGTGAGATTAGAATAATTAGTAATCTGGGCTATAGAACTTGCTGTAGACACAAGTTTGCCGAGCTTGGCATCTTGACCCTTCCAAGTGTTTATATTTTATATTGCATTCTGCATATTAAAGAAAATATTATGGACTACCAGTCACATAAAGTTTTATAATAAGTTGCCATTAAATCTGAGATTGATGCCCACTAACAAATTAAAAGGGGTTCTATCTAAATATCTGAAATCATATACGTTTTACTCGATAGAGGAATTTTTTCTCGCTGACCCACAAGTATTAATAAATTGACTTTGGTCTTGTTGATGACGCATTATTGTGACAATCTACTGTAGGCGATTTTTTTTTACAATTAAGGTAACCTATTGTACCAATGTTATCTATGTTTTTTTTAATATATATCAATGACAAATCTAATATGTATAGTTAAAACTATGATGGACGAAAATAAATGTTATTATTATTATTATTACCATGTGATACATTAGTGTGCATGCAATAATATTCCGCTTTTAACGGCAATCTTGCCCTAGTAGTGACAGCCAGGTAAGGAAGATAAACTCGGCTAAATGCGGAAATTCGGAACATACAAGAAAACGCTGCCAAATCAATTACCATAATGCTTCCACAACAAAAAATCGGTTAATAAATTAAAAATGAACAATTTTGCACCCTAATAACGGTGCGCCACTGGTTATTATTTTATTTTAAAGTTATATTTATTTTTGGAAGCGATTAATTTACTTAATTTTCTAACCCCCTAAAAATGCCCCACCGCTGGTTGTATTTTGGTCATGTAGCGAACTTGACTTAGATTTTATGGCATGGTTCAAAACATATCGCGTATACACACACACACAGACAGACATGAAAATTTTTGTCTAAAATGTGTTTTTCGTGTTAGGTCATAAAACGTAGCGAAATGAAAAAAAATGTTTGAAAATATAAACCGATTACATAGCTTTCTCTTTGTACGTAAGTATATATGAGAATGCAAAAGGCTGCAAGCTAACAGAAACGGTAGTTCAAAAGAGTGAAAGCTGTGCTGCTGGCTAAAAGGGAAAATGTAAAGCCGATAATTAATAATAATAATACCCAATGAAGAAATCCAATACTTTGGAGTACATATTTGTAAGAATCTGTTCTTGAGGAAGCACGTTGAATACATTTCGGCGAAAGCAGAATGGGCATTTTCAGCGTTAAAGAGGCTGCCACAGAGTGTGGGGTGCGTAGAACTGCAAAAAAAAGGATATTGGTTAAGCGAATGTCCACTCCATAATCCGGTGCAGCCCTGGTGTGGGAGGAGATTCCGAAGAAACCGTTCAGAATTGAAAAGATTGCCTCATGACCTATTTTATTAGTTTGACCTGTAATCATGATAGATTTTTTTACTCCTAGGAGCATAACTTAGCCAGAACAATACATTAGAGGAAAAAATGTATAACAAAGAAAATGGTATAAATCTTCTAGTTCTGAACCTATTGAACCAGTGAAGGTCGACATTTTAGTGATTACGAGAACGATTCTGTTGGGTGTAATGAAGATTAGCGCCTTACAAACAAAAAATACGACAGGATACAGTGTGTGGTGTGCCACCGTTGGTTATATGAGGATTGCACCTCGTATGAAAACATCTACCAAATTGTAGCAACACTGTATCAAAGAAGGAAACGTAACAACTATAAGTTCCATCTCTTCTACGGCAAGACACCCGTCCTTCTATGAAGGGAAAGTGAGATAAGTTTTTCATCCCTTTGGTATTTATAATCTTATGGATGGGTACGTTTTTTACTTTCTAAACTAATCTTTACATGATTTTGTTAATAAAAGTTAAATAATATTATAATTTAAATAATATAATATAAAAATATAAATAAAAGATGGCCCAAGTATCTTCTCTTTACCCATTCAGTAAGATGTAAGATCGCTAGAATAAAGAATTAATTTTCTCTAACTTACCTATGTGATTTTTCAGAATTTTCTTTTCGCGAATAAAAAAGTTATTTTGAGTTTTTGAAAGGATGATCCATCTCTCTTCCCTTAACCCTATCAGTAAAACAACGGTACGATAATTGTATGCAGAAGAACTAAGTTTCTGCAGGAAGTTTCGTATTTGAGTTTTTGAAAAGGTAATCCATCTCTTACTCAATCTATACTTTCAAGAAGAAACGTGGGGTAATAACTTACAAATTTAAAACCTAATGGAAACAATTGGAGACAAGCAACCATAGCGACACCTCTATTTTACGTGAAAATTGTTTGAGGTTCACGACGAAATATATTTTCGCTTTTTTTAACTAAGTATTACCATTACCGACCTTACCAGTTACCTTTGATACGAGAATTTTTTTCAAATCGCCAAGCCGGGGAAAGGTAATCCTCTGACCATTTTTGTTTCCATTTTACCTTCAAAAATATGAATCATTATATGTATATGCCCCACTTTGATTGGCACTTTCTTTATACCTGTATGCGATTGAGATACTTGCAGCATTAATAAAATCACATGATGTTCATCATGTTCCCTTACTTATTCAGCACAAATGTGTGTTTCTATGGGTACCTCCCATGTAGCATTTAATATTGGTGTAATATTGGCATTTCATTGTAAATATATTGGTAGAATATTAATGTACAATATTGTACCAACATTGAAATGTGAACAATTTTACATATTGCCTAAATATTACTAATCGATATTATTTCAATATTGTGGAAAATATTTATACATTATTGGCACATTATTGTTTTCTAATGTGTCCCACCCCAGACCCCTAACTGCTCCTAGGGACCATTTCCCAGTGCGCAGCGCCCGCAAGGCTCCATGTGCCCCGGTAGCTCCTTCCCCAGGAATCCTATTCACTTCGTGTATACTCGGAGGAGATAGGTGATGCTGAAAAAAGCTTCTGCTTCAAGGACTCGAACTATCGATCACCCGGTTAAGAAGTCAGCCATGAAACAACTGAGCTACGGAAACATATAATTTTGGAATTTAAAGTTGAACACTATAAAATATTGAGGAGGGCGTGCATATTTCGGCGAAAATTATCATTCGGCGGATTTTGAGAAAGTATCATATTCATAACGTCATCTATTATTTATGAATATTTTTTTCATGTAGCCTAAATATATATGTTAAATAATATACAGTAATATTGAAACACAGTATTGTTATGTTATTGATAAATAAATATTGACTTTATATGTATAGTAATATTTCCTAAATATTGTAAATATGTATGCTATATTCATCGATTTTCAATATTTAGTAATAAGTATTGTACACGAAATATTGGTAAATTATTGTATGTGCAATATTTCAATTTAGGTACATTAAATAGCAATAGTTACTAAATATTGCAAATATTGTTCTTATATTCACTAAATATTGTATTTCCAATATTTGAATAATATTACAATATTGGCTGCAGTTTGACAATCAATCTCTCTATATTGCGCCAATATTCCCACAAGCTAACGCCAATAAACGGGGCTACATGGGCTACTTATTGGTAGAAGCGCCGGCGCCGTTCGACTGAAACATTATTTTTACAAGAATACGACGTTGTAGTTAGTACAATGTTACAAAAGAAAGAATGATAAATGGTGCTAAACAAAGAAATCTGACCGAGTTCAATACACCTTCAAACGTAAGTATTTATTACATTTTTCATAAATCTGTATACGAAATTCTGGTTTGTATCGCTTCCGTGAAGAAATGAAGAAATGTAAGTGTGAAAGCAACCCCGTAGAGAATAAAAAATGATTACAGCGGCATCTACAAACTAACTTCATCGTATATTATAAAGCGAACAAGAAAATTAATGAATTAAAAAATGTATAAGTATATAAAAGGACGTGAATGTTGGCTTCTTACGTTCACTTTTTATACAAATTGTAGTTGAGCACTAAAACAAAACAAGGCATATTTATATGGAAATTATTACAAAAAAAAGTAATTAACGTTTATTCTTGAACTCAAAAAATGAATGGTATTTCATAAATTAATAAGCAACGAAGCTAAGTTGACATCGCGGTATGTGGACAAGCGAGTGCTAATCTGAAACTTCCTTTTACGACTGAAATCTTAAACAAAGCCGGTCAATTCCTTAGTAAACAGTAAAATGTTGATAACAAATGGATGTCGGCAGTCATAAATACGAGAATGCGAGTGGCGCAATCAGTTAGGTGGTCGATCTATTAGTGGAGAATGTCCAGCATTGTGCGGCTGAAGGGGACTAATGGGTGCTGCCCTCACGACCCGCCGCAGATATTTAAAACATTTGCATAAACAAACTATGCTTTTTAATAGGCATGTAATGTCATTATATGTGTACGTCTCTTATCTTTCTGTGAATGTTGAAGCTCAACGTACGGTATATGTAAAAAATAAGCAAATCTACAGGGTGACTCCTTGCAGTCTATTACAAATTATTGTCATAATAAAACGCTGAGTAAAAATTAAAGATCAACGTTATTCGCTCGCTGTACTTAAACGAACTCTCTTAGTAAAGCCGATTCAGGTTGCCGCTGTGCAAATAATTTATCGGCCACTTGAAAAATAAAATCAAATAAAACGTACTGAAAATAATAGTTCCAGCTTTTTTTTTTCAAAACCATTTCTACACAGATTCATTTGTATGCTAAACGCGTCTTTCGAACAACCAGAATAAAGATAGAATCCTTTTAGATTCGTGGCAAGCTTTACGTAATAATTTTGGAACCCACGGTTCTAATAGTAATAAATTATTGAAAAAAAAATAATTATACCCTTTTTAAATAATCGATATTTAGATACAAAACGTGCGATGGTTCTTTCTTGTTAACCGCTCGATCATTTTGAAAGCTCCCGTAACTTTCACTCTATAAATGTGTATAATTTAAACAATCCAAATTAATATTTGAGAATAATTGGAATGTGCGATCTTTAAAATTAGTGCTCGCTTGTCAGATGTGGTAAAGATCCCTACAGGGACTTGTCAGAAATAAATGAAATTTAGGTTGATCTACGCAAGTAGATGTTATATTAAAACCAGTTGTTATAGTATTTCATATTGAGAAATTTATATTATATTAAAATTAACAAACTTTATATCATTCAATGACTGACGAAATTAAAATTTAATTAATTAAACGAAATTGAAAAATCTATATTTGGCGATGCTTCATACTCACTTGCCTAATGGCAAGATGGAAGACTATTTAAATTACTTAGTAGCAGGGCAACTACTATTGTTTAATCATATCGCCGCATTTAATCAGTTTAAATTAAAATGGAATAAGTGAAATTTATTTTTTTATTTACTCTCACTTTTACATAATGAACGTTTACTGTTCAGTGTTCATATCAGCAGTTTACCATATAGTTAATCAAATGAAATTTACTGTCTGCGTTCTCAAGGAACTTTATCATATAGGTGCCTATTGTTCTTTCTTGCTTTTGTGAATGTCCCCAAAGTGGTGCATTTCTGACATCTACATCGATATAATTTGTGTCATATAGATCATTTTTTATTTTTATAATAGGTATTTATTTTACCACGAATATCCTCCTCCTTACCATGTCATATAACTGGAAAATTTGATACCTACATAGAATATCGTCATGTCTTGGTAACACGTAAAACTTGTTACTACATATATACCTAAGTATTTAAATTTGGTTTCGCTGTGACGTTGTGAAAAGGATAATAACATCCGCTATCAATATAGACTAGTATGTGGAAGAACTGAAACACTTGTGGCCGTTGAACACAACACACTGCAATACCAAAAGCCATCGTAAACATTTATTAAATCGGACGCGGTTCGCCAGTAAAGCTGTCCTAATCAGTCAATGTCAATGAACGATAAGTCGGGAAAATATAAAGTGAACTGTAAAAACTATAACTAAAAGATCATTTAAAATTTCAAAGAGCATTTGGCTCACTTCAAATGAAATCGTTGGGATAAATCTGCTGTCGCTTTACATATCATTGAGAATAATCACAAAGTAGATAATATTTCCTTACTTAAGCAAGTAAATATTAAGCATGAACTCGACTGTTATGAAAGTTTAGAGATTCACAAAAACAATCATGCTTTCTAATGAATAATGATGATTCAGGTCCTTTATGCTTATCAGATGTTTCACTATAACTATAGATGCCACTTCCATTTGCATTTAGTTGTTTGCGGATTATGGCAGCTTCGCAGTCAAAAAGCGTTTAATATTAAATTTTTATTGCGGTTTTTGGTATTTGCGATGTTGAATATTGAGGTATTTGTATATTTGTTGCTCGATCCGTTTCACAATAACCTTACCAGTTAGCATGAATGGAAACTGGCGCTAAAGTAAAGCTAATTTAATAATTGGTATCCAAATGAAGTGTAATGATTTTGGTGTTAGTTATGTTACAAACTACCATACAAGTGTTACCACAATTAAAGTTATAAGCAATGAGAAATAATGGACATCACTATTCCCAAGAGTTTAGTTACCCTTAAACGTAAAAGTTGAGGAAATAATTGAGTGGGGAGAATCTTCTTTAGAAACAGATATTTAAAAGGTGAGTACCTGGTACACATTTTCGATATAGGTTATCTACTCCAAAAAGTTTCAGCTCTTTGAGATAATCCCCATGCAGAGTAGTTCAAAGCTACAGAACTGAGTCCTGATTGACCGAATAACAGGCAGGCGGACAAAACTTTTTCACCGAGCAAAAGTTCGGAATATGAAATCATTAAATATCTGTGTGGCTTTTTGTGCTAAGGAACTTGAAAATTACTCCTTTATTCTTTAGGTTAATGTAAATTTGCCTAATAAATCTTTGGAGAGCAATAGTTGTGCGTAGTCTCTGGCGGAAACCAAATTGATAATTTCAGAAAAAGGTATTTCTTCCAGGAAAGAGGCCAGTCTATTTTTCACAAATTCTTCTAGTACTTTTGAAAACACAGAGCGCAAGAATGTAGGTTCATAGCACGATCCCCACCTTTGAACGTGAAAATAACTTTTTGCTTCCTTGGAAGTATATGGAAACACCTGTGTCTGAAGACTTAGATTGAACATATACCATAGCGGCACAGTAATTACTTCCGCTACCGCTTTAACTGTTTCTGGGATAACAACATCATTCTCAGGCACTTTACCTTTAATTAGATGCGAATTACATGTACTACCTCATTAAAGTGACTGCTGAGAAAAATGCAGAATGGAAGCAATTCTTATGGGTATTATATGTATAATATAAAACCGGTACGCCTCATAGTGTCATTGCGCCTAGCCTCACTTTCTTCATATTTGGCGCCTGTTTTCTTATAAATAATGTTGGCTACACTACATGACCCATTGTTGGAGTGTCCTAACGAAAGATTTCAAATTCCGACCATTTGGTGTCAGTGTAGCGCATAGTTACAAGAAACAGACAAAGAGAAACGAGTTACTTATTGCAACTGGCTCGTATCTTCAATTGTTGACGGTTTTTTGGACCCAATTCTATTCTTTATGACAAATGAAATCTGGTTTCATCTATCTAGTTACGTTAAGAATAACCCACATGTTGTGCATGAAGAACCTCACCCCACAAAAGATAGGCAATGGTATGCAGTGGCAGGAATGCGCATTATCGGCCCCATTTCTTCCAATGATGCGATTAACACTGCAAGATATCTGGACATCTTTGACACTTTCTATGCACAATTAACATAAAATGAAAAGGAGCAACAAGATGGTGCACATCCCACACATCCAACCAGGTTACGGCCCATATTAGCATAGTGTTTCCTGAAAACAGGCTTGTCAGCAAAAACCTGTGGCTTCCGCAGTCGCCGGATTTAACATGCTGTGTGGTGTTATGATGTTATTATATATAGGAATATTTTTTATTGTTGTGATCTAAAAGTACAAAAAAACAAGATGAAATTATTAAAAAGCTGTGAAAATATATTTATTTTTTCTGATTATACATTAATTTAAGCTACAACGTGTAACCACATGCCGCGATTTTATTTATGGGGAGCTTTGAAAAACAAAGTTTATGCAAACAACCCTCGGAGGATAGATCAACTTAAAGAGAGCATTACTATTTACTAATGAGATAAATAACATCTTGCCGTGTCAACCAGAACATTCTCGTAAGAGTAGAGTAATGGCTTGATGCCGGTGGAGGCCACTTTCAGCACTTGTTATAATTGGTAAGTCTGGCCTATGCCATATTTATCCCATATTTACATAGGAAGTTGCTTTGTTGAGGAATTAACATAATACAATGTAATGAATGCAGTGAGGCGTACCGATTTTATGTGCGACACCCTGTATAATCACATCAGGTTACTGTAATACCAAAAATTAGCACTCTCAATTGCATAACAAGAGACTTATTTTATGTCTTATGCGTAGTGATGCGTATTAAGTACAGCGGATCAGCATAAAGTAAATCATAATTCTATAAAACTAAAAAACTAAAACATTGTGGTTATATACCTTTATTTGAAAATGTTTATCTTCAGAGGTGTAAGACATTTATATCGCGTATTATTTTCGAAGTAGGTACGCCTGACAAACACTCTTCTAGCATTAAGCCACACATATTTGACCATATATTGACATTTTCATAAAATTAACCCTTAACCAGCGACGTCCGTTCGAATCGCACTATACGCGACTACCGGTTTCTGAGACCGCTAGGCTATATTAGCCACTTTTTGTTAGAAAATGTTAGTAAATGATAATGAACAATAATACTAAATTGTTTTTGTCAACTTTCATTATGAAAATACAGATGATTTCTTTTTCCTTTGGTTTGATCAGAATAAATATTGGATAATGGTAATTGAAGACGATGCCAAAAAAAATGCGTAAAAAAATTAATCGGTATTTCTTTTTGCCAAAAACTAATACTAATATTATAACTAAAGACTAATCCTCTGCTATATTTTTGAAAATGCATGTTTTGCATACTTTTTTGGCTACGAGGCATCTCGTTACTCGCGAGCAGCGGTCACACGGACCGCTAGTTAATTAACTTTAGCGGGTTTTAATCACACAATAAGAAAGTGGGGGACACCATTGTATAGTCATTCTGCTAAATATAGTCTAACTTGAAGGTAGATAGGTGGCCAACTGTCACAATTAATAATTACGAAAATTAGGCTAAAAACAAAAAACGGTAGCGGTCTCACAGACCGACGTCGCTGGTTAAGGGTTAAATGACCAGTAAACTGGCACACAACTTTCCCGAGTTTACTACAATGAGATATTAAATAAAATAGTTTTTTGCATAATAACTCAATATAAAATAATTTTTGCGTAATAACTCCAAAAATAAAAAATAAATACATAAGTAGTGTATAGTACAGTTGTAATCAAAAAAAGATTTCTGATTTTCTCATGAAATATTTAATGTTGATTTCCGGCTAGGCCGGAAGTCAATTGGTATACTTATTATACTCGATTAAAAGAGTCGTATGTCCTCTAATTCACTGTACAATTTTACTTCTTCAACTTTGTTAGCAAAAGTTGTGAATTTTTAAAATTTTCATTTTCAAACATTCATCCCCCTTACCCTATGGGAAATAAAGAAATAAATGTAGTGTCAATAGTTTTTCATCAACTATATGAACATTTTAAAAAATAAAAAAATACTTGCCGCAGATTTTGAGAAAATCGATTTATACTTTTTGACCAATTTTGGGCACCAATAAAATGACCACGTTAAATTTTCGCTCTTTATCAATTATAAGTAAAAGTTCTGGCCATCCTTTGGCTACAATTTCTAATTTTGGGAAAAGATCTACTGGGAGGATCTCAAACTGTAATTAATAAAATTTTAACACTAAGATGTGTATTTAGTGCTTCATGTAATAAAAACCAAAATTGGATTGAAACTTTTCATATTCAGCTCAAAAATGTAAACGATGCGCATGTAACAAATCATAATTACCTCTCCATTTGAATCAAGCCTATCAACCTAAATCGACTCAACCACCCCCAAGCTTGTGGTATCAATGTTCATAAATAGGTCATCATTCGAGTACCATTTTTCGATTAGGAGAAGGGGGTCTCTTATTTTCTGAAACTTTTGCAGTCTCATTTATTTTTGACACTAAGGGGTCAAAAATTATTCATATGCTGCATCTTAGAACACTACCGATTTCTGATTTAGGTTCCTACAACAGATTGATCGAATTAAAATAAGTACCCCGACGAGCTTGCCAAGGAAAAGAATAAACTCACGATTTATTAGAATTTAGGAATCCATTGAGCAAAATAACTTGAAAATGAAGAAAGCAGAAGTAATTGGATACTGCAATAATGAACGTCGGTTGTAATCTTGTATACTGAATTTTATGGAACGCATTTGTTTTCTTTCAAAATATAACGCACAATTGGCCTAATAAAGATACCGGCTGTCCTCCCTCAACTGTATCCAAAAATACGTATCTATGCGTTCAGTATTGGACCGTTAAAATATTTTAGGTTAATTTTGGTGAAATATATGATGTATATTGCCATTATTAAGAACACTATCCTTTTGATAATCCCATTTTATATTAGATTTATGGCAGAGCACATTTATGATCCAAAGAGTTAGTGTCATATGAGAATATTTTTTATTAACTTCTCAAAAAATTTATTGTTTATGATTCATGAATTTTATTGCGGCATAAATACCGATTAAAGGTGTCAAATGATATATTTTATTATGATTAAATTTAACTTAAAATACTTCGATTAAAATAATATTGTATATACAGCGGTTGATTTTTTATACGAATCGTCACAATTTCCCATCTCCCGTTGATGACCTTATTAATCACAATTAACGTAAAAATACAGTCAAGATTTTGCACTAAAGAATGACTTTTAGAATGGGAACCAATTAATTTTTTTTTCATTATTACTCCAATATAACATTTAGCTCTTTTATGCGTGAGAATATTTTTAATCTCTTCACTAAAATTGCCCTATACATTTTTATAACTTTTGTATAAACCTTGTCTGACACTTCATTTGATAATTGCGGTTTGTATGTATTGTTAATACTTTAACGCTTTCTTACAGACAATGCCCAACAATTAATTTTTTTCTAAAATAAGGTGCGACATTGAAAAACACTTTAAAAGTCATAAACTCATAATGTGGTAGTATTTTCATCACAAAGAGCGAAGCTCTAAAAGGTCATATAAATAGTTACAATTTTACGATATCAAATAATTGTGGACGCTATTGTAACTACCAATTAGTAGTATTTATGACTACGAGTACATAATGTAAGAAGAATAGGTAAATATTAATTAATTTTATGGTACCTTCAGTTAGTTTACTATTAAATTAATGAGCTCCTTCATAGTTTGGCGGAGATATTCTTACTGTAGGATGTCCTTATTTTATTATACAAATAACAAAATATGAAAGAATTGAAAACAATTTCTAAAGCAAAATCAGGGCAGTAACTAAATTATTTCCAAACAACATGGGGCCAAATTTACTATTATTCCTAAGCTATTGTTTGAATTGAGCACGCTGCGTGCTTCTAAAATCACATATTGTTAACGAAATGCCTGCGCTTGATGCCTTCTAACTGAATACAATTCCTTACCCTACGTTCTCTCTTGTCAAACTTAGTATGGCAAATATGCAATTATTATGTTCATACATATGCATATGTGACAAATCGTGCAATACTCGTACAGTTTACGACATCGAGTAGGAAATACAACGAATTACTTGTTCGGATTATAAATGCGTTTTTGTTACGGTTCTTTAAAGAAAGTAAAGGAAATAAGAAAACGAGTCCTCTTTGTAATGGTGCAATTACTTACGACTCATCGGTCCATATGGCGTTATAAAGAGAGAAATAAATTAAAAATTCTTAAGACATATCGAGTAATAGCATCATCCCAGCATTTGAGTTGTATTCACCTGTTTCAGAACAATGACAGTCATAACGACAAATTATGAAATAGCTTCGTTAAAATTCCTATGTCAGAATCGGATATAATTTATACACCGTGTTTTTCTACAAGTTTCTGTTATGTAAGTACATACATTAATTACTTCATTCGTATATGATAATACTTTTGTGATAAATTGTAATTAAAAATGTTCGTTGTTTTGAAAAAACCTTTACTTTTCTTAAATTAAACACTCGAAGTTAGCAGCTCCCAGAAGTCCTGCTGCTCAATCAACGAACAACAAAAAATGAAAATTTATTATGGCGCCATTATAATAAACTGAAAATATCTAATTTAAATATTTAAAGGTAATACCAATTATAGGACGTACCGTATATTAGATTTAATCAGTTTTTAGTGGTTAAAATAATATTGCGTTTAGTAAAATTTATTGAAAGTATAAACCATTAGAATTAAAAAAGGAAAAGATGCGCACACAAAGGTAAGTTTATACATAATACCTATCGAGACCCTCGAACGTACGGCACTAAAACAATGTCTCATCAAGGCTGTAACAATGAAATGTAATCCCGGTCTTGTCTGAACAAGACAGTTTATTCAATAATATATAGAGAATGCCTTAGAAAAGGATTCTTGTTTACTGTTACAAGCACAACGCAAAGAGTACTTTCACACCCGTATCAAGATTGTCCGTTGAACAAGTGCAATCGAATGTTACTAGCAAAACATTCGCGTTGAACGTACTTTATTAGCGTAATTAACCGATTGAATTTGCTTTAAATTACAATACTTTATCACGATTTTTGCAACGATATTCAGCGTGAATTCACATCTTCCAATTGTAATTCTCTTATTGCTACAAAAACCTTGTTCACATCCAACCAGTGAAAATGTACCACCCTCTAGCGTAATCATAACATTTTCAGGTTTTTTTATTAGTTTCTATTGTACAGGAATATTCAAAGAGAGTCTTCCCCCTTTTAGTTTACAACCGTTTAAATGCTGACCACATAATTGCTCTAAGCCTCTGTTTATATTATAGAGATTTGTTACATTTCTGTGTAAAATAAAGGAAATGGCTCTGATCCGTCTATGTAATTGATGAAACGTTTCCAAAGAATCGTAGATATTCTTAAAAAGGTGCAATTAAAGGATTTCCTATAAAACGAAAAGCACAAGGGTAAAAAAGAAGAAGGAAATTTTACAATGTGGAAATGGAATTACTCTGCCATTTGCAATAAAACTGGATAGCAAACCTAGGTTGCAAAATGCAATTGTACATTATAGGATGGTAAGTCTAAAAATGATGAATGCATCATTTATTCTAGAAAAAATTACCAAAAATGGCATAAGGGCCACTCAGATTATAAGGTAGCTTTTAGAAGATCATCGTTATCCTCCTTAAGGAAAGTACAACATCCACCCAGCCATAATAACTTTGGATATGGAATCTGACAATTCGTTTTAGAAAGGAAATCAAGCCCGATAAAAATCGCATTTTATCTCAGAAAGCCAGCCAAGAACATATTGTTTTTGAAATAATCTGGAACTTCACAGTATACCAAGAGGGAACCACGTTCTTAAGAGGATTAAATTTCACTATACGTTTTAACATTTTTTAAAGTTCATCTTCTCCAACCCCCAACTCAATTTTATTACTACTAAAGTATTTGAATAACAGTAAATGAAAAATGATTCCAAATACATTTCAGCATTTGAAGCACCTTTATTTCAAATTCTTTTTAATCATAGCATTTGGTCCTGGTATTTGAAATACTTGCTCGTCGTATTTGGAATCGGTATTTGGTTTTTACTGGTATTTGAATTACTGAACAGAGAATGCTGGCATTGGCAAATCGCGTGTGATTTCAATGAATTCCTAAATCCCACTGTAGTGTAGTTAGTGAATTTTGTGTAGTTCAAATACCTCATAACTAAGTATTTCAAATACTTGGTAATATTTGAAGTACTTTATTTGTGCGATTGTTCAATTACACTTTCTCAGTATTTGGTACTTCAAATCCCATCTGTAAAATAAAGTATTTGGTATTTGAAGATGCAAATACTTCAGGTTGTATTTGGTATTTGATAATTGAAATACTATTGTTCGGTATTTTGACCAGTTAAAATGATAATTTAATACGATTTCTCACGATGAGCCATTTTCAGCTTTTTTTTGAGTCGTTTTCTAATTTACACCTGAACTCATTAATAATAATAAATAATAATAATAATAAAATTTATTTATGCATTGCAATACAAAACACTGCTTACATAAGTCACATGGAAAAAAATCAAATTTAAACTAAAATTAACACAAACCTATCAAAGCATCTTGTATAAATTCTTCCACCGAGTAAAAAGCTTCACATATAAGATATATTTTGATGGTTCGTTTGAGGGCATTATAATTAAGGTCTTTTACCCTTTGTGGATGTTTATTATAGAATTTTACTGATAGAAACTCTGGTCCAGTTTGAGACTTGTTCAATCTACAAAAGGGAACTCGAATTAAGTTTTTCACTCTTGTGTTATGTTCATGAATTATTGATTGATGAATATATCTGGACAAATGTATTTAACATGACACAAACAGGTAAAAATAAATAAACACTGTAAAGTTAAAATTTTTAAACTTATAAAAATGCTGGTTTGCAGTCTGCTCTATAATCTATAACCAATGTGTGCGACTATACTAATCGTTTTACGTTGTATTTTGAATAAACGTTTTAGAGCAGAGCAGTGTCCCCAAGCTATTATCAAAGAAACTATGACACACAGCATAATAAGCACTTTTTAGAACATCACGAGCAACATTATTTGACAAATTTCTTAATAGAAAAATGTTTTTACTGATTTTAGCACAAACTTGATCCGCTTGAACATTGAATTGTAATTTAGAGTCCAGGTATAGTCCCAAAAACTTTACATACGGAAGATTAGTATCTGTAGGTACATAGGGAATATCATTTTTTCTGTTTTTAACACATTAATTTTCAGTTGGTTTGCTGTACACCATTGTGTAGCACTTGGTAGCGTTTCTTGAGATTGTAGTAGTAAAACTTGTTGGTTTTTACCTTGCTGTAATAACGTACCATTTCCAGCACTGTAGTTTAGGTATATCGTTAATATAATATATTAGTAACAGTAGTGGTCCTAATATGTTACCTTGTGGCACACCTCTGACCAAAGGGAAGGGAACCAATCACTATGATCATTGTTAATTCTCACACATTGCCAGCGATTTGAGAGATAAGATTTTATCAAGGTACAACTTAAACGATCCAAGTTATAAATGTTTTTCAGCTTTCCTAGCAAAATTTCGTGAGAGATACAGTCAAAAGCACGAGAAAGGTCTAAAAAGGTAGCACACGTATGTTCACGAATTTCAAACCGTAATTTACCGTATACCGTAAACACCTCTGGTGTTACTGCTCTTTAGAGAAAATATCCCTAATTTCCATTGAAGAAAACATCTTTAGCGTAAATTGTAGAGTGTTGGGTACAACATGTGTGTGTAAATTTAGAGGATCTAGATTGTTCTTAGGAAGGCCATCGACAATTGTATTTGATATAGTGGCAAAGTAAATGTTGAAGCATTTACATATACATAATTGTTTAAACTCATGTTTGAAATCTCGATGTGAATTAATGATATTCCACATACTTCTACTTGGATTAGAAGCTGTATGTATCGCCCAACCATTAGAATAAACTTTTGGCATTTTGCCATTAAGGGCGCCCACAAAGCAAAGGTGGAAATCTACCCAAGATGTCGCAAGACGACAGTGGTAATAGATTATGGCATGACATTCAAATAAATTTACAAACATTTTAAAATAAAAATTTTGAAAGCACCTCATCATTGACTGAAGAGCTTTAGTAGAATATTAGAAATAATTTATGGTCTTAATTATGATTAATTGTAGTGATGTAATTAGACTTCTCGAATCACTAATTTTTGAAACATTTGAACTAGGTAATTAAAATATCCTCAGAATATAGTTACTAACCTTTGTAGTCCGATAGTACGTGGCTTATTTTCAATATTCTTATTATAATTAATTCTTTTACATTGCACTCACTTCTGACTTTTCCGCATATGTATTAAAGAAAAGTGGCATTACATGAGATAGTCACAAGGTGTTGTAGTATACGGAAGAACTTGAAACAAAATTATGGTACTACTGAGACGCAAGGGAAATAAATGGTGGTGCAAAATGGAAGAAGAGCATTGCTGAAAAACAATGGAATAGAGCAAGCTGAACTTAAACTGTGATGAAAAGTGTTTTGTGTAGTATAGCTTGTTGAGCAAATCTAACTAGCCGCGAAAAACAGTCACAACTGGCGTAGGAAACAAAAATGGTTTGAAGGAGATGAACTAAAATTATAGACAAATTGTGGCACAAGTGAAACGAAATGGTGGTGGAAAATGGATGGATAATAAATAAATCAAAATCTAAAATAGTTGAAAGATAGGAAACAAAAGACTTTCATTTTCATTCACGTAAGTTCATATAGTGATTTTCGTTATACAAACGATGGATTTCCTTCATTACCAAGCAGACCAATTATCCTTATTAAATATAAATTCTTAATCATTTTGAACAGGTAGAGTTATTGAGGTGGGCAATGTAGAAAATTAATTTAAGTTCTTTGGAAAGGGGTAAGTTAAGCAACCTGTAGAAGAAAAATCTAAACGCGACCATTTTATGGGGGGAATGGAAAGGGTTGAAAAGGATAACGGGGCTCGTGATTTTGTATTTTTCAAAATACCGATATCTACCGAGTGATTTATACCTAATTAAAAATTTTCACACTTCCTCTCCGTTACGTTATGTTATCAACGTATCTTTTGTAATGAACAAAATGGGTTTGAATGATATTGTAGGTAATAAGTAGATTCAAGATTGTTATGAAAATTTTGGGCTAATAATGGGGATAATGGAAAAAAGATCAGTGATATTATCGAGGAACTGATTAAAAGGAACACTATGGAATGAATTGCTTAATCGTAAAATGTCTATATCGATGATATTAGTTAAATAATCATAATAAAGCGATTTTAGTTTACAAATTCAACGGATTAAAATTAAAATGGGTACGAAATTAAAGGGTAATTTACTATTTACTCTAATTGGCTGATTTAATCGAAACCAGACAGTGAAAAGTGAAATGAAATAGTTGACCTATATAGCACAGAACATAAGGAAGCTTGTACATTTTTGTAATGTAGGTAGGTACACAATAAGGTTGGTTAAGCGGAGGTCAGAAGTACGGCCTTTTTCTTTCTATTATACGGTTTGTTAGATCGGAAACAAGGTAATTGTTGTTTACTTTAATAAACTCGATTGCATAATAAAAATAAACGAACCGTAAAAGCAACGTAATTCATTACTCTGACATCCATAACCTCTATGGAAATATAATCCGACCAAAATTGGCAACTTGCAGAATAATTCTCCCAATTTCAATTATATCTTCGCGGATCCGTAAGGATTTATGTTTCGAAACAAAGTTTGTGTGAAGCAATGACAAGCGATCACTGTTTATCATTAGACACATGTCGCTACCGAAGACATTCGATTACAACTTTTTCTACACTTCGACAATAATTAATAGTTAGTTGTCACGTTGTAGCATAATAAAATCTTTTATTTGATTGAATCATTATAAATAGAGGTGTTGCAACGACAACCGTTAACTTAACAATCAGTCATGGGTTTCGCCCTAAAAAAAAAATTAAAATCGAAACGGAGGTGCGTGAGGAACTCCCTTGTGATTCCGGAGGGTTCTACAATGTGCACGTTCGAATGATTGACGAGGTTACTACGCATTTCGAATAGTCGCGATTTCCGGTGATTCCCCCATTTTGAGACAATTGGGATATTGCTCGGAAATGTATTGAGAGAAACAGAATTAAATATCCGCGAAAATCTAGAAGCAATTACGATGAAAATGATTAGTATATGCGTTGACAATACAAGTGGAGGGAAAACGGACACGAGTGTTCTCGACAACCTAATTACTCCCAAGGCATAACTCCCTGTATTTTTATTTGCCCCCTGACTGTGACACAATATACGCAATTTGTAGGCGAGGAGTGAGACGATCCAAGTTCATTATCTCAAAGCTCGCACTGCCAAGACTCCGGTGACTGATAAAAGGATACATGCTGGAAAAAAAATTCAAAAGACAAATTTACTTTCGCGAAATAAGCAGCGGCGAATATAAAGGAATTACAAAGTTGAGGGTGATAATACAAATATAAACCTTTGAAGAAAAATATAATTAGAATTCACGAACAAGTAAAAGTAAATCAAACGATACTTTAACGAAATCAACAAAAGGGGAAAAGCTCGCAATAAGTTCAATCAACCACTCTGCAAGACTGTGAAGATTAACCTGCTTCTAACAGTCCCTCATTGTATATACAATGTTGTTCTATTGGAATGTATAACGTTTTGTTGAACGCTCTTCTTTATCCTGTCACGTTAAATACAAATTGATTCTCAGTATGACAAGTTGATTAAGCCGCTTAATTAAGTTATGTAATTGGTGCGGTGAACCACGTTGCCGCAAACGCCACTTTACAATTACAACGTAAAAGTTGTAATTTACAAAGTTTTCCTTTTAAGAGCATTAAATAATAATAACAATTGTAACGTTGATGTAATTGGGTCGCAAGAACTTACAATCACATTGTATCCTTCGACGTTGAATCAATAATAATACCGCGACCTCACCACCTTGAATGATCAAATTTTCACAGCGAGCATTTCTAATTATAAGCAATGATTAATGAACTAAGTTTTATTAATCCTTTTGTAATCAAGTAGTACTCTAACATATGTTTTACACATACCAGAAAAGATCCTTAAAAATTTATATTAAGTAACGTTATACACACATGAATAGAAGGGGGAGAAATAAAGAATGGTAATTTTTTGTATTGAATCATATTTTTGTTCGATATTAGAATTAAATTAATTTTAAACACGCGCCTTTTACATAAAGCCATTTCTAAATAGCTTTATATTGTTGTGTGAATTGCTATTCATTTTACGAAACAGTCATGCTGATTGTGACAGTAACACTAATGTGAATCAAAATTATTACGTTAATAATGGGCCATAATATTGTAACGTAGGTAACCGTATACAAAATCTTTAATTGCCAAAACATCTCATTTCTCTGCGGTTGATCGTATAGGAAATCATCTCTTATTGAACAGAAAGCTTTTTCTGAAAGATCTTGTACTTTGTAATCACGCAGGTTGTGAAAAATCAATTTCATATTACATTACCTACTTAAACTATACTTAAGCAATTCCATTACACAACCTGAATAAATACTGTAAATTCAAAATTTGTAACATAAAAGACCTACCAAAAAAAGGAACACGTACAAATGTTAATTCAAAGTTCACCCTACCTAATTAAACAGTTAGTTATTATATTACAAATAAATAAAATATAAGTATGTACTTAAATTTTCTGATGACGGCGTTACGCCCCAATACATCTTACCGCTTTCACGTTCTTTTTCATTTTCCCCCGGGAACTAACTACTTTTCTCCTTACTACCCTAATTCTTCAGCATCTGCACATTCCGGTATCATCAGCAAAAGAAGAAATATAAACAATGGCCAGTGGCGTAATCATCACTTCGAAAAAATTTTAAAAACGGACAAATTACGGCGGGAAACGTTTAAAATTGAGCTGCCAAAGGCGGTACATCACACACTGCAACCTCACCTGCCAGAAAAAGCGTAGACGAGGAAGTCCCCATTATGAAGTTGATATGTCATGGAACTGTTATGAAAGCGTCCAGTAAAACCTCTGAAAAACAAATAATTCGGTAGAAATCTGAGGTTGTGCCTTCGAATATCCATTAACTTCATTTGGAAATTTTTAGATGCCATTAAAGGGAGTGGTTCCGGACAATTGACCGAATCATACCTATACCTATATCATGCAATGTAAAAATAAATTATTTTTCAAAATAATTTTGAAGACAGATTCAATGACAAGAATTCCTATTTTTTACAAAATTTTTCTCCACTCTATTTACGCCTCCTATTTATTATAATGGGGTATGCTAATGAGCTGTTATTAGTTTAAAGCGTTATGATCAGTACATCTATTCAACAAAACTGTTTGAATGAACAATACGACACTGATCCTAAATTTGCTCTAAGGATGCGGTACTTGTGAGCTTTAGAATATGTTCTAGTAGCGCATGTTACAGAAGCATTGAAACTAATTCCGATATTTTTTCAGAAAGAACAACCTACCAGGAATAATAGATGAAGAAGTTCCCGTTATGTGCAACTGCAGTTACGGAAGCGTCAAGCAAAACCACTTAAAAACAAATAATTCAGTAGATGTCTGGCATTGTGACTTCGAATATCAATCAACTTGCAATCATCTTTCCATTTGGATATTTTTGGATGCCATAATAATAGAAAAATTTGTTGCTGACCGAATTCCATCTCAACCAACAAGTACCGTACCTTTAGAAGAAAACCAAATTAAACAAAAAAGAGAAGAAATAAAAAAATCAAATATTCAATTGATATAAACACAACTCAAAAATTCTAACTCCACTAAAAAAGGTCTAATAAAAGGTAAACAGAACTACAAAATTAAGGAAAAAAAGATATTTAACACAGGAGGAAAATAATAAAAAACATAATCAGATATTAAAGGACTGATTTGCTCTTTAGGAAATATAGGGTGGTGGTGGAACGGGAAGTGCGAATGGGCAAGGAAGGAAGTGAGAATGGAAAGGAGGAAACGGAAGAGAGAGGCAATAGACATTAGGGAATATAAGAGGTTGAAGGGAAAATATAAGGAAGAATAGAGGAGGAGAAAGGAGGAGTATAAATTTGAAGTAGAGGAGGAAATAAGTGGGTTAAAGAACGAAAAAGAGATAGGGATGTTTGTAAACAGGAGAAGAGGGAAATACGAAAGAAGGGAGGTTGAGTTGGATGAAGATGAGTGGAGAAGCCGGAAATGGAAAAAGAGGTGAAAGGGAGAAGGAGGGGTGTAGGAGAGATGAAGCGGGAAGAGGTAGAGGAAGCATTGAAAAAAGGTGAAGTTAAAAAAAGCGCAAGGACTGGATGGAATACAAGGGGAACCGTGGAAATACACGGGGGCGAAAACAAGGGAAAAGATAAGAGAGATATTAAGTAGAGTATCGAGAGGGGAAGGATTTCCGGAGGAGTGGAAGGAAGCGAGAATATTTCCGATATATAAAGGGGGGAAAGGAAGGAGGCTAAAGCTATAGAGGTGTGAGTATATCGAATGCGGGGTATAAGACATAAGCGGAGGTGTTGAGGAGGAGGCTAAAGAAGGAAATAGAGAAAGGGGGTTAGTGCAGAACTAGCAGGTGGGTTTCAGGGAAGGAAGGTGGACGATGGACTACATTTATATTGGCAAATAAGGGGAATAGATTAGTGGGGAGAGTGTGGGAAAGAGTTTTTGGGAAGGATATGGAAAAGAGAAGGTGGATTTTTGACAAGCTAGTAAGGAGTGTGATGGGGTACGGAGCAGAGATATGGGGGTGGAAGGAGTGGGAAAAATTGGAGAGAGTTCAGGAAAAATTGTCGAGTTGGATAAAGAGATGCTAGGGTATATAGAGGAGGAAGAGATAAAATCTGAGAGAATAAGAGTTCAGGTAGGAAAGAGAGTGGTGAAGTATGTGGAAGAGGGGTCAGGAAGAGGAGTGAAATTGTAATGGTGAATGAGTGTATGAGAGATATGAGGGAAAAACGAATAAGGTGGAGAGGAGAATGTTTTATGAGAGAGTGGGTTATGTGAGGGAGGAGATAGAAAGAAGAAGGGAAGAAAGAAAGGATATGGTGGAAGAGTTGGTAAGAAGAGATAAGGATATGCAAGGCCAGGAAAGGATAGCTAAGGGGAGGTATAATGAGGGATATCGGGAGATTGTGGTAGAAGGCAAGGCCGATTACCTGTTGGGGGATATGGGATATGGGATTGAACTTAGGTGGGGGAATGAGGAGAATGAAAATAGATATTGGTGGGACGACGAGAAAAGGGTTTGTAGAATGTGCAGCGAAGGGAGGGAAGTATGTGGCATATGGTGAGGGAATGTGAGGAGCTAAAGGAAGAGGGGTGGGAGAGAAAGGAGATTCTGCGGTTGAAGGAGGTAGGAGTGAGGTAGGAGGAATGAAGAAAGTTTTTTGGAGTAGAGGAATCTATTTGTAATGGTTTATTATTATTATCATTAGCAGATTAGAAGTTGAATAAGAATACATTGTATAAATGTATTTGTATATGTTATAAATACAATAAATAATTGAATTGAAGCTACCTTATTAGGTCCTTTACGAATCTGAATACATCCAAGAACTTTTCGTACAGTTTAAAGTGAATTCGGTAAATTGTAAATTCGGTTAACGGCATGAAAGCATCATAAGCACGGAGAGTGTATAATATAAATTTTTTTATTTATAAAATTCCGAGCCTGAATGGAATTGACTTCGTAGGACAATATGTCTCCCATTAGTTCTCTGCATTTGGTGTCTTAAGATAAAATAAGATTGTATGAAACTAACATTTTTGAAGAAAGGATCGAAAAATATGATGATGACACTGCCTAGACAAATGGCTCAATTTTTAAACACATTCGTCAAATTCAAATTCATGCACACCTTCCATCATCGCAATACGTATCATCACCTTCGCCTAAAATACAATACTTACTCAACATTTGCTTCACAACGAACACCATTCACCGTATCACAAACACTATAGTGATAATTTTTTTAGTAGATACATGCACCTTCTGGTCATTTTCTGGTCAAGGTATATTATAAGATGTTTATAATTATATTATTTCTTTATTTTATTATATTAATTATATTATAATTTTCTTTTTGTTCTCTTCTTGTTTATTGTGTAATAGACAATTTGTCCGTGAAATAAATAAATAAATTTTTGTAACGGAATCGAACCCAGGGCCTCCACAAGCCTAAGTATCAGTCGAAGAGGCCATCAAAGATATTTATAATAAAAATAATGAAATACACATACCTTAACTTGATATCCCAGAGCTTCATAATAGACTGCTGCATAAACTTCAGGTATGAATTTTAAAATCGCTTGCCTTGAAATAGTGAACAAATACTTTAATGAAGTGCACGAATCAACACGTAGCCAAAAAGCTTAAAGTAGTTAGTAAACGTTCTGTAGGTCTTTCTATAATTAGTGTCTATTTTGTTTACTTTTAATCCAACAAGATTGAGCAGCCATTTAAATTTAGAGGAAAGTTTCTAATTTATGCATTTGCAATACATTTATGTCTTGCTAACAAGTCATCTCTTTACTCAAAGAATTTATTTCTTTTTGTTTAAAATATTAATCGTTGCGGCCGCCAGCATATTAGTACCAAAGAGAATTTTACTTTGTTAGTACGTAACAATCTCCATACAATTTTCATTGGGAGTTACCAAGCGTGTAAAAGTTTGCCCCCCCCCCCCCTCCAGGATTGTTATCAATGACCCATTGAACAATATTGGAGGGGGGGAAGTTGAAGGGACGCCATCTTGTCCGCCATCTTGATAATGCCCGCGAACCTATTTTTGGCTATATCTTAGCAACCGTATGTCCAAGTCGAACATACGTAGACTCTAATTGCACGGATTAATTTACACGAGGACATTTGCAAAGAGCAGTGTAGTTTTCACGTCCATTGTTTGTCACACTTGGGTTTTGACTCCATTTCCTCACTGAGAGGACGCTCTAAAAGTCTAAAAGGACGGAATTCAGTGCCTGAAAAAGGAACCCAGAAACTGTAATTCAGGTCATGGTCCAAATGATGGAAAATCCATTCGCAGTGATGAAATTTGGAGTCTACAAAGTTCAAAGCTTTGAAGTCTTTCTTTATTTAAGTTTATAGACGCGGTGCAGAATCCATTAATCAACAAAGAAAGTTAATATTATGTCACCGAAACCAAAATTTAGAAATGATGCCCCCGACACAAGACGCTCTCCTAACTGCAAGAGAGCAGCTTACCAAAACCACCATTTGGAGCAGGGCACATAAGGCTGAGCTTCAAGCCCCACATCCAATTCCACATGGGTGGAAGAAACTCGATCACAAATTCCTTCCCGTATGGATAACAATTCCGGAAGTCAGCGCCGCTTGCATTGAGATGCTTAAATGTGGTTGCAAACAGAATTGTGGAAACCGACGCAGTTGCAGGAAACAATCATTAAATTGCACTGCTCTTTGCAAATGTCTGCGTAACGTGGTCCGTATAATAATAATAATTGTCATTTGATGGTCACCTCTTCTTCCTAAAAGCCTAAATTAAATTAATTACTTAAAAAAATTAATTAAACAAAACTGGGCAATTAGAGTCTACGTATGTTCGATTTGGACATACGGTTGCTAAGATATAGCCAAAAATAGGTTCGCGGACATTTTCAAGATGGCGGCCGTTCAACCCCCCCCCCCCCTCTAATATTGTTCAATGGGTCATTGATAACAATCCTCGAGGGGGGCCAAACTTTTACACGCTTGGTAACTCCCAACATTACATTGTTACGTACTATATCATAGTCGCTCGATGACATTTTGTGAACTAAACAGTCTTAGTGGAAACAGTTTCTTGACAACACTGAAATGTTCCTCAAATTGTTGATAACTTATTTCAATTTGGAAATAGAAACAAACGTAGGTAACTTTCAGGAGAACTGCAAACACATAAGTTACCAATTTCACCGAACACTCATCATAAATCCTAAAGAATTATAAGGGTCCCAAAACACATTCGTTGCTTTACTACAACACTTTCTATTTTTTGTATTCTGAAGAAACGATAACCAAAGTTCTCGACGAGTTGGATATTTTAGGTAATTGGGTTCACAATTAACACGGTTCTTCACATTTTGTAAATTGTACTAGATTACAGTGAAAAATGGAATAAGTGCGGTAGTGTTTTCAGTTTTCTCAATAAGAGGTATAATAAAAGGCTATACTTTCAAACTTTCATAAAGCAATCATCTATTCCTTCTGCTTATGATTTGACAGTAAAGTTTCGTGCACAAATTACTTTACCACGTGATTTTATTGGAGCATGACCATACTGAGTAAGTTTGGAAATTGATATAATTTCCTTCCATAATTTGACGTTTTCATTAAAAGAATCCACATTTACGTTCCATATCACCGCGTTTTCAACTGATTAGGTCCTGATGTAATTGTTATTTTGGTAGATGTCGGCATATGATTCGTAATCGTATTGCGTTGTGGGGGTCCACATGGCGTGATCGTTTTGAATATTTTTAAAATTCAAATCTTTAATCCGTAAATGCAAACATCATTATCGTAGTTTGAACTACGATTTATGTACCGAAGAATAAAATAATATGATTAAAATCACTTCTGGGTTACTTAGACAGAAATAATGCTATGGCGCTAAGGATTATGCAAATTCATTTTAATAGCACCTAGTTTACAGTTCGGGCAATTTTCAAATTTAAAATGATACATAAAACCAGTTTAACTGTTATAAATTATTAGCGGAAATTGGTCAAGGATATATTTTATGAATGAAATTTAAATTCATTAATCACCCGAGCAAAACTAAAAAGATTTTCGTACATCACGAAATGTAGCAAAAAAATTAAACTATTCCCCCACCTCGAATTTATCAATTTGTTCGTAATTATATTGTTCATTTTTTTTTATACATTAAAGTCATTAATATTAATGTGTGTGTACCGTAGAAATTGTTAGTTTTTTTACGTAAGTAGCAAGTTATTACTAAAATGAAATCAATTCTCTCGATAACGTAACAATAATTGATTATAGTGTAGTAGCAGACAGACGGCAAGTTTTGCATTCCGCATAATTCTAATTTAACGAAGGTGAAAATTATCATTTACTAACGGGAACAAATGATTTATTAATAATCCATGCAAATCGTTAATGCCATTAGTGTAACCAACAATTATGCTGATCGTGGAAATTTAGAAATAGGCATTAATGTGGGGTAATGAAACTGTTTAATAGCCAAAATACGAGGTACCGTTAGAATAAATTTTTTTTTCAAATTTATGTATGATTAGCCCTTCAGATTATACTTTTCATCATTTTGAGATGACAAACGATCACTTGAAAAGACAGTAGTGGTATTCAAATGATGTCATACTAGCTAAGTAATAAAATGCAAAAGCAAATAGATTTAAACAAACAATCGAACTTGTCACCGCTTCTCAAACCGTGACAATGATTAAGAAAGTTTACAGTAAAACCGACGTTCTCTAATTGTTAAAACCTTGAAAGGTTCGAGTTCTAAGTACATAACAATACATATAGGCTCTTCATATGTGTAGTTATGTTACGTGATAATTAAACTAAGAATGTTTGTCGTTTGCGCTTCATCAGAAAGTCAGCAACCCACGTGTTCTTTGTTCTTTAAGAGTTGTTGATTTTAGCTACTTTTTTGTCTTTGAAATTGCGTGTGATAATTTAAAGTAAGTAAATGTAAGTTGGAGCATTGTAATAAACGGGTTCAAGAAAAACGTTTACGTGTTTCAATTATATTATATCTATTAACTAAAGGAGTTTTCAGTTTAGATGTCTTGTTATACGTGTGTTCTGTCAGTAGTCAACCACTTCGGGTTTCGTAGGTGGTGTTTATGTATCTATTGTGTAGGCGAAATGCTTCCAATCTTGAATTCCTTAATGCATCACTTATTTACGATTTAACACTAAATTTGGTACCGGGAAAGAAAAAAAAAACATTTTATAAGTTTCTACGTTATTTATATATTATTATTGACCACACCTGCGCGACTGTCAACAACTCTTGTCCATTTATATGTTATAATGCCCACTTTGATCGTTAATTAACGGATTCGAAATGCAGATGATGTTTGAACAATAACTGATTCCATTTCTACTTTCTAGAGTAATGCTATTAAATAATTATAAATGGTTCGTTCTACACTTCACGGCAGCTTAATCGTCAAATTATGAATTTTACATCCTTCGTGAACGTGTAGGTAAATGAATAAGAAATTAATCTAAAATTGTTGTTTTTTGTTAGTTGAGTTTTTGTGTTGCCCATATCATCAAACAGTGAGAACGAATTGAATATTTTCAATTTACTTCGTTACTTTCCACAGTGCAAAAAAACGTTTCTGAAATGTTTTAGAAACGTATCTCTGAAACATGAAACATCTCAGAAACAGCGATAGAAGCGTATCATACACATAACATAGATGTTTAAGTCCGCCTTCAGAAACCTAGATTTGAAACAACACCAAACGTTACATCGAAACATTTTATATATGTTTCTGAAAACATATCAGAGAGTAATTTATTGATATGTAGGAGAAATCTGTCCTTATAAATGTTCCATACGTGAAAATTTGAAATGTCTCATATGTATATGTCTCACTGGAAACATACCTGAGTATAAAAAATTGAGATGTGGTAGAAACATACAGCACCGAGAGCCCCAACTGCTCTGAAGGGCTCTTTTTTCCCGGTGCGCAGACCCTACAGGGCCCCATGTACTCCGGTGGCTCGTTCTCCAAGGCTCAAAATTCTCTTACTGTAGACTCGGAGGAGATCGGTGATGCTGAAAAAACCTTTTTGGTTCAAGTGGGATTCGAACGTCGGCCACTTGTTTAGGAACTCGGCCAACAGCCACGCAAACCACCTGACCTACCGACTCTTTGGTAAATAAGCCATTTAGACGTGCAATTTATGATGAATGATGAATAAATCTATTTTTCGAAACGGAAATTTTTCGTTCCAATTAAACACTAAATTGTAATTAAGGATAAATATGTAAAACATTCACATTGAAACGTGTATTTTTAGTTTCTTACGATATGTTTCAAGTGATTAGGTTTCTGGTACAACGCTCCTAAATATAATTCTGTAACGTTAACTTTGAAAGATGGCTATTTTGTTTCAAACGAAACATTACAGTTTTAATGTTTCTAAAGTGTTATACGTTATCACTAAAGCTACGGCTAGGATAGTTAGGTAAAATGAAAGTTCAAAAAAGGCATAAAAAATAATTAAAAAAAAGCATCTAAAAAGGCATAAAAAATAATCAAAAAATAAAGCATCTAAAAAGGCAAAAAGGGACAAAAAGGGCACGGAAAGGCAAAAAAATGTCGAGAAAAAAGAGTTAAAACCAACACATACATATGCAATTTAGGTATAGACAAACAATCATTTATTTGAAATGGTAAATAGAGTTGATAGATGCGAATCCAACTTTATCCACTGGTTATACTTTTTGATTGCCTATCTGCTGGCATTCTTTTTCAATAAAGTTTCCTGGTTAATTTAAAATACGCTTAACACGGAAATAATGTTTAGGGAGCGCAGTTTCAACAAAGACTGTATGTAGGTGCAGACTGCAGGTAGAAATAATACAATGGTAAATATTTCCAAGTAAGGAAAATGACTCATCCGAGTTATTATTATAAGAGGCTTAAATATTAAAGAGAAAGTTTGTCTTCAGCTTGTACACCAAATTCCTTTCCCTTTCAAACAATATGTTTTCTTAGAAATTACCCAGAAAAATGTACCTATATAAATTCTAAAAATTAAGAAATACTTACATTACAAAGAATTAAAAAAAAATTTACAGAAAAGTTACTAAATAGACAAAAATATCAAAAAATTAGGTAAAACAGGCAAAAAAACTAAAAGAAACCAAAAAAGACGGAAAAGGCAAAATAAAGTTTGCATTTTTGTTGTTTTCTGTACTACACTTACTTTTTTTACTTTCATACACCATAAGGGCTAATTATATTCTGATATTGTGCATCGCTGATTACAAGATTGTTGAAGATGTGGTGTTACAAACATGGCAATAGAAACATTAAATAAGGCAGCTCAAAAGGTAATATCACAGATGTACCTATTGATACATCTGTGGTAATATCAAGCACAAACAAAGAAATGAAAAATTGGTAACCAAATAAAACAAATGCTATATGAGAAGAAAATGAAAAAAAGTTAGGTGATCAAATCATTAAAAAACTTATGAGAGCAAGTGGAAAACAAATTATGTCAACTCTAAAAATCATATTAAAAGAAATGTCGAGAAGTAGTTAAAGGTAACATCTGACTGGAAAAATCCATTGCAGTATTACTATACAAAAAGGCTTAAACACGACCTTAATAGTTATTTATCAAGGGCGTAAAGAAGCTTTTATGGCCCGAAGCCTTATTTCAAGCCCGAGCGGTAGCGAGGGCTAGAAAAAGGCTGTAGGGCCATAAAAGCAAGTTATGCCAGAAATGCATACACTATTTTATACATAGATAAGTATTTATATCAAATAATTTAAATATCGCATAAAATTGAGTAGCTTTATCAAGCCGCTTGAAGTACGTTGCTATAAATATTAAAATACGTTGCCATAGTAAAAGCAGTAAACAAGGGTATCCATTTTAATTTTGTTCAAAAACTGTATTATTTCCATTGTCATTTTAATGTCATTTTAATTGACGTTTCTTTATGACCTGCGGGCTATAAAGAGGCCCGCTGGCCATAAAGAGTTGTTTATGTTCAGGTAACCAAGGTTATAATAACCTCATTATGATGTATCTGTGCATAAATAGTATATTATGCAACGAGCATGTAATGATAGCTATTAATACACGAGCACGAGGTAAGTTATGACACGAGCCTTGGCGAGTGTCATAAATCTTGTGCGAGTGTATTAATAGCCATTACATGAGAGTTGCATACACTATTTTTTCTACGACCTGTGTTAATTAAACAAAAATTATTATAAAAGAACGAACAAAATTTTTGACAAATATCAAAAACTCCTGTAACTATGGCAATCAAGTAAAATGCTTGACAGCTATTGGCTAATTGACTCGTTTTATAATGAAAATCTGTATCGAAATGAATATCATTTCGATACAATCTAATTACACTTAATAAGTCGATTAAAGTATGGGAGTAGAAAAATATTATTATCACACTGTCAACAATACGAGTAAAAGGACTAACGGACAAAGTTGATATGTATACCTAACATATGAACAGACGCCCTCGAGACATGGGCAACCCAAGAACGACTGTGGGGCTGCAGATCGCAACCATCTCGTTGAAACACGTAATCATGACTGTTTTCATTCATTTGTAGCATGTCGAAATAAATTCTTCCGGTGACGGTACGCTTCATGAAAAGAAATTGCTTAAAAGACATTCACCTTAGGCGAATCACACACATGCTCAATTATAGCGTGGGGATTTTCAGTTCTCCAGATCCAGAATTGTGCCAATGTACCTTTCCAGACACATGAAATCATCGGAAAAGATAAAGCGCTGCCTGCAAAATAATCAAATTCAAACCTTTTCTGTATTTCAATGCAGAAGTTTCTCATGAACACTGAGAGCCTGATGTAGTCGAAGCTTGTAGGGTGTACGGATAATTCGCCAAACTTTTGTACGTGATAGGCCAAGTTGTAAATTCCTACGTTTAATGGACTTTTGGGGGCTACGTTCATACCCTTCTCTGACGCGATCCACTGTTTCTCGACTTGTTCTTGGACGCCCTGGCCGATGATTGATACATAGGCAGCTTTCATCCCTAAATGTCTCATACCATTTTCTTATTCTGTTGTAAACAAATGGCTCCTTGTCGAATTGTGCTCGAAATCGTCGTTGTACAGTCAGGCCTATCTCAATTTCGAGAAGAAATTTTAGGAATATAGGGAAGGGATCCCTTATGGGAAATATTAAGAAAAAATTGTCCTGAAAAAACGACCCTTTTGTTTTAAAAGAAAATATTTTGCTATGCACTAATTGTAGAGTTATAGTCTACTGTTCAATAAGTAGCGTTATAGGTATGAAAAATACATATAAATAGAACCTATATTCTAATCACTGTTGTCTGTCCTGACTTGAAAGAACGTATCTTGAACATGTGGGTTGTCAAATGCAAACGCACTTGCGTATTGCAACTCACATACGCAGCCAGTAATTAAAGGAGTCAGATAAAAACGATTTGCGGAATCCTTTTCTCAACCTATAACACAGATCAATGTACAGAATTTAATCCCATTGGCCTAATTTACCGCTCGCTCGAGAATTACTTCTAAATAAGTAAAACATGGACTTATACCGGGTGAGTCATTTAACCTGGAATTTGAAATATCTCGAAAAATACGCATTTTATAGAAAAATGTGCCGAATCAAAACTTGAATATCTTCGAGGGGGAAATTCGTTAGTACTAAATTACACCCTCACCCCCACCCCCGCTAGGCGGGGCGGGGGGCAAATTTGAAATCTTAAATAGGAACCCCTATTTTTTATCGCAGATTCGGATTTTACGTCGAAAGTTACGTATGATTTGTCCGAAACATTTTTTTCGATTAGCGACAGGGGGCGCTGTAATCGCAAGAAATGGAGCAGAAGTCAAAAACATATAAACACGTATTTAGTAAGATTCGACAGACGAACGCTTGTGTCCAGGTTGTTCAAGTTCAAGGTCATCATTTCGAGCATTGACTTGATTAGTGAGGAGCAAGGGGATTCACGTTAATGAAGCACTACAAATGCAACATAAAACTATTACGTCCTCGTCGGTCGTCGTTGTTCCTGGGTTACGTTAAAAACAGTTTATTCACCAAACACTCCCCCCTCCCCCGCACACACACCTGCAGGAGACGGGAGGGCAACCCTAACATCATTGAATAACCTGTCGAATTTTACTAAATACGTGTTTATCTGTTTTTTAACTTCTGCTCTATTTCTTGCGATTACAGCGCCCCCTGTCGCTAATCGAAAAAAATGTTTCGGACAAATCGTACGTAACTTTCGACGTAAAATCCGAATCTGCGATAAAAAATAGGGGTTCCTATTTAAGATTTCAAATTTGCCCCCCGCCCCGCCTACAGGGGGTGGGGGTGAGGGTGTAATTTAGTACTAACGAATTTCCCCCTCGAAGATATTCAAGTTTTGATTCGGCACATTTTTCTATAAAATGCGTATTTTTCGAGATATTTCAAATTCCAGGTTAAATGACTCACCCGGTATACTAGCGGATAACCTATAAGAACCATTGTTCATAATCGATAACTAAAGAACTTGTAGAATACTCAAAAGGGGGCGGATAACTTATAAAGGGGAAAGAAAAGTTAACAACAGTCGCACAGCTTATAGTTGCTTTGAATCGGCAGAAAATGTAGAGGGAAAGCGGTTGGTTCCCGTGAATAGAACAGAAGAAAACTAAAAAATGTTTCTTTGTTGCGTATGTATCTACTTGTATAACCATAATCTACTTATTAATTTGTAAATATATTTGTATGTAATATAACATAATTGATTTTGGGCGGCTCTGAAGCAATTATAAGGTAATGATGGTATGTGAGCAAGAATTCTCCTAAAGTGACGGTAAGTAATTCAGTAGTGTTTCTTGACTGTAGATTTCTTACGTTTGTCTCCGCTGTTCGAAAATGTTGGCTAGCCGAGTAAATCTGTACGGTTTTTTAAACGGCTTTGATTATATTCCATAAAATTAACTGCTCTAGATCGACCAACCAACACTATTAGGGCGGAGAAAGGGGTGGGTTTGAGATGGGTAGGTGAAAGAAGAACATGATAATAGATATGGAATTCTCAATACGTATAACGTTAATTCATTATCATACATGTTTCAAATGTTACAGATATCTGCAATCAAGTGAATTGTATAGAAATGAAAAAGGAGTAGTAAGGAAACCTGATAAGCAGATTATTTATTATTATAATTGCTGGTTTGCCCTCATTTTCCAACCCCACTTGTTTTGTACAGAGCCCACATAGAACTAGGGAAACAATTTGGTAAGGGAAAACTGTTTAAAAAGAACACGACAGACCTACGAGAGGGATCTGTACCGTTTGGCATCCGTTGTCTTGGGCATCCGTGTAGCCTTTTTCCTGTTTGATATTAATTCATCACAGCCCCGGATCTAGGAAATATCTCAAGGGGGGCAACTAAGCTCAATGCCGCCCTTATAATAACTAACAGGACTAAAGTAACAGTCTTTTTTAATGATAGGTATGCTAAACTTAATTTACTATAATATAAACACCTATATTTTTACTTTAGAAATTGTATGTACATATTTTTACAAATTTATTTTTCTCGATTTTCTTTCAGAAAATGAATTAATGGCGTCGTCATAATTTATCAAGTTAGCCTCTTCGCTTTCTATAGATAGTATTGCGAGGTTTTTCAGTCTATCTTGAGTCATCGTTGCTCTCAGGTAGTTTTTAATTATCTTGAGTTTGCTAAAACTCCTCTCGCAGCTCGCTGAAGTAGTTGGGAGTGTTAAGTAAATTCTTAATGCTATGCACACATTTGGGAAAGTATCAGTCAATTCCCTTTCCTGTATTAGATTTAGAAGATCAAGTGGCGTCATTTCTTCAAAATTAATACTTGAAATTGAATTCTGTAACTGGTCACGAAGAACCAGAATTTCAGTAGGGAACTCATCTTCACTTATATCTTCAAGATATTTACTAGCTAAATTTGCAGCGCATGCTTTTAATTCATTGTCATTCAAGTGCTTCAATTTTTTACAACCTAAAAAAGAAAAAATATCGTTGAGTGCAGTTACACTGCGCATTCTATCTTTCAACTGGATAAGTATCATATCGATGACTTCCTTCATACTGTTACAAAAACTTTCTTCTACAGTAATTCTAATAGCGCATATATCTATAATACACATTGTAGAGAGTGATGCGATCAACAACATTCAGAAATTCGCGTGACGTGTGCTCCGATATCTGAATTTCATGTTTTTGTTAAAATTTGTATGGTAGTTATTATGAAATTATAAAAAAGGGATATATTTTTCAATTCGATTTTGCCGCCCCCCGGACGTGCCGCCCGGGGCACTTGCACCCTTTTGCCCCCCCCCCCCCCTTAATCCGGTACTGATTCATCAGTGCACTGTTGACTACTCCGGTCGTCTAAGCACTACAGAATCTCTTTACAACGAATTCAAGGGTTTCCAAATGCAACTAAGTAAGTTAAAAATACTTCCATCGCTATATTATCAAACACAGAAAGTAAGGCGATAGCCGACAATAGCAAAAAGCCATAGACAAGAGGACGGGAAGGAAAAAGAATTTTTTTACGTTATAGTCATTTACGGAGACAGTTTAGCAAAGGCACATAGTTCAAAATTATTGATTATTTGATTTTGATTAAGCTAAAATTAAGACTCTTTGTTCATCAATTTCAACTTCATCAACGATCCTCATTTCTTCATATTTATAGGTAACCATAACCAGCAACAGGTAGCCTCTATACGTTGTAAAAAGGAGGCTAAATTATCGCTAACCCAGTGGTTTTGACAAAAATGGGGTAAAAATAGCAAGCAAATAAAACATCATTAACATATACTTCAGGAGAGATTAAACGAGTCGTTTGTCACTGATCGAAGTTGTACAACTACTCTATATCGTTAGTATGTTCACGTGCTAAGAAAACCCAAAACAGCGCATTATTGATTGTCACGAAATAACGCATCTGGCCCAAAAATGAAACAAAGTTCCACATTGTTGTGGATTATTAATCTTCGAAAACCAAAACAGCAGCAGCCTTTCTAGCTTACTACAAAGTGAACGTTTGTATTTGACAAAGTGATAAAAATCAAAAGGTGACAGTAATTGATGTTAAAATCGTTATTGAAACATTTTTTTCATGTTTGAAGTTAAAATTCATTAATTATTATGAGTCCTAAATTCCCTTGCATGAGGCAATCAACTATAAATATGTAACAGTAACAATAATAACCATTCATTTCCACGTCAATAAAATTTATCATAAATAGTACAAATGATAGAAGGGTCCATATAAAGAGAGGCTGTTGTTGTAAATGTTACATGTTAAAATCAATAAAATAACGGTTGTTGACAGAACTGAATCAATTTAGTTGTAAGGGGGCGAGAACGCTATTTTGAGTTACTGAACTGAAGACGTTTTTTTTTGTTTTGATTCGCTCGTACGTCTTCGTTCAGTTTTAACCTTCTTTTTTGCTCAAATTAAAGAAGCCACTTTATTCAATGACCCATATTTATAACAGTGTATTTACCTTCATTTCTTGTCGTAAATGCTTGGCACCTTCGCCGTCTCTTTTGAATTTAAAACTTGTCAAATTATAAATACCTCGTGGAGAATAAAAGAAATTAACTAAGAGAATCTAAGTAAGCGGTATAAAAACATAAAACAACTATAAAGCGCTTTTTATAGTCTGACTTTTGTGACCACTAAACTGTGTTGTTTATTGTTTATTAAAATGGAGTGAGACTCTTATTTTGTAAATTTAATGATGTTCATATCGTGATCTTATTTATACCTTTCGTTTGATGTAGTCTTCGTTTTGTTCGAGCGAAAACTTTGTTATACATTTTGACGTCTTTGGATTTTCTTCCGAATAACTGTAGTACCTGAAAAGGCAGCTGAAGATCATCCGGTTCAATGTCTAGTTCTTGTAGCAGACGAAGGAATACCAGTAATTTATAAGAAACACAAATCTAGATAGTGCATCAACAATATCTCGATGACTGCGGAGCCTACACTGGTCGTTGGTGTCATCGACTTGTCGCCATATTAATATCGCGTGTCTGACGTGTACAGTGTCTTCATTCTTAAAGAAAAGTCGTTTTAATCCCTCTACTTATATAGAAGATGTTTTTCTATATAAAAACGTTATTATAATTACGCATAGCCGGTTATCATTACAAAGTTTTATTAATAAAATGTGTAAGATATGATTTTTTGTGACTCTTAAGGTTACCCACACCATACTTAGACGTGATAAGTGTCAACAATTTAATAATTATTATGTTGTTACCGCATTTAAATACATATTAATCTCGATAAATGGATAGTTTTAATATCTCCTTAAATTTGCTAAACCAGTATCTATTTATGACCAAATACGCATGATCATTCATTTTCGTTGATACATTTCAATTGATTTTATAACAATATTGATGAATGAACAGGATAGGATTTTCCTTCGAGGGTTTATTGCCGTAAACAAATTTACTCTTTAGTAATAATATTGAGGAAGAGAGAAATTTAGATATACCTACATACACATTATGTACAAATACATTTGAGATATGGCGTTTTTTTGAGACAATATAACCGCTATATATGCACCGTGATTTTATTCCATCCGCTTAACACCGCGAACTGCACCGTTGGCGGCATTTCATTCCGCTAAACATATGATCTCCTCCCCCGTTAATTTTCTTTTAAATTGATACATCTCGGTGATCGTCTACCTCTTAGTTTTTATTTATCGCATGCCGTAACAATTTTTGAAATACAGCGAAAAGTAGATATCTATTACTGCGAATTAATTAGCCACATTTTTTTTCCATTGAACATATTGAACAAAAATGGAGCAATCCCGAATTAACACCTTTAAAAAAATTAGCGTCGTAATATGAAAATAAAACAAATAACATTGAAAATAATTCTAATGAGAAGGATGAACCTAGTGCTCTGCTATTAATGAATCAATCTTCGACTCTATTTTTTTCAGTAATATTCTTAAATCACCGCGATCGATATTTGCAGTCGGTTTCATTTTTTTAAATACATTTGTGACCGTATTCCGCTAAACACGATGAAGGAAATAGTCCATAACGCAGGATAAGCTGTAGGAATCTGCTCTTGTAGCCAGAATTGTTGGTAGCGTCGTTGAATTTAAATTTCATTTCATCAGTTGTTGCTATTTCCATCAGTTCTTCTTGTAATTTTGAATATTCTTCTGTGTTTGCACCTGACAAAAGATTCAAAACCCAATCGGGTGTGTTCATCTTAAAAATGTCTTCAAATTGTTGGATGAAGTCAGAATTGGGAGCATCCAAGTACTAACAATAGGTAAGTAACACTTCATAACTTTTTTCTACTCTTGATAAATTTGGAAACTGATTTCATTTCCTAGAAAAGTTGACTCATTCAGCTGTATTATAGAGAACCGAGATGTTTTTAAATACTCACACAATAGCCTAGGGGGAATTCATAAGAATCGTGCACTTTGTGCCAAGTCTTTGAAATTCGGTATAGTCTTAAGGTTTTAGGAAACCATCGCAAGCAACTTGTGCGCGACCTCTGGTGGCCTGTTTGCTATAAATCAAATATGGCCGCCATTTGTATTGGTATTTTTAATAAATGGGCTTCGGATTAGATATAATATACGATTGAGTAATATAAATACCATTATACCAGTATGGTATATAATTATAAGGATCATATAAAAATATACCTATGCCTGGCGCAGGACGCTCTCAATCATCCAAGGAGTCATCAGTGCTTGTGCAGGATATGCCGGTAGTTATGCATATTATAAAACCACAGCCGTGCCACAGTTTTCGGAGAATATACAAATGTGTATCTACTGCCATTTATCACAGACCCGGAGCAGACGAAACTTCAGGGCGTCGAACTAGAATGTCATAAACAAGACTTATTTAACTTCCTCAGCGAAAAATTGGCTTCGGATCAACTGTTCACCACAAAGGATAATCAGGTGCTAAGCAACAGATCGAGTGACATATCAACTATGTCTCCTAGCCAGCAAGAAGAAGCCGACACCAGAATGATGTTACCCTTGCAACACGCGGCTGAGCAAGGACATGCCAAAACGTACCTCATCAAAGTGGACACGGACGTGGTTGTTCTGGCCATCCATCACTTCAAACGGTTGAATATGTCAGAGTTATGGATAAGTTTTGGATTGGGAAAGACCTTTAAAGAGATTCCAATCCATCACATCTGTTAACAGCTTGGACCTGAATTGAACGCTCCGAAGTCCTTCTGTTTTTCCATGAATTTGCGGGGTGTGATGTAACATCATCGATGTTTGAAAGAGGTACAAGGACGGCATGGGCTGGTTATCCTGAGGTCACGGACACATTCATTAACATCACTAATACACAGAATAGTTTCACGTTAGAATCACAGCACATGTCTCATTTTGAACGCTTTACAGTCCTGATGTACAGCAAGAGCTGTGGTGCAGATTCAGAGAATGATGTAAGGAAGTCGATGTTCACCAAAAGCCTGAAGTCTCTGTAATCTATACCACCATCACAACATGCTTTGTTTCAGCATACAAAGAAAGCACTACTCACTACCGCATTCATTTGGAAGGTGTCACTGTCCAAATCGCCTGATATCTCTGATTACAGTAAATGGGGTCAGGAATGAAATGACAGAACCAAAGAACGAGTATACCCTATTGAACTTATCTTCCAGATCCCAGCCATGGATGTTCATTGCTACTTAATTGTGGTTGTTGGGTCTCACGTACAGGCGTCAGATTCTATCGTATTTGTGTTAACTATTCATGTTTCTTCATATTTTGTAATTAATAAACAACGTTATTGTCTAATCTGTCATATCAAAATACATGATCACCTTGAAATTGATTTTAAAACACAAATTAGACCTGACAAATGGATTCCTCGCTTCCTTAAATCTACAACAAGTGGTATTACTCAAGATTTTGCGTCTTAATAAAAGCCCATCCATTAAAAATACCAATAAAGATGGCGGCCATACTTGATTTATAGCAAACAGGACACCGGAGGTCGCGCACAAGTTGCTTGCGATAGTTTCCTAAAACCTTAAGACCATACCTAAGACTATACCAAATTTCAAAGACTTGGCACAAAGTGCACGATTCTTATAAATTTTCAACAATTCCTGCTCCGCTGCAATGAGTCTTCTACATCTTGAGCCATTTCATCAATTCTTCTTTGCACTGTATCACTGCTCAAAGAAATTTTCTTGATAACATCAAACAGTGGTTTGTGTAGAACGGTGTGTATTACCTCACTTATAGCTGGTAGAATTAGTTCTTCACCAATAGTATGAGGTTTTCCAGATTTAGCAATCAGTAACGAAATGTTGGATGTTGCTGAAAAGAGTTTTGGCAATGTTGGTTATTTCAAAAATGTTTCTTTTGGTGCTTGAAAATATTCTTATCTTTTTTATTACCATGAATTTTTGTCAAATGATCTTTTAATCTTCAAAGCTTCATAGCCTCATTTTATAAAAATTTATTTTCGATGGCAATTCCTGCATAACTGTATATCATTAGAATGTAAAAGATCTTTTGTCAGAAGCGTACAGAATTTTATGCTATGCATTATCATAACCACCAAACCAAAAATATATAGGTATGTAAAAAAATACAAAACATGTATGCTCTTGATCCCTTGATTAAAGGGACAAGCCGTATGCGGTGCTTAACCGATAGTTCGCCATTAATCTCCTCCTAATTCATATAATGTAAACATGTGCAAGTTACATGGGAATAATTCTGGACTGCAAGGGGTGTGTTTAAGAGGTGTCCAATACTGTTCTAGAGTGGGCTAAGACTGTTGTAAGTACTACAAGTTGTAACGGAGAAGGGGTAGGTCTCGAATGTACTGGCGACGTGGTTTGGACCATTTCAACACCAGCTAGGTGCCGATTACCATCTACAAGTTCTCATCAATTCATTTTTACATAGCAAAATCTTTAGGTGCGTATCAAAGAATTAGGCTCTTGAAAGGGTACCATACCAAACTATGCTGAGAATCTTCTTGCTACGATAACTTCAAACTGTTTATTGTCAAAAAACCGGGCTCAGGTATGTAGCTTTTGTTCGCTTCTGCTTAACTGCTTGAATCGCTTCTATGTATCTGAGTCTGCTGGTAAAAAGTCTGTTTCATGTTTTACCGAACCTAGTAGTATTACGTTCCATCACCATGAGTTCCTAGATAACAACATGTTAAGGGGGCGATACCAGAGATTTACATAATCTTGCTTGTGCGCGTTAATTTGTTCAAATTTAGTCAGTATATAACTTTACTTTACTTACAGTTTCTACAGCACTTCTAGTCTAGGCTCTATCCATTCTTCTGCCTTTCCAGGAGAACCAATGCAACAGCAGATGATGTAACACAACCAAACTCGTAAAATCCAACAAAATAAAAAATGGGATGAAACAAGGACTAACGAGGAACGATAGCATGTACTACGGCAGCCCCCTACTTTAACTTTGGAATATCTGATGAGGTATGCAGGTATAAAGACGGGAACAAAAAAAGGAGAAATTTGTAACGATGAGCGGCGGAGCTACCATATACATGCAGTCCCCCACTCTTCACTTTTTAATAATTCGTTAGCACTCCAATGCATTTATTCCTATTTAATAATTACTAACTAGCGGGTCAGCGGAGAAGCACAAAATTCTACACTCAACGACGATGCTACCAAAAAACTGAATCAATTTGTATGTTCGTTGTTTGATCTTGGCATTGCATAAATTTGCTCCGAAGGCTTGCAATTCATCAGCATAATAAAGTGTAGGCTTTGTCCTAAGTTCTAAGGATACGCACACAAAGAAAGTAGGTTGTCTACCTGTTTGTAACAAGCGCTTGTAAGCGCCAAGAAGTAGGTCGACTTTTGAATGAACACGCACACAGATAAAGCAGGTCGGTACTTGGTGTCAACGCAGATCGGTGCCGAGTTTTTCCCGGAATGAATTTTTAAGTCATGGCCGCTGGTTGTCGGTGTCGGACGTGTATCCGTCGCATTGATTATTGATGTCGAGTCATTAATTTCAGCGATTGCCCTAAGAAACGCATTGTGCGACTGAGAACTCAAGTACCACAGTAACAGAAATATCACCCAGAATTTCCATATATTGAAAAAAGCGTTGTTCGTGTTGTGTCAACAATTGGAATCATTGATGATATTCACCATAAACTTTTCGTTCTCGATTCATATCACTGGAATGTGGTATGTATTTTCCATCAATTAAAAGTCTTCCAGACATCTTTGTCGTATGGAAGTTATTTCTAAACTGGTTCAGACGACCCAAAAATCGGTAAGTGCTGATTTTTGGCGCCGGAAATAGGCGCTGATTAACCTACTTTCTTCGTGTGCCTACCTACCCTAATGCTTGTGAAATGATGTAATGGGTAAAATAAGATTTTAGGCCTGAATTCAGAGAGCGTCCTAATTTCAAACTCACACTCAACGGGTTACTCACTAATTATTGACTCAAGTTAGTGTGAATCCTCCTCACCCTCATGCTTGGTATTCAGAAACTATGAGAAATAAATAAGTAACTAGTTTAAGTTACATTTGAGTATCTAATCTGTGAAATATGTTGTTAGGGGAATGATTGGTAATGCCATTGAAACTTTAGCAAAGTAACCTCTCTTCTGTTGTTTGTTACTTTGATCTTTGTTATTGTTGATATCCTTATTATTGTTGTCATTCGTATTATTGTTGTTATCCCTATTACTGCTCTTGTTTTATAATGGCTACAAAAAGGTCTTTTATGACCGGGGAAGAAAAGATGTTTATGAAGGAACCTGCCATATCAATATAATTGAAAATGAAAAAAACGGATGCTGTGTCTGTTAGCGAAAGGAAAAAGATATGGCAGGTAATCGGAAATGAGTTCAATGCAATGGGCGAGCATTATAATGTGAGGTTTCTGTGTAATTGCATTATGATTTATTGACAATATTAAACATTTTAGAGAACACCAGACCAAGTAAGGAAGTGATGGGAAAATATGAAATGAAGACCCGCAGAACGAAGAAGTTGGTCGCTGAAAAAATTAATCGAATGGCAACAGGTGGGGGCTCATACAAACCTCCAGCCGATGGTGAAGATGCTGTGATGGACGACATTTCCAGTTCAGTCGACATAGAACTGAAAGATGTCATCGACAGCGACACCATCATAAAATGACAGGTGTCCCTGAAACAGCGGCAACACATCCTGAAGCTGAACTAATTGTAACAAGAGAGGACAGCGTATCTGTGCCATTAAATGCAGATGATGAAGCCAAAGGTAATATAAAATTGTTGCTTTATTGTTATTGAAATAATGTTTAAAATAAAATAAAATCTTTAAAATTTTAATTCAGATGATTCAGATTTGCCTGTAGAGGGTGTTGCCGACTCCGAGAGCTAGACGAAGAAAAGAATCATATACGTCAAGAGGAATGGCAATCGAGAGGGAGCTTGACACGCGTATTGCTCGTACAAAGAGAACCATCGAGCAGTACGAAGAACTACATAAATTAAAAAATGAGGAGCAAAGAATTAAAATTGAAATTGCTCTTGAAATGTTAAAACAGGAGAAAATAAAAACAAAAAAGTTGTTGGAGTAAAATAATTTAATAAATTTCCTAAATATAATTGTAATTTTAATCACCAAAATGCCTTGTTATAAATGCAGCACGAATTGCATTCCATGGCATGTGTACAGGTGCAAGTGGGTTGGGTGCTACATTGTTCGCCATTTGATGTGGGATATGTTGCTCTCCTCGATTTATTGCCATGTTGTGCAATTATTCCGGTGGTTGATCGAATATTATATTGCGACTTGTGTGTTAAGCAACGGAATCTGCCTTTCCAAATTGAAAAGGTTCGTTCGACAACATTTCTCGTAGTAATTTGAGAAGAGTTGTATCTCATTTCAGGTCTTGTTGTTGGATTTAAAAGTGGTGTACACACATACCTGGTTTGTGCATATGCACTATCCCCTAATAAAATACCTGGTAAGTCACCACGTTGTGGACGCATGCAAACAGAGCTGCTATTAAAAATCCTGCTGTATATCTAGCATCTTAGAACGAGGCCTAGCAACCACTTGAACGTTTAACGACATCTATCCCTTGTGGTTTCGATACACTTCAGCATTTGGACCACCAGGGTTTTTTATTGGAATGTGGGTTCCATGGATGCAGCCAATTACTCCGGGAAATCCCGCAATTCCAAAAAACATGGTTTTCATATTTTGAAAATCAACATTGTTGTTAGGAAAAAACACATATTGTCCCAGATGTCTTGACAATCACTAACTTCATTAATGATTCGAGACATTGATGACTGACTCACACTCAAAAGATCACCACAAACTCTCTAATAGTAATGACGTATTCAACAATTTTTTTATTTACTTCATAGCTTCCAGTTGCAAAAAACCGAAGTGCATAATAGATTTTTAAAATCGGTGGTACTGGGACCCCACGGTTGTTGATATTTTCACGCAAAGGATATACCAAGGGCATAATAATGTGCATGATGGTATGCCTTGAAAATCGTACTTTCTGCATTTGTTCCGTATTAGAATACCATTCTAGCGGATTTTTATTATCCCTCTGCTCTTGTCATTGTTTCTCACCTAGGCACCACCAAATATGGATCTTCCTCAACATAACGAATAAACTCGTCAAAATCGTTATCCATAATAAGCTACTGTCAACAAAAAACACGCCTACAATCACATGCAACATAACCAAATATTTCGAATTAGGTAAAGTTGAGAGTGGTATAAGCTGGGCTGAAATCTGCCTCACCTTTAACTCACTAGTTATTAGGAACATTTTAGTCACTCATTGCCCTTAATTCGTTTCTGAATACAGTTTAGTAAGGTTAGGGAAGTATAAGCAACGCATGGGTGTGATTGGAGTATTAGGACGCTCTCTGAATTCAGGCCTTCGTGTTGTTGAGAAACTTCCACCAGTCATGAACATCCCCGTTTACTTATCGCAAAAGAAAGTTGTTAATATTTTGCTGACCAAAACTTTATGGAAATATTTTGCATAAGTTGTAACAATTCGTTTGATGGAACTGAGAGAAGAAGGCGTTTAAGAATGAAACGTTCGTGACTAAAACCAGTAGATAAAACGTAATTCAGTTTAATTGTCGTCTATTTAAATTTAATACGTATTTGTTGCAATTGCAAAACGTTTAAATTGTAAGTTTGTATATCGTGTGAATATTCCAATATAATTGACGTCAAGGAAGGAAATCCAGTTACATGTTTACATTAGCGGTTGTCGTTAAGCAATTAGAAAATGCTTAAGGTTGTGTTGTTAGTGTTTAAAGTAAATCAAAAAGTAACTGAGGTACGAAATTATTCCTAATTAGCGTAGTTTGCGGGTTGCTACCAGGGCATAAGGGGTCAAGCCGTGGGGTGCGGACCCCGGGTATCTCACGCACAGCCCCGGGCATCAGACAGGTACCTTGCGTGTCGACCGTTAATGAATGCAATCCACGATCCGCGGTTGCTTGCTCGACCTGTTGTTTTCCAGTTCAGCTAGCCTATAATTTTTATTGTCACGGCAAAGAAATAACAGCGGGATAGACTTTTGCTTCTTTCGTCTTATTGTGTGGAAAGATTCACTGCCATTGATCATCCACTGTTTTTATCCTACGTATGCAGGTTACTACTTCTTCTTGCCGTTGGGCGACCAGGGCTAACGTGAGAGGACCTTAAAGAACTACTCGTGGATGATACAGACTTAGTGTATCTCTCACCATGCTGCTTGTCTTTCTAATTTAATGTTCGTTCACGCATAACATATTTCCCAGCGAGAGTCTAATGCCTACACACGTTTTAAATAATTGTTTTGGTGTTCGCTCGTATATTGTGCGTTGACCACGGCGGTATTAATAATACGCGGAGATCTCAATATTAACAATGTACAAGTAAAATTACACGCAGGTTTCGCATTCTTCGAATTCGCATCAACGAACTTCCTTATAATTGATACCGCAGTTACTGATAGATCATCGTGCCGCCGTTGAAGCTGCCGTAGACTGATCAGATACGCGTGTGATAAGTAGAACCAGAGGGACATTTGTTGCGATCGCCAATTGTTCCAACGTCAACGGTCCTCTAATGGAGCTTAACAAAGCACACTGTCGACCTGTTGTATTGTGGACTAACTAGACAACGTCTAATTGACAATTGTTTACAGCGGTTATCATTCATGTTCTGCAAATACCTTCTACAGAACCGCCAGATGCAGATAAACCTCTTTAAATGAAACTCACCAAGGACACTAATGAAAACATATGCTCAGAATTTAAATTACCATCAAAGAGTAGTCATTAAACTTATAATACGCTCGGCTTATATATTACTTACATTTTTTGTGCTTATTCGCTTGATGGATTAATCCTTCTATTGTTAATCTTCGGTGACAGTTTAGAAAAAAAAGTTATACATCCTCCAACATAATGATACAAACTTGTAATTTTGTTTACACGATCAATTTGTAGATAAAAGCAGGTGTGATTAATTTTCTGAAGAAAACAAAAAGAGGAGTGGTTTACAAATATGGGTATTTAGATACCGATCTTTGTGGTGTTTTCTTATAAATGATTGATTAATACAGAGCTTTAGCGCTTTTATGGCACAATTTATGTGAATTTATTTCTCTTCATTAGAATTTCGTCTATAATGTACTGTAAACCGTTTGGAATGTAATCGCTTATCTTGGCCGCAATTATACGCTGTTATTTTACCGGCATGAGATTAAAAGTAGGTGCCAGAAAAGGTAAACACCACCCACATAGCCGATACATCTTCACAACAAATGGTTGTGAAATCACTATTGTCATAGCATCAGGAAAATGCTAACACACGATTCGACTAATTAGAAATTTTTAGTACTTTTTCCTGTCACATTTTGAAATGCAAAATAATAATTGCAACTTTCAAATCGGGAAGAACTTTTAGGAATGATAGGGAAGGGGTCTCTTATGCGAAAAATTAAAAAAATATTGTCTCGGAAAACGATCCTTTTGTTTTAAAAGAAATTATTTTGCTATGCACTTAATTGTAGAGTTACAGTCTATTGTTCAATAGGTGGCGTTATAGGTATCTATGAATTTGTAATTGAAAAATACATATGAAATGAACAGATTCCTCAACACATAATCGATAAGTCAAGAAATTGTTGAATAATCAAAAGAAAGTGTATCTATTATATACATTAACCACTGTTGTCTGTTCCTGAATTGAAAGAACGTAACATTCACTTGCAGGTTGTCAAATGTAAACGCACTTGGGTATTGCAAGTCACATATCCAGCCAATAATTAATTTAAAATAGTAAAGGAGATAAAAACAAATTGCAGAATCCTCTTCTCAACCTATGACACAGATCAATGTGCAAAATTTATTCCCATTCATTCGAGAATTACTTCTAAATAAGTAAAACATGGAATTATATAGCAGCGGATAACCTATAAGAACCGCTGTACACAATCGATAATAATTAAATAACTTGTAGAATACTCAAATGGGGGTGGATAACTTATAAATGGGAAAGAGAAGTTAACACAGTCGCACAATTTACGGTTGCTTTGAAAAAAGAACAATACAAATTACAAATTCGTAAATGTAAGACCGGCATGCGCGTAAAGATTTGTTGGAAATTATTGATCCACTTCACATGTATGCGCAATAGCACCGTCTTGTTCCTTCAACAAGTTGTTAAACGGAGATAAGAAATTGTTGTAGTTTTAAATTTTTTAGTAATATCATGACAAATTCAAGCAACCCGTTTAGAAGTTACACGATTTTTTCCAGTAACACGTTATATGGTTCCCCTTCCCTTTACTTTGACAGCAATCGTAAAAATTCATCAAACAAAAGTTTTACATATCGATCGCTAGTTTACAATGAATATATTTTTTAAATACATTACTATGTGAAAATTGCCCAAAAAATGGGAATTTCAACTTGAAATCAGTGAAACGCCCTCTGACGGCAATGATAGGAAGTTAAAAATAATTTCCAGTGGTTTTTTTTGGCCACATTTATTATAAGATTTTTATTTCACTGTTCTATCTCAAATAGTTTTTGAGCTATGTCCGGCCTCCTTTCTTAAAATAGTTGCACACCTGGTAAGTACTTTAAACATTTTCAGGTTGCGCTTTCTCTTGCTACACGAATATATGTATGCAAGAGATGTGCCAAGTTTCACCATCAAAAGTATGCAGTGTCCAATCGAATATTAGCTGCGTAAGGGTAAATATCGACCAATAAATGTCTCCGTAGTAAATGTACACAATTTTGTAAAAATGTAAAAACTTAGTTTGAGGCGTTTGATTCACTGCCTTCACTAAGCTTTAGATTCTGGCGAGTAATGGTGAGTCCACGTCACGTCCATGGTTACGAACCGTAGCATGAATTCTTCTCGCAGATGTATATGCTCGGTTAGGCCCTAGTACCCTTCAATATAGCGCGAGAGAAAGCTTTATTGGTCATCCAAAATGGTGGTGAATAAGCAGCCTGTTATTTGAATATCATCTCCGTTGTAGTTTTCATATCTAGATTCGAATTTTAGATTATCTCTTTTTAAAAACGCACGAAACATATTAAGGTTGAGTGTTTACAGATGCAGATGCACTAGATGCTTTTTTGCAGTTATTTTTTGGTTCACATCATGAGAAAAGCCATGGTTCACATGAAAAAGTTGATTATAAAACAAATGTAGTTATTTACATAAAAGTCAGGAAAATCTCACATTACTGAAGAGTAGCTAAATTGAAATACGAGGCACTTTGTGCCGCGTATTTTAAAGCTCCGAATCAAGTCAGATTTTACTGACGTGTTTTGTATTAAATTTTTCCGGAAAAGATGGAAATATACAAATTTAAGAAAATTTTTTTACAAATTCCACAAATATCAAGTTTGTCAATTTTGTTGGTAACTATAGTTACTAACTATATTTTGCGTCTTGTAAAGTCTTTACAGTACTAGTCCGGAAAAATAAATTTTTCTGCGCGTAAATAAGCAGGAAATAGCTATTTATGTATCAAGTACGCAAAATGATGTTTTAGCGGATGAGTCGTGTTTGTCGGACGAGGCGTTAGCCGAGTCCGAAAACTTCGACGAATCCGCTAGAGCATTTTGCGTACGTGATGCATACAATATTTTTTTGCAGGAATTCTCTAAACTATCAAATTAATTTCATAAAGATTTATTTTGACGCGTACAGAACAGTTGTAAACGTCAAAAAATTTAGGTTTGCTATGGCAACAACAGATAAATACGTTTTAGCGTACTAGTACTCTAAAGATGTATTTTGCGGACAATTTAGAGTCCGCAAAACATTTATTTTAGAGAATGAATGAAAAAAATGTTGTTTCCAAGACGATGGATAGAGATGTTTGTAGCATCATTTTATGTTGAAGATTTCTGATTTGTGTAGAGGTATGGTCTTTAATTTTCGGAGTAAGTACTAGCATTTGAACTAACCTGGGATTTTAGAAAAATCACCCTTAAGCACTATAAATTACTTTGGGAGTTATTGTTTAAGTTCATGGAAATACGTCATGGTCTGGGTACCCAATTCACTTTTTGAAAACGTGTGTTAATATCATTCTAGTATCAAAAAATTTCATTGTAATAGGTGTGTAATTTAATGGAAATGTCTAAGAAATTGTGGGGCGTTATAAGCATTTTCACTAATTAAACACTTATGTTCAAAGATAATAAGATAATACATATATAATCATAATTTTCTACTGTAAATCGCTGTGTCCTTTTCTTAATTTAATTTAATTGTCACGTGAGACGGAGGTGTAGTAAAATAGTTATTTGTAACAACTACAGAAGAAAGTTATGCTTTTTTAGCAAGAATTGAAGAAACATTTTCTTCTCGTGTTTTAGACACACAAATTTCTAAAACTGCATATAATTTTAAAAGATCCATGAAATTGTATTTACAACATTAAGTAGTAAATGTTGACAGTTTACTGAATTCTTTTGTTTTCCTACAATAAGTAAATCGGTGTTTGCAATACATTTCATCTCTAGAGAGGAAAATGCAACTTTCCTCACTCATTTTACAAAATAAAATACTGTTTTCTAAACCAGTTTTAGAAAAGCAGTAGGTATGTATTTTTTTGCACGATTTGAGCCTGTCAAGATAAATTAATACTTCACACCTATTATATATTTTCCTACATATAAATAAAATGTTTCGTTGTTTCTGCCTATAGATACAGAGATACAAATTATACTGTTAGTTCAATTTTAAAATAGTTCATATAATATTACGACTTACAGTAACACTAATTTTTTGTACCAAAAACACCCATAATATGAAAATCAAATGTAGCGGTTGGTATGAAAATGGATTACCTACGTAAGATTATGGGAGAAAATGTTCACTATAAATTAAAAAAGTAGTAGAGTAGAGAAGAAGATAAACACATGCGAGAAACTATAACCGAATATTTAATAAAAATAGTAACATGATCTTTGTAGACAATGTTCGCAAAGACTGTAGAAACCATACAACACATTATATCAGCATGTACACGTCTAGCATAAACACAATACAAACACAGACACGATCAGGTAGCTAAGACAATACACCAAAAACTTGCCACAAAGCGTAATTTTTCCACTGATAACACACCCTATTACAAATATACACCGCAAGTTGCACTTGAAAAGGAAAACACCACAAACAAACTATGTTGGAATAGAACACTACTCACAAAAAAACTGTATATAACAATAGGCCAGATATAACACTTATAGATAAAATAATTTAGCCAATACACACGCAGAGAAACACTGATGTAGCTCACCAACTTAAAGCGCAATGGAGAATGGGAACAGCACCCATTGTTCTTAGTGCAACCGGAGTAATACCAAAAACAATACACCACAGTTCAAACATTTTACGCTTATATAAAAACGTATAGGTACATAAAATTACAAAAGGCAGTCATCATCAACACTTGCCACATAATTAGAAAATTTCTAAACATAACGGAACTCAGAACCACATCACATACGTTCAACTAATATCATTCAAATACAAAATGAAACACTCAATCCTCCCTTCGCAAACTAATATAATATTACATAATTACATATTAATTATATATAATTACAAACACAAAACACTCTAATTGTATCACTCATGCGTGACCCCTCTAAATCGTCCACATACATTCAAACGCAAATACACAATACACTCACAACATCAGAAGACAGAAAACACAAACAACACATTACCTACTCGAGTGGAACCTATGCGCCGAGTTAAACAACAAACACTTACACAATAAACATAATACTATTTCAAAACATATACATATATTATGTTTTTTACAGAAACATCAAATTTATATTGTAGCTACTAATATACAGGGTGTAGAATTGGCCGATGCATAAGGATTTCAATATAAAAATCTTAATATTCGATTATTTGGTTCCTTATTATTATTTTAGACAAAAAGGCTATTTAACTTTTTTGTAGAGATAAAAGTTCTGAATCGACCGATGTTACTTATTTTAACATTTAATGTTTCAGAGAGCAAATATTTAGGAAAATAAAAATTTCCACTTTCTCAAAAATCGGTGACGCCTTGAAATTGTTGACCCGTGTCCAAAATATTCGGATACACTTCTTCGCGTGCGTGTTGTAAGTGTAATACCAACTTTAGAGACATGCTTTTTGTACAGTTCTATATCGCAATGCTTATGCAAACAAATCAAGCGTGATTTTGTTTACAAAGCTATAAAACGGTACAATAAGACCTCCTCTTTAGAGGACAGAAGAGAGAAGACGATCTGGTAGGCCGCGTTCTGTGAGGACATTACGAGTAGTGAAAATTGTGAGGGAGATGATTCGACGAAAGCACCATCGTTTAGTGCGAAAATTGGCAGCGGATTTGAAAATGTCCAAGGGATCTGTGCATAATATTTTGAAAATTGATCTTGGGTGTCGCGCCTACAAAAAACGAAAGGTGCACGGCGTTTCGGAAGCGTCTAAGCAAAAGAGGCTACAAAGAGCAAACGCGATATTTCCTGGCACGCAGGTCATAAGTGTTTTCTGATGAAAAACTTTTTGTTCTGGAACATCCGCACAATGTTCAAAACGATCGGTTGTGGGCAGTAAAGATACATGATATTTTCGAAAGCCAGAGAAACGTTCCTAGATTTCAAAATCCACCCTCACTGATGGTTTGGGGAGCAGTTTGTAAGCGCGGTAATCTTCCTCTGGTATTCATCGACAAAGGCGTTAAAATCAACGCCGAGTATTATCAAGAGGAAGTTTTACAGAATAATGTTGCCCAAAACTTACGACGCATCTTTGGAAATGATTATTACGTCTTCCAACAAGATGGAGCACCATCCCACACCGCAATACTGGTCCAAGCTTGGTGTCGGGTCAATTTGACGGATTTTCTACCCAAGAATGGGTGGCCTCCCAGCTCTCCAGAAATGCCGATGGAAGCCGTGCGTGCCGCTTGTGACGGATTTGAGAAGCATTTGAAGCTGGTTAAGAAGGTTAAAGGTGCAGTCATTCCGAAAAATTTATTGTGACCTTTCGTTATAAATGTACTTTTAATAATATACACTTTTTGAGTAACTAAACATTAGGGTGCATCGAAAAAACACTTTTTTCGATTTCACTATTCCAATAGTGATTTTTTTTTGTGGTTTGGTGTCAAAGTAACGTAAAAAAAAATTGAGGTTGATAGGTCAAGTCCTTCAGGTGCCGACTTGACCCTAAAGTTTTAAAAAATGACGTTTTTTGAAGATTTTTAAAAAATGATCTCCGAGCTGATTCACACTTGCCAATAGGGGTTTTCTGTTTCCAAATGACACTGACATAGCGACAAAAAAAATTGACGGTGATCGGATGTGCCCTTCAGGTGCCGACTTCACACTAATTTTTTCGTCAAAATTGCGAAAATTGAGATTTTTTCGTATTTTTGCAATAAATTGCTAAACACCACCCCTGGGTTGTTTTGACAGTGCAGGCCTTTTAAAATAACTCAAACCTAAGTCTAAAACACTCTGATGTAGTTATTTCGTCTGTATTACTCCTGGTTACATGTCAAGAGCCTTCAAACACAAGCAAAGCATTCATATAAGGAACCGAAGTGCAACTTTTTTTAGACTGTAGAGAACGGATTTATAGGTGACTCAACATTGTTTTGTTAGGTAGTTTCCCAATGTTCTTTACGCATTTCTGAGTCCGAGACTCAGAAATGCGTAAAGAACATTGGGAAACTGCCTAACAAAACAATGTTGCGTTTGAAGGCTCTTGACATGTAACCAGGAGTAATACAGACGAAATAACTACATCAGAGTGTTTTAGACTTAGGTTTGAGTTATTTTAAAAGGCCTGCACTGTCAAAACAACCCAGGGGTGGTGTTTAGCAATTTATTGCAAAAATACGAAAAAATTTCAATTTTCGCAATTTTGACGAAAAAATTAGTGTGAAGTCGGCACCTGAAGGGCACATCCGATCACCGTCAATTTTTTTTGTCGCTATGTCAGTGTCATTTGGAAACAGAAAACCCCTATTGGCAAGTGTGAATCAGCTCGGAGATCATTTTTTAAAAATCTTCAAAAAACGTCATTTTTTAAAACTTTGGGGTCAAGTCGGCACCTGAAGGACTTGACCTATCAACCTCAATTTTTTTTTACGTTACTTTGACACCAAACCACAAAAAAAAATCACTATTGGAATAGTGAAATCGAAAAAAGTGTTTTTTCGATGCACCCTACTAAACATTGTGTAATTATTTTTTTTGGATTTTGAAAGTGTATCAGAATTTATTGGACACGGTGTAATTTAATAAAAAAATAAACTTTTATACAATGCAACTAAAATCGTTTAATTAATAATACTAAATAAATAAAATAACTTCATTTAACGAATCTTAATGGTAACTATAATCCAGATAAAACCATTTCATCATATCGCCTTTTTCGTTTGTAGAATAAATAAATAATTGAATCTTGCGACGCCCAACTATTGTTTTTACGTCAACCATTCCATGGCACCACAATTTTTTTTGCCAAAGTACCATTTTTAATTTTCAATTTTTCTTCATGATAATTAAGTAAAATAAAAACAATGTAAATTTTTTTAATATACAAAAAACTTAAATAGCCTTTTTGTCTAAAATAATTATGGATGCAAATAATCGAGAATTAAGATTTTTACATTCAAATCCCTATGGTTATCGGTTAATTCTACGTCCTGTAGATGTATTAAGAGGACTAATCGTTACTTGATTTCGATCCGTACGGTTAGTTAATCAGGCTTGGCCTGAGCATCGATAGATATCGAAATAATAATATCAATATTTTCTACAGAAATGTTCAACCGTTAAGTGAAGTTCAACTTTTATCACACTCTTGAATTTCACCGCAATAGAATTATAATATAAATATCTAAAATAAAGGATGAGATAGTAAACCGTAACTATTTGTATTAGAAACTGAAACAATACTACACGGCCATAAATAAAGAGTTGTAGCAAGACATCTTCTAATTTCATATTATGTAATAAAATATATATATATCTTAACTATGTCAACATAATTCTACATGGAAGAGAAAATAGAGCGCGGCATTTGAAGAAGACTTTATATACATTAGTAGCCTCCATAATAAGCAATTTACCTACTCCAATTAAGGCTGATTAATGTTTATTGTTTCTTAAACAATCCTAACTTTCACCAAACTGTATACGCGCCATCAATATCCATGTTCTTGTGAAACGTGGACATTTCGATTCTTCATAAGGACATCCTTGTATTCCGTTTTCCATTTTGTGTTTAACATATTATATTTTTTCGTGTACGTTAATTAATTAGTACTCATTAGTTCTAAAACCACAATCAATGATTCAAAACATTGGCCATGTAGGTTATGATGACAATATAATAAATTATACGATGAAAAAATTAAATTAAGTTACACTTGCCAGGGGTTGTTCCTGTTAGGTCTTATATTGCTAATTTATGTTAATTATCTTAGATTTAAAACGCCTACATTTATAAGTAACTAAATTAGAATTCTTTATTTAAAGTAAGTATATAATTTTGTCGTCAATTTTGGCTCGGAACTAATAAATCTAAGAGAGGTCAGTGTGTGGTCCAACACGGATCGTAGTTACAGTGTAAACAATAGGGTTTCTTGGTAAAAACTGCAAAAATGATGTATGTATCTATAATGTTTAGAAATTGGGCGGCAATTATTGTATTGTATGTAACCGTATATTAAGTGCTTATTTACGTTCTTTAGTATTTACTTTCTAATATTTATATAGCAATTAATCTTCATTGATTGACACCTCGAAGTACTACTTTTTTTTATAAAGTGGATTGAAGTGCATGATTCGAGCTTTATTTTAATTCTATTCTACAATTAGTAATTACACTTTTACAGTTATAGTAAAACGTTATATTATACTATGATGGCTTCTGTTTGTTGAGCAGAATTTCAATTGGTAGGTATCATACTATTTATTTGTACCTTAATTTCGTCGTAGCGGTACATAAAAATTAAATTGTGTTAAATAATGAACCGACGAACTTCTGTAATTTACGTCATGGTGCGCGGCTTTTTGTCGTACGTGACATTAAGTGCCTAAACACGATCCTGATAAAACACCATGATAAGCGGAGGTGTGTTCGGAACTCATTTTATGAATTTATACAATTCATCATTTTAATCAATTTTGTGTATCTATCATATGTCAATGGTTAGGTTCAACAGGTTGTAGATGTCAAGAACTGACAAATGTACAAATAATTATAATGTATGAGATATACATTATAGTTTAAGCTGATAACGTCATTCGCTTGTCGTTGAAAGGAAAAAAAATGGGCGAAAGCTCTTGTAAATTTTATAGTTATTGTAATTAAATAATAAATATATCTTCTCCATTTACGAACGTATGTATGGCCCAACATGAATTGCTTTGGATTTTAGGTAAAATCTTTCATTATATTTTGGGAAAGGACCACCCGTACCGCCCAAATATCTCGCGAAATACAAAATGCATTGAAAAAAGAAAAAATACGTCTAAAAATTTTTTTTAAACTCTACTGTTTGATATTAATAGGATGCCCACACTCCCACCCCGGGGGGGTGGAGAGGGGGTAACTTCGTAATCTTAAATAGCACCCCCCAGTTTATTATGCAGATTTGAATTCTGTGTTAACAAATAGGAACTTTTTGTTTGAAAAATTTTTTGAAATTCGTGACAGATGGCGCTATGATCGCCGAAAGAAGTTTTTCCGATTACCTATGCTAATTTGATGTCAATTTTGTTAAGTGACAATCAAACATGTTAATGCTTTGTAAAAGAGTAGAGGGGGAGCTTTATTAAGCCCCCTCCCCCATCCATTTCGCGCCTAATTTTAGATTTAAACGTATCTCGAATGTCAACGTGTTCTTTACTCCTGAAATCAAAGTATTTCAATTTTTTTTTATTTTCCATCAAAGACAAAAAAAATTTACAAAATTTAACTTCTTCAATCGTGGTATTGAACAGTTGTTTAAATCTAAAATGATTTCGTTTTCTCATCCTAGGTTATGGACCGTAGGGGTGAAGTGGCGGTGTGGGGGAGGGGGGAGGGTTGATACCCCCCCCCTTCCATTTTACAAACCATTAACATTTTTGATTGTCACTTAACAAAACTGACATCAAATTAGCATAGGTAATCGAAAAACTTCTATGGGCGATCATAGCGCCATCTGTCATGAACTTCAAAAAATGTTTCAAACAAAAGTTCCTATTTGTTAACGCAGAATTCAAATCTGCATAATAAACTGGGGGGGGGGGGTGCTATTTAAGATTACGAAGTTACCCCCCTCTCCACCCCCGGGGGTGGGAGTGGGGACATCTTATTACTATCAAACTATCAAACTATCAAACTTAAAAAAATTTTTAGACGTATTTTTTCTTTTTTCAATGCGTTTTGTATTTCGCGAGATATTTGGGCGGTACGGGTGATCTGAAACGCCCTGTATGTGGATAATGCACCAATATGTTTCATACAGACCCTTCTGGAAATTACTGTAATTAGAAAAGCAAATTATTAATCATAATATTGAATGGAAATAAAATTGAAAACGATTAAGGGGAATGCTCTCCTTAGTGGTCCAAAAATGTAGAAGCGATAGATTCAAAGCATCAAGTGTATGCGTTTCATTAATAATAAAGAAAAGTGAACGGAACTAAGTCTTTTTTTATGCACCCCCTGCCGTTGTGCAATCTAATACAGGGGGAGGTGGGACCTGCCCCCACTAAAACCTTTCTCCCTCTTCCCTCTGTCTTCCCCAGGAAACGACGGTGGGCATCGCCTGTGTAGCATTCTTCCGTCGACGTTCCACGGTTTACTGTCAGCGCCGTCTGGCTTCTATCTCCCTGCTTCTTATGCATTGATCGTCCAATTCTCTTTACTTTTTAACATTAGGGTTATAATATTCTTCACTTTTATATCTTCCCCAACTCCCAGTGATGCCACGAGCGTTTTATACTCCCATCTCTCACATTCAAGTACTGCGTGGCCTTCCCAGTCTACCTTCGCAGTCTTGGCTGTTCCCGTTAGGCTTCTTTTTAACTTTGTGGAGAAAAACTCCATTTTCTCCGTCCCCAGTGATGAATTGCGTCAAGTGATAGTCGACTTCTCCTTATCTTCTTGCGACCAACTCTCTTGTCCGTTCTGTTAATGTTTTGGTCCACGACTCTCTATTATTCCATTCGTCTTCTCATTTGGCCGTGGTTTCTTCTCTACTATCTCTTGTGTTTCTTTCCTCCACTAACAGTCGCAGCCTCCGTCCCTGACCTTTCTGACTTCTACGGCTAGCCCCAAAGTCTTGCAGCCGTACAATACTATATTATTAACGGCCGTAGCCAGGACCCTTCTCCTGCTTGATCGTGGCCCATTACAGTTTCCCATTACCCCTTGGAGCGCCTTTGCTGTTCTCGTCGCTTTCTCTATCACCTCTTCCGCGTGCTTATTAAATTTTAGTTCCGCCTCAATCCTTACCCCCAGTATATCTATTTTCTTCTCAAGTGAGACGGGGGTTCAGCCCACTCAATATTCGCAGGAGACAATTTTCTCCTTCCTGCGATTAGGGCCGCTTTCGTCTTGGGCCTCACTAGTTCGAGGGCCCTAACGGTACTAAGCCTGATCTAACTTAACGGATTTGCGCTTTAGATCGCCTATACAGTTATACAGGGTGTTTCCACTCAAAGTGGACCACGTAGTATAGGTTATAGAATTCGTCAAAACTAACACGCTTTTTAAAATAATTTTTTGTTGGCTTTTTTTACGAATTATGGACCTTTTTTCTACACATATCTATATATCCATTATTTGTAGTTCGATTTCAAAAAATCAAAGTTCTTTGGAATCAACAGTTTAATACCTACAACGTTTGTTCAAAACTTTTTACAAAAAGTTTACTACAGAAAATGGCGGTCAAATTTATATTATGGAAATTGAATCTACTCTACTACTATAATTTCAAATGACCACCATTTTGCTGTTCTAAATTTTTTGTAAAAAGTTGTAGTTAGTAAACCATTGATTCCAACTAGCTTTGATTTTTTGAAATCCGACTACAAATAATGGAGATACAAAGATGTGTAAATAAACAAAAAAGTTCATAATTCGAAAACAAAAGCCAAAATAAAAAAAATTACTTATAAAAAAAGTGTTAATTTTAATGAGTTCTACAACCTCTATTACGTTGTCCACTTTGAGTAGAAACACCCTGTATATTGTATTGTAGGATTGTAGGGAGAAAATACAGAGTTAGGGAAACACAAAGTTAGAGGAATCGAAACGAACGTGTATAGACAAATAATGTTTTAAGGTTTGTATAGTATCTAATGCCGAACAGGTATCTATATGGGGCAAATCTTTGCACAATAGAAGGTCCGCTGAAGAGAAAAATTACATAACTTGTGGGAGAAGCTAATCCGATGGCTTTCAACGCTGTCCTACTTTGTAACTTCAAATACAGGAAGGAAACTTCGGGAGACTTATCGTACCCAGAAGCAAAGACTGCGGCAGATATTTCAACTGACAAGTAATATGCCAAAGAGAGTTAAGCGCCTTTAAAAATGGATACAAAGGCACTCATACAATTCTCGCGTATATTGTACATAACTGTGAGATGCACATGCTCTTAAATGAATAAGGCTCGCTGTGTGTTTCTTTACAGGAGACTCAATAGCTTCGCCTTTATTCTCTTCATCGCAACAACACCAACGGGGGGGGGGGATTGGTTACATATTATATGGGCTACACTTAAATCAGGCTAAACACACTAACAATGTGTAAATGTCATTCTTAGGTTAAATATTATTTAACCTAAGATGTCATTAATCGCCTGTCATATTCCTCGTAATATAAAGGGAACTGAATGTCCATTAATAGGGCAAAGGCGCTTAAATGGACATACGGGATGACATCCGCTGGCGGATCCCCAAAAGTTCACGTTCGATTAAATCTTCGGAGATGAAAACCTCAGTATAATAACTGAGAAGATAGCCTAAACAGCTTGCGCTTCTAAACTGTTTATGATAACAATCCCCACCGGATACGACTGGGCGAATAATTCCAGTAAATTAAAACTGAATGGAATCGTGTATTACACAGAACGATCCAAAACTAGTAAAGCCCATAGATTGTGAAGTGTAATGGACGGGGTTGCAGAATCTCTGCCAGCCTAGAATAAAAAGCGACTGTGTGGCAATTCAATCCTGACAGCGGTTACTCAGCTGCTAAAGGAAAAATCTTTATCGTTACAGACAGCAAAGCAGCGATTGCATCAGTAGATTCATATAATTCAGCTATTCCTTGAATGGATACAAATGTTAAACGCTTTAGGTACAGCTTGAGAGAACTGTAACCTAAAAACACGAACCGGTCCGTCGCCTTACATATAATACAGCCAAAAAGTGTATTCAGGTAATACTGACAAAACAGCACTACAGATACTGGTTAAAAATTCGAAAGATAGAACCATTCCAAGATCGTCCTCCTAAAACACAAACGAAGATTTAGCAGCGTCCATCTTAAAATTAAGTAGGACGAACATTAAAAAAGTGGTCCGACACCACTTCCTCCCCCACCATAAACTTAACTACTTATCGTTGCCACTCTGCTCATTTACCAGAACGTAGTCTATGACTGACTCACCCCTATCCCCACCGCCACATTCCCATTTAGAATGCCCCATCCCTTATATCCACACATTTCCAATAGCACCTTTCCTTCGCCATTTATCCCCTTGTTCATCTTGTTTCATCACCTTCTATATCAGCATACCACCCTCTCGCCGGTTCTGGCGTTAAAATTACCTCGCACAATAACTCCCCCTCCCGACTCTTCCTTAACCACTTTCTCTATGTAATCTCTCATGCATCTCATACCTTGGGCGTAAACTTTCACTATTACATATCTCTTTCCTTCGCTTGATTATGGTTAATCATCACTCCTTATCTTTGCTTCCCCACATCCCTAGTATTACCATCCCATTCCTCCCTTTTTTGTTATCAGGCACCCTCTTACCCTACCCATCTTCTCTTCTCTCGTGACACACTACAAACTCCATTTAAATCCCCTCGGAAATCTTCTCTCTCAGGCCTCCCAATCTTTCTCAACCAGACCCATCTCACTAAATGCATAAAGTAAATTATTAAGTAAGGTTAAGTTATTTATGACTAAATAACGCCTCTTTACAGCTTGACAGATCTAACCATCGGGTCACGCCCAGATGCGCATTAAACTAAGTGGAAGGGAGGGTGCATTTGAGCCACTGCGGAGTGACTTACTGCAGCTCGTCTTTGTTTCTCCTAGTGCTCTCTCACTTCAACTTTGCGCACTCCCACCCGCATCGTTAGATCTGTCAAGCTGTACATGACAACCGGATTTTACATAGCAACGGGCGTTATTTTTATAACACCCGCTTATAACGCTCGCAAATGTAAAATTATGCCTCATCGCATACGGTCATGGATGTTAAATGTGAGTCTATACTGATTTTATTGTTATCATCTGTTTTAATCATTTTAATCAACTTCTTGCAAGTATGACATAAAGTTGTGAAGGCACCATGAGCGTTATGAACATAACGCGTACGGTTGACGTATATCCCTCGGACCAGAGGCCCTCGGGCTATACACTGTCGACCTTAGGCGTTATTTAGTTCATAACGCCCTAGATACCTTAATTACTACCTATTTGGTTATTGTTATTTTTAATGCAAGTATGATTTTTATATAACCAGTAGCGGGACCATTAAGGTTGCATTTACGGACATTTACGCACTTCTTTGGAAATTTTAAGATCAAACTTCAACCAAATATGTTAGAGAGGGATAAACAAATATAAATGGTCGCCCAATATTGTTTCATGTGGACTTCTGGTTCAGTTACCATGTTTACACGTTGTTTACACGTTGTTTACACGTTGTTGGAAAACAATGTCTTAATATAAATTTGAAATTATACAAGAAGGGAGAGAAAGTTTCAAAGTTTAGAAAACCGCTTTTTCCATGTAAAGTGTAAATGACAGCTGTAAACATGGAACAGTCATATGAAGAAGTCCAGTTTGTTACTTTAGCGATCATATTCATAATTAGTATAATATAATAATAATTCATAATACTCCTAACACAATTTTTCCATTTTTCCAAATAAGGCACCTATATACCTATGTTTAAATAAAACAAAATATTGAGCATAATACAAATCGTTCATTCATTCGTCCCTTCCGCTCCTTGAAGCATTTTAAGTTTTAATAGACAAGGCGAAGATTCAAAAAATTTTACTTCTAGAGGCGTTTTCGAGGAAAAGTTGGCAACCTGACTTTTTAGACTAATTAAAGGGTGCTGAATCCGATTTTGCTGTATGCCAGGCTGAATTCGTCCTCTGTGACTTAATAGGACATACAAACAAAATGGCGCTTCATTTTCTTAAACTAAATTCTTCTATTTTATCGGAAAACAAAATGACGATCAATGAAACATTTCAAAACAAGATATTTTGAAAACCACTGCATCGATTTTTGAAAATAAAACATTTATAATATCCCTAAACTATCTACTACAACATTTGTTTGGAACATATTTTTCGATCTGTCCAAAAAAAGTATGCATTTAAATTGAAAATCATTTCAAATAAAGTAGGTTTACTGCCATTAAACAATAAACAAAGAAACAAACAAGAAAAATAAAACAATGAGTAATGAAACAGGGGGGGGGGGGGGGGGCTAAATTTGATTTTAAAAATGATCACCATTCGCAGCAACGCAAGTCCGGCAGCGTGTTTTCATATTAAGAAGAGACACTTGCAAGTGTTTCCTGCTTGTCTTTTATATCTTGTGGTGCAGATACTTTTCTAGTCACCAGTTCTAATTCAGTGTTTACTGGTGTCTCATATACAGAGGTCTTCATCTGACCCCAGAGAAAGAAATCTAGGGGAGTTCACGCAACAGGACCTCCTCTCCTCCTTTAGTAGTGCTACGACTTCTCGGGTTGTGTGAGCCGATGTTCCATCATGTTGAAACCAAAGTCATATTGTCTGATGTTTAGCGGTACCTAAGTCATCGAGAGGCTCTGGCAGAACGTTATTTAAGAAATTAAAATCATTTTCATCATTCAATCGGTTTGGGAGAATGTAGGGTCCAATAACGTACCTACTCCCCTACTATTCCAGCCCATACATTTGCTGAAAAACATCGTTCATCACACTACCGATGATTACTTATTGCGCGAATTAAATACACCGTCCCTTGTGAAACAAGCTTCGTCTGTAAATAAAATAAACTTTTCAAAACGCCTCTGAAGATTGCAACGTTTAAGAAATCAACCACAAAACAACTATCTTGGCTGGAAGTCTTGAGGTCCCAAGGGTTGCACTTTTTGTCTAGAAAATGGATGGAGACCTTTCCTTCAGAACTACAAAACTGTGACGTGATCGTGATCTAATCTAGTTGCTATTACTCTTGTGCTCGTCGATGGCTTATCTTAAATAATATTCAAGAACAGCTTCTTCAAATGTAGGGGTTGAACGTAATCTATAGGAATTCCCACAAATTGTTGGGAACTTTCAGTCCCTGACAAACGTCTTTATATTTTTCTAAAAATACGGCATGATATTTGGACAGATCGAAAAAAATATTTCAGACAAATGTTATAGTGGATAGTTTAAGGATTTTATAAATGTTTTATTTTAAAAAATCGATTGAGAGATATTCAAAATATCTTGTTTTGAAATTTTTGATCGGTCGTCATTTTTTTATTGGATGAAATGTAAAATAATTGTAGGTAACTACAAATGTTTTAAGAACCGAAAGCAAATACTGAAAGTTTTTGTATTTTTTAATATATTCCTTAAAATAAGGGAGTAATGACGATTTTTCGAAAGATAAAAAACGCCAATAACTATGAACAGGGGCTCTAAATTAAAAATTTGAACTAAGAAAGGTTTTATTTATTTCAATGAGTTCCAACCGTCGTTTTCGGGTATTACAACTTAGTATTAACACCCTGTATACAATGATTCATATTAATAAAAAACAAATAAAGAGCCACTCAACAATCATACATCAACCGCACCACACTAATCAACAATAAATTACACACCAAAGCCTCCTTCTCCATCCACCCGTCAACACTTCCATTCCATTCATTCCCTAAATCTCAATCTTTTCTTTCTTCTATTCTCCAACACTTCCTCCATCCATTTTATCCCGTCTCCTCCTTCACTCAACACCCCTCCACAACTTCGCTCTTGTTTTCTTAACTCAATACATTCCTTCCCTCTCCACACAATCTGCATATCCTCTTCCCGCAAGTTTTAGGGTTTCGATCGAATCTTTAGGAAATTTTCCGACAGGGATGACATTTTCTATTTTCTATGCCACATTAAGTATACTGAGTGACATGCAAATTGCAACATGAAGAAGGGGTTGGAATTTCCTCTCTGATTTACACATTCATTTACCTACACATCGTGGCATTGATTGAATAAGGTAGTTTATCTCGTCTTGTGACGTTACTTCCGATGCAAATTGCATCTCATGTCTCAAACCCTCCAAAGTCAAAGGAGGGTGCTGCACGTTTCGCAACATTCACGAACAAAGTAAAAATATTTTTTGTTTTGTTTAGAACCATTGCATTCCTCATTAAATAAAATGAATCCACAGTTTACAATATTTCGAAAAACACAAGGTCCTTTCGATGTTATATTATATTAATTATAATAATTATATTAATTAATTAATTAATTAATTAATTAATTATTACTTAAATAATTATATTCATTTTCAAAAGAAATTAATAGATAGCCGTGGCGGCAATGATCTAACTTGGATATAATTTCAATCTTAGTGCTATGAGATTTTAACTCAACAATTCCGTGAAGTTCCGATTTTGGCGGCCATCTTGTTTTTTTGCGTTATGGAAGAGAATTTCAGCCTGGCATACAGCAAATTCGGTTTCAGCACCCTTCAATATATATAAAAAGAGTGGTTGCCAACTTTTCCGCGGAAATGCCTCTAGAACTTTTCTTTGTAATAATTTGACATTTTTCGCCCTGTCTATAAAGCCACGTCGATTATTTGGATGAGGCCGTGGAAGTTTTCATCAAAAACGATTAGGATTAGAAATATTATACGATTTACATATTTCAAAGTATCAATAAAAGAACTGTGAAGGTTCTTGTCACGCCTATTCAAATGTTATTGTAAGTGCATTACATATTATCTTGTTCACGACAAAAATCCTCAAGGAAAAATTATTCTACTTTATTAATCTGTCATGTAGTAAATTCTCTAAAGTGTAAATTTCGCATAAATTATAATAGAAATGGCAAATAGGTTTTATACAACATAACAATTATTACAATTGAAGCAATATTTAAATAATATAATACGACTATCCATTGAGATTGAACTGTTATTAAAAACACAGAAGGAGAACATTTATAATACTTTGTATCGGGTCCATTTATGGAAATAGTCGATTAATAAACAAGAGATTATGTTAAAAATCAAACACGAAAATAAATAATACTTACAATCCACGTAATCCAAACTTAGCCAAGTTTTGTTAAATTATTGATCATTAATTGGTCTATTATATCCCTTTTTGTGTGATTTTAAGAAAAGGTTGCACCGTAAATGTGTCTCTAATCGGAGTATAGTTGCATGAAAACAGAGATTTTCATGGTGTGTATGACATTGATTATAAGGTAAAGATGAAATAAAATACGAGCTATTAATAAAAATACATTTAATCGACGACTACTTCGCTTCAAAGTATATTTACACATCAATAACTGTACAAAAATTAATAATAAAAATTCTTTCTACGCGTAAGAGTTCAGTACCAAAATTCCTTCAACTTTAGCGGAATTTTCGTTTCTATCGTCGCATATTTCAGATTTCTATACAGCATATTTGGATATTTGCATTAGATTTTAGGATATTGAATTGAAACTATTGTCATAACTTACGATAAAGCTTTTAAGGCTTGGGCCATAGAACAGATTTTTTAATGTGCTTTTAACGTTAACAGTATAAAAAAAAGAAATTCTATAAATTTTATTACATTAACATTTTTCGTTATTTCAACTATTTTCAATGGCATGATCTAAAAAATAACTTGAAGAGTAATTTAAAAATCAACAAATTAATTAAATGAGAATAAGATCAAGATTTTTGGTTTTTGCTTGATTATGATCTTTAAAGTTTGGTAATAATGAGGAATTTTTCCATATTTCTAGCGGTTTACGTTTAATTACGTCTAAAGATACATTTAAAGATATCAGATTTGTAAATCAAGGCATCGTATAGCATAAATTAGATACGACATTTTCGTTTACTTAAACTATTTTTTCGTACGTCTACTATTTATATGTATAAAATCTTCATTACTACCCAATCAAGTTTGGTAATTTCCTAGACAAACATAATTAATGACCTCATCAATTACATTTAAAATATCGATGGATAGATTTAATAGTATTTTAAAGTGTTTCTTGTTTATTTTAAATTAGGAGAACTTTATTTTGTATACATACGGATAATTGAGTTATGATGACTTTAGTTGATTCAAGGGAATAGAATTTATGAACGGCGTTTATCAGTTAGAACGTACAATTCCGAATTCCAATTTTACAAAATTTGATACCTAGAGCAACTCGTGCAACTCTCTTTGGGGTGGTCCAAGATAAGGTGCTGTGCTACCTGCAACGAAATTTGGAAAGTTGAAAGCTAATTAATTATCGTCCTAGCTTATTAACAAAGCTTAATGACCCTTTAAACCTAGTGTGAGTCAAAATTAGTTCTCAAATTTTCATTACTATGTTAAGTAGTGCAATAAAGTACGACTTCGGAGCTATTAGTGGGAAACCTGAATGTTATAGTTATCCAAAATATTTATAATTAACCTTCAACTTTACCTTTAGATTAGGGTATACCCACTTCAATAGTTTTATCGTAATCAATATCTTCCGTGGAGTGTAAAGTTTTCTTAATTCGTTTAATTCTAAGTAATTAATTCTTTTAATGATGATCAGATCGATATCACAATTTTAAGTGTATTTTTACGGTAGAACGTAACCCATTTTTAATAGTTAAAAGTAAAGATACGGTACCTACAAAATTTATACGTCAATAAAATTAGATTCTTACCAAATTGAGAAGAAACAATCAAACAGTTTAATGAAAAATTATATCGAAATTAATATTTGACGTGGTTCATATTTATTCTCATGCATAATTTATCCGAAAAATAATCTATCATTAAATTCAATGATTGCTTGTTCTAGATGATTAAATCGATCGCGCTGATCGGTTTCGTGTCTCAAATTTCATTTTGTATTATGCTTTCATATAATTTATTAATCTTGTATTTAGAATACAGGGATATTTTAACCTTTAATTAGAAATTTTAATCATATTAGCATTGTTGAGGTTTAATTAAATGGTTAAGTAAGCATTAGTTGATGAAGTAATTAATTACACATAATTAGTAGTGGTAATTTGACCTGTCAACGTTCCACGTTTGAATGGATTTTTACTACACAGCCTAACATTTCGCAACCGCATATTGTTCTTGGTTAATGATCGCTTTTAAACAATATTGTGGTATGGCAGATAAACGGCCTTTAGAAATATGCAAGTGTGACCTCAATTGACAGCAACAAATATGTCTCTGGGCGCCAGTAACCAGTTCTACAATAAAACTAATCAGAACACATTCTAATACCTACATTGCATTGTGCGATTTCAAAATTCAAAAGAATGGTAGATATTAACATTTGTTTGCCGTAATAAATTCTTTGTACCAAGAACCATTAATCAGATAGATCATAAGTTTTTACTACGCCTAACCGACAGTTTAAATAATATTTCTTCGTTGTTCCTTTGGCTCAATTATTAATAATGGTAAACGTAAAGTGTGTAATGATTACCACACATACACACCTGATCAAGTCTATTTTTAATAAAGACGACCACACAACGCCATAAATAATCAAATATTTGTTAATAAGAGATATTAAGTCTGACGTGAAGGATATTGCACAGTATTGTAACTTATATCCTATGATTTACGAGCAAATGGCTATCAAATACCATTAGAAATAAATGAAAATGAAAGTTTACACTATTAAGTGCTAAATTTTTCTTTGTTAAATAACATGGTATATGTATTTGTTGATAAATATTATTAATTATTTCCAGAAAAAAGAAACGGTTGGATCCCGTAAGATTATATTATACAAACATTTTCAAGTTTTAAGTGTACTTGTGCATACATTAAAGATTTAAGCATTCTTGTTTATATTAGAAGGAACAGTTTTGTCGATTGTAAGAGCTTCCATAGTACTTTAAAGTAAATATTATAATTGTTACAGTTGAAGTGCACCTAATCAGCACGTGATTACACCATTTCTGTATTTCCAGTACCATTTGTCACTTTATAAATTATACTGCTGGTACCCGCCTCTGTAGAACTACATAACTTATTCTAGAAAACTATGATCCAGGTTGACCAACACAAAATAAGTTCTTCCTAAAAATTTGAAAAGCGATTCGTGAAGAGAAATCTTTTATGATAATTTATTGCAATGAAATTGACATTAGCTTGTAAATAAATTTTACTATCTATAACAAATCATTGGCACCGAAAGGCCGTTTATAAATGTAGGAATTGCCATCACAATATCAGTAAGTATTCCAAAATTTCATCACTCTTCAAGTGTGACATGGCATGTGTTCGCAAATGTCGCGTACGAAAATAGTATGTCTGATGATTATTTTATACAGATATGCTTAATGGAAAAGATATGGAAGATTCCAATACACTTATTACAATTATTACCCTTCTCTCAAAATATATCATTAAATTAAGACTTTATCTACAGCAAAACCCAAAATTTTCAAATATTTACGTAGTTTTCAGGTAGGTTACCTACCTCATCCTCTATTGTCTGTTTCATTAAGTATAGAGTGTGTGTATTTCAATTTAAATTAAAAGCAATTAATGGTTATGCAAGTTATACATTATATTATGTACTCTCATTCACATTTATAATAATTGGTTCAATGTCTTCTATTACGATGTATATTAGTTCATTTTTACTTCAGATGTTTATGAAACAGGTTATAAAGGCTTATAACGTGAGCAATAATTTTCTCACTGCCCTATGTCAAACATTTAGCATTATTATTATTGAATTCATTTGTTGCGATCTTTTGGTATAATGTGCTCCCCGCCCCCCTTCGAGAATACCTTTAACAAAGTTCACGAATTTAGTACGGCGTAGCTGGAGATGGTGTAAGTTATCCGGAGGGTATGGTAAATGACCTAGTCGCCTACCGATCGTATACCACACATGTTCAAATTCAATGGGCGACAAATCAAGCAATTCAGGCGACCGAACAGTCCATGGGAGGACGCAGCAATATTAGCTTCTTTCAAAAAATGTGTTGTAGCCCTTGACGTATGCGGGCGCGCGTTATCCTGTTGGAAAATAGGAATTTCTAGCCCAAGAAGATATGGAAGCGCAACGGGGTCTAGCACATTGGCAATGTAACCAGCTGTGTTAGATTGCCGTCAATGAAAACCAAGGGTGATCTGCTACCATAACATATTGCACCCCATATCATCACTCCTTGTGTGAGGGCTGGGTTGCGTTCCACAAAAAATGTTGGATTTTTACGTTCTCCACGCATCCATCTGACTCTCCTACGACCATCGTGGACCCTCAAGCAAAATAGTGACTCGTCACTAAACACAATTTGATGCCATTCTTGCGCCCAATTGACTCTTTCGTTACTCCATTCTAGCCTGCGAGACGGTGAATGAGGGGTCCAATGCAATAACCAGTCAAGTCCACTTTGATCAATTGTTCAGGAGATCAAAAAAACCTTCTATAAGCAAAATAGAGATTGATAGATTTTTGAAACAATTTCATTGTATCTAGATAGTACCAAACATCTTGTAAAAAAAATTTGAGGCACGAACGTCTAAAACTACCTAAAATACAAACAAACATTAGATGGACTTGGCCTGATATTGCATAGTTTCTGCAAAATTTTATCAATAAACAGTAAAAAAAGTAATGTAAATGTGAATATTTATTAATTTCCATAATACATTATAAAAACAACAGAAAACTTTAAACTATACACAAAATAAGAAATATTTTCACTTATTCGTCGCTAAATTCTGACACTGAAGTTTCATGGTCCTGTAGCTGATAGGATTTATGGTATTCTTCTATCTCATTGTAATACCACAAGTCACATTTAGGAACATAATTTTTTGCCAATATCATGACATGATCATATTTAGTTTTTTTAAGCAATCTTCGTGCCTCATACAGTTTTTGGTCATTATTTGGAAACGTGATGGTCTCTAAAATTTTCTTGTTTTTTATACCAAATGTGTTAAGAACTGGGAAAGCTACTGACTCACTACATTTTACCAATGTTTCTGCATCACTTTTTTCATAAATTATAAGCCGATATTTAGACAGTGTGAATTTAGAATCTTTTTTTGACGGATTTTTCAAAAAAAATCTTTGGAAATGATCTCTGAAGTTGAAAAGAAAATCTTGTGTTACCTGTATAACTTCAAAATGTTTATTTGCGCTTTTAATAATATTAATGTAATCCCGTGGTAAATATATTTTGTCGTGTTTACGTTTCATCTGTTCTATTGCCCCAAAACTGCGATCGCAGGGCAAAAAACTGTGCCCCGGTTCTGGATATCTGTGGCATATAAATCTATACCTATTAGTTTCTACTAAGCTGTGTAAAAATTGTACCAACATGTAGTTTTTGTTTTGAGATGCACAGTTATCGGAGAAAATATAGATGTCTGTTACTTCAGGTCGTATGAAGTTATTAAAAAAGTGTAAAAGAAGACTGGCTACTTCATTTTGTCCTTTACCAGCCAAGGTTTCATCGTAAATGTAGAAGTAGCTTTTTCCATTACTGCCAAGATGTACGCAAAAATTAAACACCCAAAGTTGAATTTTATAAAAGACTTCACCACTCGATGAAACGGGTAGGGGTAAATTTTGCTGGAAATCAAAAGTGATCACTTCAAATTTTGGATCATTTTTTGATAACTGTGTTTTATCTTTCAAGTCGGTATAAAAGTGGTCTGCCTTAACAATATGAATAGACTTTTCGCGCTCCAAAACTTTTTTTTCAGCATCAGAGTTGGCTCCATTAATTTTATTTGTTAATTTGTCGCACTTTTGGCAAGTGTCCGACTTTGGTTTGCCAAAAGTTATGTTATAGTTTTCCACAAAGAATTTTCTGAAATATTCATATTTAACAACAGGCTTAATCGGTTTGTTTTGTAATTTTAACGCATACTGGTCCGGCTCATTTTTTTCCAAATATAGCTCATGCAGTTTAGATATATTTAAGAGAGGCGAAAGATACCACTGATGTATATTATCTTTTCTACTATAATGCGACTTGTATCTTGGAAAACTTAGAATGTGTTCGCGTATTTTAGTATTAATATCTTCATGCAATTTGTTTGGCCGCTTTTCATGTCTTCCTCTTCTGTCTGTAGGAGGTGTACTATTTCCATGGGACAGGTGCTTCTGTAATCGCTCAAGTCTGCTCTTACTTAGTCCATGTACACTTAAGAAAGCCTTCTTACAAATCCGTATCTCCTGATTAGCGTGCCGAATCTGCACACATAATTTTAATGATTAATATTGTCGTTAATTAAGTATGGCATAAAAGAAAGAACTTACTCTATACAAATAGGTGGAGCTTTTAGCTTGTCCCTCTCCCGAGCGCGGTCTTTGATGGTTTACTGAATGTCTTTTAATCAATCCATATAAATACGCATCTTGCAAATCTTTTGAAGAGATTCCATAAAAGTTAGTGTAAATAGCTTTGCATCCCTCGGGCCCAATATTTACGAAACACTTAAGTTTGCAGTTACAGTTCTCACCCATTGTTTTCTCTTTAACTGACGTGCCAGCGATGTTAATATATTTTTCGCCGTGGGTCCTTTTCAATTTTCGCAAGCTTCTTTTCCATAAAGATTTGCGCAATAGTCGTTTTTTTCCGCATTGTGGTGTAGCAGTATTCGTTACAGGCTGTTGCGCATTAGATTCTTCCTCAGCGGAAAAATCAGAACTGGAAGAATTTATTGCCGCCAAATTTTTGAGGTTATATCGACCTTCCGTTCTGTTTTCGGGCTCATAATCTTCATCACTATCAGTGTGGGTACCTTCAAAGGGATCACCAACTGATAATTCACTGTCTGACATAGTTTTTCACTTTTTTACACCTCAGAAACACGCACAAAGTACAACAGTCAGGCTAAACCAACACATAAACACGTATAACTTTTTATTTGTCAATACTGTGCAATAATAGCCCAAGTCCAGGACTTGACCGGTTATTGCACAGTATTTAATTGCAGGCAACCACCAAAACACCTATATGTGGCGTATTTTCTAAGTTTTAGGTCCGGTTATTGCACAGGACGAAAGAGAATTTTATACTGCACAAAACCGCGTTCCTAACTCATTTTACCCAAAAAGTGGACTTGGCCGGTTATTGCATTGGACCCTTCGGTGTAAGAGGAAGACATAAAAATGGACGATATGAATGCAGCCCATAAGACCTTATCCGGCGATAAAAAGATGACATGGACATTCTGGGTCCTACACCTCTTATCCAATCATTTGCAATTAATCGAATAGTTGAATATCTGTCTTTTGTGGCCAAAGGTCTGAATCGACGTTCTTCGCGATCTGTAGTCCTCCGGAGACGTACAGATCCAGGGCAGAAAGCAGAAAATTGGGAAAAATGCTGATGTTGATGTACTCTTGGCATTATTCTCAAGTTCAGAAGGAAATTGTGAACCAACAATTTGCAACATTGACAGTTAATTTGTTTAAATAAATAATTTTTTGTTACTCAGTGCAAAGGAAAAAAAATAAAAACTTCTGGTTAAATTTTAATCATCCCTTTGTTTCATCAAGATGGATGTTTATGACAATTTCAATAAAATCGTTCAACAAATTACGGGTGTTGCGATTTTATAGAAGTCTGTAGGTATATTTACAAAAGTGGCACGAAAATCAACTTTTAGAAAAATAATGCAAGGTTGCTTGCAATGATCGGTAAATGCTAAATATAACAAACTTACTTGAACCACCTGGTATATCGCAACGAAAGAAAGGTTTAATTAGGAGATCAACACCACTGAATGTTGTACGATAATTCAGTGATGAACACTGAATACCTACCTTTTTTATGGAAAAATTATTCCATTTCAAAACCAACCAAAAACACGAATGTTGCTTTCAATCAATTTTGCACAGTAAACATCTGTTAACTGTCAAATAGTCCGTTGAGCGCCCTAATTATTTAATGAAAAGTTTTTGTCTCGTAGTTTAGACGATAAAGAACCAATTTTGATTTTTGGAGAAGCTGGAAGAAAGTTTCATCTAGAAATCCGTATGTTTAATGATAGATTTCCCGAAAACTCCATTTCGAGGTAATATTTGTGCAAACTTTTAAATAAGCTCCAAAGCAACTGGTACGCTGAAAGATGTTCCAAGATCAGGGAGACCTGGTCTTTCAGAAGAAAAAAAGGTACAAATTGTTGCTGAAACGGTAATCAATCCGACGCAGTCAACGTCTGCAGTTGCGGAATCCTGTGAAGTAAGTTCGAAAAGTGTCCAAAGAGTCCTAAAAAGTTTCATCCCTACAAAATGAAAATCCTCTCATGGAGGATGATTCACACTTTTCTCCCGTACTTTTTGGCCTTCGAACTATGTATGGATGATGAACTACAACCCTGATAAATGTAAGATAACCTCTAACCTAGATATGGTTTAATAGTTTATTGGATCATGCATTACGCCTTAGAACACCTTTACATTTGTCAACAAATAAAACAAACCTGAAAGTATACAAACTACATAAATTACAAACAATACAGATTACATGTCACAATTCCATTTTATGACTACATTGTAGGAATTAATCGTATGTGTAAAAAACATTAGACATTAAAAAACTTTTTACTGTTGTTTTAAATTTTTTTGTAAGTTTACAGACCTAATAGACATCGGAATGATTGAGACTGGTAAATTAAACCATTTTGAGTGGTAGTAAGTCTACAAAAATTAACCCTAAGATCATTCCGATATCGAGTGTTGTATAAATGTAAGTCAGATTGGTAACTGTAATTACACAGATTAGTCTTTGCATAACATACTGACTAATGTACAGTATGGAAAAATATTATCTGTGGATTGACGTATAATAAGTAAAACAAAGGCAGTGCAATGCAATGCAAATAATTGCAGAACATGCAATAGCATTAATGGTAATGATGGTGAGCATCCTGGTCGTAACGTAGACGAAGAGCGGGAACCCCGAGAAATTGCAGTGTGTAGTTTAGTCCCGTGCAATAGTAAAAAAATTGCTGAAGAAATTGATATTGAACCAACAGTTTGCAGTATCTTGAAAAAGAATAACTACCGTTGCTATAAGTTGCAAACTACCCAAGAAATTGTGTGAAGATATGATGAATCGGGCTAATGAAAACAAAAGATTTATTGAAAATATTTTGTTTACCGACGAGAGTTCATTTAACTTACATGGCCATCACAATCCGCCTGTCGCTGTTGGTTACTCTCGGGAAAACAAACACATTAGTATCTATTCCTTACCGAACACAATATCCCCCAAAAAGTTAATGTGTGGGCAGGAATTTTAGGCAATTCCATAGTTGGTCCATTTTTTATCAATGGAAACCTGAATGCGAACAAATATTTAGAACCCGTTGAGAAAGCAGTTAGTTCCAGCTGTTCAACGCCTCCATATAAATTTTGATGACCTGAGCATACTGAAATAAGAGTTCGAAATTTTTTTGGAAACTACGTTCCCTAACCGTATCATTAGTTGAAAAGGTACCATAAAATATCCTCCTCGCTCCCCAATATCGCGCCGAACGATTTTTTTGTTTGGGCATACGTATCCCAGCAAATTTATGGCCGCAGGCATGAACGTGCTAACAATTTGAACGAACTTCGGGTCAAAATTACAGATTCTTTAAACAGCATCACACAAGAAATGTTAGAAAACACCCGAACTGAATTTTATCACAGATTGGGTTACTGCCTTGCACAAGGTGGATGTCTTTTCGAAAATCTTATAAAGTAGCGTTTTGAAAAAAGTGTATTCTGTTGTTGGTTTTTCAATCAGATTTATAACGCTTAAGTTAAACCTTAAACTTAAGTTATACTGTCAATGTAAATGTTAATGTCCTTGTTTGTAGCTCTCGTAAGTTTGTTCTTGGTTTTTCTTACGAGTAGTAATTGAACCATGTCATAAATTCGCAATTAAACTTCGATGTTTGAGGTATTATCGTTTAATGTTTAAGTTTAAAGTACTTACATAATAGTTTTAAAGAACACGCGACTTTTCAACATCCTCTTAATTGCTTTGGCTTCGTTAGAAATGTAATGTTGAAGCTTGATTGAAGCAGTCTTGAGTAGTTCCAATTTTGTGTACCTATCTAAAAATGGCAACATCGGAAACGTTATGTCTCTTTCCCATTCATATAATGCTTAGTGGGTCTCTTTCTAGCCCATTATAAGTCGATCCACCGATAATATTTTTCCATACTTGTATATAGGTAAACATGGTACTAGTGATACTGATAAGTGATAACATTTTCAAATCAACGAAGGCTTTGCGGCAATCAACACGGTATCCTAAGCTTGCTATAATTCTAATACACTTCCGTTGCAGCTTAAAAATTTGTTTCCAAAATGAGTAATGACCCCAGGCGAGAACAGCATAACTGAGTGTACTATGTATTAGGTCAAAGTAAGCATTTTTTATGACCCTATTAGATGAAATAAGTAATTTAGATTTAGATGACCAAGAATTTCCGAAAATGAATAAGTTACATGGAATGAATGATGAAATGAAGTATGATATGAATTAAGAAAACTAATGAAATATGAAAAAGGGGAATAATCATGGAAATCTGCCATGAAACTAACAGTGACATCCAGGATGTTACAATAGAGAATACACACTGTATAGACTACTCAATTAACGAAAACGACAAATAAATATTAGGGCAACACGACGCACAAATTTCCAATGATCTGCCTTTATTCTTTATTCTGTGTCCGAGGCCGTCACCTTCATGGCCAAACTTTTTGAACCTGTTAATCGCTTTGGACACAGTTTACTGAGGCACATTAACCACAAGAACAATTTGAGATTGGTGTCTCACTTGACGAACGAGCTTTAAAATTTGTTTGTCATCATTAAAAACGCAAAACAAGCAATACTAATCTGTCTTTTCAAAAAAATAAAAAGTCTTTATTCCCAATGATTTATGTTGTTTGGATCATATAAACATCAAATGTGCAAAAACATGCATTTTAAATCACTTTAATGCATCAAAATAATATAATTGATTGAAATGGAAAAAATATTTGAATTTTGACAACGTGACTGAAACGGTTCGTAATTGGCCGAGCGTCTGCGTGACGTCACTAGCCAGACTGAGCTCGCAAATAACATTGTTTGTGAATGCGGATTGCGGTTTCCTCGGCATTTATCCAATGTTTGTGAGAAAATGAGCCTAAATGGATTCGTTAAAGCGCAATCGGACAATCTGCTGGAAGTCTCGGTACTCATGGTCACCGAGTTTCTCGGATCGTCTGAGTGTTTTAACGCGGCGTTCACTGAACCCTTCCGAAATGTAATTGATCACTCCATCGGGAATGGCTTAAATCAGTTAATGGTGTTGCACTTTTGATCACGTCAGTGCCTGATGAACGGGATTGCTAGACTTCTGTATTTGTATCTCAAAACAATCAATTATATCGACTGCACATCATTGTATCGAGCACGAAAGGCTAATGATAAAACATGCTTTATCGTTTCAGCAGAAGGCCAAAACATAAACGGTTTCAAATAATGAGCTAACAAAGGAATTGTTTGCCGAAACACGATATTCGCAAACGTAGTTTTTTCCATAATCATCCCCCAAAATTATGAACGTTTGGTTGGTTTGAATCTTTTTTAAAGTTAAGTTCACGTTTTCCAGTTGCGCCTTGGAATCAGATACGATCTCACGTAAAACAACGAGTGCATGTCCTGGAATCCCTGTGTAGTTCTTTGGCCTTGCTTCTATACGCGCTAATCACAATTTCAACGTTTTCAACTTTTTCTTTTTGCCGTTTCAAACTTTCCTCACTCTTGTCATCAGTAGGTAAATATTCATCGAAGCTTTCTAAAGTATTGTTCAATATATTGGTGAACCCAGTCTCGGTTGCTAAATCCGACAGGGAAGTAGGACCTGGAATAGATTGGATGCGGGGCGTGGACTGTATAAGGGAACATGACTCATCTTTTTGTTGTGGTGAATTGGAGATGTTGCATTGTACATATTTGCTGCGATAATGAGGTCTTAAAGAGACTTGTATCCCAAAATCGCAGTTGACTCCGAAGGATCGTATGAACGGTCGCCTAGCGAAAAATGCTCTAACATACTACCATCAACGTCTTGGCCATCACTTATACGCGAATCACAATCAACTAATGAAGAACTTGGGCAAACGGGTTGTTCTGCGACTCTGCAGTGTTGTTGGTTGTCGAAAGCGTCCTGCTCTAGCTGCATTTCCTTCAACATTTTGGTCCTACGCAGCTTCTGCACTTCTTCTTCTCTTCTTATAAGTGTAGCATTGGCACGTTTCAATTAAAACTTATAAATTGATAAAACTTCAACTAGAGTATAGATTATGTTCGGCGATTAAATAACACAGTGTCTCGAGAATCGTGATTTCAGCCTTCCCACAATTGTTTATCAATAACTATAATTATGTCATATTTGATCTTTGAGAAATCCTCCCTCAAAATATTTGATATACACTTACATCAATGTGATCTTCGCAACAATACTTCTGTGGTTCATTTTTAGCAAAATGCGGATTTTAGCGTCGACTTGTGTTGTTACGTGCACTGGTAGCTCCGCGATCTGGCTAGTGGCGTCACGCGTAAATGGCGCGCTCTCGGCTCCGTTTTGAATTTATGTTTCAGTCAAATTGATATTATTGCATTAAAAAATGCTTTGAAAACGTTATTTTTGTTGTAAATATTTTTTTCTTCGATCATTCATTAGTTTTATATGTGTTTTCAAAATTCGAAAAAAGAGTCTATTATAAACGCTATCCAGATCAAAAAAATGTGGAGAATTCAATGGAACAAAAAATCAAAAATTATTTGGTTGCGTTCAATAAATTCTAGAATCCACTAAACTTTTGCTCCGTTGTTTTCTCGTAGCCTTCATAGTACTGATTTTTATAATCTCACAGGAAACTTTAAAATAGTAAAAACGACTTTCATTGTCATTTTATGCATATGAAATGTACGGCTAATGGCGTCTGTGGGTTGTGGGTGCTTGATTGCTATGCTGACACCAATTGTCAGACATTTACCTGGTGTAATAACTGCTTTATTATGTTGATAATGCTGTCATAGAGTGAAGAAAAACTATGCTCATAATGAGTGTTACTAGACAACAAATTATATAGTAGGTACGGCATCCACGACGTCATAGAAAGACATACCGCGCAATGAAAAATCTATTATATCAGTCTGAATAAAACAGATACAAATAAAGTATTAAAAGCATGAAAACGTTCGCTTATTAAAAGCTCATTTATACTTCATTGCAAGATGTAGGAGATTCTGTTTTGTTGTTACTTGTACAAGAGTTATATTCCTATCTATAATACTAGTTGGTTAACAAATAAATTGATTTCAGTTTAAAGTTAATTGAAATTCATTCCTTCCTACCTAAGCGCACGGTGAGTAATTGTTTATGGATACAGCCGGAGCCATGTAATTTCAAGTCCTGCTCCTTTTTCACAATAATGCGATAATGATGGGCATTCATTTCCTGCAGATCTACTTTGTGAAAACTTGCACATCGAAGATCAATTGCGCGTATTTAAGTGTACATAATAATTACGTACGGAGAATACCCTTCGGGTCTATGATTGTCGTAAGTAAAAGAAGCAACGCTTTGTATAAAATGTGTAGGAAATTGAGGACAATGTAACTATAATATCATAATGCTTCTTATTGCTATAATATAATTTTGTATTTTATGTGAATTGCCGTGTTCGTGGACGTACCTAAAACGTTACAAATGGAATAGTGCACATTAAAAGTCGCGCATTGTAAAGTTATAGAGACTATAAAATAGGAAATTCAACTATTAAAAGGCAGAAAACAAGGAAGTTTCAGGTGGTGTGTAACATTAATATAAACAAATTTGCAAAGCGAATGTAACAATAACCCGTTGTTACCAAAGGCTACATGATGTCATGCCTACCTTTTACACTAAAGCCTTTATATTATATTATGCGCGGCAAACCGAATTTAAATCCTACTCGAAATAGTAATCACCATTACTTCTAAACACCTGTCGTAATAAATTATTTCAATATTAAAATTTACAGTGAGAAAATTTATTATTTTTTTGCTATTTAAATGCTAGTCACACTGCTATTGTAAATTAATTCTTAAGAGGTCATTAACATTTTCGGTAATAAACAAATAATTTAAGTGTATCGTTAAAAAATTAATTACAAAAATATAGTAAAACCCTACGTTAATTACGTACCTATTACCTTTCCCAGCTACTTTAAAGCTCGCATCAGTGTCATAGAAATCAACAGATGGCACTGTCAAAATTATTACATAATACTCTAAACTGACTTATTCTTAAGCAGCGCAACTGTCGTTTAAAGGCCAAATGCTCTCATTATTAAAATATTTTGCCTAGAGGGAATGTTATATTTTATAATTCTTTATACTCTAGTTTATTATGCGAAATATGCTAATTTATCGCTGCTTAATTGAAAACTTGACTTCCACATTTACTTTGAACGTCAAATAATTCACAAATAGGTGAAGGGACGCTTACTTTCCTATTTTATGGTATGTGTAATAATTTGACGATGTAGGTAAATATTGAAAGACTGTTACGAACTTCCGTCTCTGATTGTATGCTTTAAATTATTCTTACATTGTAACAGTTCAAGTTTTTACGGTAATTTCTTGTCTGCAAATGCCGATCGCCAAATTAGGAGTTAACTACATGACTCATGAGTATTCATGAATGACAAAGTATGATCAATTACATTGTGATCAATTTTATGTAGAACATCGGGGAGCATGACTTTACTTGCAAAAAATAATATGTGGCAACCAACAATTTTAAAAAGTATAAGTAGATGCACGCAGGAAATACAAAACCAAGTACGAAACTGATGTACCAAATATTTTTCAAATCTTTATCTCTTGTTCACTAGGTTACCATACTTAAATCGATCACTGAGATATACTGCTCCAACAATAATAAATAGATACACATATTGAAACGATATACAGTGTGGTGATAAAGTAAGGAACAAAATTGCGTTATTTACTTAATATTTTCAAGCAAAACGCTCGGACAGATCAATTTTACTTTTTCATTATCCACCTTATGACATAAAAATTTTACTTATAACGTCATGTATGTTTGCACAATGACGTCATGATTGGTTTTTTCAATGACAACCACTATTTTTTTGCTGCTTTTTATTAGATTGTCCAACTACTTAAATTATGGTGTAAAAGAATTGGTACCTTAGGTAACTATTTTTTTGAAAAAATAACACATTTGCCGTAAGAAATAAAAATGTAACTTTAATGGAAGAAAATCATAATTAAACCTCAAAAACAAACGAAATTTATGGCAACTGTTCAAATTGCGCTCCGTTAACCATTTGGCACTGACCGATGCGAGTGTAAACACTTTATACACTCAAGAACTTCAGGAGTAATGTACGTCTTTGGTTTTTGCAAATTATCGTTATCATCATTTTTGAGGGATGAAACAAAATCTACTCGTAAATTTGACTTTTTAAAAACATCACTTGATTTAGTGGGAATGTGAAAGAAGCATTTAGAAACATTTTTAAAAGCGAATTCTCTTTACCGTTAACAAAAAATGCCACGTTTAAAATATGAACGGGAAAAAATAGAAATTTTAATAATGGTTAGATATGGTGATAAGCTAAGAAAACATGTGAATTATTCAAACAAGCACACCCTAATAGACCGTCTATTGCAAGATCCACAATAAGTACATTGGTTGCCAAATTTACTGAAACGGGATCCGTTAATGATTTGCCTCGGCAACGAAGAAACCCGATTAGATGTGTTACTTGAAGCTGAAGAAAATCATCACCATTCTATAAGGCAGCTAGCTCTAAATAACGTCGTGAAGTTATTCAAGGAAGAGAAATATCATCCTTACAAAGTTCAATTGAGTCACGAATTAAACGAGGATGATCCAGAACACCGCATGCAGTTTTGCGAAGAACTAATGTTACGCTGCGATTTGTAAACAATATGCTATTTTCTGATGAAAACCTAAATGGGACGGTACATCGTCACAACTGCAGGTATTGCACAACAATAAATCCCCACTGAACTCAAGACTCTCACAGTCAACGCCAAAGAAAATCAATTGTCTAGATGGGACCTTACTTTTTTGAAGGGAACCCTACAGCAGCACGTTATTTGGACTTATTGTAGTTTGATTTAGTGCCAGCTATGGCAGCAATGTTTCCAAATTATCACGAAGCAGATGTACCCCATTTTGGTTTCAACTCCTTAATTTGGAATCAACGTCCGTCAATACCTTGACGCAAGATTTCCTGGAAGGTGGATAGGACTTCGAGGAGAAATTTGACTCCCGTAAATTTTTTTCTGTGGGGTTATTTAAAATCAAAGGTTTATTTTAATGGGCCAAATAATTTAGACGAGCTACACCAAAGAATTTGCGCTGAAGTTTAGCTTTAGTTTTGATTGAAAGGATTCGTGATAAAGATGTTTTTGCGAAAACTGAACTTGTCGCAGTAATAAATTGAATGATTTATATGAAAACAGTATATTGAATTGATGTTCCAGTTTCTGGTGTTAAAATCGGAGGCCAATGATGAGTAATTTCTTCTGTCTCATGTGTCATAGTATCAAAAGAGGCAAAAAAGTCTGTATGAAACGGTTTGATTCAAGTCATCGATAACAGTACAGTGGTCCATAACCCTTCGGACTATGCCAACTTTTTGTTTATTTTAACTGTATTATGTTGGGCAATAGTTGAGAAAAAACAAGTGTTACTAATAATCAGACCTTGGCGAGGTCAACGTAGTTTGGACAGAAGCAAGGGGATCGATGATGAGTGACACGTAACTATAAATCCTTTTTATGAAGAAAGGTTCATTTTTAATCTGTTAGTATAGCAATTTTCCTGTGGTAAAATTTGCCAAGGGAAAGTTATCTAAAAAACATTACAGAATGTTAATAAAAAAAAGGAAATCATATTTCAAAATGGTTCTAAAATATTTTCTTCGTAGAGTATGCAGTAACTGTATAATACAGTTAGAAAATAGTTTACTCTATTGGGACTTTAATATGCATATTGTACCCGTGCCAACCCAGTTAGTGACGAAATGATTGAATTAATCATCATAACTTTACGTATGCTACGTAAGATGGAGGCAGGTAAGATATTGCTTCGATAATTCCTCCGGCCAATTAGATATTATTCAAAGAAAAGGTTACGTTGAAATATAAAATACCTGAAATAACTTTTTTGTTCAATTTCATCAGAGACTGCAAGTTTTTACATTCATAAAAAAGGTTAACAAGGTATAGTCAAATTAGTAGATTATAAACCAATTAATTACAGAGAAACAAATTGGGCGCATGAATAATTTATATACTATAGGCGATAAATAAATAAAATATAATTAAAGCCAATTAAGAAAAAATTTCTACCCCCTGTGTTGAGTCTTAAATGGGAACGTTACATTTACATTTCTAATATTGCTACTATACACTTCTCATAATAGTTATTTATTGATTTTGGTCATTTTTGTTTCCTATTATTTTTAATTAACGTGAATAAACGGCCATTTTTAAATCAAACTATATTTTACTATGTAAATAGGATCCCCTTCGATACTTACCGACTTTGTCAACTTCCCCGGTAAAAATTAATTAGGAACACTTAAACACTAGATATAAAATATAATTCTAGCCACGTAATTGAAAATAAAGTCTTCGCATAATACCAACAAGGTACGGAGAAGCTAAGAAGAAAAGTCCCGCAACGAAACGCGGTCCAGTCTACATTTTTCGCCAGAAGCAAATGCGTTATATTAAGTACCAATTTATCATCGAGTTTAGTAGCATTTTGAAGTTTGCCAACGGAATTTTAAAATTGATAGGAATAGATAAATAAGTAGTTGAAAGAAGCTAGTCGCTTGTCAGCTTTAAAATAAAAACGTCATTAAATAAATTGGAATCTATAATATAAAAACAATAATAGAGTTTTATAAAAAAATACATAAATTTTTATTTTATGTAAATTTATTAAAAGTTTTTTCCAGTAGATGGTACTAAATTTACAGACACCTACGCTTAATGTTAATAATATTACAAATTTTTATAGAAAACATAGTGTTTATCGATAAACGTTTAATTTTTATTACCTATTGATTGCCACGAAGGGAAATTATCTGTAAATGTCAGATTCCGTTGTTACCTCGTGCACTTTTATTTTATTATTTTTTTAATACTGTTTATGTGCTTCTTTAAAATTGTTGCATCATGTTTAATACTGCCGGTGTTGAACACAGTCTTTTTCATAAAAATCTACAAAGAAATTCTTGCCTCGTACTTTTTGCGACTTCGTGCGCAGTACTCGTCCACGGTATCATAGACACTGCACTGGACGACGTACTGTTCCAGCATTCGTCTTGTACGACCCCTCCGAATCAGAGCTGAACGTGGTGAACACCACTGATGGGATACTTAACTCAAAGAAGGGTACCAAGTGTGGTGTGAACAACCGGCACAGTAAGGTCCTCTTAATTATTTTAAAGTAGGACCAAAGGCAAAGTAAATTAATGTTCTAGTGCTATTTCATTTTATTATCAATAAGAAGGCAAGTGCGGATCCAGGATTTTTCCAATGGGGGGGGGGGGGGGGGGGGGGGGGGATCTGTGGCTCAGTAATGAAACCTAATAAACCTAAATATTAAAAAATGAAAGTTCCATTAAATCTGCACTCAAATATTCATTATTTTTCTAGCTACATGGGAGGCTCCGCCCTTGTAAGAAGGCATTACAGACCGATGAGCAGTTAAGGACCGCGATGGCTCCAGTGAAATATCTCAGTTAAAACAACGAATGTTATGCAGGAAATCACGTGAGCAGCAGATAAACTTCGTATCTCAAAGTTAATGTCTCGTCTCTGAAGGAAAGTAGGTTGAACACCATCCCGTAATTACTCGACATGCACATGAGGCCATCCAGAGAATCTAACCTTAAAACGAAATTTTATCTTCTAAAACATTTCATAAAGTGGTGCCTCATTTTTTTTTAAATAGTGACACAAGAAGTTGCAAGCTGCATAGATAGCGTAAAGGTATCAAAAAAGGCTCAGAACTTCAAGGAGTATTCATAACATGTAAGAGAGAAATATTACCCTTGGTAACATAATTCATCTTGAGTGAACTGTAGCAAAGAACGTAGTGTAGAAATGCACTGTTCAAGTTGATTTCGAGCTGTAAAATAATTGAAACGCAACTCTCAGTCTCAAAAGAAATCAAGTAAATTAAAAAGGGTAGTTCAATGTTAGATTTAGCAACCCTAGGGTCATCTCAACGTGGCTAATATCCAAAAAGTGTTCAAAAGGTCAATCCGCCAATCTATCAGGAACTTTGTACTTCAATTCCCCAGAAGCTCCATTATGTCCAAGGGCACTAATTTTTGACGAAATCTCCAGAGATAATAACCTCAGTATGTTAACTGAGAGAGTTACCGAAACAGTTTGTTCTACTAAACTGTTTGAGACACCAATCGCCACTCGGCGCCACTGGGAGAATCATACCACTAAAGTAAAGCTGAATGGGATCGTGTATTACACAGACGGCTCCAAAACCACTAAGAGCATTGGCTCCGGAGTGTACGGGATAAATGAACAGGACTGCAGAATTTCTGTAAGCCAGGGACAAAAAGTGACCGTGTTCTATCTAAGCCGAGGTAAATGCAATTCTCGTCCTCGCTGCTAAGCTATTCAAAGAGAACATTGCCAAAAGGAACATCTTTATAGTTACAGGCATCAAATCAGCGATTGCGACATTAGTTTCATATGTAGTAAATTCAGGACTAGTCCTTAAATGCATGCAAATGCGAAACTGAATAGGACAATATAACACAGTAACACTAGTGTGGACACCTGGACAGGGAGGAATTGCAGACAACCAGATTGGTGACGAGCTTGCGGAGTTATAACCGAGAAACAACTATAGGACCCGAAACGGCCTGTGGAATTACATACAACACAGCCAAAAAGGAGATTCAAGCAATGCCCACAAAAGAGCACTGCAGGCACTGGTCGAAAGTTCCAGGACAAAACTATTACAAGTTCTTTCTGGAAAACACAAACGGAGCGTCCATCTTAAGGTTAAGTACATCGAACATAAAACTTGCGGCAGATATGGTCACAGGCTACTGTCGTCTGAACAAACACCTGTACAACATGGGACTGGCCAACAGCCCACTTTGCAGGAGTTGTGGTGAGGTAGAAGAAACGCCATACCACGTTATTTGCTGATGTGAGGCAAGAGAACACCTACTTGGAAATGGGAAGATTACACAAGAGAAGATCCGCCCTACTAAAATTTTATATATTTTCATAAGAAAGAAGAAATCTTCGTTCGATATACAGAACGCTACCTTTATTTTGGATAATTAATATCTCTGCAGACAGGTGCACACAAAATAAAGTGAATGCTCTTCCGTCAACATTTCTTTCTTTCGAAGCAGTTGTAGCTGGAAGAGTAGAAATGAGTTTGGTGAAGTTGTAAAAGGATGCAGAAAGTTTGTGCTGTATATGATTGCGTCCATTGCGAACAAAATCTTTCAAAATTCATCTCCTCACGCAAAAAAATATAAATTGCGTCGAAGCTTCCTCGGAAAAACATCCGAATTGCGAAGGCAACTCATGGTCAGTCAGAAGAGGATCCTTTAATCAATACAAGCGAAGAATGGAAAATGTAAGGATACGATCATGGATAGAATCAATCATGTTTTGAATATGAGGTTGTCGGAGCAAAAGTATTTGGACATGGTGTATTTAGACTTTCTTGCACTGAACTGAAGAGAAATGGCGTGCCTACTACAGCCCTCGACAAAGTACGTTTGCTGATTGATGATGTGGATAGAAGATTAGTGAGTAGAAAACAAGAAATTATTTTTGGGACTGTTATTAGTGTTATTACCTTTCGCGGAAACTAGCAAATTCGAACCTTGAAGGAAAATTCGGAAGACAAAAACTGTAAGTAAAATCACTCCCATTTTTGTCCAAGATTGTGGAAAATTTCCTGCTTATGAACTAAAACAGCGATTATTGTCAATTGTTATGTAAGAAGCTTTATATCTGAAATTATTTTTTTCGCTTATGGGTGGCAACCAATATTTTAGCATTTTCTTTTTCTAATGGGAAGTTTTGTTTATCAAGTAAGAAAAGTCTGAAAATTGAGAATGATTTTTACAGTAATTTAAAAAGAGATTATATAAGCCTCAAATAACGGGGCCCCTCCAAAACTCCATAATGGAGGTGATAAACCAGTTGCGAATTTGAAATTTTAAAATTGAAGTTACAAAATCTGAAGGAGCTAATCCAAATGGATGTACAACACGTTAAAAACCTGAAGGGTAGACGAAACAGCTAGCACTAAAAAGACAAACACGTATGGGCACAAACTGCCACTAACATCTGTAAAATTAACATGAGATAAAAATTAAAATTAAAAACTAAAGTAACTTACATAGGGAAGTTGAGAACTAATACCATCTTGGCGGAATCAAATTTACCACCAAAAGTGACGCACTTAGCATTTAAATAAGTTAAAGTTCATTGAATTAGTTTTATACAAAGCAAAATGGTGGCCACACATTGTAAAGCCCAACAAATAAATCAAATTAAGCCAAGAAGGCGCAGAGACATAAATGATTACAAAATAGCGCATGACAACTGTCACCTGCACCAAACCGAGAGTCATCTAACAGTAGATCTTAACACTAGAGATAGAAAACTAACTAACAAGGCGGGAAAACCAAAATGTATAAATGGGTCAACAATAATAAGTGGGTCAACAATACAACCCCCCAACCAACCAAAACAGGGTCCGATTACACTAAAATATGAAGGGTATGAGATTGATTAAATTCAAAATTAATTTCATTGAGGGAGTTATGTTGGTTCTTTTTATAAGATTTCTGAATCTCTAGAACTTCAAACAAATCTAGAAGTTGTCCTTTGGGGTGAAAATGTAAGAACTTGGTGTTCAATTCTGGGGAAAAGGTATGGTTGTTGGAAACTATGTGGTTGGAGAATGGCTGATTTATGAGCTATGGAGGGGTTATTGATTAAACATTGGTGGTCCCGGATTCGTTGTTTAAAGGAACGGCCTGTTTGTCCGGTGTATTCTTTGCCACAGGAAGCACATTCTAACCTATAAATCCCGGATCTGTCCCAATTAGGGATGGGGGGTTTATTTTTGACGAGTAGGGATGAGAGGTTGTGGGATGAGGAACAAGAGATGGTGATGTTAAAGGGTCTGAAAAACTTAGCGATTTTAAGCGAGATATCCTTGATGTGAGGGATCGAAAAGTAGAAATTTTGGGAAACGTTAGAGTCAGTGACCGGAATCAAGGCGCATTGTTGTTGAAGTAAAAATTTCTTTCGGACCGACATCAACAATTTATGAAAACTAGGAAAGGAAATTCGTTATTGTAAGCGATTTGTTCCAGGGTCATAAGTTCTTTGTGAAAACATGCTCAATGCTGAGTTAATGGGGTAGGAGAGAAGACGGTTGAAATAATATCTAAAGGAAGCCGTTTTGTGTTGAAGCGGGTGGTTAGAGCGCCCTTTCCCTATTTAAATTCTTGAGTTAGAGGTTGCTGGGGTTAGGGGGTTGATGTGTTAATGTAAACTTTGACATCAAAAGTTGTCCCCCAAAAATCAAGAATCGACATGTCCGAGCGTTTTTTTAAGAAACCGGTGAAAGTGTCCCAAAACAGGCGTGTTTCCTTTTCAATGGCCCACCCTGTATATAATGTTATGTAATGTAATGGTAAATTGTAAAGTCTTAGCATCATAAGTGTAGATTTCGCTGAACTCACCTGTATCAATTTTCATTTGGTCAATAGCGGTTTAATCGTTTTTTAAAAATATAAAGTTATAAAGTTAACAAAATAACCAATGGACTACTAGGAAACTTTGGAGTAGTGTTTCTGTGTGTCACTCTCGACTTACTGAACTTCTAGAAATAATCATAAAATGATGTCCCATCTCCTTCCATTCAATAAACTTGGATATGAAAATTATGCCCTTTTTCTACACTCGGCGCCCTTTGTACAAACTTATACGATCTTAATTTTTATATTTTATGCTTACAAATGCAACACGTATTAATTTTACTATGTATTTTGAATGTATAATTTTATTTCAACAAAATTTTAATCTTTACCCATTATCAAGTTAGAAAATTCTTCTAATTCAAATTAAGTCATTATAATGTACATGTACCGCCACAAACACTGATTCTATTTCTTTCGGTTAATTTTAATGTAAGCGATCGTACTTAATTACATATGCAGATTTCTCTATCAAGATAGAGAACTGAGACGTATCGCCGGTGACGAGAATGGATTAAAAAAAAAACATTTGTCACTTACTGATGAACGATAACGAATGAAATCGTTAATTAGTAGATGAAATGTCGAAAATATATACAAATTAAGAGTGAAACTATTCAATGGTATAGCTATCGTGCGAAATCCAGATTTCAATTTTATGTATTTAAACTACAAATTTTTGGAAAAAGAAGATTTGCCTGAGAAATATACATATAGGTACACACTTAATTTTTTTCCAAGCTGGAGGTGAAATTACATTAGAAAAGTGAACGATAATTAAAAATAAGAACTCTAATTGCCAACATTAGTTCTTCATTTAGCATTTCAATCACAAAATTATTTACAATACCGTTTAAATTTACAAATCAAGAATTTTCATTAGATATGTATTATAATGAAAAGTCAATTGCAGAGGTTTTCGAATACTGAAAAGGAAAAGGGGTTTTTGTCAATATTCGTGTGAGAGTTTTGTAGAAATAGCTCCCGGAAGCAATCTGCAAATAATTAAGACAAATGGCGAAGAATCACAGCAGATTTAAGGAAATATGATCTAGTGATGTCGCGAGACAAAAGGAGACGAGATTAATGGTGAATCTCGTCTTGTCTCGTTACTTCAAGGCGAGCCCAAAGGTTAGTATCAGTCTCGAATCTTGTTGGTCTCGTCTGGAGAGTGTCTGATTTGGTCTCGAACTGACTATATTGGGAAGAATGTAAAAATATGAAGGGTCTCAATAAATTATTAGTCGTAATATGCAATGAATGGGATCACACGATATAAGGGTGCAATTAATGCACTACAATTTGAATGTATCTAGTGATGCAACATAACATATTGTGTACAAAAAGCTACGTTACAACCGAGGTTACAACTAATAGACACGTGATGGTTTCATTATAAACCGCAATATTTAGGGATCACTTAACTTCCTGTACACACTGATTTTGCGTAAAAGGAAATTTGGCGAAGATATAACCAAAAAGAAAAACGCTTTGAGTCATGAAAATAAGTACAGCATTTTAGTAACATAGACACACCGTTTAAATTCGCGCCCTTGGCGATCCGATGATCACTAAGGGGTGGATATATAGAGGTGAAATAAATACACGACCTTCCCCTTCAATTGTATTTAATTAACATGTAAGATGTAATTTAATCACTAACGTGATTAATTGACATGTGTTGGCGACATGTTTCGAGAAAAGACTTTCTCATTTTCAAGCCCAAAAAACAAACGTGAACTTAACTTCTAGTAACATGGGTTATCTAAAGGGGGCCCAATATTTGTGGTAAAATTTATAGGTTAACTTTTTAAACCACTAACTATTAAATTACATTTTAAATTTATGATCTTAAATAAAAGGGTTCTCGCAAAGAGAAACCCGCAATTGTACTTGAAGAGCCAGGGAAAAGGGGGATGAAAATGGATAAAATTATGGGAGAAGTTAAATGACCGCAAGTCATATGTACGGTGTAGGTGTAACAGGTCAAAAAGTAGGTAATGCCCAAATCTTGTAAACCCTATATTGATAATATAACTTAAGTTTGTCTGTGAATTACGTTGAAAAATATAAGAGTAAAAGCGCGCGCACTCCTTCGCGCCCCAATGTACCCCAGTCACAACAAAACCGTCTAGATGGCCCGTGGCGGCGAGGAGATGTCCAAAAGAGACGCGTGTACAGAAAGTTTAATTGAATTCTAAGATCCAGTTTTTGGACAATTTCGACCTCAATTTTGGCATTTTGCGACCCCCGCTTGTGAGAAGAGGGACTGTTTTTTGATCGAGCCGCGGCTCAGTTCACTCGACTCGCTGTCACCAGTAATACGGGCACACGATAGCAAGAAAACCGCAACTTTCTGGGTCCTAAATTAGTGAAAAGTAACAGACAGCTTTCATAAAACTAAAAAAGGTTCGGCCTCTAGTGAAGACGATCCGTTTACTTACTTCTGAGAAAAATATATCTATAAATAGTACAATGAAACATGTTTACACACACCCCTAAATTTATTTCAGTGCACATTCCCTTTGCTTCTCCAAATATCACATTTGTATAGAATCCAGAATACAAACAATCCATGATAGGGAAAAATATACAAAACTGCCCTTCATAAACTCATATCAAATTGAATTTAAAAATTCACTTAAAGGCAGATTAAATTCATTGGTATTAGAAAAAGATTTTTGAAATTATGTAAGTAAATTAATAATTTTTTTAATTAAAGTTGGCACCCCTATCCTCGATATTTAAAGCACGGGGTCGGTTTTACTTCATTAATAAATACACCTGATTGATGTGTAACAATATGAGAAATTATAGCAAATCCTGGTAAAATTAAAATGTAAAGTACTGGCAGTTTACGTTATGAAAACAGAAATAGAAAATTGACCAGTGGGCGAAACGTTGACTTTTTCAACATTGACACGGTCCTACCCCGGAAATCGTCTTAATCTTACTGAATCTGGCCGTGAAAGCTCCGCTCTGACAAGGTGGAATTTAATTTTGAATTTCACATCGCATCTTTATGCATTAAATTGATTAGACCAAAGGTATTGCCTTGATGAACAAGAACCAATGGTTATTGTTTTTTAACAGTAGGTAGTAATCATTATTTGCCGTTGTTACCCCCAAATGTATTCGCTGAACGGATATGAACTAAATTTTACTGAATTACTAAAAAGTTGTGGTGTAGAAAGGAAGTAGGGTAATATTCCTCAATATCTTTATCCCTTATTTAATAAACACAAAAAATTAAAACAGTAAACCGCACATATATCAATCAAATTATTTATGAATGGGCAGGTGTATGTCGTGATAATCTAAACTAACTGAAAAAGATTAAAAAGTGGAACCAAAAATTTCATTTGTAACCGTAAGGCTCAAAAGTGGTTTATAATAGTAAAACAGTTCCGACAACTTTAAATCAATTAAAATGTCTACTTGACAGTTTAAGATTAAGATTTAATTAACTAAAAGCGCAAAAAATGTATGTTGCATACTTTGTTAAAAGGCTTGCGTAGTTCTTATTTTTGACTGCACTTCGGGCAGTATTTCTAGAACAGTTGTTTGACAAGGCATTTTTAGCGCCGGCCAAATAATTACCTATTTCCATATCTCACATTAATAATAAGTTGCCAAGGCACTTTCTTCACAATTACATATATTTCGGAAGCCGAAATGAACATCACTCTTCTTAATGAAAACTTCAGTGTTTAATCTTTTATTAAATCTAAGGGAATTCTTTTATAATGGATACCATCCTTCTGCAATGCTGGATTGAAGGAGCATCCTAAAGAAGAAATATAGATAGATTTATGTTAATATCACGAGTTGCAATTCGGTAAGTCAAAATAGCAATATTTTTATATTGCTTATTAACGAGAACTATATTTATTTAAAAAAACATAATAGTACTTATGCCGTTTATAGAGACATATCTGTAGAATATAAACTTTAGGAGTGTTTAGTGCAAAATATTTCTGCTGCTAGCAAATGTTCCACTGCATGCCACTATCCTTTATATATATTTACATAGATATTAAGTGTTTCTTGGCTCTAACAGAAAGTAAAACGACAGGCCATATGTACAAGTACTTTGGTGAACAATTGCGACACGGGGGAGGTTATTTCATGTACCTACATTTACTTTTATTATTTATATTTATTTTTGATTTATATTTTTAATGTACTTGTTTGTTGTTTACCAACTTTCGATGACCTATCACGATTATTTTTTTCTTTCACGTTTGTTTACAATTTTTTTTGTTTTTGTTTTGCACAAAGTACTAAAGCTTAGAAAAATCTATAGTGTTAAGTTATTTTTTGTCAATTATTAACAAAGTTCAGTAGCACCCTTGAGCTTAGATTACCATATTAAGCAAAGTAAATTATTGACTTTCTTATATTAAAAATATTAATAATATATCTAATTATTACAAAGAAAGGCAAAAAGATTTATTATGTAACAATTGCACTCTAACAAACATTTTCACCACGGATCTGGATGTTCTAATAAATATAATTTAACCAATGTATTGAGCAGTGTTCATTTCAAGGTAGAATTAGAAACGGGACGAATATAGAGGAGAGAAACATAACGGTTCTGGAGGGCTGAAGACTTTTAGATGTTGAATAGGCCTTTAAATAAGCTTTAAAATGATATGCTACTCGACCCCTATTCCCATGTAAGAAATACACTCTAAAGTTGTCCCCCTAAAATACAAAATTTACCTGTTTCAGGAATTTTTCGAAAAATAACAGTAATGATACGAAAATATATCACTGAGTTGGAATTTGCCAAAAATACGATGAGGTCTATTACAAAAGGCACAACCGCAACCTTCATTGCCAGCCATCTGTATAAATGAAGTTATTGAAACGAGGAAATTATATTTCGACTTCCTCCATGAAGTGAAATAAATTGATATTTTTTGTGATGATACATTTTCCTCGTGTACCTAAATGGACATTATTAGGAGCGTTTTCTAAACCTTCAGGGAAATCAATCTGAATCTCCAAAAATATGTCCGTTAGTACGTCTATAGTAGGCACCCCGTTTCGAAATTCGTATTGCCTCGATCGAAAAGAATTAGATCTGTCTAGTCACATCACAAAATCAAATTTAAAAATGGCGCAAAGATCGTCGTAACTGGACTTTGGACAATGGCGCAGAGTTGTTTTGGAATGAAGAATCTCGCTATGTCGCTATACCCTTTGTAAATCAGATGGAAGGGTTTGGGTTTGGAGAATGCCTGAAGAACGCTACCTACACGAGTGTATTGTTCCAACAGTCAAGTTGGGAGGAGGCTCTATAATGGTATGGAGGCCTTTCTCATTGTTTGGACTGGGAGTTGTGTATGAAGACGTTTTGAATAAATTAGCACTTCCTACAATGACACCACAGAGTCCGGATCATCATCCTATAGACCATCTATGGGATGAATTGGAGCGCAGATTTAGGAGCAGGCCAAATCGTCCAAAATCAGTGTCCGAGCTCGTATCCATACTTCAAGAAGAATGGAAGAAGATAGGTACCAATGGAAACTTTTCGGAATGTAGCCTTCCTAGAGGAAGTGACTAAAGCAAAAGAAGGGCCAACTTGATATTAGGTAGCTTTTAAAAAAATAAATAATAGTAAATTCAAGGTGTCCGTATTTCAACTGACTGGTAGGGAAGGTGTAAAAAGCAATCACCTTATGTCATTATTTATTTGTCAGCTAGAACCCTTATGTAAAATAACTTTGTAACTTTATTGTTGTTTATAGGTAAGTTTTTTGTCATTACGCTTGCTTTACTGTTAATTTATATTTGTTGTCTATAGAAACATAAAATCTTTGTTATTTGCACACTTACAAATATACAGGTTAGGGCAGCGTTTCCCAAAGTGTGGGTCGCGACCCGGCACCGGGCCGTAGAAAAATTTTGCCGGGTCACGCAAAAAAATTGTAAAAACACAAAAAAAAAATTTAAGTACCTATTAGTTTTTTATTACAGTTATACGTTACACACTAGGAATAGTGGAAAAGTGTGCATTTGTACTCTGTCACATAGCTTTATCGCCCGTTATGCTAGTGTACTTCAATTACTAGTTTTAAATGAATATAATTTTTTTTCTTACATAATTATTTTGAAATTTTTGTGTATGAAATAAAATAAACAATAGATTTTTAATTAAAAAATAAAATTTGTTTTGTAAATAAATGGGGTTTTTCCATAAGGTGGGTCGCCAAAAATTTGAAAACCTCGTACCGGGCCGCAGTCAAAAAAGTTTGGGAAACGCTGGGTTAGGGTATCAATTAAATTTTAAAATCGGGGGTAACTATTATTGTTTTAAAAAGATTGCCACATCGTTTCCGTTACACCATATCCCATATAGCATTTAATATTGGTTTAATATTGGCATTTCATTGTAAATATATTGGTATAATATACAATATTGTCCCAACATTGAAATGTAAACAATTTTACATATTGGCTAAAATATTACTAACCAATATTATATCAATATTGGGGAAAATATTTATACAGGGTGTTACAAAAAGGTGTAGCGGGCTATGCATATCCGGATTCTACAAATGAAAAGAGTAAGATGTTCAGTAACATTTATATGATTTCGGCTTAGTGTAGCCGTAATCAGCCATTTTGTATTTTCTTGAAAATAATTATTATTTCAAAAACCCTTCAACAAATTTTTATGAAATTTGCCATATGTCTTCATTTCTCAGAAGTCTACAATTTCCAAAATTATCATGTTTCAAAATGGCGGACATTAGTAAAATTCCATGAAAACTACTAAATAAAAGTAAATTGTGCAAGAAACATTTTTAGTGCTTTTATATTGCTAATTCTTCATTTTATTTAGTAGTTTTCATGGAATTTTGCTGTAAAATGGTTGAATATCCGCCATTTAAAAAAATCATAATATTGGAAAAAAATATACTTATTTGGAAATTTTAGACTTCTGAGAAAGGAAGACATAATATGCCAAATTTCATAAAAATATGTAGAAGGCTTTTTGAAATAATAATTATTTTCAAGAAAATACAAAATGGCTGATTACGGCTAAAGTAAGCCGAAATCATAAAAATGCTACTGAACATTTTAGACTTATTTTCATATGTAGAATCCGGGTATGCATAGCCCGCTACACCTTTTTGGAACACCCTGTACCTACAATATTGGCTCATTATTGTTTTGCAATGTGTCCCAAAATAGTAAAAAGGGGGCGACCTCGGCCACTCCCAAAGCCCTAACTGCTCCTATGGACTCTTTCCCAGCGCGTAGCGCCTGCAGGGCTCCATGTGCTCCCGATGGCTCCTTCCCGAGGGACCCCATACACTTTGCGTAGACTCGGAGGAGATCAGTGATGCTGAAAAAACCTTTTGCTTCAAGTAGGATTCGAACCAGTGATGGCCCGGTTAGAAGTCAGTCATGATACCACTGAGCTACGGAAATTTATATAATTTAGGAATTTAAAGTTGAACGCTATAAAATATGGAGGAGGACGTGCATATTATATCTGGATTATTTTGATATCTCTAAACCGGCGAAAATTAACATTCGGCGGATTTTGAGAAAGTGTCATAACGTTATTATTTGTGAATATTTTTTTCATGTTGCCTAATATATCATTTTAAATATCACGCAATATTGGTACATTATTGTGTGTACAATATTTGAATTTACATTGAATGGCAATATTTACTAAATATTGTACGTATATTCACTAAATATTGTATTTCCAATATTTGTATAATACTACAAAACTATGTTCACCCAATATTGGCTGTAGTTCGACAATATTGCCCCAATCTCTCTACAGGGTGTCCCAATATTCCGTGGACATAGAGCTACAGTAGGTTTGTGGGAACAAAAAAAGTTGAATGGGCTAAACTTACCTATATACTAAAGTACATCGTTAAGCCGTGAGAGGGCGTCAAAGTTGGAAGAATATTTTTGTTTTATTTTAATAAATCGGAAATTCTTTGATCGATTTTTTTAAAATTTGGTTTGGGCACATATCAATGAAGGAACTATGTTTTTAAGTGGATATCAATTTAACTGAATTCCGGGAAGGGTGAAAACTACCCCTACTGTTCGATACATTTAATGGTAACTTTTTTGTGGGTCGTAGGAGTGCTTTAATTTTTGTAAAAAGGAAGATACATTAATTTTCTGTATTTTTCGTCTCTTACAAAAATGGTGTATCTCTTTTAGTTTTTGAGCGAATCACACAATAGTCACAATAAATGTTCAATACGACCACCACCTCTTCAACCCTGCATAAATTAATTCTACGCAGGAAACTGAAATTGACTCTTCTCAAGATGCTGCGAACTCTTTGCAAGACCAACGCCTGTTGAGAAGAGTCAATTTCAGTTTCCTGCGTAGAATTAATTTATGCAGGGTCGAAGAGGTGGTGGTCGTATTGAACATTTATTGTGACTATTGTGTGATTCGCTCAAAAACTAAAAGAGATACACCATTTTTGTAAGAGACGAAAAATACAGAAAATTAATGTATCTTCCTTTTTACAAAAAATTAAAGCACTCCTACGACCCACAAAAAAGTTACCATTAAATGTATCGAACAGTAGGGGTAGTTTTCACCCTTCCCGGAATTCAGTTAAATTGATATCCACTTAAAAACATAGTTCCTTCATTGACATGTGCCCAAACCAAATTTTAAAAAATCGATCAAAGAATTTCCGATTTATTAAAATAAAACCAAAATATTCTTCCAACTTTGACGCCCTCTCACGGCTTAACGATGTACTTTAGTATATAGGTAAGTTTAGCCCATTCGACTTTTTTTGTTCCCATAAACCTGCTGTAGCTCTATGTCCACGGAATATTGGGACACCCTGTATATTGGGCCAATATTCCGCCACGCTAACGCCAATAACAGTACTACACATGGGATATCATTAAAGGCAGATGGTAGTAAGGTTCTACCTACTTTTGGTAAACTTGTTATTATGCCTTAAGTAATAATGTCATAATCTGGGGCCCCGTACTTTTAGTGAACCTTAGTATAGTTGAGCTGCAATTGCGAGGTTGTCGTTTGTAGATAGTGCATATTTGTCCACTTGAAATGGTGATCGCAATAGCAAATAAACCATAAGCGTATGTAAACCGTTTGTTTGCACAAAGCATCAGTAGCTAAGTAAAATTGAAATTACATTTAAATAAGTAAAAGTAGTAGGGAATGACGAGATTCCCATTTTATTCAAAACATTAACAAGCCAAGAAGCACTGAGAAGATAATTTTATTGGTCAATTGCAAAGAGATATGTGAACAAGTATTATGGTATAAAAAAATCAAAAAACGTACGTACGGCTAATAATTACTTAAGGTTATTGAAAGTAATTAGCGTTAAGCAATGTAAGAAATGCAACTTGAAAATTAGATATCAAGCAATAAGGAAAAGACAGTAATTGCAAATTTGCATAAGTAGTGGGTACTGTTATGCTTCAAGTATACTAGTTGTCACTAAATATTTAACATATTAAATGTTTAAAAATGGACATTAATAACAAAAGATTACACGTACGCCCGTTCTCACGCATTTCACTTTTAACGATTTGATTAAGATAACGTTCAAATTGCCAACAACAAAATCGTTAATTTCTTACGAATGTATGCGTCTCCCAAACACACTAGAAAAAAAATTACAGTTATAATAATATACTAAATCGAATTTATTTGTAATATTTGTAGAGGAAACGAAATTGACAACCATGAATATTGCGCAACGTTAAATAAATGATATTTAGTTAAAAATCAAAATAGTAATGTATTTGTTGGCTGCGGTCTCATATAACAAAGCGTGAGAAATGTTCATTCAGTTTATCAAACAGGTTGTTAATGAATTTATGTATACATATTAGCCTATTCGTTCTTAAATATAATAATTAATAAATCAAGTTTATAACTAAGATTATATATGTACCTAGGGGGATAAAAAATTTGCAATAAAATCGTGTTCGTAAGCGGTATATTCTATTAAAAAACACATACACAAAATTCGTTTACGAACTAAAGCTTCAAGAGATTTCGAGGTTAATTAGTCAGATTATCACTGTAGTAAAATGTCATACTATTACCGTCTTAATTACAATAACTGACCCACTTAAAGTTTTCTGTACTAATGACCTCATAATCAATTGCATAATTACGATTACAAACGCTTTTAATGATTTCCACAATAAAAGCTATTTTCGCCATATTCATAAATATCGTTAATTTATAACAATCGGCTCTTTTAATAGGTACTTATTTCGTTATTTCACACATTCTTGATTGTATCCAACCTGTAACACAATGGATTGAACCTTAAAATTACTGTGAATCAATTGCAAAAATAGCCACGAACAGCAGGCATCACAAGAATGTTATGAATCGTAAACTAAATCATCAAGATAAACTTTTAATTAAAACCAGGCAGTTAAACTTGTTAATCCTATCTAGATGTACACTAATTTTCCATTAATATTTGATAAATGTGTTAATATTTCAGGCAATAAAAATCCCTGGAATGATTAATAATTAATTTGAAGATTTTCGTTATCCGAACTTTTTTTTGTTTATACTTAATTGCGTTATCGTCTAACATTCTTGTATTGAATCCACTTTTTATTTACAGAATTGCTACTAATAATAATTATAAATTAAGGGTCAAAATATTTCTACAATCAAATCCCGTAAGTTTAACTACTAATGAAATGTATATGTCTATAAAATCTGTCTTTTGATTAAGAAAAAATGTTAAAAGGTTAATGAATGATAAATGTTAAATTTAGTACACGTTTTTTACGATTTGGGATCAAATTTATTATAGTGTTTCAAATTTTTTGCAGATGTAGGAAGTAGAGCTTTATTTTACAAAACACTTCACAATGTTTCTGTACACCTCTTAAAGCTTTTAAAGTTACCAATACTGTCACATTTTTATATCAAATTTCTATTACAAGTTTTGCAATATATGCTAACATTTATCGTCGATAAGATACATAACATGGTGCAACATTGTTTACTCTACCTATTTCGAAAATTTTTAAATATTTAACGCGGTTGTTTATTTCGTACATGAAATCATTAAGAGTCCTAACCAAAAACACCGACACGTTTCAGTACAAGGTTTTTTTTCTAATTTAAAATTCAAAATAGTATCGATATTTTGTTTTAAGTAAAATTAATTGAACTACTTCTGAAATGAATGGTATAATGTTTAATATCATCAGCTCTACAACAACTACTGAATTCTACTACTTTATAAGTGTAACGTTTTCTAGATACGAATACACTTTTGTATGAAGGAGAATGTAAATGAAGGTGTAAAAAAACGTCTAAATTTAGTACGTTCATTTTTCATCTTAGAAAATTACCGTCATAGGTAATCTTCTTAACGTAAAATAATAGCTAAAGATAAGCTGACAACGTATTTATAATTAACTGTCAGCAATAAGGTATATTAATGTTTAAAGTATTAGTAAATCAAATAATTGTTAATCAATCATTACTCTGCTATGGTCTTATAGACTTATACGACGTGTCATCACATTAAGTTCATAAGACGTATTCATGTCACATAATATTACCATCAAGAAAATTTGACAGTCATTTCCATTTCCCTATAATTTACTACTTAGTGATTACATTTTTATCTTAAATAATCACATCTGCTATACCTATTATATTGTTCGTCGATATAGTGCATGATATGCCAAAACCAAACAAATTTGTACCACGATGACAACTCATACTTAAGTTTAAAATAGAACAGTTTAATTAAGAAAATTTCGAAAATTTAAAACAGCAGCTTTACATGGTATGCTTCACCTGCCGATTGGTATAATAAACTAATACACATTAAAATATATAAAATTTTTCTTTTACATTGGTAATTTTTATTGCCATCAGCAAAAAGCATTTTCTTGCGATACATAGGAATAAGCACTACGTACTTTCTTTATAAATTCCTTCATAAACCTTCAAGAAATTGTTGCCATATTCTACCATTACAACATTTTTGCGTTAAAGGATAAAAGTATTGGGCATTTTGTATTGAATTTTATGTAAAAGCTTAGTAGTGTGTTGAACAAAATCTTCTTGGTTCCGAAGCGATATGTTGCCTGGATAGTGTAAACAGATAGTAAATATTAATCCTAAAAGTCTCCTAAACAATGTCATATGACAAATTCATTAGAAACTGACAATGTCATTTACCATATCGTGTCATGTGTAACTTTCCCCTATAAAAGAAAACTCGATGCTTTTGTATGGTGTCAATACAACACTTATCACTGGTAAAGAAACTTAATGTAATGTAGCAGTTTCGTTTTCCTCTGTATTGGTGCCATGCTACTGCCACTGAAAATGAGTTTGAGGAAATTTTGTTGTATTTCAATAAATGCTGTGTGATCTGGATTACTTATATTAAACAACAAAGTGTATGAATGCATTCTTCTCACTTTTTAGTATAGGTATTTCACTGCAATTCCAAATAAGTAATTAATTAATTCCACTAATTTTTTACTTTAAATGTTTCGACACTATGTGTGCAACAGATTGTGATAATAAATAACAGATTCCGTGAATCACAAACATAATAATTATAAACAAAAATGACTTCTCATAGCTGAAAGTTTCGTTAAAAGCTTCGACTTTACAGGAAGTCCGTCCCTACTTTTTGGTATTTTTGAGACATTTTAAAATGCTTTTTTGAGAACTAATAAATTTTTGCCGGTATCCCTGCAGCAACGTACATCAAATTGTGAATAAAGATTTTGATATCCCTCCTTTTTATCATTAGTTTTGATATTGGAGTTTGGGCCAAATTCACATGATATTTCCTTCAAATCAAAAATAACATAGTATCGTTCATTATTTTGACTATATCTTCACTTCAAGTATAAAAATACTCTTCTTTTGGAACTATTTCGAAGCAAAACTTTGCTATTTCGAAAATAATAAAGTCTTCTGCGCGATTTATTTCGAAAATAGCAAAGTTTTTCTGCGCGATTTATTTCGAGAATAGTAAAGTTTTTTTGCGCGATTTACTTTTGCCAGTGAGAATGGGAACTTATTAGTCCTACAACTCCTGCAGTTTCGTGTTTTGTCACTTTTTCTATTTCATGTGTTTTTTCTTCTTGTATTTTCTATAATCTGCTTTTCTTCTTTATCAGAGTTTTTTTGCATCTCAGGCGTACCGCCTTGATCTCTTTTGAGTTAAAGGAATCTACGAGTATAGGTACTGACCTCCTGTTAAACATGTTTTCCCAAATCCATAATTTACATTATTTTTGCTAGGTTAAATATGGATTATCCTTAAAGGCTTAAACGATGTAACTCTATCTTTTGGAATAGAACCTGTGTATTTTGTTACTTCCTCTTTAAGGGACCATTTTACATGTTTGTGCTTGAAGTGTTTTACTCACTTTGACATTTAAAAATTTTTTTTCTTTCTTTCTCTAGTTCTAATCATGATAGCCTCAGTATCATAAGTAGGTAAAAATAACAGATTTCAGTACCTTTTTAGTAAAGGTACCCATACTTTTGGCGCTACAACATCGTCAGTATAGGAACAAACAATTGCCCCGTATTTCTGGAATCTGAAATGGGTAAACTAGGAATTGAGTCAGAGACCCGTAATTGTTGCATATGGTTGCCACTTGAAAGTCGTATATTCAATAATGTAACTATGAATAAAGGAGACCCTTCAAAATATTGAAAGTAAAGATCAAATAAATAAAGTGGATGATCTTCCATCTTCATCAGAAGAATATTAAGACGAGCGATGAAAGAACGCCCCTAAAAATTAACTTCCCTTCATAATAGGCGAACTCTGTCAACAAAGTACTGGCATGTTTTTTATTTCTGTAGGTTTTTTTGCCTGTTCCAATTACATGATCTCTTAGAAGGACTAATACCGTATCAATTGATGCTCCCAACCCCTCTTAAAGGGGTGGTTTTAGTGTAAAAAGTTTCGATTTTTGATATTTTTCAGTATTCTTAATCAAGTCAAGGAGACAAGATGACTAATTTCGGAGTTCTACGTGCGAATTATGAATCCAAGTTTTACGAATTAATTTATATTTTATAGTGAGTAGTGGTTTTCTCGTTTGCCCTTATTTTGATATTATATTAAAAGCTGGTTGGGTCGAAACAACCTACGTTTAGTGCATTAGTTCCCAAATTAAACCAATTGGCAAGTCAGTTCTGCCAACTGGTAACACCAATGTATAGTTGCTAACTAGATAGTTGTTGGAAATTACCAATTCCCAGGCTAGCAGATATACTTAGCGTATTAGTGGGTGAAATTGTCAGAATAATATATAATACCTTATTCTTTTAGAAGAGAGAGAAAAACTCGCCATTGCTGTTTACAGTGTATTCGTCGGGAAGGTGCAGCTCTGTCCGACTTCCTTTGGGTCATAAAGTTCGTTTTTATTTATAAGAGTTGATTGATAAATAATTCACAAAACCTTCTCCATGTATAATATCATTTAATATATGATAATAATGAATTAGAAAGCGACTAGTTTCGATATGAAAATATCATCATCAGGCTAGGTCTATAATATTAATAATAATAGGTATATTTAATTATTTTTTGCGTTTTCTTTAATTTATGACCATTTACTTTGATGAATGTCGAGATGTCTCTACTACGTCATACATTATTTATCTCCATTCTTAACCCTTGAGCGGTCGCGTGGATGACTATTGTCATCCGCCGTTATTGTATTGCCTATAACATTATTTCTAAGAAGAAAGGGGGGTTCAAGTTTTTAGTATTCCTTGTTTAGGGTTTTACGAATATATTAGCAATATGTCAACCTTCAACGTGGTAAGTTGTACTATAATAAGACAATTGTGACAATTGTCATCCACGCGACTTACTGTAAATTTGTACCTACTCTTTTATTCAAATGTTTGTTTATAGCAGTTTTAGTAATATTATTAGTTTTTGTATGACATTCCAATTAAATAAATAGGTAATATATCAAAATCTTTGAATAAATTAATTCGCCCTTTCCAGTAGATAATAATTTTGAAATGGAGACTGTATGTAGGTACCTCTAGCGGCTATAAGGTACTTTATCTTATATATTATGCAGATATAACACTTTTTAAAGTTTACAATTATTTTACGTGTTTGTCTATCATTTAGTAAATTCATTAAATTACATCTTCTAATAGAAATATAATTGATAAATTCAAAAATAACTGATGGATGACCATTGTCATCCACGCGATCAATGGTGTTATTATTACCCACGCGACTGCTCAAGGGTTAAGCTAATTTAATTCTTGTAACTGTTCAACACCTATCAAGTAAGTACAATTTGTTGCTAACTTGTTCATCTAATTTTATTAGTTTATATTATACACCTAGCCTGATGATGATATTTTCATATCGAAACTAGTCCCTTTCTAATTCATTATTATCATATATTAAACGATACATGGGGAAGGTTTTATCAACTCTTATCACTTGACGTACTCCATTTCGAGCTTCACAGACCAATACAACACCACCCAACACGGACCTAACTTATCTGTTCATAAATTTTGGTCAAATCGACCGAAATGTGTCGACGTTTGTAGCGTGTGTTAAAATCGATAAAAAATTAAAACTTTGTTGCCATTTTGACGCTTCAAAATATCAACACCATCTTTACAGGCACAAAAGTAGCGCTTGACTATAATAATGATTAATGATACCTAGTTCAAAATATACACACTCCTAAACCCTTAGTTTGTAAGAATTAAAAATGCAATTATAACTTAAATACTCATTATTAAAATGATTTTTTCAAAATTTGTTTGTTTTAATATTAAGTGGTGAATTGCCATAAGTTACAGATGTCTTAAAAATTACGTAATGATTCATATCTTATATTTTTGCCAATTTAACATTAACTTGTTGTAACTAAAAGTTAAGCAGCAAATTTTATTGCATGTGGTTCAAGAGAAAATAAATTCCAAAATTCCAGTTGGAACATGATTAAGAATTGATTTCAATTTCTCAATTAAGTTAAAAAATACAATGATCAAGCTTTCGTTTCAATTCATTCATAAACTGCGCTTGAGTCAAATTTTCGTAAAGCAATATAAGATGTTATGCTTTCATTCAAACATTTCGAAGACAACCTCCTCATGCATGTTTGAAATTCGTTTCCTTAGATGTTAGATGACGCTTTAACATAGTGTCACAAAAGTGTATTAAATTATTGTTTGTAAACGTTCTTTGTGTAATAAATTTATTATTTTTTCTATATTTCAAACCATACGAAATTTGTGCTTACCACATTGTAGAATTTTGTGAACTAAAATTTTAATTAGGTACCTCGCTCCTTAAAATATATACCTACTTAAATACAAAAGACTAGAAATAGAACATGAAACGAAGAATAAATATATTTCAAGACGTCTGTGATAACAACATTATGCAAAGATTTATTTATCTCTGTCATAATAAATTTGTGTAAAACAATGTAATTTTTGTAAATTTTAAATTCCGAGAAGAATTAATTTGTAAATAGCACCTACTGTCCTCTCACACACACTTTACAGATGTATAGATAAGTCTGATTGAGTATAAAGTAACCTTTGCCAGCTGCAGTGTTTATAACTTTCAAGCTATTTCTCTACAAGCAAGAGTTGTAAATATAAATAAAAGGGTATATTTTAAATAATTAATTGCTCTATGATAACACTGTATATGAATACCTAACATTCTCTAACTCGATGCTTGTAGCTACTTCATATTTCTTTATTTATAACCATAAATTAACACCATACCATTACATTATGGAATTATGATTGCAAAAACACTAAATCGGGAAGCTATTGTACAAATATACCATTTGTTTAAAAGGGAATTGCCTAATTTTCTAATACCTCTGTTAATCATTTGAATACATTCAATTTCCTTATTTTTAAACACCTACGTCTTTTCTTTGCAGGTGTACCGTGCTGAGAAAAGAATTTAATTAACTAATGTGCATTGTTATATTACCATTAGATCGTTCGCTGTGTCCCTCTTTTATTATTCATTTTTATTTTGCTTTACACTTTCATTTTACATTAACAAGCTCTCTATAGACAATTAAGGGTCGATATCTATTGAAAAAGAAAATAAAAAATGCAAATACTTTCACTAGAATATAAGCAATGCAAAATTGGAAATGAGGTCACAAGAACATTAATCTCATTCCATAGACCGCAGCGACAGGGTGAAGACGGTGAAATTGATCAAAAAACGGACAAAATAGTAAAATACATTCTTATACATACTCAAAATAATAGTAGTTTACGAAAGTGATATTTTACTGGACAAGTAGGCAAATTACAGTACGAGCCGCAGGCGAGTCCTGCAAGCCTGCGAGTCCAGTAAAAGCACTTTTGGGACGTATTACGTACAATATTTTTTTTTATATCGGCCAGAAACGGGCAGAACAATTGACGATTCTAGGCCGGAAAGTAAAAATGAGTCCGGTAAAGTAAAAATGAGTCCGATAAAACTTTTACCGGACTATCACAATAACTTTCCGGCTCGGTCCGACAAAATGACATTTTCTGGCCTAAAAATAACCCGGAAAGTACTACTATCTGGCCGATTTTAAAAAAAATAGTTTTTGCGCAATAACACAAAAAAATAAAAAAGAAATATAAGTTTGCTGGCGTTATAAGCTAGCTTTATAGAAAATAACGCCCGTTGCTATCTAAATTCCGGTTGTCATGTAAAGAGGCGTTATTTAGTCATTAATGTTTCTTGTTTCAGCAGTTGTTATGGTGAAATAATAAGGTAGTATGACATAAAATAATATTAAAAAGGCTGCATGGAAAAATTGACAATTTGTTTTATAGTATGGACTAAGGATCCCTCACAAATTAAGGCTTATATAAAATCCGGATATCCATCGAGGTGGACCAGGGTTCCCTATTGAATGGAAGCTTTTCCCACATATTACGATTCTACAGAAATTCCAGGAAGTTTTCACAATTCAATCGACGTGAAAGTACCTATATAGGTTTGCGTACACAGATATTAATACTATACTCATAATCGTGCAAAGCATGACTCATCGGCCCATAAAATAGTTCTTAAGAAACGAAACATACGATTGTGTTTCTTACAGCATTAATCCCAGCAAACACATTTATATATAAAATACATATAAATTATGTAAGAGCTTTTTAGATTTATATAAAACTGGAAGAAAAATAAGAGATATTTAATGTCAGGATGTCAGCAATTTTCAAAATAATATACAGGGTGATATTGAAAAAACTACACTGAATATTATCACGCGATAGAGGGCCAAGAAATAATTAAAAAAAATCCTATACACTAATGTCCGATCACCTTTTGTTGTTAAGATAGAGCATCTTGACTACGAAATTATGACACCTATCAAATTAATATTGTAATAATTTATTCAAGTTTCTCGTGTTCCTGATTACCTTTTTGTTTGATTACTTTGCTTCTTGTTTTTTAAAATTGTTTATAAATATGGTTCTCTACACGTTTGAAGATTACAGAAACATGATTATGTGTTATGGCGAAGCTCGATCAAATTCTTTCGAAGCTCAACGTATCTATCTTATCTTAAAAACAAAAGGCGATAGGACATTAGTGTATAGGAATTCTTTTTATTATTTCATGTGGTAATATGCATTGTAGTTTTTTCAATGTCACCCTGTATAGTTCTATTAGATGAAAATTCTTCTACATGAATTTATATACGTTTTATGTATATTTTATGTAATATTTACATAAAAAATATTAGTTGTAAAAGCGTTGCGATAACCAAAATGGCAGCTACTCGAGCATAATGTAATTATTATCAATGTAAAAAATGATTTAAGCAGTTCCATACAAAAAATGAAAAAACTACATTTTACGTGCAACTATACTTTTAATTATATTTAACTTAATTCTTGCACGAACGCGTTTTCACTTGAACTGAAAGCCGACAGTTTATTATGATATACTTGCTTGAAAAGTGTCCCTTAACAGGATTCGAATGTTTGCGGGTGGGCGTTGCAAATTCTGAAATCCGACATTGTACCACTGCGCTAATCTGTAACATCCCTTCTTTTTATTTCGTACTTCGTAACTTTGCGCTGTTTCGCGTTATTAGTTTAAATTTTGTTTAATTATACCGTTGAGTGAAGTCTTATTCAATAATTATACCTATCTTTAACTTTATGTTAAAAATGAACAGGATTTAATTTATTTTATATTATTTATTTTCTATATAAATTAGACGCATTTTAGTCGATACGGATCTAATATTAAAGGTACCTAAGTGAACTACAATTTTTGGCGTTATAGAAAACACGCCCGTGTGATTACTTATTGGCGCAAATAGACACGGACTTTATTTTCGACCATACAATATATGTAATGTAATGATAATTTCTAATTATATTTACAGAAGGCATACATAAAAAATGAGTAATATTACATATAATATTTTACATATAACGTACATAAATCTAATCATGTAAATATGACTGCACATGAATTTCATGAGTGATATGTAATTATCTATATTGTATATATTATATGAATTTCTGTATACAGAATATCCGTAAGTTTCTATACTATTATGTAAAATATACGTAATTGTGTGACATACGATTTATATAACTTTATTAAAGAATACTTACATACTTGATATATAAAAAAGCATATGTAGGGGTATTTACTTCAATTTACATATGTTGTATGTATATTTTATATGTGTGTTTGCTGGGATATTATGATGATTAGGATTCTTAGGAAAAGGCTTCAACCCCTGCATAATAAATTGATTGTGCACATTCACAAGCTGCTTTTATCGCATTTTCATCGCAAAATCTATAAACAAAGTGGTTATCAGCATATTATACTGACCGAAAAAGCCAAAACGCATTTTAATGTTTAAAAATATAGTGTGTCCACGGATTGACTTCACTATAGGTGTAAATGACCAAAAATTTTGGAATTTCAAAACGATTTTTTCAGATTCTGCCCTGCTTCATTGGAAATGAATTTTCATCATATTTTTAATTTTTTTAATTCAAAGCCGCCTTGATCGTGGAATATCGAACACAATGTGTATGTGAGCTTATTAAACAAAAACTATTTTCTTTGCAGGTAAAGTACCTTTTTTGTGTATCATAGAGCAAAATTTTATTAAGAAAAGCTGTTCCGAATCGAAAAACTGACTATAAAATGACAATCAGTGTTGTTTGTAAACAAACGACAATGTTATGTTTGAAATGTTGTATGCATAGATTCCGATTTAATCGATGATAGTTGTCTTAATAAATAAAAAAACGGTTTCATGAAATTGTGCCGATTATTTTCAAATTTTGCATTTCTTATTATTTTTCGATTCCGAACAGCTTTTCTTAATAAAATTTTGCTCTATGATACACAAAAAAGGTACTTGACCTGCAAAGAAAATAGTTTTTGTTCCACGATCAAGGCGGCTTTGAATTAAAAAAATTAAAAGTATGATGAAAATTCGTTTCCAATAAAGCAGGGCAGAATCTGAAAAAATCGTTTTGAAATTCCAAAATTTTTGGTTATTTACACCTATAGTGAAGTCAATCCGTGGACACACTGTATAAGACAGGTTTGTTCTAAAGTAACTTCGTGATAACGAGTCTGACATTATTATATTGTCGATAATGCGAAAACTTATTCATAGTCGACTTCGTATAATTTAAATTATTTATAAATTAAATTGCCTGACATTAGGCGCAGAATCTCAAAACCTTGACAACAGTGGATTTGATATTGTTAGATTTCCAAAAAGTGGCGTATAGTACTTTTTAAAAGGGGGGTATTGCCCATAATCTCCGCTGCTGGTTTTCGTACTTTATCACCACAATTTACAATTTTTCCATGCATCCGTTGTATCACTATCACTATTTAAAATCATACTCTTTTTTTTCAAATTTTCAACATTCTGTATTTCGAAAACGAAGCCATCCTACGATTGAAGTTTATATGAGAAACTGCCATTATTTTAATGTTTTCTGTCATTTGGCGAAGTCCCGCTGTTATAAATTGGACCATCTGCTATCCGCACACTGTCCTCGGATATTCCAAGTTTAAAATGAATAAAATGATTACACGAAAATTCCTCGCTGAAAAAAGAATGCTATAGGTAAGAACGCCCACTATATTATGAAGTGTCAACCAAATAATATTAAACATAATTCTCATATATGATGCAAGCCTATTTTACTTAATTTAAAAATAATTCTGTTCTTGCGTAGCTTGATTTTTTTTAATATGTTTTATATATTATACCCGACGTAGTATCGCTTAACACAACTCACTGTGGGATATTGTGATTATGATTCTAGATAATTTATTTAAAATTTAATAGGGGCGATTATTTCTCATTAAGTAAAATTGCTTTTATAATCAATAATTCAGCGGGAAACTCTTTTTAAGTAAAACAGTAAAAAATAACGTCATTTAATATTCGGTAGTTTAGTGATAGGTTCTCATGTCGTGCACGTTTTAAAATAAAATTTAAGATATTGCTGTGGCATGTGAGAAATTATAAATGTCGAAACGATGAAGCGGAAACAGTGAAGATGACTTCCAAGTTTGTTTAGTATCGAACACAATGTGTATGTGAGCTTATTTACAGCAAGGGTCAAATAAGTCAACCTTCTTAAGAGTTGAACGTTGGATATTAATAATTACAATGGAATGTCCGAGAATACGCGGCTCGCGTATACAGTGATTGTATTCATGTAATTACATATTCGTGGGTTATAATTAACCCGCAGACTTAGAGTCAATGATCCGCGGAAGCGTTCTTGGTCAGATGTTCGAAACTTATTTTGCTACCATCCCACGAAATTGCACTTCTAAAATCCTGACGGTATTTCACTAGCATCTATATAATTAAACAACAATTATGTAACGCAAGCTAAAACTTAAACGTGCAATTTTTGTTGTTCTTATACCAGCCTATCTATCCATAACCTGGCATGAGAACTTTTACTTAAAGCAACACCATTATATGGGTGGTTATAATAAGGCAATTAACAATTTAATGTACACATTCATTTCTGATTATTATTAACGAAAAAAAAAGCTTATAAATGCGATAAGCGAACAAAATTCAATCATGATTAATGCCGCGGATAACACTACACCCCCTGGGGGTAGACCATCTAGCGGTAGACAACTTGACCCCATTATTAGATATCTTTACCTTACGAAGAAGCACTCAAGATTTACGGATTTCATTAATAATGTGCCACTTTCACGCTGTGAAGCGAGACTATTGTTTATGGTGTTACAAACTACAGCCTCAAGGTCGATTTAAACCGAATTATGGCTATTGTAAATTATAAATTAGTTTTAATTAACAGGCCGTCTTAAACAATATTACAAAGGAAATTTTCGTATTGACAGCAAAAATTGTCCTTGGCTCCAAAATTTTGGCAGATGTAAATATGATCATAACGAAATTTTAAATTAATTGTATTACTAAACACTCCTTTTATGTAATGGAATCGCGCTGTGCTAAAACTAGTACTTTTTAAACCGTTATAAATAATAAATTTAATATTTTTGAAAGTTGAAGAACAGACATTTTAACTTCTGTTTCTAGGTTAATTGTTACAGCTTATTTTTATCTGTAAATATAGTTTGATATCTTTTTTTATAACAATATTCACCCCTTTTGTGTTTTATACTGTTTAACAAATTAGCTGCACTAACAATTAGTTAACAACCGCATTGTTTTTGATATTACCTTTTGGGGAAACTAGTCTGAATCTGACTATCACAATATGTAACTACTTCACCCGAATTCATCGCATTCCCCCAACATATGTTTAAGATCCTCCCTATCATCCCCACACAATCTATACATCTCCTTTCCTCTTCTTCCCTCCAGTATTTGTTTTTTGTCTCCTAGTTGCCACACCTGTACCTCCCAATTATCGTCTTCTTTTTGATATTTATATCTCAGCCCCGTACAAACATTACACTCTTCCCCAGTTTCTCAAAGAGCCTCCTTTCGATATCATTGCCGAAAAATCTCTTCCCATTCCCCATATCTTCCCTAGATCTTTGCCCCCTTTCTTTGCCCGTTCTTTCACGTGCACAGCTTGCTTGTTATCATACCTTAAATGATAACCCAGGTACTTTATCTCTTCCAAACTTTCAATCACCTCCTCACCCCACCTCCACAATTCTCTCGTTTTTCCTCCCCTACCTTTCTCGAACACCATTTTCTTAGATTTTTCCACACTTATCTCCAGTTCTCTTCCTTCTAAAAAATACTTCACCGCCCTCATCATCCCTTTCATGTCACTCTTCGTTTCCGCTAGTACTACGATATCGTATGACAGGATCTCGTATTGTGCTTTCTTCATTTTTTTTCCAAACCTCCCATGTATATCGAGAACAGCCCCGGACAAAGGAGGCACCCTTGTCTTAACCCTTTTACCGATTTGAAAACTTTCCCACACTATTCCCTTATACATCGTCTTTTCGTATAACTCTTCCGTTCTTTCCACTATCCCCTCATTTAATCCCCCATCCCTCATTATCTCCCATAACTTCCTTCTATACACCCATAAAAGGCCTTATTGATGTCCAGGAAGAGCACAAATACCTTTCCTCTCTTCTTCTCCAATTCTTTGCTCACTATTTGCCTGATTGTCAATCGCTATACTTCCTATATCACTATTAGGCTAACTTCTTCCTTTTGTTGATGGTAACAAGTGGTTATAAGGGTACGACATCGAATCACTAATAGAATCTATCACTGCCACGCTCATTGACTCTAGAATGAAGAAAATTTAAAAATAGTACCGTTAGTGGATGCAGAAGATTTTTCTCTACAAAAATACTTATTCTCAGTCGCTGTAAGCAATATTTTGCTTGGGGGGGGGGGCATTTCCGTGATAGTTTCCATGTATGTTTTACAGTAAAAAACTATACAACAACGAGTAAGCCTAATAGCAATGAAAATGGTCTTAATTACCGAGGTTTATTGGGAGCCGAGGGTTTTTTCTAGCTTATCTGCATCCTGCATCAATTTAATTTTCCGTGTTTTCAGCAATTTTTTCAGCAGCTTAATTTTTTCCATGATGAATTGCTTTCATTTTGTTAAGTTATTCAGTCCTCATCTAAATCACGAGAAACAGGTGGTATGCTGAAATTTCGGGAGTTAGGGAAAGTGGGAAATGCCTTTTACGCCCAATCATAGGCATTTACGAGGATTACTCTGTGAAAGGAAATATTAGTTCAATACGTAACCCCCCACTGCAACTGCTTTGATTTGAGTACTTATCATGGTTCCGGAACACTGATTTCCTTCAATAATTTGTAAAACATTGTAACCGCAAGTTTCCTTAATGAAAACAAGAAATCGTGGAGGGGACAAATGCTATTTTGTGCCCCTGTATATTTCTGGGCGGACATGGTCCCCTCCCCCTCTCCCGGCTTCACAGCGCCTTATTACTCAAAAATAATATGGGCAGCAGCAAATAATAATCGCACATTAAGAATTTTGCATTTCTACCTAATTGAAATGAACGTTGGCGATGTTATAGGAACCTCACTGTTTTCTCGCTGTTCCTTTTTTGCCAAATCATTTGAAAAAATCCTTCGTTGGTGCAGGGGTGCAGCCTTAATCACGAAGCAAAGAAAACTGTCATACGAAGTATTAAAGCTTCCGCTATTGATTTACTTTACGTGCAATTCTACTGAAGCAAATTGTTATAGAAAGTGTATGACGTTAAATAGGAATGGGGTACGTATAAGATTCCTCAATCAACGGGTACGTGCAGTGCAGTCATTTCCTACAATGTAAACGAAAAATATGCCTCCTCTTATTGTGGCTCTTTATGAAATGATCTTGCAGCAGAAAGCTTAAAAAAAGCAATGCATTAACATAGATTATGGTGTCGAAAACCTTGAAACTAAATATTTTAATTTCTATTTACCATGTCTCTGTTTTATATACATAATTATAAATATCTGCTGCTGGTATTGCTGCCTGTTTTAATAGTTTGAATTTTTCCCCTGTTCGGTTGTCTTGAAAGTATGTATGTATACAATTTAGATAAAAGGCCACGTTCTGATGTAAAATAAAACATGAAAGTTTATTGACACAGGGACAATGCAAATTCAAAACGCCTTAAGGTTTGGTAAATTTGTTAAATATTGTAATTTGTTGAAGAATGCGATTTACGCATCTGATTTCCATTATACAAAGTTGCGTATCGCTAACAAGTACTGTTAACGAATGCTGCAAGATTATGAACTGCGGATGAACTTGTTACTTTTTCCCTATCATACAATCATATGCAAATCAGAGTTTGTAACACTGTCATTTAGCATTTATATATTAAGAAAAACTATTTCTTACATACTAGCTAACCAGATTATGTAGATTATACTTACCCGTTAACTGGATTGGACCATAAAAAGATGTATATAGTTAGATATAATTAAAAAATAATTGTTGGTCAGGTGTATTTTGGCATCTACATATCTGCATATAAGCAACGTAAGTGACGGTGATTGTAGTATAACGGTGGGGCGCCGACATTACACCTGTTGAACTGGCGGAACCTGTTAAGCCTGACCGAATATTCTAGGATGCGAATTTATACAACACAATCGCAACAAGGTCACAATTTCCGATTTTATAATCGTTTGTAGTAAGACGTAAAAGCTGTTATATACTTTTCGCGAAAAGTTTACGACGAACTGAAAGTAAATGCCTGAAGAGCTTTGTTAGATAAAACCACTTTACACCATTGTCAAGTTCGGAAAAGACTACGGGGTTGCTTCCTCTGGACTAAAATTTCCGCGGGAACAACACCCTTCGAGGCCCGTTTAAGAATGCAAGAAATGTCCAAGTAGGAATCCCGAACAAAGCTAAAGGATGATGGAATAAAGGGACATGTAAAAACGCTCTTTATTCCAACTAATACAATAAATGCTTGCACAATGCCGCCTTCTTAGCCAAACAATGCCGCTATTGTAGAAGTACATCTCAGTAAAACGACAGTAAGATAGGAAGCTTCTATATGAAAGAATGAGATGTCCTTAACGCGTATTGTTATTATTCTACACGCTTGCAACAATGCAACGCGAACCTTTGTATGTGATTAAATTTACAAAACAAGATAATACTACTGAATAATATTGTAAAGATAAAATCGAACGCATTCGCATCTTCTTATAAATTTATTCCGCCTGTAATAGACGCAGATATTATAGAGCGTAGGATAAATTACGTTTTCGAAAACCAAAATTTTATAGAAACTACCTTAAGTTGAACATTTTTCCATAATAAAGCAAGTATCAAACTACAATCTACCCCTTTTAATGTTAGGTTCATTCTAAGACGTCTACCACTGAAGCAGCGTTTAAAGCTTTCGATGGTTACTCCCCGAATGACATAACGATAACGATAAATTGCATGCTAAAAACTGTATGTGATCATGTGCTCTTGGTGGGCAAAGCTTTTTCCTAAAAACACGACTCTGGGCGTACTTTTCTACAAAACACATCATCCCCAAGGGATGTGTAATACCAACAGTGCAGTTCATCATTGTGGAGTACGGTGAAGCACGTTATCATTTCGTATTAATAGTGTTCCAAATGGGCCTCGAATCATTCCTAATCAACCACCATCCACCTTAATACGAAGAAATTGTGGTTTTTCAAATTCCAACCGGGAATCAACATTGGTATGTCAGTAGAAATAAAAAAGGAATCAAATAAGCGAGACTGTTCAATAGAAAGATAGAATTGATCAACGAAAAGATATCAAATAATTTGTGCGCAAGCGAGAGAACCTTTCTTTTAGGGGCGGTTTTCGACACAATTTTCACCTATTCCACAAATAATACACCTATAATACCGGCAGCAAAGAGAAATTGAAGGAAGGATTCGTGTAATGTACCGGCAATAAGGTGTTTTGAAGGTGCGAACTCATCAATCGTCCTATCACGCACAAAATGTTTGGGATACACTTGCTCATTTTCATTTTGCAATAATTAATTTCCGCCTCATTACACTCTTCGGCCAGAAGAAGCCAAACAGCACTGCCGTGATCTAGCATCTTTGCTCCCTCCTTCTGTCTTGTTTGTTAAAAGGCAGAGGAGAACCTGAAATACCTGCCAACTGCATATTTGCAAGGTTATTAAAATAGCATGTATCGTATCTATTAATGAAGTAAAAGATTAGATCCATTTACTATATTCAAAGTTGGCAATTACAGCCCCAAAATTAAATGTTCAATACAAACGAGTTTCTACAACTAACATTCCAAGACGTTGGTCCGTTCAGCGCTAGCCATGTTGATGGAAGGTAATGAACATACTAAAATAATGTACCTAGGTATTACGCTTGACAACAAACTGACCTGGAGTAAGCATATTTAGTTCAAGGGGGAAAAAGTAAATAGAGCTTTCTAGTATATTGCTGTGTGATTGGCAGATTATCCCCAAAGTCCATCCTGTGACTGTACACTTAGATTAGATCTATTTTTTGTTATGAACAATCATTTGGTGGCCAAAAACCTGACTCTGCACAACACTTTTTAATCATGCGCAAAGGCTAACATATCTTGGTTATAAGAGCGCAATGTGGACAATCCCTATAACCCTTATGGAGGCTCTTATGGACTTGTCTTTACTGGATCTTCATGATGGCAATCTTGCCAGTGAAAACGAAGGGGCTGTTGAATAATAGAGATAGCAATGTAGGAGACTCTCGAATTTCCAACGAAGGAGTTAACGACTTCCTATCGTGGGGGGGGGGGGGTAGATTGGACTCCACAATTTATGATAGACATTTTTTATCCCAACCAAAATGGAAAGGAAAGGCACTGAATATCTATATCACTCAATTACAATAAATTACAATTTCAGGTTGAACTGGTAAGTGCAAAAAAGGTCTTATGGATAGCGTACAGAAGAAAGAATTTGCAATCTCCAGTCTCTACTCTCGAAGTAACATGAGTAGTTAAAGAGTATAGTCAATAAAAGACAATATGAAAACCCATGAGTAGACTGACGGAGCTCAAAAGTAGTTTCCTCTTCCATTTACAGCACTAACTGCAAGAAATCTAATAACTCAACCAGGGACAAGTCACAAGACTAGATTGATCTTGATGTTAGACTGTCGTCATGCGAGAATCTGGTGAATTTCTGCACCCCATACCCGAATTTGCTCGGTTATCGTAAACTAAACAATCATATGCACCGCATGGGTTTGGTGGAATCACTATCTTGTAGATGATGGGACGGCTCACCACATTCTTTGTGAATGTTTTGCACTTGTCCAACTGAGAGGATCTATGTTGGAGGAATCCTAGCCGTTTTCCTTTCTTCCTTTCTAGCATACCTCAAGTATACCAGGCAGCACAAAGAATCCGGATAGAATCTTTACACCTACCCCACGCAAAGTTAGCCTCTCTCTGCAAAGAAGGTAAACTTGACCAAAATCTTCTTCCATTTTTCTCTTTCGGAGGTGATCCAGTAATCACAAGATACTAATGAGAGTCTGACCCTCTTTAGTGTTTAGGGCCTTGGAATAATTGCCCTACTTTCGCTACGACCTTGAAGAACATTATTTGGGAGATGAAATAGAAACAAATGTCAAATAAAAAAATAACTTACTAAAGGATTGTGAACTGTGAACCATGAAACTGAAATTGGATTTTAAAGGGACCTTACGGTAAAAACGAAGAATAAGTAATAAGAAAGTAGGCAAACACGAATTGTGGAAGAAAAAAAAAGAAAAACCAATGAGAAAGTGGATTGACGTAATATGATCATATAAAAAATTAAAACAGTGTCGAGACCAGGCACAATTCGTTGAATTTGAAATTGAGAAGACAAGATGAAGAAAGAAAATATTTTCGCAACCCTTAAGTAGGAAATACCAAAAATATCAGAAATGGAGGTACCCAACTTTATAAGTAATGGAGTGTAACCGAAATTGTAATCACATAACGCGTCAGTTATACCAACGATATTGGTTTAAAATTCTTCTCGACCAAGCAGATAGCAGAGTGATGATTTCTTGTTAAAACTAGTCACCTAAATTATCCTCATCTTTAAAGGGTTACGTTCTGAAGTAATAATTGACTACAATTATGTGCCATAAACACAAACGAAAAAGGAAAGTTCTTGAAAAATTAGTTTAATGCATTTGAAGCAGGCCGAAGCAGATTCAAACGCTCGTTCGAAAGTATAGCACCTTTAGACGTTATAGATAACAACAATAATGAATACAGGTGTTAAACAAATTGAGGCAGGTGCAGTTTGGACAATTGGAAAGCGTAGAAGTAATCTCAATTACAGATTTATAGAAGGAAGCTTACACAATAAAAAATAGTATAATTATGGAGCTTCTTGTACAACTTTGATTATCTACATAATTCCACAGAAATAGATTTTCATGCGAATAATAAGATAAAACTGGTATTACAAGAAAGGAGCAGCAGCAAAGCTACTGTGCAAACAAGTACATCCTGTATTTATCTTTACTTACAATAGTAAAACCATTTTTAGATTCTCTTTTTAACTAACAACAATCCTCTCTACGTTCTCTTCCTTATAATTTCGCGTTACGCGCAAGTAAATATAGAAATGTCAGATCATTCAAGTTGATCAAGTTTATGAATGAAAATATAATGATGAAGCTAAAAGTACAAAAGGATTAGGTATACGTTCTCCCGTTGAACGTAAGAAGAAACGGTAGGCGCCAGTCCGGTTGTTCAGTATTCGCCATATAGAGCTGATAAATTGTATCAGGTTTGAGTTACATCCCGCATTCCTTTACCAACAAACGCGTTTTCATTTTTCAAATGCGCTATAATTTCCAGCTCGTCCTGTGACCGCACCCCGACTCCATTGATTGAACGCGATGGGAACGAGTTGGAGTCAATAAACCTACTGCACCTGCTGGCCTCAGGTCAGCAAGTCACAATACTTTCATACAAACAGCGGATCCGGAACTGATCCCCGGCGTATCATCATCACTATCCATTGATAACCTAATAACCCTTTAAGGATTTGTCGCAATTACGTGCAGTATCCGCCGTGTATATAACAAGAATGGGAATAAGATCCATTCCCGTCATAACACGGACAACAACGCAACATTCTTAAAGTTAAACGATTGCATACACTGGAATAGATGTAACAAAAATTTGGAAACATTCAATATTTTCACACAATTAGTTTCAAGATCGTGAACAAACTTTCACATTGATTTCATTTATAGATTTGATAAAAAATAAATTCTAATACCAGGTAACCTAAGAAATCACGCATGTGTTAATTTTCATCTTCATTTTGAGATATTCGTAATAAAGGTCTATAATTTCCATAATGACGTATCTTTACACTTCTACCATTGAATAAGGAATCTTTCACTCAACGCTTCCACTCAACAATATACAGGTACCTACTACAATTAATAAAATCATACGATAGTTTTTTATAAATTAAATTAGAGCTTTTCATCCCTTCAAAGAAGAGAAACGCAACTCCATGGGATTATTGTGGTTGGTGAAGGCTTTCTCAAGGTGGTTAACCCACAAAACGTGGTAAATTGAGTTAGAATGTCGAGGCAGATGATGGTGTTACAGCATTGAACGCCAGGAAACGGTTCAAATCATTTCCGAGGCAGTAAAAGCTCCTATGGTTTTACCGTTGATGGGCACGTTTTTGATCTACTTTACTTTTCTCACATTACGTAATTCCACTTAATTTTTTTTTTGACAGTTTTTGTACTCTTTGCGACATTTTTGCTTCCTTTCATTTCTCAGACTCCCAAAGTCATTCAAAAGCATGTAAATGAACTTACGTCTAGAAGAGAGCAATAGTTCGACCAAACCAAGTCGTTTCAGCAGTAATTTGTTGCACGGCGAAAACTAGAACTATAAAAGCACATTTCTCTATTCGGTTTTTTAACTCATCCTATTTCCTTGTCCAATTTATTGGTAGATTTCCAACAAATTAGTGGCGGACTATATTTCTTATACCATACCCCGCCGCCTGTGTTCGTAACTTATCACAATAATCCTAATCACGAACAGGGGCGTAATTTCATTGGGAGAGCAGGAAAAATAGAATATGGTATAGCCTTAGCCTATACCTACCTACTTATCTGTAGCCTGCAGAAGATTGTTTAAAGCAAAAAAATACAAATCTACCCAGAAACATCTAAAAAAAATTCTAATGTGTCAACCTAAGAATCTACCGAAAAAACGAGAAAAGTATCAAATAATGTGATCATCAATTAAGTACCGAGTGCTTTATCGACTATTTAAACGTTAAGAAAAAAATGTAGGGTTACTACAAAAGAACCATATGGTTTTAAAAATATATATAGGGTATATCACGGAACCCGTTCATTAGAAGTTTCTGGGGTATGAATTTGAAACTTTCAGTTTAAGGATAACCCATAGCCTTCTTTTGTTTTTAATATCGTCGAAGTTGTACAACTTCCGGAAGGACCGGAAACCGCCATTCATCTTCTTATTTTAAATGGAATACCCTGTATATTATTGCATTTTTGGATTATACAATTGATTCTGCGATACACTGTATTAGATTATCCTATACCTATCTTCAACTGTTCTTGAGATATTATGATAAAAAAAATTGCGTTTTGAGGAGGGAAGTTTAATAGCCCACCTTTTGCTCTTCTTTGAATGCAAAAACATTCATACTTTACAAACACCAAGTAAAACCATAAGGGTTCACAAAATACATTTGCAAACCTATCACAGGTTATACAGGGTATTCAAAATTAGTGGCATGCCAGAATTTTTTTACATTTCCATTGTCTTTACACACGAAAAATCGGACGAACCTTTGCGCATATGTGCTGCAAAGCGTCTCTGTATGACCTTCAATCACGCGGCGTCAGCGTCACTTCCTTTAGTTGTGAACACGCAGCTAGCACATAAATATTAGACATGCCTGAAAACAGGCAAATTTCGCGCAGCATTACGACCTGGTGTGGGTTTTGTATAGCAAGGCTCCAGAAGTCCACACACTAATTTTCAGCTCGATTCGACTACCAAGACCCGTCCAATAGACCAAAATGTGCGCCGCCCGACTAAGTTGACCCAAAACAGACCAGTGCGTGAGAGCTTGTTTACCACTATTTTCTGTGTGGCGATTGTGTTTTACTAAATCAATGTTGCTGAATTTGAAAAAATTAAAATTTTTTTGAAATATTCAGCCGTTTAGGCTGCGCATGTGCTAAAAGTCATAAAATAGCGCAAAAAACAACTTTTAGACGGCAGGCCGCCTAGGCCCAATCGCACAAGGTATTTGAAAAAATTTTTCTGGATTTTGCACCTTACCAACTTCCTATTCACACACTGCACACTTTCTCTAACACGGTTTTCGGCTGCTAGTAAAAGCCCGCTTGACGCTTGGGTCGCTAGTGTTCTATTTTATCAATATTTACGCATTTGTTCATATTATAAAACAAGCTTAATCAAGTATTATTAGGCATGACATAGTTTATTTAGATTACAATAACAACTTTTCTATAAAATGTATACGCAATATATCGCATGATATTATACTTTGTCAGATGTTTCTTTGGAATAAATAACGATTATATAAGAGAACTTAAGCAAAATAAATGAAAATTAGAAGAAATTGTGGAAAAAAGTGTAGAAAACAACGTTTAAAGATACAAATTAAGAGAAAAAAGGTAACGAAAAATCAAAGTTGTCTTCTTCATTTAACACTTCGTTTATATACGGTAGCATTTCTAGTAAATAAAGCCTACTATACAGTAAAGGAATTTTTTGTCGATGACCTGTCTAGTCTAAACTGTTAGTCCACTGCATCCATAGTTAAGTTGATATAATTATATTTATTGTTATGTTGTTCAATTTTCCATACTATTTATTTCATGGACGTAGGTATGACCTCGCACAATAATATGCAATAAATCAGTAGTACTTGCTTAAATTATGACTCTCTGTACGTATGGAAATGTACATAATATTTGTAATTCTTAACGTTAATGTATTGTGTTTATGTAGTCTGTTGCCTATATCTCTATATTTCTATATTTACAACTTAAATGTATGGCAAGTGCAAAAAATACTTTAGTATGCAAAAGCACAAATAAATATTATTATTATTATTAGCTTGTTGGTGGGAAAGTGCTGCTTAGATTTGAAGATGAAATTTGTCTGAAAAATGCGCTGTCAATGCATTGTAGATGTTTATTGTGTGTGATCAAATTAGAAACAGAGTTTGTTGTCTGTTGTTGATACAAGAAAGCAGATACACGTTTTGTACACAATATTTTTAAATTTATAAACGAAGAAATTCACAGAAATATACGGAAATGCACGGAATACGATGAAACTGATGAAAACTGATGGGAAACACGCAAGAAGTGAGGTAGATTCTAAACAAAACACTGCTTTCGAATGTGGAAAAACAAAAAAACTGCGGTGAACACTACTCGAATGTAAGCAAAATAAGCACACATGGTTTTCTTATGTAGGTATTTCCTGCTACTTTCACGAAAATTAGAACACTAGCGACCCAAGTTTAGTGTCAAGCGCGCTTTTTCTAGCAGCCGAAAACCGTGTTAGAGAAAGTGTGCAGTGTGTGAATAGGAAGCTGGTAAGGTGCAAAATCCAGAAAAAATTTTTAAATACCTTGTGCGATTGGGCCTAGGCGGCCTGCCGTCTAAAAACCGTTTTTTGCGCTAATTTATGACTTTTAGCACATGCGCAGCCCAAACGGCTGAATATTTCAAAAAAATTTTAATTTTTTCAAATTCAGCAACATTGATTTAGTAAAACACAATCAGCACACAGAAAATAGTGGTAAACAAGCTGTCACGCACTGGTCTATTTTGGGCCAACTTGGTCGGGCGGCGCACATTTTAGGCTATCGACCGGGTCTTGGTAATAAAATCGAGCTGAAAATTGGTGTGTGCACTTCTGGAGCTTTGCTATAAAACCCACACCAGGTCGTAATGCGTTGTTATTATTTCTATTTCTTATAATCGAGCTGCAGACCAGCGTAGTAAAATGGCTGAAAACACACACTGTGGTTTTAATTTTGTGACCGATCGGACCTAAAAAAAATAGCCCTCGTGTATATGACACTAAAATAAAGAATGATGATGAACCGCAGAAACATGCACAAAATGTCAACAGTTTAAGAAGAAATTGTGATAAATGCAATACTCTCAAAGAAGAACAAGAGGCATTCAAAGAACTACAGAAAGGGAAAGCTCAAGGTCGCTACGCTACAAACTGACATCGGAATTGTGAAAACCATGGAACAGACACGCTTTTAAACATATTCAATATTGTAAAATGAAGAACACCAAACACTTTCTACAGGAAGGATGAAGAAAAGCTTTAAGCTTAGCAATGGATTTACAACAGCTTGTAGCTAGAAAATTGAATGCATATTTCAATGCAAATAGTACTGTATTACGCTACAGGCTCCTGCAGAGTTTTTTCGACACCCCCGCCGTATGTTATTGTTTTTTTTAGTTCAAGAGAAGAAGAGAAGCTAAGGTAACCCAAGAAGCACTATAAACACTTGTATATTAATAATAGTTGCCTATATTTTCTATAAACCCATTACATCAACTTTGAAAGAACATATAGCAACTGCTGTGTTTCATGTACATAAAATTATGTCCACCACTCAACTAAAGTAAAAAGGAAGTAACCATTTACGTAGAAAGAAAGCAGAAATTGCATGCCAAGTGTAGTAGATAAAAACAAAACGGGGAAGCGGCTACCACAAAGAACCATATTATCTTAACAGCTCGTATTACAACGTTTTATTACTAAAAAAATTAAACTAGTAAAGAAACAAAGAGTTCTCGCAAAGAAACACAACGATTGTTAATTTTATGGCACGCAAAGTTGAACTAACTCAAAGAGATCTCGTCAGCGTACTGCGGTAAACAAGATCGAAAAAAAAACAAAAAGGCACGATAGTTAATAGAAGGTGGACTTTTATGATTATAGTGATTTTTATTTTATGAAAGTAAATGTAATGTACCAGCATGCAGTGAGAACTTTTATGTACACAATTTTATCGCCAATAATGATTTTTCTATGCATGTTAGAATAATTAACTAAAGATACGATTTGAATTTAAATGAAGGTTTCGCTATAAATTTCAGTCTTAATTCCATTGGTTTTAATTTAAGAGATTCATAAATCAAAGCAAAAATTAACATTCCAGTTGGTATTATAAATACAGTTAGAAAAATATTTGTTATCTACCTTAGGAGGACCTTTTTATCAAATTTTAATAATTACGCTTAAGCCTTCGAAAACAATTTTGTCGCAGTCACGTACATCTAATAGCTTATCATATTTAAAATCAGAAAATATAAACACTTCATTCAGATTTTCATACAAATTATTTATGGCCGTAACCGTATACAGCCACCTTTTTCTATATTGAAAAAGCTTTAATTCACAGTGTGTTTTGCTTATATCGACAAATAATAAACACAGAAGAAACAGCGGGATACGTAATAAATTATTTATTAACTTGGTAAAACACACAGTTTATTTTTTTTCTGGAAACAGCAAGTACGGACCGTAAAAGTGCATTTTCCGTTTCCTCTCGCTTTTAATGGAACTAATCTGAATTCAATACAAATTTACATTAACATCTTATTTAACTCCACAATAATCTTTAAAAAACCATTAATCTCGTTTGATAAAGATCTCAAGAAAACGAAAAAGAAATCGTAAGAGATAAAGTTGGAACAAAAACTAACTGGAGTTCGATTTGCATATTCAACTAATGAAGACAAGTCTAGTGTCAATACTTATTTTTTATTAATTGTAACACTTATTTAGTTTAATACCAAATGACATCACTTAAAGTAGCACTCATTAAAACATAGGCGATTGATCTATACAAATAATGTATTTTAAATAAAAAGGCAATTAACGTGTTGTTTTTAAATATTGGTATTGTAGATAAGCAAGATAAATTGAATAGAAATTGCTTCATTTTACTTTACGAGTGAGTAAATTATTTTATGTAGAATTATCTATTAACACCTACTGAAGATTGTTAACTTTTGTTGATACGATCCCAAAAATGCAATGTGGGAACCTTACGAAGCTGACTAAACAGATTACTGGAAACCGATTTTACGAGGACGATTTACAGATAGGTTGGTTTGTTAGTAATAAATAAGTAAAGAATATTATTATTATTATTATTATTATTATTGCATATAACTACTATTTTATATTTGTACCATCTACGTCTTGCAACTATTGAAAATAGAAATGGCACTTAGATCTCATCAGTAACAACTATTTTTGTAGATTCTGTACGCCCTGCCATTTCCATGATTGAATAAATGTACAACTCACTGTCGATACCTGTACAGTAAATCATATAAGCAAACATAAGATTATATAAGCTACCATTCTGCTACCAATATCTTTAGGGTCTACAGGCCTCTCATTTGTAAGTATGTTTTCTAAGTTGTCGAAGAAACGCCCTTAGAGCATAGCAGCGATCCGTACATCATCCACATCCACTAAGCAAGGCAATCTTTGGTTTTTATTAACCTCTTCATGTTCGAGTTTGAATTGATTTTTGACATTGAAATTGAGTTCCTGAGCATTTTGGTATGATTTTTAGACATCTAACTATGATCTTTTTACCATAGAACCTCGATTCTATGAAGTAAAAGACGTTATAGATTCGGATCCCTACCCAATGACTTTCATCCATTTTCATACATTGTATGTATTTTGCTGCTTGAATAATAATACAGTCGAACTTCCATAAGTCGAATCTCCATTGTACACCAAAAAGAAGTCGAGATATAGAAAATTCGAGGTATAGAAACACCAAAAAATAAGAAAAATTTCGCTAAGACTTATTAAAAAATTCCAGATATGGAAAAATTCGGCTTACAGAAGTTCGACTTACGGAAGTTCGACTGTAATAATAATAATAATAATAATAACGTTTATTGTGCTAATAATCACAGAGATAGATCTTGCACTCGTCAGATAACAAATATAAAAGATATAAACAAAATTGAAATAAACATTGAAATAATGCTTTATCATCAGTTCTGTCAAATCTACTCTAGAAGAATACATTCTATGAAAGCTTTATAGGTAACGCCAAAAAGGGATTTTAAGTAAAATTTCAGTCGCTTATTTGATTGGGATTCACAAAGTCACTGATTTAATAACTTCAACCACAGCAACATATAAAACCGCGAGCCGCTCTATTTCATTAATTCGCAAACATAGACACCTTGTCTATGCTATTTTCTAATTTATTATACTACGTATTAAATAATTTTACTTTGCACTTAACCATAAATACTATTGCCTGCAATAAAACATCTAAAGCTTCTATTGCACTACATGGCACGAGAATTCAGGAAAACAATGTACTTATAAATTGGATACTAAAATTCGGGGTGGAGGTCGCGGATCTTCAACGACGCAAACCAGTATTGGTAAAGTTGTCATTTTATATTCACTTTATGTTAGGCTGTGTTAAATAGATTTTAGTTATAAAAGTATAGCAGGAAGAAAAGCGTAAAATAAATAGCTATAGCTACTTAGTTATCTAGTTATCGAGTGGTTAAAAACATACGGTGTAGTGCGACTGACCGAGTCCTAATAATGGTAGTCGTTTTATTGGAAAATCAAGAGTAACTTTGCAGGATTAACACATTTTTGGTAAGTAGATGGTGAACTAGAGGAGTTTAGACTCGCAATTGAACTTTATATGGACTAACTTCAAGATTAGTGGTAAAGAAGACCTGTTGCACCTAGGGTTACCAGACGTCCGGAAAATTCCAGACAAGTTCGGACATTACATAGGTTGTCCGGATTCCGCCGGGAATTATAAATTGTCCGGATTTTTCACAGAAATCATCTATAAAACCCTTATATTATTATTATATTATATTATTATTATTATTTCTTGAATAGTTCGTTGTACAAAAAATTTGTTGGCGTTTAACGGTAGTTCGCGAAATTGTATGCGTCATGGTCCACGTGTAAATAGACATCCAAGTGGATGTGATGTGAGTGAGAATGGGTGCCTAGATGTTGTTTCATCTAGGAATGGGTGTCGGCGTGGGGACAGAGAAGAGGACAGAGAACCAAAGTCCAGTCCCTCGCCGCCTGTGCATATGAACATTGACTTTCTACGCTATAGACAAACGGTAAGATAGGGAAAAGCGAAAACTACTATTTAGTGAATTTTTGCGTTAAATAGGCAACTTGTTATACACACTGGAATGCAAATATTATTGATTTTTTCAGTATGGAACGTCATTACATAAAAGGCACCATCAGCTTAATGACGTTTCATTCACACTTGTTATAATTGTGACGATGTCAATGTCGCATACCTATTCCCACCCACATAGTTTATTCGAAAAATGTGTTTATAAATTCATCGCAATGCGTTCATTTTTTTAACACCAACAAATCAATTTTTAAAATTTGTTTTTTGAAAAAACCTTACCTCATCGGCGTCGAATCACGAAAAGATTATTTGTTTTTTGGAATCCGTGGAAATGTTTAATTTTGTTTAAGTTAAAAATGAGATGTTCATTTTATTTTGTTGCAGCTTAACATTCGTTAAGAATACTACATAGCTATCCCTTTCCGGGAATTACAAATCCGTTTGCCGGGGTGGTTAAGTCCCCACATAATACATTTCACATGTCACTTCATCTTTCCTACTCATTTCTAATCTTCTTTCTTATCCTGTTTTCTCATCAGTCATCACCCTTTCCCGTTGCTGTCCTTCATTCCTCTTTGAGTTATATTACCTTGTGTTTTTGTTTTTTTATGAGTCTATACAGTATATTTTTGATTCATTTTTCCTGTTACATGTTTCTATCTCCTGCATTTTTTCGTCATCCATTTGTTCTTTTTGCTCTTGTACATCTTATCACCTTCTCTAAAGCATTTTTGTACTCTTCCAAATCTTCTTTCCGCCCCGTCTTTAGCCTAAATCCCCCCCCCCCCACTCCTTCCTTCTTTACTCTCAAATTGAGAGCGTGATAGACAATTTTTAGAACCAACATCACTCCGTTTTTCATGAATCCTGGGCGCAAATCTCAACAAAAATTCTCCGAAAATATCTGGAAAAATCCGGGACGAAATACTCTAGCGGGAAAAGTCCGCGAGAACATCTTATTTTCTTCTTCTTTTTTTTAAATTAAAATCTCGATAATAAAAAATACTTTAAAAACACTCTCACTTAGAGGACTTGGCTTAATTCAAAAGGTGCAAAACGCAAAGGAGGAATTTTCTCATGGACTTTCCCCGCTAGAGCATTTCCTCCCGGATTTTTCAACACATTTCGGGAGAATTTTTATTGAGATTTGCGCCCACGATTCAAAAACAACGGAGGAGTATTTTTACATGTTGAAAAGTCCTCTAAAAAATCTAAGGTTTTAAATACGGTAGTGAAATTTATGCGGTTTGAAATGGAAATATGTACAAAAATATCGGACAGGACACCAACAAATGAAACTACAGCAGAAAATGTTTCAAAGCAAATTCATGAAAGAAGCGTAAATAAAGAGATTGAATTGCAGGTGTTGTTTTGTAACAGCACTGCAATTTCCATTAATGTTATCATAGTACGCAAAGAACGTAATATACGTTCTGTGATCGTAGTAAGTAACTGTATTTCTTGTAACGTTATCAGAATATAGGACGGGCGCTAACGTAAACATGACGTACATTTATGACGTATATTTATATAACGAGAGTGGCGCTGTGAAGATTTGGTGGCACAGCTCCAAACTAACACTTTCACAGCTCCAATATTTGTCGGGAATTTACAACATTGCACCGTTTGTCTATAGTGCAGAAAGTCAATGATATGAATGATTTGAGCTTGCTGTTTTACTTTTTTTAATTAATACTCCATTTTGTTTGTTTTTCAGGAATTTTCATTTTTTGGTCTGGTAACCCTAGTTGCACCTAAGTATGCATGAACATTATATTGTACTTCACGTTGACCGAATGAAGCAATATTTGTTCATAGTAAACGCTAGATACCTCTACACAGGTAATTGAAAAGCTTTCGTGTGATGAAATAATTAGGTTTAAACATTTGTGTTGAATTATTTATGTATGTCTCTCACATTCTTCTTGATTGTTTGACTGATTATTATTAGGATTTTGTTTCAGTTGTACTAAATTTTTACGCACGACTTCTTTTGCGTTTATACAAGAAGGTCACTAACATTTTTGGTAATTGTATTGACTGTTGTAGCCAAAAAAGACCAAGTAAAATTGAAATGTCAGAAAGGAAAGAAGAAAGATCAACTTTTCGGGAACCAACAATTAATCGAGTTGTGTAGGACTATTTGGTCACAAATAATCACAAATCATATTTTCTTACATCTTTTCTTGTACGCTGTTTTCATTTGAAAAGGAATTTACTAACTTTTTATTTTATTTTAAATTTTATGATTGCGACTAAATAAATAGACACTTTTACTTTTGGAACTTCCCGTCCCGACAAAACTGTTATTTTAGGACCTTGCAAAACAAGGCACAACAATACAATTATGTTTAAATAATATTCTTTTGTACTTCATTTGAGACGTTCCTATACGTTCTTTCGCAGGTATAAAATATACCATGTGTCGCAATTTCGATGCTCACCATTGGTATCTCGGTTATTAGAAGACATAGAGGAACGGTTAAATGGGGAATGTTTTGCAGAATTCAATACTCGAAACTATTCTTATTTCAAATTTGACCTAACTTTTGTAGTTTTTAAAATAACTTTGAAAAAAGTAAAGTAAATTTCATAGTAAAGATTAATTTACGATTTAATTAATATTTTCCTTTTAACTAAAATTTTTTCGGGCATGTTATACATTGTTGAAAGCACATTTTAAGGACTACCTTTAAAAGAGGTCATATTAAGCGTTATTAAGGAACGATGAAATCGCCAAATTTTTGATTTTTCAAAATTATTTTGAAATTTTAAAAAGGTAGGTCAAATTTGAAAAAAGATAACCAAGGCCATATCCCATTTATTTAGAAGTACGTTATTGAACCAAAACACATTTATGGTCCTTCGAACATTGGCCAAAATTCAAACTTACAATTATACGACAGGCTAAATCGACTAATCCTTTTGATTTATTATTGGGACCATCAGAAACCAATCGTTTATTATTGTTCCTTCAATACAATTAACGTGCATGGTTATCATACCCAGGATGGATGTAATAATTTCTGTTCACTTATTAGCGATCAATTTAGCATGATTGTGGTAATTAATAGCAAATTTGATCAATTTAAGAGTATTCATTTCATTTTTTCGTTTTTCCTGGTAGAATTTAGGTATTATATTATATTAAACTTATTCTTTTTTAGCATTGTTTTTTCTGTATCGACAGCTTTAAGAGACACAGAAGAAGTGCGAATTGGAGACATCGATCTGTATTTGTGTTAACATAAAAGAGTATTATGCACAAAAATATTGATATGCCGAAACCCGGGATTGAACCGGGGACCTTTAGATCTTCAGTCTAACGCTCTCCCAACTGAGCTATTTCGGCTTACTGTACTCATTCATCTTTCTCGCCCACACGCAGAATGGGGTAGTTATGTAGTAACTAAATAACTCAGCGCATTATAAAACCGTTAAAAGAAGTTAAATGAATTGTTCAAACCCCAAACCTTAAGATCCTCAGTAATCTCCCAACTTTTTCCTGTGGTACCTCTGAACAAACATTTTCCAAAGAAAATTCTTACCCGTAAGTAAGTACTTACAGTTTAAAAATACTTATGTAATAAATTTTCTTACAATACAAATAAGAAAAAAATGAGCTATTTATTTAGAGAAATTATTTATTCCGTTTCTATACAATAAGAACAAAGAATTTGGGACACCCCCTAAATTATACCCATTGGAATTACTTAATAAATTGAATGGAAGTTAATGTTCCTTAATGTATTACTTAAACTTCTTTGAAAATGAGATGGGTTTATTCCGAAAAAATAAAGAATCCATAAATTTTGTGTTCGGTTAGAAAGGTGTTATTCTGCAATGTTTCCATTGGTAAAACGAAACTTTGCCGAAACCCGGGATTGAACCGGGGACCTTTAGATCTTCAGTCTAACGCTCTCCCAACTGAGCTATTTCGGCTTGATATACTCAATCATCTATCATACTGAGGCGCATAATGGCACAGTTTAAATGTATTTAACTAATAGCTGAATTGGTATTATACAATTAGGCACGTAACGAGTATCAAAAAGTGCTCTGTTGGGTGTCGGCCGAGCCCGAGCATTTTTGGATTTGTGTTCTGCAGAACCCAGCAGTATTATTTCGACACCCTTTAAATTATACTGAGAGAGGTTAATCAAAAAATAATTCGCGTTCTTGAATTATAGCATAATGGCAAATGGCTTGATTATGAACAAACTAACAATTGACAAGGCATTGAATCGATTTATAGGTTGTTATTGCACATTGTACTGTACAATGGGTTACCAATTGTAAAAAAATTAAGAAAGTGCAATGAGTTACTTAAGAAACATTAAAAAAAAATTACATGCGTCCATATAATTAACGATGATAAACGAAATTATCTTTAATTCTGTGATATGCCAACGCGTTTACATAGATACACACAAGCACAAAATAAACTGCCGAAACCCGGGATTGAACCGGGGACCTTTAGATCTTCAGTCTAACGCTCTCCCAACTGAGCTATTTCGGCTGATAATTTTTATTAATAAATTTATTATCAGCGGATTTATTAATTATAAACGGGGGTAAACCCGATTCTCGCGTTTTGCGTGCTTTGGGGGGAGGGGGTATCTGTGATTGTAGGTTGTAATAGCTTTTGTTTTAAAATATCACACCTTGTTGAGCTGGCTTAGTTGCTTGAAAAAAGAAAAAAAATTTACATTTTTGTACCTTTTCAGATTTTTGACCGTGTAGGTATCTGTAATTTAGCAAGTTATTAAAATAACTAAAATAAAGGATTACATTTACTTACATTTGACGTAAAAATCACAAAAATGGGTTGATATTTGGTAAAGATATACGAATTCGTTCCTACCTACTTATAGTAAATTTTTACCAATTATTTAAAAAAATGTAAAATGCAAACTTTTTGGAATAGATTTGAGACCAAAAATACATAATGGCCCTTTCACAATGTTAATTACGTCTTTGCACATAGTCTTTGCCCAAAAATTAACGAAAATATAACAAATTCCGTGTGAACTTCATAAGGATAGTTTAGAATGAATTTTGAATGTAAAAGAACTCAATTTGGACACTGGCAACTTTTTGGGAATACGAATGGCCTTAGGGAGAACGTTTTAACATTCATCTTTAACTATAGTAAAACTAAAAATACCATAAAATGTACAAATAGAAGCTGGTCTAACGTTGCATAACATCTGTTTTATAGAAAGACCATCTCTACCTTAAACAGTTTCAAATTTTTGTTTATTTCACTAAGTAAAGGCCTCATTTACACATATATGTACAGCAGTAAATATGGATTTTACTTCCTCTTAATTACAATATAAGTTGTATATTTAGAAGTATAGTCAAAGTATAGGTATTCTCTTTGGTATAGTGTAACGTAACAATACACTTGCCACCTACTTTTATCACTAGATATTAAGTTAAATATGTAGACAAAAACATTTTTCTCGGTGAAAACATACGACTATATATGTTACCTACAACATCGCCCATCGTTAAAAATCTCTAAATTCGAAACAAGCACACAAACATGTAGGTACATTGTACATTTCGAAAGTTACCGAAAGAAGGTATCGGGACACATAAATTAGTCTACGATGAATGCTGTTACTACTTTTTACATCATTTTAACCATGAACATGTTAACGCGAGGCATAATAGAATCATTTTTCATCATTTGAATAACTTTTCAACTTGAAATAATTAAATTTCCATGTTACGGAGAAAAAGTTTCCGATACTTGTCATTTTGAAAATTTTCGCGAAAATACTTTCTGGCATTGTTTTAATGTTCGAAATGGGTTAAGGACCTCGGACAGACAAACTTTGCATGTTTACACAAAATTTTCACCCAAAAATAAGCACAAATAGCGAATTCTATTTTACACGTAATCTCCATAAGGAAACTTTGAACGTATTTTCTAAGTAAAGAAAATATATTTAGACACAAATACCGCTTGAATAAGATGACGGACTTTTATACTAAAATGTTTAAAACTTACTTTGAAAAAAATTAGTGCAGATATTTACGTGGTTTGCGGGGTATCTATAATTCCTATAATTGTAGCTTGTAGCATTAATTTGTAGGTTATAAATTTATAATAGCTTTGGTTTTAAAATATCACATCCCCATTCGTCAGGATTCGGCGACTGTCGGAAAAGTGCACAGCAACACAAACATATACACACGTCTCGGTTATTATATAGTGATCAGACATTACTGTATTAAATTTGAATGGGAAGAAGTTGATTATGAAAAGTAGTAACATTCAACTAACCTTATTTATTTATTCGTTGCTAATGAACGAACTAAGCGTGATAGAGGAAGCCAATTCTTATTTGAGCGGTTTGCATGCGCACCACCTCCCTATGAAAAGAAGGTGTATGGTTTTTTAGATTCGTCCTTGTACAACCTTCCCACTTCAAGTAAACCTCCTTCTGCAACTTTTTTTAGATATATTGTCATCAACACTGGCTATTTGTGTTACAGGCTACGTCAGTTAGACCTTTTCTTTCTGTCCGTGGCACCCTGCTGCCATAGACTCGAAACACTATATTATTAGTTGAAGGGTGGTAAAAATTTTCTCTTATGTAAATTAAGCTTAGGCTGTTCCACGATTTGTGGTATGCAAGCGTTGACTCCTATTTGGGTCAGAAGTCTATTCCTGTTTCTAATTCCCTTTGAAGCACTTTAGGCTTTAGTTGTATCTCAGACTTGCTCTAAGTTCTAACACCCCGCAAAACTTACACCACGAATTCTGTTTTACCCTTTTGTGCTGCTTTTATGTGGAATCAACGACATACGATATGAATATTCATCTCACATTCTTTCTTCCCACTTGGACACTACCTTTAATATTTCTCTCTATATGTCTATCATGCTGAAAAACAACTTTGTCGGTTAACGCAAATATATCGCTGCTTGGGAAAAGAGATTTTTTGTCTTCTGCATACTGTACTATGGGTAGGTAAGTTGATGGTGGCAATAATATACAATTCGATTTAGGAACAAGCCCCCCCCATAATGATACCTACACTGAACAACGGAAATCGTTTTTAACATTACCTCTTGAGAACGTACTTTTAGAGATTTTTGTAAGGAGCAGAGCTGTTCAAAATACCGAACAAAAGTATTTCAATTATCAAATACCAAATATCACCTAACTAAGGTATTTGCATCTTCAAGTACCAAATACTAGGAAAGGAAAGGATTTGAAGTAAGTACCAAATACTGAGAAAGTGTAATTGAACAATTGCACAAATAAGGTATTTCAAATTTTATCTAGTATTTGAAGTACCGGGTGTTGTATTTGAAATACTTCTGAGGTATTTGAACTACTCAAAATTAACTAATTACGAACTACTGTGATTCAACACGTATCTCGCAATCTTGCTACACTGCAGTAAGATTTGAGAATTCATTGAAATCACATGCGTTGTGCCTATTCCCCAGTATTCTCTGTTCCTATTTGCGCCTCTGCCAGTTCAGTAATTCAAATACTAGTAAAAACCAAATACCGAATCCAAATACAACGAGCAAATATTTCAAATACCAAGTACCAAATACTAAGATAGCATTTGAAATAAAGTGCTTCAAATAGTGAAAAGTAGGTATTTGAAATCATTTTTCAATTACTTTTATTTCAAATACTTGCATCTCTTGTAAGGAGACATGACTCGAAGGGCTTTGATAAGCAAATGCACGGAGATGGTTTTTGACTCAAACCATTGAAGCAGTAAGATCTCGTACGAAAACCTATACGTGTGATCTAACATATTTATTCATTCAACATAAGGAACCTGCTCTCAATGGTGGCTCGTGCAAAGGCGTCCAGCACATCACACTAATAAAAGACAAAGAATAGATTCGTTATAAATTTTTGAAAGTATCTGATATAAATAATCGAAAAACCCCTGGGGGATATGTAACGTGATATAATTGATGTGCGAATCAAAAATTGTTTAGGTATTGTAAAATTGCGAAATCAACATCTACCATATTTTTGAATCAATTGTGACGCCAAAGGTAGCTTTAGAAGGTTTTTTTTTGTGCTACGTTCGTTTAAAGACATTTCATAATACATATCCCCGGAGATATGTATTTATTTTCACGTTTCTGAAGAAATCGAAGATTGAGAGAATGTACCTGCACAACAAAATAACCGTAAAAAGCGGGCGCATATATTTATCAAACTAGAGGGAGCCGGTAGGAAAACAGAAAACCTTGTAAAGGCTGTTACACAAGGTTGCGAGAAACTTTATCAAGCTGTGACGCAGACAAGAAAGTCCGTCGTGTAATAAGTTTCTGCAGTGACTGTGATGGGAACAAGGGCGGATGATGGCCACCCCTTGGGTCATTTTTTGCTTCATGATTTCATTCGACTTTAGGAAAAAAAATTATGTGTTGTGGAAAGCCTATTGTGATCGCGAATTGAAACATAGCGGCGATCTATCTGTTGCGGAATGTGGGAGGCAGTCATTTATCCTAATTGTAAACTACTGTTATACATTTTCTTGAGTTTTCCAATTAGCATGGCTTCTGCAGAAAAAAGTTTTTCAGTCCTGCTGCGTCGGCGTCGGCTGAAATCGTGGCTCAGAAGCCACATGACCCAAGATCGTCTCGTGGGACTCGCGTTAATGCACTTGCATCAAGACATTCTACTGATACCTGAAATGATATTAGATAGATTCGCGAAGTCAAAAAACCAACGTTGTACATAATTATTTAAGTATTCTATTTATAGGTAAATATATCTCAAAATCTGATTCTTTTAACCCTCTTCTATTCCCAGGTTCTATTAGTCGGCATCGTCGCGACGCTATTCAATCCAATATACAATAATTTGAACATTTTTCAGTATTTTTCAAAAAAGGTGTGTATGAAACCAAACTATACTGAATTAAAAGAAACCGTCGGTACGTGAGGGGTTCAAGTCTTGCTGGACCAAAAAAAAAAGTTATTGGCCCCCCACATAGACAATTTCTGGATCTGCCCTTGAACGGGAATCCCAGTTACTGTTTGGATTGCTTTAATTTAATTTAAGACCAAAAATAATGTATTGCTGAAAATATAATGTTTTCTTTTTCAATAAACTGCTTAAAACCGTATTTAGGTATTTCATCAAAAATTGGCAATTCCAATTATATTTATCAATCTGCGGTTGCAGCCCTCTATTATACGAACAGAATCTGTAAAAAAAAAGTTTTATAAATAGTTATTTGCATTAGATACAATAAGCTACGAAAGTGTACTTTTCATTGCGAGGCTATTTATAAACACCTCGCAATGAAAAGTACACTTTCGTAGCGTGTTATGCATTACGTATTTCATTTTCCCCGTATTTTTGAATTTCAAATATAAAACTTATAATAAAAGTAGAGTAAAAAAGTAGTATCTATAGTTGGCTTCGTGCTGACGTCACTTTTGCAATAATTTTATAAAAATAATATACTCGTAGGTAGGTAATGTCACTTTTGCAACAATGAACAAATTTTTACTTAATCCAATTTTATAATACGGCGCAGCGATATGAATTACATATAAAAAACATCAAGAGTTGCTTGCGGTAGTTTATTACCCAAAAAGTCAAAGGACCTATACGACCAAATGTACCTACGAGAAATTTTGCAATTGGTGCAAAGTAAAAGAAATGGAAAAGATACGTGAAGATGTAATTTAACCAAAATAAAAAATAAACGTCTGTCTTATTATTAATTCAAATGTCATTTTAACTTTTTCGTGGTCCAGGTACCGAAAGTTTTTCAGACCTAGCAACCGGATCACCACGACAGTTTCACTTTCGATTTTGCTACCTGCGATCAGAAATCCCCGGAGTTATTCAATTTACGGGTGTTAACGCGTCGTTACATTAGATAAACGATGTTCCTTCTTTTCTATCTCTACCTATAGAAGCTGGGAGGTACTTTCGCAAGACGTTGAAAAGGTTCTTGAGTGGTTAGGTATCTTTACAGGTGCTTCTAATACTCCATCACCATGCATGATTCTATAGAAAAGTATGAAGAGTTCGTTTCATACCTAAATTTTTTAAACAAAAATGACTTCAGTGTAACAAATTATGTGTTTATTGCATCGTAAAGATTTATCTTGTCAACTTCATGCTCTTGCATGAACACAACGAATGCAACACGAAAAAAATGAAGATGCAAAAGAAGGAATCCGGGCATTAATAAAATACATTGACACGAACAAAAATGAAGGAAAAAAAATTAAATTGGAACCTATAATTCTCATCAATTATTTAATCAATCAAATTATCATACAAACACCTGCCGCTTTAATATAATAATCGCCAATCGGCATTCCGACTTAACTACATTGTTGGATTGTATTTTTAACAAGACTATAGAAAGTCGTATTACAAGCAACAAGACAGCAACCTCCAAATATAGTTTAAATAACGCAATCAAACTAAACCACGTTCAGCTGCTTATAAAGCACCTTGTTCTTGTATACAGGAGGGCATTTTGAAGTTAATTGGATAAAAAACAATTGCAGCTGACGAAAAAAATTAATTGAGCATTCCGGTTGTCCTTTATCTGGTCGAACGTAAATCTGTGGATCACACTTTGATTTGTGGTCATCATAATGCAGATTGTCCCTACAATGGCTACAATTAAAGAAAAAGTCAACAATAAATTGCGAAGCAGATAAATAAATGCATAGGTACAACTGTGTGTTTCAATGTTTATGATAGCTGGACTATATTATGAGTTGTCAATTATCATGCGAAGCGTGTATACAAGCCGCGACTATATTTGTGGTCCCGCTGGTAATTGATGAGAGCAGCGTCTGAAAGCAAGTACCATCAGTTACAAAATACAGTCTTGATGCAGAAGCAACATTCGACACTCTTAACACGTGCGTGTTGAATCGTCAATAATAAAAGGGTTGAAAGAAAATTCTGGAAGATCCTTCTTGCTGTGATCGACGCAGGGTGCTTATTTATCAAACATCACGTTGTTTATTAACCTGCAATACCATTTACAAGAAGGTGTATAAAGTACATAAATACCTACACCGGCGCCCACTACACAGCCTGTATTCAAATTAGTTCACGAGTTACAAATGTAACTTTGTCATAGTAATAATTAATCGATGTAGTTTTATTTTTAATATTAGTTTCTGGTTTTTACCCTATCAGGTGCAACTTGCTTTAATTATAATCGTTAAAGATTGGTTGATATATGAAATACGTAGGGGTACCCGCCTTAAATAAGGTCTTCTAATTAGAAGGTGAATAAATTACACAATGTTTACAAAATTTTTAATTTTAATTTTCCATATAGAGAAAAGCAATAGACATTTCTGTGATGGTGTTGTTGACTTTGTGCCCTAATTAATTGACACGAGGCGACAAATTCCAAAACTCTATGGTACCTCACATGCGAATTATCACTATGCTTATCCATTCTATTAAAATTATGGAAATATGAAAATAATGGAACATTTATTGCTTGTTACGAGTAAATTGTAAACTATGGTTGCAACAGTGAATGACACGGGGGAAAGAGACGTGGTAAGTATTTCAGAGAACTGTCTTGAATGCTAAACGATCCCCCTTCTGTTGCCCAGATTTTCTTACGTGAAAGTGGGATTAATTTGTTGGAAATTCCGAACGTCGTCATTCTTTGGATCTGATTTAACTGCAATTTTTGTATTCACCTTTGTAAAGCGTTAAATTTCCTATAATTTGCACTAGTGAAACATATTTTTGGCTCCATATTTACCGAGGTGCAGGGGTTCCAAAAAGTGCACAATTTTCCAAATTGGTTAAAAATCGCAAAAAAGTGATATGTAACTTTTACGTATTGAAATACCCGAATCTGATTTCTTACATGCAGTAACATCCCTCCCCCTCCTCCCCCGCCGAATTGTGACTAATTTTACTCAGTGTGGTGGTCGTGATCTACAGATTTAAAAATGCAAGAAGTAACTCGATTCATCTTTCATTTGGCTGGTTGGCAACATCCCCCCTGCCCCACTCACGATACCATCCTTGAAAGTTTAATTACAAGTAAATCATTACACACTAGCCTCCTCTTCCGATAAAAATATATATGTACTTCCAAAAAAGTGGCAGAGGCAATGCCCCATCATTGTTATTTTCAGCTGCCCCCTGCAAGTTCGATCCACAACATATTTTCTTCCTCCACTGAATAAGTGGGTGCGACACCACTTCAGCCCCTTTTGAACAAGGCAAAAAGAAAATTTACAAGTTGTACGAACAAAACACTTCTTTATATGCCCTATCAGCTATCTGCAAAGATCCATATGCCTCTGCCTCTTACATTGCTGGGGCAGGGGAGAAGTTCCTCATAGAGTTGTATGGAGGAAAGGTTGCCATAGAATCCCTCGACTCCCTGCGGTATCAACTTTTCACAAAATCTGTGGCGAAACCAAAATTCCAACTGGCAAGGCTGCCCCCTATCACAGATGCAGCCACTCACCATGCTCACCGCACGTACCTGCAGGTGCAGACATGGCTGGAAAATGAGATACTGCCATCAGTGTGGAGGTGGTCGTTGACGAGAAGAGGAGTCCCGATCACCACCTCACGAAATGCAGCTCCCTACAACAGTGTTTCTCAACCCTTGGGTCGCGTTAAAATATTTATGGGTCGCGAAAAGCGCGGGAGGAGTGAAAAAAATTAAGTTGCAATGATTTCGTACAGCAAATATTTTACTATTATTGATATCATCATTTTATCATGTTTATCATCATGAATTCATGAGGTCTATGGTTTGTTCCGTGCTGTGTAGTATAACTTTGAGCAACATCAACAACATGCGTATTATAAATACATATAATATTATTTATTTATTTCACACACAAAATGATTTTTTCCATTTAACTATTAATCCTAACCTCATCTTTTCAATTAGGTATTTGTTATACAGGGTGTTTCAGAACTATGGGATCAAACTTCTAGGGGTTATTCAGTGCAAAAAAAAACATTTGAGTATAGGGACCCATGTCCGGAAAAGTGTCACTACGGCACTACAGCCCTAAGACGCGTTAAAATTTAGAAAGACGATGAATTGCCTAAATAGGATTTAATGCATTTAATTTTTGCCTTTTGTACATGATATCATCACAACAAGTGTTCAAACTGTCAATGTCAATGTTTAAACATATCGCTTTAGTCGTGCTATCGTATTTGTGACGTGTGCAACAATTTAACAAGTAGTAGTAGTAGTAGTAGTAGTGACGTAGTGACACTTTTCCGGACATGGGTCCCTATACTCAAATGTTTTTTTTTTTAGAAGTTTGATCCCATAGTTCTGAAACACTTTTTTTTGCACTGAATAACCCCTAGAAGTTTGATCCCATAGTTCTGAAACACCCTGTATAAATAGGTTGTTTTGTGTTTTTAACACGAAACAAACATAATTATTATTTTTTTCATTTCAATTTTCATCCATAAATAATAAAAAAAATAAAATTTAAAACAAAAAAATAGTAACAGTAAAAAGAAAACATTTTTATTTTATTACAATAAATATGTGGGTCGCGTTAACAATTCTGTCGAATTTGTTGGGTCGCACGTGAAAAATGTTGAGAAACGCTGCCCTATAACATCATGAATATTATTTCCTATTCCTGTAATTGCAAAAGGGGTTGTAGCACAGCAGCCTGTAGTTGCAAAAAAGCAGAGCTGCTGTGCTCCATTATTTGCAAGAATTCCAGCGGGCATGGATGCGAAAACTTTCCTGAGTCTGACTTTCAAGAGAAAGGAAAAGATGAAGAAAGCGTGGCTGACAGTGCATGCGATGTTGAAGAGGAAGAAACCAGATACGAAAATTCTCCCTTTGATGCAAAAAGGGAGAGGTTTTGAGTGAACATTTCCCTTTACAGTGCATATTTTTTCAATTCCATAATTTACGATATATTTCTGTTACTACAAATTAATGAGAGAGAATGGTCTATCTCGTAGGATGCAAGGAAAAAAGTTATAGAGAAGAAACTGAAGAAAGTGCGCCCCCCCCCCCCCCAAAGTTCCACAAGGAAATTTTGTTCGATAAATCGGGTGGAGTACTACTGTACCATACCGAACCACCACCCTAAAAGTTTCATTAACTTGGCATTTTTTTTAAAGGCAGTCCACCTTTCCAATCTATGGTGACTGGACTAATAAATGAAAATCGAGGAATCGCGTTTTTGCAACTCCTTCATATGCTTGAGGCCGAAGTTAAATTGACTGAGAGTAGAGCACACGCTATTTGAAAAAAACACACCATATAAAATTAAAATCGTCTAGCATCAACACGCTGAAGACACCGAACGCTGTTTATTGCCTTGCTCTTAGTATCTAGAGCAAACTCGACTAACGTAAACCCTGCTAAGTCATTGACATACACCGATGGTTTCTGTTTTTTAAGTACCGATAATTTTTTATAGGCACTGATATCAAGAGAATCTCCATTTTGTGTTTGAACGTCAACAGCAGATAAGCCTTGTGTTGTACCGCAACTGCTAGATAATGTGTATTTGGTTCATTTAACAATGTCTATTTCGAGCAGAACGGTGGGTTTGTACATAATAACGGTTAGGTAATTCACCCTTTTATGGAAAACCATTCTTCCTCCATAATGGATAGAAAGTAATGAACCTGGCAGCCGCTGTCTCTCAAACTGTTCCCTTGGGATTTTTACAACTTATAGGTGCGTACGTTATGGCTGTGCAGCCTAAACTACTAGACCGATTTGTGGTGAAATTTAAAACCAAGGCCTATACAAAGTTTATCGGTAATACAAACTTCTCTTCAAAACCGGCCCAAAGGGGCCCAAATTAGGGGGGTTATTTTGGGAGCAAACATTCAAATTTTAACCCAATCTAATTTCCCTTGGTGAAAAGTTAGTAGACATGTTTACAAGTAAAACGCCGTTTTTTGTTTGTTTCTAAACTCAAAATGGCGGCCAATATAGCAATTCTCATCATGTTATAGCTTTTCTTAGTTGTCTAGTAATACTCTCTTATAGGGGAAAAATTGAAATGGCTTGGTGCATGGCCTCGCATTCTAAATAATTATCAATATTTTCATTTATTACTTTCACTGGTTTTCAGATAACTTGATATCAAAGGCATACGTTGATAATGATAAGTGGACAAAACTTAAAATCTGTGTCTGAGGTTTGTATTGGTCTACGGATATTAAAGCACCTTCCCATTAAACTGATTATGTTAGGAGTAACTGTACCCTTTTGTTCCAATTTAAAGTTCAGCCCTACATATACGACATCTTGGAAAAACGTATTTCGTTACTAAATGCAGTTTAAAATGTCCACTTAATTAATTAAATAGAAGTCAATCATTACGCTGTGGGGGTCTTACAGAATATAGAACACGTTTCCTTGTATGTTTTAGGTTTAATTAGTTCTTTGTGCAAGTAAATTTGCAAGTTTACAGTAAAGTTCCAGAAGCGCATCGTCTTCGAATGATAAGGCTTGTTGAATGATGAAATAAGCAATTCCTATGGACAAGTTTACAGTACATACCTATATTTAGACACTAAACAATTTTTGTTCATAATTATTGAAAATGTATTCCGTTGAATCAGAAATCATCTTGTCTGTGTAAGGTGGAAAACAAGCAGTTTTTCTTGTAGATAATAAAGATGAAAAAGAGAAAAGTGTACAAAATGAAATTTATTGTTATTTCATTAATTTGACGGGCATGTTGCATGTCGTGTTCAAGTTAAATATCAATTAAATTTTAAACTTGCAACACTTTGGTCAGCAACAGTTCACTATTTAATTTAATTAAGATGCGCTTTCCACTGGTGTATTATTCATAAACAAATTATCTAACTATCGTACGTACTTATAAAGGTAAATGCTGCAAAGTTAAAGTTTGATATATACTTCGTCACCAAAGACAGCATGCTGCTCGTATTCGTACTAAACCATTTAATGTAGTATTGAATAAATGCGTGAAAACTGGTCTTCGTAAAGGAGATAAATGATTTTTATTTCGCTGAACAATGCCTATAGTTTGATGGATGGTCGATTCGCATCGCTCGCTTTTCCAAGCAAGCCGCTTATTTTATGTCTATCGAAACAATAACTTGATGGTACTTAACGCAACTCACGTACCATATAAAGTTATTGTACTTTTTACGAATCTCTTCCAATAGGGAATGTAACGCGATTTACTTATGTAGTATCATCGATAACGAGTAACTGTACTTCATAAGAATAAACATGTTTTTCAACGAAAACATTCTCTATTAATAAACAATCGTGATGCTGTAACTATATGTACATATTTTGTTATCGCAGTCTTCCGCAATAGTAAAATACCTACAATAGAGGCAGATTCATGAGATAAACCTTACGCTTACAAATATCAATTATTCCAGCTTGATGCCGATCTTCCCGGTCCGGTCGGAGGTGTCTGCCCGACTACATTTCAAACGAATTACATCCACCCTAATTAGCAAAGTTCTTATCAAGGGTTTAGAAAATGGCGGATAAGGATTGATAACAAGGGGTTGTCAGCCGAAATAGCTCAGTTGGGAGAGCGTTAGACTGAAGATCTTGAGGTCCCCGGTTCAATCCCGGGTTTCGGCAGGCTACTATTTTTTAAATTTGTTCTTTATATCGTTACCCTCTTTATTAAGATGCTTTAAATTAAAGGATATCACCGCTAAATGTTCAACATCAATACTAAATGAGTGAGCTGTTCGATTTACTCGAATTCATCTGTATGCTAAATGATTAGCTCAAAAGCTACTTTTAAGAAACAGTGCTTGCTATGTAAGTACTTAATGTTTCTTCAACTAATAATGAAATATTCTATTTATTGCAGTACATATTTTATACAAAAATATAGATTAGAAATAAATTGGACAAACGTTTCCAAACCATTAGAAAAATTCGCAGCGGTTGATTGAAGCTAAAGTGTATCTACGAAAAAACAATTGTCAGTTTGTTTATAACCAACGTGACGAATCATTATAACTTATAACTTATAAGTGAAAAGGGAAACTTGGACGTACGGGGTACGGAGATCAAATATGCAACTATAACCTTGCAGTAAATTAGCATCTAAAGCATAAGTAAGATATCGTGTAATGATTCCACAAATTTCGCACGAAGGTCATCAGTAAAATAACTCTATATTTCCTCATTCAAAAAGACAAAGTGCTCAGTTATACTACCTTTGTAATTGCAAAAATTGTTATTTGCACCTAATTTAGACACATTGGTGTTGACACTAACATTTTCCTTCACGGTCACCTGAAGTTTTGACGGGGTAGGGACGTTTAGCCCCCACCGTTTTTCTCGCATCGTTTTGCCCCCGTCGTTTCGCTCCAGGCGCCGTTTGGCCCCCGAACGTTTCGTCCCTTGTTATACAGTAAGAATATTTTTGCATTAAGTGAGAGTAGGAGTAATACTAATATCAAGGAGCGAACAATTACCAATGAAGATCCACATATAGGTGTATTGACCGATCATTTTCTAGTCTTCAACTATTTCTAAGGAAAGCTGTCACAGTTGTAACGAGAGTTACAAAGGTGGTTAAAACCGTCAGGTTCGTCGTAAGTTTCAGTAGCTAACTTAGTATAAAAAGGGTTAATGACGGAAAGGGTTAACAACTTAATCGGTTCACCAAGGGTAAATAATCGTAATTACTATTCCTCAATTAATTTGGAAAAATACTTTATGTACTTGGGAATGATTGTTTTATTGATACTTCAGTAAATCGCAACAACCGGGAGTGAAACGGTATAGGGTGAAACATCCCGGGGCGAAACGGCGGGGACTAAATAGTGGGAACTAAACGGCGGGGGGAAACGTCATATAGCCAATTTTGACTCCCTTCATCCTAATGAGCTGTGTTTTTAGCCTCCCGCTACACCTTCTCAGAGAACACATTCAGATTACTGAATCCTTACAATTTGAAAACTTCTTGTGGGTAAACATCTAACAATCAATCTCAAAAGTGATTGATCCCTCTACACTCCACAGTTCAACTTAGTGACCTCAATAGAGCTTCTGATTTACTCAGCAATGCTTATGATTTTCAGACACATCAATCAACGTATACCTAATATGTCATTATGTCATGTAGAAATAGTCTGTTTTGTTGTTTTTGCTTTTATGTTATAACTTAATGATCATAACGCTTCAAAAAACAAAAAACAAAGATTTATATCTGCAATTTTATTAATCAACAAATTATATAGAGGTTAAGTAAATGCAGCACGGCTTGTAGCGTTCATGCAAATGAAAGTGGTAGCAAATATTGGGAATTTGTCTTCTAAAATCCAATATTACGAAAAGGTGTCAATTACTATTCTTCAGGCCAAACCCCCCTACTGAGAACCCTTAGACATCAGCACAAAATCGTTAATATATATTAATTATAAAAACAGAAAATGTGTTAGGGAGGCAACAGCATCTGAAGGAGTTTTCCCAACACACAACTTACTTTCATGTCAGAAACAATCCTAATACGGTGGATTACCGTATCAATAGAAACGATCAACTGAATTTTACGAGTGGTAGTGTCATTGAAGCACAATATCATCGACATACCACTACTTCGAAGTAGAGATGCAACCATTGTGGAGATTATCCAGATGGATCAACTCTCTATCCTGAAAATCTTGGCACACAACTTACAGTCGTCGAAAAAATGCTGTACGCCAACTACCACTCAATTGGGTAGGTTTCGTCCAGAAACAAGAGGCATTGTATTAGCAAAGACCATTATATGCTCTTTGGTATTAGACATCCCTGCTTTAACTAATGCTGAAGTTTTCGTGCTACAATCTGTACTCAAAGTAACGATATGGTGCACCGACAAGGATCAACGGATTGGAACGTATTGAATGCGCAAAGATGATGATCTCCCACTCCGTTGGATATCAGAGTTGATCTCCAAAAACATGTACATGAAGCACTTTCATTGCTTCAATGAAATTACATGGAGTTGGTGCACTAGAACACACCTACCAGAACGTAGAGTTATTATTAATCAAACGCGAACAACGCAATGGACCAATGGTACAGTGAGGAGCGAACAGGATAATTCTAGATGTAGCTTACGATGCTACCAAAAATTTCCGTGGTATTCAAGGTCAGTCTCACAAGGCTAACGGATCGGAAACCATCGAGAACAGAGCTCCCATTTGGTACGAAATCTAGGTTTGATACCTCACCGCTAAATGGTAACGGAAAAATGCCGATTTAATTAGTCCACCAACTACGCATAACTTAGATATCAATTTAATAATAATAATAATAATAATAATAATAAATTTTAATCATGTGGAGCAGAAGGTACATACATTCGTCAAAACTAAATACTTAAAAGATTAAAATTACATGTTGTGTAAATCACTTAAATAAAATTCCTCCCACGAGTAGAAGGCTCTACTTAGGAGAAATGCCTTAAGTCTGTTTTTAAAAGCACTGTACATTAAACATCTTATTTCATTAGGGACGCTATTTAACAGCCTTTTGGTAAGGTACTCAGGGCCATTCTGTGATTTTCCCAATCTGCAGAAAGGAACGGGAACATTGTTTTTACACCTTGTATCGTAACAGTGGATTTCGGACTGTTGTTGTAATTTGGTAGGTTTTTTTTAGCTTGACATAAGCATGCAAGAATAAATATACTAGGTAATGTTAGTATGTTATATTGCACAAAAGCCGATCGACAATCTGCTCTGTAACTTAAATTTGCCACTAATCTCACCGCGCGGCGTTGAAGCTTGAATATTCTTTTACTGACAGAACAATGTCCCCACACAATTATCGGATAGGCGATTTGACTGTGGCATAATGCAAAATATGCCATCCGTAGAACCTCCCGAGATACGTTACTGGATAGCCTGCGTAGTACAAAAATATTAGTGCTAACTTTCGCAGATATGTGATCAATGTGAGAGTTAAAGCGTAATTTAGGGTCGAAAAGAACTCCCAGGAACTTCACATGCGGTACATTTACGACTCCGTGATGTCGAAGTGATAGAATCTATTTTTCTGTCTTTTGAAGATTGATGTTCAGCTTATTTGCAAGGCACCAGGTAGTAGCCCGCTGCAATAGCCTATCCGATCGAACGTTAATTTGCTCTATATTAGGGTCTCTTGCCAGAAGAGTAGCGTCGTCTGCGTAAAGTATGCAATGGTTAACTTCCGATTCCGATATGTAGTTGGGCAAATCGTTGATGAAAACCAAAAACAGCAGCGGCCCAAGTATGCTGCCTTGCGGCATGCCCCAGGTTAGAGGGAGTTTCGTTGAACACTCGTTGTTGATCCTAACACATTGCCATCGATTCGACAGATATGATTTTATTAAAGCTCTGCTATTTGCGTCAAAGCTATACACCTTGTGAAGTTTGTGCAACAAAATTTCATGTGATACATTGTCAAAAGCTCGCTAAAAGTGTTAAAGTTGTGATACTGGATAGATATAATAGTGATGAAAGTGGAAAAATACGCAACTGAAGGTTTCCGGTAAAATGCTGTGTTCCCTTTGAGAAACTGAAGGCTATTAGGCGTAGCTAACTAAGGCCACCTAAACAGAAGGCCGGTAACTGCATCCCCTCTCCTAATGTGACGTCACGATTGCCGATCCATTTCGGTATAACAGCAGTATTGCCACGTGCTTAATTTGAGTATTTATAGCTGTTTGAGTCAGTCGTGAGAGCTTGAACGCCATGGAAGTTGAAGAATTGCGTAAATAACCTTAATTATTTCTCTTTACCACGTGGCGAATGGCTTGGCGTGAACACGCACATACACACACAATGGTTTACCTTCGCATTTGCTCTAAAAATCAACCCTCAATTGATTCCCTTCGAGCCGCGCCTGGAACTGAACAGTTTTGCGACTATTTGGCCACTGACAATGGTATTTGCACGTGAATCTAGATCTGTGCAGGCAAGTTTTAATACTTGTATCTCCGTGTATGGAGCACTTAAGACTTAATTCACAAATGTTCAAAAGTTCTCGCGTTCTCGGCCTTAAGTAACATTTGGTACTTTTTTAGATGCGTACCTTGCTTCCGAAGCAATTACAGAAATTCTGAGAAGGTTTTGGTATTTAAATTTCCGAAAGATGTAGAGAAAAGAAATAAGTGGATACACGCAATTCATCGCAAAAATGTTATCCTTACAGAATCTTCAAGAATATGCATTAAACATTTTGCAGATAAATTTGTAATTCGCGAGGATCGAGCAGTAAGACAGGATGGTACCGTTTTATTGTTCCACGAGCGCAATTAAAATTAAGCGACGATGCAAATCCAACAATTTTTGAAAATCGTCCCCATTATATGACTGTTAGTTTTTACAACAAAAAAATGTAAGATCCTAACATTAGAGCCAAGGAATTTTCCAAAAGGAAGAATTAAACCGATCGCTTGGCGAAAGAAAAGGCTTCAATTAAAGATTTAGATTGTTTTAAAATATACTACAGGGAGTAGCTTGCGTCAATGGGCCTTTTTAAAACACATGGATCGTCAGCTGTGACGTCACGTGGTGCAGTTCCTGGCCTCTACTAAAGGAGGCCTTGACCTAACCCAATAATATTTTAAGTTATTCAATGAACTCCTGTAACGAACTATACTGTAGTGGCGTCTCCTTAGGATATATTCGAGTTTTCTTGAGGAGTGAGCGTATCAGTTTTTAACAATACCGTGTACTTCCTTAGGCCGAAGTTTCAGCTAGTTTTCACTAGCCTTTTTCGAGGTGTCTTTATTAAAAACAAGTCTTAATTACTTTGGCATACTAGTTACAGTTCGATTAATATGACACACTTACAACTTACAGTCACATGAAAACTAATTAAAAATTACAATCAGACTCACAATTGATGAACTAGACTAACTTGAGTTATAAAGATTTAGTTACCGTAAGAAGAAATTTTGACACACTGATTCTTCTGGTAAGTGTGATTGTAATTTTTAATTAGTTGTAAGTCTGTTACAGCTCGACAGATCTAGCGATGCGGGTGGGAGTGCGCAAAGTTGAAGTGAGAGAGTACTAGGAGAAACAAAGACGAGCTGCAGTAAGTCACTCCTCAGTGGCTCAAATGCACCCTCTCTTCCACTTAGTTTAATGCACATCTGGGCGTGACCCGCATCGTTAGATCTGTCGAGCTGTATATTAATCGAACTCTAACGTAGTATGTCAAACGCCAGACTAATACACCGTCTTGTTTTAAACTGATACACCTACTCCTCAAGAAGGCTCCGATATATTCCAAGGAGACGCCACTACAAGTCTCAGTACGTGTATTCTGGTAAGGGTCACAGCATACTACCACAGATAAGTTACTACAGATAGCTCAATCAATGCTTTTATTTAAAATTGTGCGTGTTGCCTATGTTATAGGCGTTCGAGGTTGATTTACATATTTTAACCACTCCTCTAGTTACGGTTTATTACGTTAATTGTCGAAGTACAGATCGGAATTGGTAAAATAATACATGCTGGAATGTGTTTTGGCGTTGATTGAAAGAGTCTCAAGTTACCTATGCTTCTTATCTAACAAAAAACAGGATCGTTTTCTGTTTACAATACAAAGTTTAGTCATCAACGGTTTAGTATATTACAAATTTAATTTAGTACATTGCACATGTCTTGTCTTGATAAAATACATTTTTCTCGTGTCATGTAAAACTTACTATGTATATATTACCCGTGTAATTAAATGAATAAAAAGTCTTTAAATACGTGCGCTTGTAGATGCTTCACGATGCTGAACCGAAGACCCAAAAATAAGAAAAAAATCTTTTAACTATTGCAAAGGACACTTAATAAGAAACTTAATAACAAAAAATTGTGATGTAATGTTTTTATAACGTCGAAAAAAATTCATAAAGATTAAGTTTGCGCGCTGGCGCCAACCGTCCGGGTTGAACTCGAAGACCCAAAATTTGTTTAAATTTTCTTTAACTATTCGAAAGGACACTTAATAAGAAACGTAATAACAAAAAAATGTGATGCAATTATTTTTTATAACGTCACAAAAATACATAAAGGTTACGTTTGCCCGCTGGTGCCCATCGTCCGGGTTCTACTCGAAGACCCAAAATTTGTTTAAATTTTCTTTAACTATTGCAAAAGACACTTAATAAGAAACGTACCTAATAATAACAAAATATATTGGTCACAGTCGTAAGACAAGGATGCATTCTTTTACCACTACTCTTTGTAACCGTTATGGATGAGATCATGACAAACGTCAACAAGGAAAAGGAAGGTGTAATTTGGGATTTAACTAATACAAAGAGGACTTGGAATATGCGGATGATGTGTGTCTATTAAGCCAAAGCAAAAAAGCAATGCAAGGAAACATAAACAACGTTATAGAAGAATCAAGAAAAAATGGCACAAAGTTAGAATCAACAAGAACTGGACCAAGCTGCTCAGTATAAATAGTACAGTAGCAAGAGAGGTGACACTCGAAGAAGAGGTGAAGGAGGTAGCTAGCTTTAAGTATGTATGTGGGTAGCAAATGAAAGAGGAAGCAGAGAGGAAGTGACAGAAAGGATACGCAAAGCACGAGGAAGTTTTTTTCCGGCCTATCACAATTATGGCGTGCAAGTAGTATAACTGTATATACCAAAGTAAGTGTTCAACTCAATGGTAAAATCGGTGTTGTTATATCTATATGGATGCTGTGAATCGTGGTGCATGACAAGTGACATTAAACGGAAACTCCAGATCTTCGTTAATCTATGTTTACGAAATATTTTACACATCTTGTGAGCACGAAGTTATGGAAGATTTGGAATAGAACAGGGCGGAGTGATATTACAAATGATGTCGAAAAACAAAAACAGGAGTGGATAGGACATACAATGCGGAAAAGTATCCATGACCCTTCTATAATTGCCTTAAAATGGAATCTTTCAATGTCAGAGGGGAGTAGGAAGACCGTGTGCAACCTGGAGAAGGACAGTGATGGAAGAAAGCGGGAAAACAATAGGTAGCGCAACTTCAAACCATAGCAGGGAATCGAACACACTGGAAGGGTTTAATATCGGCCCTACGTCCCACCCGGGAATAATGGGATTTATTATTTTTTTATTAGCTACATACTGGGTGCTAATCCGGCCGCTCGGTAATAATCATGGCAATGTGGTTTTTGCAAATTCTTATTCAACATTTAATTCGTCATTTTCTTTTTTATAGTACAATTTTGGTGGGAGAGAACATATACCATTCAGGTAGCGTTTTTAGTTTTGAAAAATTTTGTACTCTTATGTTTTGGCCCTAAAATAATTAGAGGAGCATTTGCTAATTGCTATTACCGAGCGGGCGGATCAGCACAGACCCGTGCGCAGGATTTGTCCATGGGAGGGGTTGGGTTGAGAACAGGGAAGACATCAAACGTTGATTGAATGATTTCAATCAACGCCTCAAACCAGTGGCGTAAATATTATTGTATTTCCGTATATTTCAACGGGTTATGGGGAGGGTTTGAACCCCCCCCCCCCCCTTGCGCACGGGCCTGGATCAGCACCCGCTATGATTCAGTATGACATCAATTTAAGTTATTTTAGGAATTTGTATCCTATTTTGTATAAGTAATGTTATATGCATATATAAATTAAGGTGCTGTTCTGTATCTACACTTTTTTTATACATGCCTATTTAAGATGTTAAAAACACACGCACGTTTTTAGTTTATTATTTGAGACAAGCAATTGTTACATACATCGAACTCAGATACTTGACCATAAATATTTTTTTTGTATTCAGTCTCCAAAGTAACCATTTTGAGGACTGAAAACAATCCGCAAAATACATCTTTAAAGGACAAGTACGCTAAAGTCACTATGACAACCTTAATGCTGGATTATCATTCGTTTTGACGTATTTACGATATCTTTATTTTGACTTTTTACGAATTTACTTGTTGTTGCTATAACAACTATGTCAAAGCTAAATATGACGTTTACAACTGTTCTGTACGTACCAAATTAAATTTTTATGAAATTAATTTGATAATTTAGAGAATTCATGCAAAAAAATATTGTATGCATCACGTACGCAAAACGTTTTAGTGGATTCGTCTAAGTTTTCGGACTCGGCTTCGCCTCGTCCGACAAACTCGACTCATCCACTAAAACATCATTTTCCGTACTTGATACATAAATATCTATTGATGTAAAACTAAAGCATGTCACTAGATAATCCAACATTTTATTTATAGTTTGATGTATTTTTCAGTTTCGCATTTTAGCTCGCAGTCAAAATTAATCTCTAAGGAAAAAATTCCAGATAGGATGTCCATTGGTGGAGGGGTGTATTTTTGGGTTATAATGAAGGTACAAAAATCCCAGCCCCTTACCCTGTTCGCTACGAAAATTATAGTGCAAAAAATAGGTTTTTTTTCAATAACTCAAAAAAGATCTCTGTTAAGGGAAAAGGCGAAGACGGGAAAGTTGTAGAGAATGTCATTTTACGCAAAAAAGGTCCTTACAAAAATTTTGTACGAGCACTTGCACTCGAGCTAATTTTTAAAATTTATTATCGTTTGTTGAATGTAGTTAAAATAAAGTAAAAAATTCATATCTGTGTCAATATTGATCGTACAAAAAAATAAAAAAAATTGTTCGTAATTAAATTGTCTACAACTTTCATTTGAATCCTTTTCCGATCCTACGCGCCGTTTTCGAGTTATTGACAAAAAAGCACGACGCGTTCGAGACTTTCTCATTAAAAAAAAAATAGCCCTTGCTTTGCTTTAAAAAATCTAGCTCGAGTACAAGTGCTCGTATCTTTTGACATGTGAGATCAATATTTGTAAGTATTATAAATTCGTAAAATAAATAAACTAAACTAAACTAAACTAAACAAATTTTTTGTAACGACTTTTTTGCGTAAAATTATATTCTCTACAACTTTTTTGTCTTCACTTTTTCCCCTAAAAGTGTTCTTCTTTGAGTTAAACCTATTTTTTGCACCTTCAAACCCAATTTTCGTAGCGAACACGATACGGGGATGGGCTTTTTGTACCTTAAATTATAACTCAAAAATACACCCCTCCACCAACGAACAGCATATTTGTAATTTTTTCCTTTTAGAGAAAATATTTACTTATTTGGCTGTACTATTTATGTAAAAATTGCATTAATTATAATGGCAATGACCTGTGTCGAGATCGTACCTACCTATGATGTAAGAGCGAAAGGGTGGTACGTGAAATATAGAGATGGATTCTATTCACCTTGTGAAAGCGCCGACGGTTCTGAAGTGAGTAAAAAGTTCGATGTTTTACTTTTAATTACATATTTAGTTTAATATTACAGATAAAATTATAATTCTAAGTGTAACGTAAAGATAAGGGATTAGAGAAACTTTTTTTAAGAGTAAAATTTTTTGATTTAAGCGTTACTTTATTAGATAATTCGATGTAGAGGCAAAAGTTGGTCAAAATTTGTCCAATTTTTACGGACCCTGAACTGAGATAATCGCGTTTAAAGTTTCATTCTTCCGTAAGGCCCAATGTAATTAGCAACGTTTAGCAATTATTTATAACTTTCACTGTACAAAGAAAATTGTGATCTATATACGAAAAAATTCTATGTTTTTTCTTCTTTCCGTACATGTGCTTAACTAGTTTTTCGTGTTTTGTGCCCTAATGAATGGACCGATTTTGAACGGCCTTGACATTTAGAATCAGTATGTCATGACCTTTCATTTTTTTGTGAATTTGAGCTTGTCACACCAAAACCCCCACGGAAGTAATAATTTATGTGACTGAACACTCTATTAAAGTAAGTACGGAGTCCGGCTTCATTATGTAGTCGACGACGATACAGCACCGACTGAGAACAGCGCCGTCCCCTTATTCAAGAAACCGTTTCCATACTAAAAAAATTCTGTTTCCAATTCGTTTGAATTGGGACAACCAAATCCTCATAAGCGTGAGCCATCTGTATTACTTATCTGTGATACTACTGTCGCTTGTTATGTAGTGATGCAATTATACAATTTTGCTGAATCAGACACGTTTCTGAAAACGACCTTCAATTAAGGTTTCATTTGGTTTAATTAATTGTAGCATGTATTAATCATATATACTGTGATGGAGTTTTTGTTTTAGTTGTTATAAATAAATGTAACTCAATATGTTGTAATAAACATAATTTAGCTAAACGTTGATTATACTTCTTCATCCATACCGCTGCACCTGTTATTACATCAACAGGTATTTTATAAAACGTAAAGCAAGTGTTGGACAAAATCTATTAAATATTATTAATTATTATTATTAGTTTATTTGTCACATTACAAGTTTTCAAATATTTCAATAATTAACGTCCTGTTGACTCCAAATGTGCTACGTGGTTCTGTTCTTTATGGATGTTGTCACGTATGTATCTAAATATTTATCAAATCTTTCATAGGTAACAACACTAATATTAAAAAAATCTTACAAATAATGTTGAATTTATGGTAAGAACTCATCACAAGATTTTGATACAATTAAAGGAATGTTAGTCGAGCCTCTGTCGTACAATTTAACATGTTATTAGTGTTGATAGTAATAGTTTCTTATGACTATGAAGAATTAAGCAATAGCCAAAAGTTTGGGATCAAATTGAAAAGCGCCTTTTAACAATTGTTTTTGGTTGTAAAAAATTTTACCAGCATATCTACAGTAAACTACGAGTGGTGGTAGAAAATCATCATAAACCTTTACAAAGCATTTTTCAAAGAACTTTACATGATGCACCACTTTGATTACAAAGATTAGGTATGGTTTGAATGCAACCATAGATTTACTAGTTAAATACAAAACTGGTGAAGAGATTCTTGTGAGAGATTTGCTTTCACGAAACTTTTTTAGTCATGGTAGTACTATATTAACTAATATTATATTAAAAGACAGGTTGAAGTACATGTTTGTCTTATTTGTGAGATTTTATCTTTTTCTTCTAATAAAGTTGAGTTATTTCAAGATGAAACTGAGTCTGATAATACTTAATAATTAGTAATGCAATATATAACATACCTAGTTAGCCAAAAAAGGAGTCTTTGCCCACAGGTTTAAAGTTTTATCGTTCAATTAAAGATGAACCGTTTGTGGCTTACTTTTTAAAAATAGTGATGTTATCGTTCCTACGAATTTGAGAAAGATGATTGCAATTTATTCGTTATAATCACTTATAATTAAGAAAAGCAGTTAGAATTTAAACATTATCATGATTTAAAGAGAAAAGATAATTTACTTGATTATAACACCAGAGAAATTGTTTATGTAAGTAATAACGTTCATAACATGGTACCAGCTATAGCTTACGGACAAAGTACTAAACTAAGATCGCACTTGGTCGTCTGAACTTTGCACAACAACATGCAGTGTTCCAAGGATAATTTACATCCCCGTAAAATAAAGGTTTTGACGAAAATTAAACGGTCCTTAAGTTTGAAAAGACGAAAAAAAAACTTGAAACTAATCTAATTAAAAAATCTAGGGGGTTGAAATCTAGAAATCTAGACGGCCATTACTTGATTTTTTAGCTTATGTAAGTAATGAAAAGCTCTTCAACCTTAAGGACCATTTAACCGCTCGTCTTATTATAAAATTTGTGGATGGTGTACTAAAACACAGAGTTAAAGTTAAAAAAATTATTGTTGCACAAAAATTGGTCTTCCTTGATATAAAACTCGATGCGTTTTTGGACTTTTATGAACACGTTTATTTTGTCGAGTTTTACGGTGATACCAATTTTCCTTGGGGAATCGTGTATAAAGTCGGATTCACCGGTTTTTAGGTATGACTCATCGCTACAAATCGTATGCATCAATGCAGACGCTCCGTATGTCGTAACTAATAAATAATTCCTACTGTCAATTTTTGTGTAATCTGTCAATCCAGTTCGATCAGCTGTTTCGACGCACGGACGTACGTTTCATTGCTTGCACATAAAATAAACGGAACGACATACGTTTCTCAATTGCATTTTACTGATACTTTTATTTACAGAAACAGAAAACTACGTCACGTCGATTATCATACTTTACTGCAATGAGTCATACCTAAAACCCGGTGAATCCGACTATATAACAGTTCACTAAATACATATTTTTCTGCGGATCATGGTTTAGAACTAATTCCTAGCATAATGGTACGTGTTCTTAAATTTTAGATAATACTATACGATTTTACATGTTTCAAAAGGAGTTCCTTCTGAATATAATAACAGGTCTCGTCGTGTTTTCAAGAAAACCTAATTACCTTAGTGATTATGTTATAAACAATTGCTTCCTAATTAAAAAGAATGTAGTAGGAAGGAGATAGTCAGTTATTATGGTAGGTGGTGAGAATTGTCATTCTATTAAACAGTGGACTTAATAAATAATTATTTACCTTGTTAATTGTTAATATATTGCAATAGCTGAAAACGCGAATATTGAGACATCCACACCGATCCACACAAATAAATTTTAATTTATTTCAGACGGAGGAGAAAAAGAGAAAATCTCTGGTCATGCTTATTTTTCCCCCTTTTAAAAGAACGAATACATTGACCGTATTATATTGTATTCACAGTTTTAGGGAAAATTTGATCAAACCTCCGAAGTGTGAAAATGATGCCGTTTTATCTATCATGGAAGCCACACTTCCCCCAGAAATCCGAGGAATTAACCACCATTGGAAATCAATGCCTTTTTACATAGAAATACTCAGGAAATAGTTCGAATTACTAAGAAATACTTAGAAGTATTAGAAATACCTGGAAGTAAATTAGAAATATCTGGAAGTATCGAGGAAGTACTTGGAATTACCTAAGCAGTAATTAGAAATACATGACCAAATTTTGTGGCAGTAATTTGAATGGGGATAGCATTATCTCAGTCACGCGTTGCGCAATATGCAACATCCTTAAAATATCTTTTACTTTATTCTGGCTTTAATAACTTTATATCATTGTATGCATCCATATTATAAACGTGAGTTGATTCATGTTAGTTAGTTCGTTCGTTCGTCTCCACGATAACTTGACTTCTGGACTACCTTGGACGTCGAGGTATGTCTTAAAACGTTCCTAATTTTCAAACTTAATTTAAGTTCGAAGATGGTACAAATCTGACGACCTTTGACCTCCTACTTATGACATTACCGTAAGGCCGGGCACAAAGTTAGGCCGGGCGCAAAATGAGACGCAGCTTGGTGAGGCGACGCAGCGTGAGTCACGGTGAGTTTTTCTAAACCTAAATAAAAATAGTCAATGCGCATATTACTTCGCAGCGTGGTGTGGCGCAGTTTTGGCTTAACGTGATCCTGCGAAACGCAGTGTAGTTGCCGCAGTTTTCGTTCTAAAATCACCGTGAGTGTTAAGAAAGATGAAAGGGAAACTGATTGAGGCCGTTCGGATTCGACAAGTTTTGCACAAGATGAGATATGAGGACAAAATAATTGGTAAACTTTTCATCACGAAATTCTTTAGTTAACTTTAGTTGACTTTTTATTATCCGGTCTGGTAGATACAAGATACTATTTCGGACTCGAACTCGTCTTCTGAATCAGATTCAGAACTAAAGTCAATCGTAAGGGCAAGAGGGCAGTAACGGCTGCCATTTTTCAGTGCTCTGGTGTAGCCGACTACCACAGATAAGTTACCTGTGCTACTACGAAGTGAAAACTGCTACTGTATTTGTGCGGTAATTGCGTTCGCAGTAGTCTCTCGTGACTCACTTGCCGTGACTAACGCTGCATCACCTCACCAAGCTGCGTATCATTTTGCGCCCGGCCTTAGGCCGGGCGCAAAATGAGACGCAGCTTGGTGAGGTGGCGCAGCGTGAGTTACGGTGAGTTTTTGTGAACCTAAATAAAAATAGTCAATGCGCATATTACTTCGCAGCGTGACGTGACGCAGTTTTGGCTTAACGTGATCCTGCGGAACGCAGTGTAGTTGCCGCAGTTTTCGTTCTAAATATCACGGTGAGTATTAAGAAACATGGAAGAAAAACTAATTAAGGCCGTTCGGATTCGACCAGTTTCGTACGGGACGAGTCATGTAGACTACATGAGGACAAAATAATTGCCCCAAAATAATTGGTGAACTTTCGTCGTGAAATTCTTTAGTAAATTCTCCATGAGTTTTTCTTCTTTTCATGTACAAGCTTCTCCCTGACCTTTTATTAGCCCTCTGGGAGATACATAAGATACTATTTCGGACTCTAATCTTCTTCTGAATCAGATTCAGAACTATATTCAATCGTAAGTGCAGTAACGGCTGCCATTTTTCAGTACTATGGTGTAACCTTCTGCGAAGTGAAAACTGCTATCGTGTTTGCGCGGTAACCGCGTTCGCAATTGTCTCCCGTGACTCACTTGCCGCGACTCACGCTGCGTCACCTCACCAAGCTGCGTCTCATTTTGCGCCCGGCCTTAGACGCAGCTTGGTGAGGTGACGCAGCGTGAGTCACGATAAGTGATTCATGGGAGACAACTGCGAATGCGGTTACCGCGCAAATACGATAGCAGTTTTCACTTCGCAGTAGGCTACACCGCAGTACTGAAAAATGGCAGCCGTTACTGCACTTACGATTGACTTCAGAAGACGAGTTCGAATATGAAATGGTATCTTGTAACTCCCAGGCGGCTAATAAAAATTCAGGGAGAAGCTTGTACATGAAGAGAAGAAAAACTCATAGAGAAATTGGTTTCTAAAGAATTTCGTGACAAAAGTTCACCAATTGTTTTCGGTTTTCGGTTAAGTATAGGTAATTAAATTGGTAAATTGAATTTTTTTCTAAAACTACGATATACTATCACAAACTTTGAAGGTGCAGAAAAAGTAGAAAGTTTTTGGAATTTTTGAAAATAAACTTGAACTTTTTGTAATTACCGAGGGTGATAGAAATGTAATAATGCCTATTCAAAACGAAGCGCAGAAAATAACTACAGAAAAAGAGAAGGCTTGGAAAAAGATCGGAATGAAGAGCAAAACATTCAGCAAAAGTCTCCAATTGTCAGTGAGATTACTAACCAAATTCGAGACGAAAAGAGTTCCATCGAAAATGAAATAAAAAGGGGTCATAAAAAATGTTTAGCGTAAAAGTGTGAAAGAATTCCTAAAAAATCTACGCACTGACCCAGATGTTACAAAAGCAAGAGCTGCTTTAAATACCCAAATTTGAAAAGATTAATATTAAACCTGCTCACTATCAACCAAATTTATTTATTTATTTATTTAACTTTATTTCCATAGCAAATCATACTATCCATTGAAAACAGAACAAAAAGAAAAAGAGAGGAAAAAAGCTCATACTATCTAAAAATAAGAACGAAAAGAAGAAATGAAAAAGAAGATTAAATCGATAATAATCAAGATTGGTCAGACAGTGAAAATGAAAGTGTCGATATCGCGGAAGAAGATCTGGATGAAGATGTTCAGAAAGAGCTGTCGCTTCTTCAACAACACGATTCGCTTAATATTAAAGACTAGAACAAAGGTTGCCCTTCAATATGTCTAAAAAATAATCACAAAATGGTATAGTTCAAAAGTCAACAGTTATATGGTGATGACTCCGATAAAAAAGGACGTTTATCCAGAGATAGACTATTTCTAGGAAATGAGATAAAAACCAGCAGAAAGTCTACATTCAAAACACTTATTATTTATTATTCAAAAAGAGTCATGCTGCGCGGTTTATTACAGTATCCACTAGTTTACATGCAAAAGGTAATAAAGAAAAAATTGAAAATGAAGTTTCTGAAAGAAGAATTTGGTAAATTAACATGACCGAAGCCGGAGGATGTAGCTTTTGTAGAAGAGAGATTTATATTTTATCGACCAATAACTTTAGATGATTCTGGCCCCTTTACTCTCACATGGAACCAACTGGTTCAAATTAACAAGTTCTACAAACAAACAAAAACCAATTGAAACATTGATTGAACATTATTATTACTTTATGTTAGTTTGTTTTAAATAAATGCTTCATTAAGTAATTTTGTTTTTTTTTTCAAAAAATATAGTAATATAAGGAAATACATGGAAGTACATAGAAATACACGGAAATATATGGAAATACTCGGAAATACACTGTGTCCAAGATAAGTGGGGATTTCGGAAACGGCAAGAGATCGAGTTTCGGTTAAATAAGAGAAAAGTTGGGCATTTTGGACACCTTTAAACTGACGAAATTCCTACCCGTTCCGAAGTTGTGCGACAAAAAGCGAATTTTGACGATTTCGTTTTTGACAAATTGTTACATTGTGGTTGATGTTAAATAAAAAGTAATAGAACCTTCTACAGGTATGTACGTTTTAACGATCTTTAACATGGTATGAAGCAAATTGGAATCCGACGTTTCGTTATCGAGTAACCAACATCAACTTTCTTTTTTTAAAATACGGTCCTGATTTGTTTATACATAATATTAGAAGAGTTTTTTATTTTGCATTCAAGCATGTATCACATCTTACGGTTTAATTGCGATTTGATATTTATTTTACGATTTTACTTAAATTTACTAGAAACTACTATGGAAGGCGCTCTTGATAATTTACCCTAAGCCGAAGTACGCGATTGTTGGTTTCAGCAGGATGGTGCACTTGCACACAATTCACGGGTGGTTAAGGATTACCTTTCAAATGGGTTTGCCGAAACAGTTTTAAGCACCAATTCTCAAACACCAAGGCCAGCTTGTTCTTCCGATATAACCCCTCTTGATTTTTTTCTTTGGGGGTACATAAGAAATTATGTTTACATAGATATCTTTGGAATAAAAAAAGAACTCCGAAGGTTTGTACTTAACTCATTCCAAACTGTGTAACACCTGCAATGTTAAAGAATGCTTTGGATTTTACAGTTAGAAGATGCTATTTATGATAGGAGAACGAAGGAGGGCTTTTCGAGCATTTATTATAATTTTTTTAAATTATTGGTGCGTGTCATGTTTTAATGTTCCTTTCATCAAATGTTATCTGTCCATTTACGTGTTGTTGATTGATTGTAATAATTTGATTATAAAATTTGTATTCAAAATTGAAAAATTCTGTGTCATTTTATTAATTTGATGAGGAAAGCACTGTTAGCAATAGTCCATTTAAGAATAAAATTCAGTTAGAATGTTATGAGGAGGGATACACGTTTGTACTTAGATTTTTTCCGATAATTATCAAATAAGTTTAAATATCGCAATTAAACCATAAGTGTGATACATGCTTGAATGTAGAATAAAAATCTCTTCAATTATTATGTATAAACAAATCAGGACCGTGTTTAAAAAAACAAAGTTGATGATGGTTACTCAAAAACGAAACGTCGCCATGTTAAGGAACATTAAAAAGTATCTGTAGAAGGTGCCTTTATTTTTCATTTGACATCGACTACAAAGTAACAATTTGACATAAACGAAATCCTGAAAATTCTCTTTTTGTCCGAAATCCCCATAGTGACCCTCCTTATCTTGGACACAGTGTATCTGAAAATTTTGGAGAACTAGTATTTCCAAAAGCGGAAATCACTGCACATTTTCGGAAGGGTGGTATTCCCCTCGCAGAAATCCTAGTTTATACATCTATTTGGTTTTCAATTTCACTAGTTATAGTGGTATAAATGGAGGTTTGAGAGCAAGTTTCTTCCAGTCACTAGAAATTAAGTTAATTCTGGTTGTACTTCCCACACTGTTGCCTTTCGTGTTTCGAATTTACATATGTTTTTTAGACCACTAAGTTACTTCACCTACACACCTTTAGCAGTATATAGTGTGCCACTTTCACCACACATTTTTCACCTCTTACAGTAGGAGGTGATGATAAGTTGCAATTGAAATAAATCAATGTAAGTAGCTCTAAATAAATATCAGCACAATTAACTGGAAATTAGCAAGAAGCAATATTTCACAGTTTAGTATATGAACGATGAAAATTAAGTCTGACTAATTACAAAATTACCATGTCGAAGAGACGTAGAATATATAGCACTATCAATTACCAATCTTTTGAACCTCTGATGATAGCGGCATTACTTTCTTTATTAGAAAACTAAAACATCCGTGTGTGGCCAAAGTGCAATTATTTGTACTTTATTACATTATTGCCACAGTGAAGATGAAAATTACCATTATCACTTCCTGATTAATTTTTTCATAAATAACAATAAATCCTACAACGTTAAAATTACACGCAATAATTTACGTACCTACTCCAAAAAAAATAACAATATAACCGTGCATTCTATTAATTATTCAGAAGACGATGTATACACGCTGCATTATATAACCGTATAAAAATTACTAACATCACCATAGATGTGCATAAATAATAATTTAATTGTATCCTAGTGCTTCCAATATTTTATATAATTAAAAAAATCTTGTAAGGTAGATGCTGAGAATTAGCTTTTTTCAGCGTTTTTTTTTTATTTTAGCAAATCTTATACGCGCTATGTGTGCAGATGGTGAAAAATGGGCATGGTGTATAGCTATTTAAGTGGTAGATTAGAATAGATGGGCACCGGTTATTATTTATGCACACGATTATTATTTATTATGTGAAAGGTCCTTTTAAAAGCTTCATATACTTGCGTGACCTCTAGAACTGGCAGACAGAAAAGTGCTCTTATGTAAAAGCATCTTTATCGCAGTTTATCTTCGTAGTGGTACGTGCGTATCTAACACCAGCCAGCCTATAAATTAGTAGCTATAACGCCATGTATTCATTTTGATGCCGTTTTTTAATCGCCTTAATAAAGCGTATAATCGACACAGATACCGAGTAAATTTTATTATGTATATTATAAATGGGGATCGTGAGAGTAAACGCTTAGCATACCGTTTGAAAATTTACGACAAAAAATTAAGAAGCGCAATAATTATGTTGATTAAATATGTAGATTTGGAAGAGATGAGGGGGGCGGGGGGGGGGGGGGGGGGGAGATTGATTCCCGCTGAATTTAATCGTACAATGTGATTGCCTCCAAGACGTAAAGCCTTCAAGCTGCTTAACATCACAATGTTACCTGTCAGAAGCTGTCAAACGCTCCTTTTAATTTAATATTACCATATAGTGTACGTGTTATAAAAACGTATCGTAAACGAAATCCGTTATTATCTCATGATAATTAAACGTAGTAATAAAGCTGCTGTTACGATCTTGTACTTTTTTGCTTACTACTATTTGACTAATTAATTGTTTAACCTTTTTGCAAAAACGAAAGTCTGAGAACAAATTTTACTTTAATTTACCTTAAATAAATGTTAGTGTAGATTACCTTTTTGATAAATTTTATAATCGCATAGGTGATGGGCTGTCAAATTATAAACTTATAATTCTTATGGGAAAATTATGACATAGATGGGTATTAAAGCTAATTATTACATTTTATGGGTCATGCAAAATTAAACTTCAATTTAGATATGTTGATCGCCATCCTTTACGGAAGTTATATAAAAGATATTAGGCTTATAGTTTTTGAACAAAAAACTTCGACTTTTCTAGAAATGTGAGTAGAGAACCCAACAGATATTAAAGAATTAAAATGTAATGTGTGTTGATGTGCCTGAAGATTTAAAAACTTTCATTACCATCACACTGTCCGTAGAAGCTTCATGACTGTATTTCTGTTTACAGAACCTTAATGAGTTTTGATTGGTACTTTTGCTAATATGATAATTAATTAAAATTAACTTAATTGCTTAAGCAATTTAATGCCATAACGTTCACTAAATTTTGTCTATATATTGTGAAAGTTGGGCCAACCGTCACACCAACACTAAAATTCTCAGGTGAGCCCTCTGTGTAATAATTTGATTTTTTGTAACGCGGAAATTGAAACGAAAGTAGGTATAGTTAATTAGTTAATTGGATAATTAATTAATGTGAAGTTGAAGGAAATTTTGTGAATTTTAAGATGTGAGAAATTTGACATAAGTGAAAGAATAAACATTCTATTATGTCGTTCCTAATAAAAATGTTTACTTAACGCACTGACAAATAGTATCTACCTAAATTAATTTGTCACGCTAAATTCTTATTTGTTAGTAATCAAATTTCCCTAACGATAATTTAATATGGACCTCTTTCTCAAATTGAGTAATTCTATAAGTTGCACTTGTTTCAATGTGTATCAATAATATAGTGTAGTAGCAATAGATAGCTAATATGTTAACACAGAAAACCCCTTAAACAGCTGAATAATTTGGATAATAATATTCTTCATACTCTTGAGGCCCGGTTGCAACACCACCACCTCCATTTATATTTTAAGTGACACTTGAAATGTTTAAACCTTACTTTTTCATTGCACCAAAATTTAAGGTACAGTTTAACTTGTTAAGCTGAGCTTTATTTTAAGCCAAACAAAACATAAGTTTAAGCTCGCAACTTCACCTATAATCATATTTCCTCAAAATTGATTTTATATAGCGTATGTAGTTTTTCTTTACAAAAGATGGATATATTTGAAAATGATATAATAGAAGATGACTTAGATGCTCTAGAGGTAATTGAAGTTGGAATTCCCAGAACGATATACCAAAGAAGCAATCATTTTGATCAATTGTCGGAGTGGGATTTTTTTAGAAGATTTCGTCTACAAAAGGAGACTGTTTTGAATGTGCTAGCACAAATAGAGCATGAATTGGAGTTTCCATATGATAGGTATAATTGCTATAATACATTATATTTTATATAAACTGTATATAACCACCTAGGAATAATAGTGTGTCTCCAATAAATCAGTTATTGATAGCATTAAGATTCTACGCCACTGGTACCCATTTATTATGTATATCTGATTTTGCTGGGGCGCATTCTTCAACATTTTCAAGAATCGTCCATAGAGTTTCAAGAGCCATAGCTTCATTGACACAGCGATACATAAAGCTTCCATCTACCAGAGCCGAAATTCTTGATAGCCAAAGAATATTTTATGAAATAGCTCAATTTCCACAAGTTATTGGTGCCGTAGATGGTACCCATATTCGCATTCAATCACCAGGTAACAATTTTGAAATATTTACTCCTCATTACAGGGCACTCTCAATTAATAAATATTTGTTATTAACAGGTGGAAAAGATTCAGAAACATTTCGAAACAGAAAAAGTTATTTCTCCTTAAATGTGCAAGGAATTTCCGATGCTTCAATGAAATTTATTGATATTGTTGTTCGATGGCCAGGATCATCACATGATGCTACAATTTTCAATTCGTCAAGAGTTCGTGCAAAACTGGAGCAACAAAATATTTATAGTGGTGTATTGTTAGGTAAGCCTATCAGTGCTTAGGAAATATTTCATTCATGGACTTTTTCTTCAAGGTGATAGTGCCTACCCTTTACGGAGATATTTACTTACTCCATTATTACAAACAAATAATGCTGCTGAACAACTTTATAACGAAAACCATATAAGAACAAGAGGCAGAGTAGAAAAGTTATTCGGTATTTGGAAACGAAGATCCCCAGTGCTAGCATATGGGGGCAGATTAAAGTTAAATAATACTTTAACTGTAATAGTGGCTACAGCAGTATTACATAACATTGCTCGAAATATGGGCGAAGAACTACCACCATGCGGGGACAATGAAGAGCAATTAAACAATAATGTAAACCAGGGAAATTTAAATATTAACTATAACTGTAGGATGACGGAAGAAATACATTACGGCTAACAATTTTGTTATTTATTTATTATGTTATAATCTTTATGACGTTTCGCCCATCGTAGTGGGCTAATTATGATTTCAAACCGTCACTTTTATATGAATAAGCCCACCACGATGGGCGAAACGTCATAAAGATTATAACATAATAAATAAATAACAAAATTGTTAGCCGTAATATATTTATTCCATCATCCTACAATAAAGTACCCCTATGGCTAAATTTCAAATTAAAACAAATCATTAACAATAACGACAATCAGAATATGGGTAGTTTTAGGTTACGTTATATTGAATATTTTAGAAAGTTATAAATTAAACTGTAGCACACATTGTATTTTTTAAAAACCAATATATTGTATTGTCATAATGTTACAATTGTTTTCTTAGTACCCACTTCAATTTGAAGTACTTTTAACTGCTTTTCTAATAACAAATATTCTAATTTTAATGCTCTTTCTTTTTCTAGAAACTCTTGTTCATGCTTCACAGCTTCTAAATTTATCTTGGCCATTTCTAATTTAATTTCAGCCAAGTTAGAATATTGCTCAGATAACTGGGATGAAGTAATTGTGGATGCAAGTGGTCGACGACGCATGGTGTTTCGATTTTTATTGGAATGTGCTAGTGTCGGCGTAATTTTTCTTTTTAGGTTACCTGCTTTATAATCTCCCCAGTCTACTTACGAACTCTAAAATATATATAGTTAATTGAAATATAAAGTATATGACGTGCTACAAATTATATACTTACCTGTGGATGTGGTTCATTAAATGTACCATCAATTTCGTTAAGCGCTGAAGGTTCGCCTTCTTCATCAAACACTTCCAACACAATGTCATCATTATCTGTATCAAATTCATAAACGAGGCCTTTAATGGATTTTTCATTCATACTAGATAACAATAGGTCTTTATTTGGGTCATGTGTCACATCAATTTGTCCACCACCAATTTTAATAACTTCCATTCTTTCATTTGCTACCGTTTTCCTGGCCTGCTTCTTCATGTTATCAAAACATTTTCTTAACGAATCTCTTGAGCGGTTACTTGTAGTAGCCGAATTAAAGGTTTTCGTAACGTTTTCCCAAGCTGTATCTTTCTCCTTCCATGTTACAGCGTCTGTTTTTTTTATTTTCAATGATAGATCTAAACCATCTACGACCGAAATCAATAAATGTTTCTCGTCCTTTGTGTAATTGCTTCCTCGCGAACGTTTTCCGTCTTCCATTACAATGGTCTGTGGCTAATACAAAACTAAAACTACACTATTTACCTACAGTCAAATAATTATTATAAACGAACTGTCGATATCGATTTAAAGAAACTAGAATTCACAATATTTACATTCAATAACAACAATTATCTATACACAACAACAAACGATTTGTGAAAGTAACCATAAAATAAATTGAATTTACAAACAAACTACCATAAAATAAAACCCTATGGAAACTACACTACCCTAATGGAATCACAAAATTTCCTAGATTTTTGCAATGTTGTCAAATTTATGTATGGCTTAATAAAGTAAAGCTTAAATGTCATTGGTGCAATGCCAGCAATGTTTAAACTTCCCTTATTTTTAAACTGCGCTTGGTTAAGCTTTACAAATATTATTCTGAGGTGGTGCAACCGGGCCTGAGTCCTTGGCACAGAGGAACAGTTCATAAGGGTTTTAGTCTTATACATAGTACAATGGTTTTGAAAATTTATGTTGGTTAAAGGTATCTTTAACATAGAATTGTACAGCAATAGGTTCTTCATTTAGAATAATTTTGAGTATCCAGAAGGTATCAAATTGTCTTCTGTCCACAGTAATTTTTAAGGTAAGTACATCTAAATAAGAAATTCTGGCATGTATTGCCACGAGACTTCCCTCGTATTAACACTTTTTTTCAAAAAATAAGTATAGCAACACAATGTATATTGCTGAATTCAGAAAAAATACTCTTAAAGTATATAGAAAATTGCAACTTTATCTTATAAAAAAAACGAGTGCCACCATTTTAGCTTATACCGGAAGTGACGTCATCAAAGTTAATATCCGAATTTTCGTCCTTGGCTCGAATGCAGTCGATTGGCGAAAGCCGCATTTCGATAACTTTAATAGTTTCTGAGTATAGAGCGTTGCAGTCATTTTTTAAACACTTTTTCCAACAAATAATTGTAACGCAATATACACATTGCTGAATTCAGAAAAAAATACTCTTTTAAACTACCTTAAAAAACTGCAACTTTATCTTATAACAAAAAGAGTGCCGCCGTTTTAACTTATACCGGAAGTGACGTCATCAAAGGTAATATCAGCATTTTCGTCCTTCGATTGGCGAAAACCGCATTTCGATAACTTTAATAGTTTCTGAGTTTAGAGCGTTACAAGGAAATGTGTACGGACAGACTACAGACGAATTTTTTTTCACTTTTTGAATCTACGTATTCAGAAACGCAAAGATATGGAAAAATTTGCATAGGTCAATTTTTTTGGAGCACTAATACAATACTTCCTTTTTACTTCGTACTCGGCAACTAAAAAGTGGGTTACTGTGGCCACTATGCTAATGCAGACAGTGTCCCTATCATTTCTCTTCCATCGCCTTGCTTTCTTCGCGCTTTTATTCATTGTTTTATTCCACATCAATTCGAAGTTTTCACCACACCAAAGACGTAAAATTTTCAACTAAACTTGGCGATAAAAAGGTTTCACCCAAAAAACCATGGGGTCCTCAACAGTTACATTCTTTTTGCGGTTCAAATTTTGTTGACAAGAGGATCTATTAATAAGAAAACGTGTTTTTATGTCGATTATCTATTAACTTATCAATCATTATGTAAATGCAATTTTAAATTGTTTAAATAAAAACGATTGTTTATAAATATATTAATTATCTCAAATGGCCACCAATCTCTTACAATTGCTATTTTAAGTAACATTATGTACTTAAAAGAGCAAAGAGAATCACTGAAATAAGTGGCATTGTGTAGTAGTTTCATTTGCAGAGATAAGCGCAAGTAGCTGATTTTCCATCATGGGTAGTCCTAGTCTCACACAAAGGGGGTCCAATATTAAATAATAATAATCACATTCGGCCTTCCCTTATAACTTCTTTAATTAAACATGAAAGGATGAAGATTAAATTGACGAATACTTGTTCTGCGACCTGTTTCAGGAAGCGTACTTCTCCCATTATCAAGCAAAAATCAACAAGATTGACGTCAATGGATCCATTTACAGTGAGGTGATGACTTCAGAAGCAGAAAGGGGTCACAAACATTAAAATGATGAAATAATAGGAAAATCAGTTACTTTACTGATGTATCAACTATACTGATTTTCCTATTATTTCATCAATCCAAACGGGTGCCGCATTTGGTTACAGCAGAACAAAAACAACAACGAATTGATGATTCAGAGCGCTGTTTGGGCATGTTCAAATGGCATAATCCTGAGTTTTTGTGTCGATACATTACAATGGATGAAACATGGCTCCACCATCTCATTCCAGAATCAAAGTAGAGCAGCAGGTGAAAGCCGTTCGAAGCGACCAAAAACGCAACAATCAGCCGGCAAGGTTATGGCTTCCGTATTTTGGGATGCACGAAGTATAATTTTTATGAACTACCTTGAACACGTAAAAACAATCAACAGCGACTATTATATTGCGTTATTGGAGTGTTTGAAGACCGAAATAATCAAAAAGGGTTAAGAAAAAATGGAGTGTCATTTTCAGTTCTTCAACTATTCAACACTATACAAAATGTGAATGTATACTATACGAGGATGATTTGACAGAACCTGAAACACGACTGCTTATGCGTAGTTGCGTTTTTTTTTACGTTTAGTTTACAAACTAAGGCTACGGTTTAAAGAAGAGACGCAAATGCAGAATCCTAAACTAAATAAAATCATTATTTGTGATGCTATTCAATATTTCTTTTTTAAAAGGAGGAGCACAATTGAAATTTTGACTGATACGCAGCAAACATTCGACGACCATGCTCTTCCGAAAGCGAGAGTCTGCCGCTGGGGCAAACGTTTTAAACCTTGTGATATGAGTATGGAAGGTGATAAAGCGAGAGTCTGCCGCTGGGGCAAACGTTTTAAACCTAGTGATATGAGTATGGAAGGTGATAAACATCTTTGACCATCAAGAACTTCAAAACACTTGATCAAGTGTCCTGAATGATTGAATGTTGAGAAGAAAACTAGTATGATCGTAAATATTTCAAAAAAACGGGTACAACACATATTTCACGTTGAATTAGGCATTTCCAAGCTGTCAGCAAGGTGTGCGCGCGATTATTGAATTCTGACCAAAAATGTGAACAAGCGCGATTGACAATTTGAACCTTTTTGATAAAACACCAAGTCGGCCGTTTGCGTCATTTTATTACTGTTAACTAAACATGGCATCATTGTTATACTCTCGAATCAAAATGACCTTCTCAACAGTAGAAACGTCGTGGCAATCTTCCTCCAAAAAAAGGATGTTTGGGATGCGATATTAACCATATTACAACTGACCAAACTACCAACTGTACATATTATGCTTCTTTTTGGCCAAATTAAACGCAGAAGTTACTGATAAAATACCCGTAATGGCTCAGAAAAATGTGCTCTTCCATCACGATAATGTGGCTTTTCATTGTTCAGGAGAAATGGGATGAACTACAATTCGAGGTTGTGACCCACGCGCCCTATACGCCACATCTAGCATAATCTGATTTTCAACTGTTACGAAAGGTGAAGCTTTTCTTTACCGAAAAGAAATTTAAGTCGGACGAGGAAGTGCTGCAACGGAGCAATCTGATTATAACATCACTTCAGCATCGCTGCTCCAAGGTCGTTAATATTGAAGCGGAATATGTTGAAATATAAAAATAAAATAATATTGAGATAGTCATATTGTTCATTTCGAATCTCATGTCACGCTAACTCATCATCTATGTAAGAAGAAGAACAAAGTAAAAAAATACTTGTATTTGTATACGGATTTCCGTACTATGGTAAACAATTATAAATAAACTTGTAAGTAACGAAGAATTTAAATATACTGAATTCTAGCCAATAAATTCAAATAGACCCAGTTCTAGTGACACAGTGTTTCTGGTAAAATTCAAATACCTATGGCTTAATCAATACGCACAAAACATCTTTATTTTTTTATATTCCATTGAAGTTCTCTTAAATTATTGTGAGTTGCCGAACCCTCATGTAAATTTTTGTACTAAATTCTGGATTACAGAATAATAGTTTAACTCTATATAGATTAAACCGGCCTGATGATATACAACAAAACTCTTATCGAGCTCATCAGTATTCGAACGTCGTTCTATGTCATCTCGAAGATCGGCGGTTAAAAAGGCAGTTTATGTTCGCAAAGCCACGAAAAAGTGCGATACAACAGAAGAAATGAGCGATCGGGATCATTACCATGGACGACATGCCGCTGACAAGCGCGTTCTGATATCTGGAAGATGTCACACGGTATACGTTTCTTAATGCCACCTTTTCTAATGTGTTGTGAACAAGTATCCCACGGCTTTTATAAAATGTTGCTTTTAATTTCATTTTTTTTTGTTTAATATCATTTACTTACACTTAGATTGTTTTCTTTGAGAGTATTTAAAGATTTTGAGATAAAATCACTTTTATTTAATGGCAAGTTGAATTGCATGGGAAACTTTCAGCGTATACAGGTCCGAGTGTTTATTCTCAAGGGCTCGACAACTGCATGTATTAACTACTAGGTAATTATTTAATTATTTATTATTTATTTTATTTGGAATTTAAAAAATAATTTGTTTTAATTTTGAGTTACCTATATATTACGTGGGGTCAAAATGCTTTCATTAAAATATTTTTCAATTAGTAATCTGTTACTTTGTTCCTTAAGTGTTTTAGCGTATCTTTAATAATTCTAGCGCAGTAAATTTTTATCAAAAAACATACTTAGCAACAAACTGGATTTTTTTATTACGATATAGGTAAATGTTATAAACTAAGTTACTACGAAGACCACGCACTATCTTAGAAATGGTAAAAGATACGAAGTCGTTTAAATAGATGAAGGTGTATGTTATGCACATATTTATTTTCTACGTCCCATCGACGTAGGAGGTTTACTGCACACAACCGAGAGGATCAGCAGGAGACCTCCCCAGGTCAAGTTTACGTACCATTTCCGAATCTATAATGCAGAGTTTCGCGATAGGGAAACGTCGTTGTACTGACCCCTCCTCCTTCACGAACCCCAGTACACCAGCAGGCAACCCTGCTAACCCTTCAATGAAACCAAAACCCAAAACCAAACCCCAACCAACTGCCACCCTCCTAATTTGTTCCCAACAAGTCCCATGTAAAAGACTACATAGCAAGGGTAAAAAAAATGAAAAAAGGAGGGCCCTAATGCTAATGCACCACCCAAACTGTTCCCGATCTTCTTCTTTGTCACCGCCCCGATTCCCAACTAGGTCTCCGTCACCTATACAACTTCCGCGTCGCACCTATCCTAGCCCTATACATCCAATCAATCTTCCAACAACATCCGCTCCAAAGCGTAAACCCAACCCGGGACTACCAATTGATTCCATTTCAGCCCTAAAGACATCCAAATCCCAGCTTCCTATTTAACATCACCGCCTTGGGTTCCCTCCGATCGATCCATGTCCAGTCCTACCTCCTCAAGACAATCCCGACCACCACTGTCCACCAACTACTGCTATTGCATCCGCTCTATTCTTAAAAACATCACCACACAAAAACAATTACACATCACTATAACACAATTCTTCTTAAAAACATCGACGATGTTACTTTACGTCCGCCAAGGGTATACCAACCAAGGCAGTAAATATACAAGGTGGAAGAAAAGTCTGGATACACCTCCATAACTTTTGAACGAGCTTAGGTAGAAAATTGCAATTTTGTGGAAGTTATATAGGAACATGAAAATTATTTGTGGGCTGTCTACTCACTCTGAAAGACAAAGGGGGTAACTTCAAAATATGAAATGGGCGATAAGTCGTTTTCAAACTGGAGGAAGCGCCAAGAGTAGGCAAAGATTGGGTAGGCCGAAGATAATAAACAACTAGTTCTCGATTTTTGATCATAAGTTCTAATGGGAAAATCGTTGTGGGCATTCCCAAAAAAAAACATTATTTTTGTTATTAACCATTTATTATTTTCAAGTTTGTTATAGTTTTTGAATGTTTGATAAAAGTAGTTCTAGTTTCACAACTAGCTGCACAAGCAATAAATTGAAAAATAAATTTAAAAACTAAGATTCTCATGACTTCGATTCGAGATGTGATTGACTGAGTGGCCATTTAAATCTAGTTTTTATAAACTTTAGTGTCGAACAAACCCTTTCACAACTTGTGTGTCAAGAAATCTTCTAGGCTGAAAACATGCTACCTAGGTCCAAATACACTTCCTTTTGATTTGAAAATCCTGTGGTCCCTTCTTCGCTTGAGTTGATGAGGGCTTCTCCTGGAGACTTTTTCCAAAGTTTTGCGTGTTCCGGCCAAAAACAACCAAGCTTGTTCCTTGTCTATACCTAGGTATATAATTGCGACTAAAACTGTTTCAAACGAAAGAAACTTAGAAAGAAGTGCATTGGCGTTGTTTCGAGTTTTTGCGTTAAATTCCGTAGAACCACCAATGATACCGAGAGCTGTAACTAATAGACCGAGAGCCAGCAACGTATTTTGAGTTGTCATTTCAAAAGTCATGAAAAGTCACTCAGTGAATCCCTAATATCTGCTGAAAAATAAAAGTTACTTCTGCCAACCCACTCCGGTCGGGTTGTACTACCCTAAATTTTCAAAGGGGGTAAGAAATAAGGCTCAATGTAGTTATAGTATCAGTCATGAAATTTCAGGAGGTTATTTTCACTTATATTCTGGATTTATCAGCATGTTGACAGAACATTCCCCCCCCCCCCCCCCCCCACCTAATTGCTGACAGAACGCCCTAAACTCTAAGTATACGTATATAAAACTACATTTACAAAGAGGGTAACAAATAAAGGTTCAATATGGTTAAAGTATCAGTCATGAAATTTCAGGAGGTTATTCTCACTTAAATTCTGGATTTATGAGAATGTTGACAGAACATCCCCCTCCCCCCTCTTAATTGCTGACAGTACGCTGTAATCTCTAGGTATACGTATATAAAACTAAAAGTCCTGACTGACATATCAACGCCCAGCCCATACCCCTGGACCTAGATGGCTGAAATTTGACACAGAGGGATAAGGCCGGATATTTCAACATTCAACCCCTAAGGGGTTGAAATAGGGGATGAAAGTTTGTATTTTAAGTTAAGTCCATAAAAATTGGTATATGACCTTTCGGTTAGAAATTAAGACAGGCGTGATTCAGGAATTTTCGAAATTCAACCCCTAATGGCGGTAAAATAGGGGATGAAAGTTTACATGGAACTTCGTCATTCTTTAAGTTAAATCCATAAAAAATTGGTATATGGCCTTTCGGTTAGAAATTGAAAGACGTGTTTCAGGATTTTTTGAAATTCAACACCTAAGGGGGTAAAATGGGAATGAATTTATTTCTACTTTTCTACGAAGCGTAGTATTTCGACAATCAATTGCAACAAATGAACAAACTCCCCTCAGTTACAATTTATTTCTGCCAAATCGTGACGTTACTATTTTTGTGGTAATTTTCTGTAGGTAATTGCAGAAAAATTTGAGCCAACAACGTATTTCGAGAAATCCTAAAATACGTCTTTCTTAACTGGTAACAGAAGGTCCAACTTCCAATTTTTATGTATGTACCTTAAAAAATGACGAATTTCCATGTAAAGCTTCATCCCCATTTTACCCCCTTAGGTGTTGAATTTCAAAAAATCCTGAAACACGTCTTTCAATTTCTAACCGAAAGGCCATATACCAATTTATATGGATTTAACTTAAAGAATGACGAAGTTCCATGTAAACTTTCATCCCCTATTTTACCCCCTTAAGGGTTGAATTTCGAAAATTCCTGAATCACGCCTGTCTTAATTTCTAACCGAATGGTCATATACCAATTTTTATGGATTTAACTTAAAATACAAACTTTCATCCCCTATTTTAACCCCTTAGGGATTGAATTTCGAAATATCCGGCCTTATCCCTTGTCTACATCATAAAACCAACCTCTGTGTCAAATTTCAGCCATCTAGGTCCATGAGTATGGGCTGGGCGTTGATATGTCAGTCAGAATAACCTCCTGAAATTTCATGACTGATACTTTAACCATATTGAACCTTTATTTGTTACCCTCTTTGTAAATGTAGTTTTATATACGTATACTTAGAGTTTAGGGCGTTCTGTCAGCAATTAGGTGGGGGGGAAAATGTTCTGTCAACATTCTCATAAATCCAGAATTTAAGTGAGAATAACCTCCTGAAATTTCATGACTGATACTTTAACCATATTGAACCTTTATTTGTTACCCTCTTTGTAAATGTAGTTTTATATACTTATACTTAGACTTTAGGACGTTCTGTCAGCAATTAGGTGAGGGGGAAAATGTTCTGTCAACATGCTGATAAATCCAGAATATAAGTGAGAATAACCTCCTGAAATTTCATGACTGATACTATAACTACATTGAGCCTTATTTCTTACCCCTTTTGAAAATTTAGGGTAGGACAACCCGACCGGAGTGGGTTGGCAGAAGTAACTTTTATTTTTCAGCAGATATTAGAGATTCACTGAGTGACTTTTCATGACTTTTGAAATGACAACTCAAAATACGTTGCTGGCTCTCCGTCTATAAGTCTAGGTAGATTGACTTTGATTGTTCGGTTAGGAACAAGTTGCCCGAAGGGGGTTGTGTGTTCCTGTTCTGTGCAAATGAGTTGTTCGTTGGTTAGGTTGGTTATCGAGTTGAACTTCACCCAAAACGCCTTGATGGGAGGTCGCCCGTATCCATTTTTCTTCGGCGAACCGGGTGCCAGAGGCAATTTAATTTTTACCCGCAAGATATTATTGCTACATTACGTATTTACCAGTAAGCTTTGATCCATTTTGTCGTCACATGTGCCTGATGTACGTCAATTGCAACTAAAGCAGCTAGTTAGTACTAATTTTGAATGTGTATTACCATTTAACTAAAAGTAATGTGCAGTGTTGGTGGAGATTCGTTTGGAATATTTTATTTTGCAGTTATTTTGTAATAATAAATACAAATATTTGTATGGGGGTCAAGAACTTGACGAAAATTGTGAAACGTGAACGGTTTTATGCAACCAATCGAATACGCAAAAAGAACGCTTATAGATCAAACGAATTGGTACCCACTTTTTCGAAACCGTTGAAATGACCTAAAGTGCAGTTTATGTGGGAACTTCTCCACATTCTACCGTCACCACCCGCTGTGACAAATTGAAATATTCAATAAGGCGTATTAATAATGGAATATTAATATTTAATATTGAGATTAACACATGTGAAATTGATTCTTCGTCCATAAAAATTCGAGACACGTACCAAATCCATTTACGTATAATACTGTATTGATTTATTATTAACAGGAATATTCCTAGTGGCTTGCAGCGCACAAGTGGGTAAGTCAAACAATGTGTGCGACCGTTCGGCTTCTATTATAATATTACATATTTCATATTTATTTTAAGTTGCTAACGTAAGAAATTAAGTTATAAATATATAGTTGAAAAATAAATGATAAATATTAAATTACCAAAATTCTAGCCAGGCGTAACCGGATATCTAATAAATAACCCGACATTTATTCATTAATTTTGTTGTGCGATAATAATTGATGTGCTCATTTATTTTCCTAAGTCTGAGTAATAACTAAAAGGTCTAAACGTGAAGGTGAAAAAATGATTCACAGAATTGTATTTGTAATCAAGTTTCTGCACTATTGTTCCTATAGTATTATTATTACATCAATAACTGCTATATGTCAAAGTCAAATTTGAACAAGCAAAGCGGTAATGACTCAGTACGAACAACAAAAGACCACAAAACACGGTTTACGTTAAGCAACTTAATAAGGTCCATTCAAACAATATAATTGTGCCAGGAAATTTATGAGCACGATTAATCTAGTCGGGTTTAAGCATTTCCTTTCTAACAATTAGAAAAATTCTTTGAAAATAACAAAGGATTTAGAGGCCGGAGCAGGTTACGTGTTCCTTTCAAACTTGAAAATTCTAACCTCGCTAAAGCTTTAAATAATGTTTTCTCAACGCATGATGTTTTGGAAAAAAAAACTAATAAAAATAAAAGCGTTTCTTTTTAAAGGTAATAAAGGGAATCACGTTAATTAAGCAAGCTTTTAGATGATTATGAAACGTCCTTTTTAAATTCCCAGTAGGTAATGTTAAAAAATAATTGCATTATAAAATAGCCTTTTATACGTAGTCGACTGTTAAAAATTAAACTCAAATTATATTGTTGCAGATTAACAAGAGGGTCGTAATTTAAATTTTTTATGCCGTAAATGATCCATAAAAATTGTTACAAATTGTCTAGATGAAAATTTGCTGATTATTTCGCGATATTATCTAGGTTCGTGATACTTTGAAGTTATACTACTTTAGTAATTAGTGTTGTGTTGAAAAAGATGTCAATTATGCGCAAAAATGAATAAACAGCTGCACCGGTGATCATAATTTGCATTTTTCGTGGGAATGGTTTATTGGGTTAATATTAATTGCTAAAAATAGAATAATCGTAAAAGAAGTTATTCGGAAGAAATAAATCTAAGTTGATCACAAACGTACCGTCGTTGATTAAAAAAGAATTTTGCACTCAATTAAGACATTCATTTGCAAGATGACGAGAACTATATTTCAACAAAATGTTGAGCGCAAATTTTATATTTTGCTAAATATAAGTAATATTAATAAGGCGGTAGGACTCAAAAAAACTTATTATACGAAACGTAATGGATGAGAAGGCGACAAATCTCTCAATATGAAGCAAATTTTACAGTTATTCTTGAAAACTGTCCCAAAGTTAACATATTATACCCTATTCTTTCAGAGTCAGTTTAAACTTTAAGCTGTAGAAGTTTTCACTCTCTCGTCTATACCACAGTGTCCCTGTGAGTGAGTCAAAAAATAAATCGGTGGTCTACTATTATATACCGAAAGCGAACCACAAGGTTAAATGAAATTGTAAATTACTGCAATTAATTTTCTCTAAACCTACTTTGTGGAACTTCATAAGTAATTATAATAATAAGAATTAATTCTACTACATTTTTAAATATTTAAATATGTATGTATATATGTGTGAGAAATTCTTATAAATAAATACGACCGTTTCATTAGTGTGAGGCGACAGTATCTGCCAGAAAAGTAGGGCACTTCAAAAAGTTAGCAACTTCAACGCAACTTTAAATAAAAGCATTCCTATTCAAATACACTATCGCGTAATTGATGTAATGCGGAGAAAACGCAAATCTGACTATTGTCTTGGGCCCGTAGGTACATTCAAAGTCAAAGAATAGCGGGTTTGATTGGTGGTGCCTGATCAGAGGGCGCAGGGTGGGAAAAAGTCTAGTGGACCTGACGACATACCTACTTATTTTGTCAAATTATATGGTGTTGGTCTTGTGCACTCTTTAAAAATTTTATTCAATCGTTCTTTTTCAGAATTTCCAGATATTTCGAAAGATGCAAAAATCATACCGATTTATAGAAAAGGTAGCAACTTCTCAATTACAAACTACAGACCTATTTCGCTTATTAAAGCTTTTTATGAATTCTTTAAAATATTACTTTTACAAAAATACGTAATCATGTAAAAGGTGCAATTTCTAAAGTCCAATACTAGTTTATGCCGTCTAGGTCTACAGTGACCAATCTGGTTCAGTTCGCCCATACAGTGTCGGTCGGGTTGGGAGGATGGATGCGATGTACTTGGATTTTACCAAAGCATTCGACAAACTTTCGCATTCAGTACTTCTGTGGAAGCTAACAAACTTCTATTTTTCTCCGCCCCTTATTAATTTCATGAAGTCATATTTAGTATATTTAGTACCTAAATAGGAATAATTTTGTTGAGGTGTTGGGTACCATGTGTAAATAGCAGTGGGGTGCCTCAAGATCTATCCTTGGACCATTATTATTTTTACTTTTCATAAATGATCTACCTAATGTAGTCGTTAATTCCAAAATGCTTCTGTTTGCAGATGATGTTAAATTATTCCGACATATAACAAGTGCCCAGGATGTTAAGCTCTTTCAAGAGGACTCAACAAAGATTTCTGACTGGTGTAACTGTTACAATATGAAACTTAATATCATTCACCCTGGGTTATTAGTTATATTATCAAGTCGACTCTCCTGAGTCCATTGGCGAAGTTAGAGGGGGGGGAATTGGGGGCTAATCCCCCCTACACTTCAATTTAGCTCCCTAAAAATATTCCAGATTGTTCACGTAAAAAATATAATGTATACGTGTACTTTTGCGGTAACTTTGAATTCCAAATTTTAAATTGTCAGTTGCTTCAATCAAAACTGAATCGGCGTCACAGCAAGGCAGAAATAGGAAAAAACGGGTGACGAACAGCAAACTCAAAGAAAGAAGAAGGGGTGGTCTATCGCATCTCTAGCGGGTGTCATTGTTCTTACGGTGCAGCCGAATGTCGATACTATCTCAGTTTCTGTGATTTAGAAACTTTTTAATTTTCAATAAAAACATCTTCCAGTTTAATAATACGAGTAACATGTACCTATATCTAATATAATATGCATGATTGTTTCTTTATTATTACTAGATATTATTGTTATTTATAGATTGACTCTGCGGTAAAATGACATACCCTACCACTGGCTTAAAAAAAACTGTAGATATACGTTATATACATATACATACTTCTTCTCATATTATCTGTGGGGCTTGAGCCCCCCCCCCCCCCCCCCCAGATTTGTTCACCTAACTTCGCCCATGCCTCCTTGCCGAGCTTTTCTATAAAGTCCGATATGGATTAGCTGATCACAGCTTAATTTTTTTGTAATTGAATAACACATCTTTAAGTACTTTAAGTAAGTTGGTAATAATTTAGTATCCAGGTATATCCCAATTTGGGATAAACATGTTAGAAATGATAGGGAAGGGGTCCCTAATATGAAAAATCAAAAATAATGTGTCCTGGAAAACGACTTTTTGTTAAGCACTTAATTGTAGAGTTACAGTCTACTGTTCAATAGGTGGCGTTATAGGTATGAATTTGTAATTAAGAAATACAAATGAAAAAAAACAGTAAAGCATTACTCAACATGTAATCGATAAGTCAAGAAATTGTAGAATACTCAACATTTATTATATACCTTAATTACTATTTTGTCTGTACCAGAATTGAAACAACGTATAAATAACTTGTAGGTTGTCTAATGTAAACGCACTTGGGCATTGCTGGTGACATACCCTACCCAGCCAGAAATTAATTTAAAATTGTGACCACAGATAAAATAACTTTCTGTGAAAGAAGTAAGATAAAAACGACTTCCGGGATTGTAAAGTCGACGTTTCGCACCGAGGTGGTTTTATCTTACTGACTCTGGCGACCGTAGGAGTATTCGCTATAACAGTAAAGTAGTACACAATACATAAAAGTCTATAATGTGTGCTAGTAATAGATGGTAAAGAGTTTAGCAAAGTTTATCCTCTTCTCAACCTAAGACACAGATCATTGTGTAGAGTTTATTATCGTTAGCTTAATATCACTGTATACTTATATTATAGTAGCGGATAACCTGTAAGAGACGCTTAAGTACATAATCGATAACTGAAGATAAAAGAAAAGTAAAAATTAACACAAGTTGCACAATTCAAAATTAATTTAAAAAACGGATAATACAAATGTATTAAATGTGAATATTGATCTTTTTTATCATCGGCCAAGTTTTGACATTTCACTACTAATTGCTATTATTTATTTATTGAATTTTTGAACAATTTAGTGACTCGCAGTCATTATGGTATAGGTTTTCTTAGTTGTCTAGTAATACTCTCTTATAGGGGAAAAGTCGAAACGATTTGGTGCATGGCTTCGCATTCTACATAATCACCAGTAAGTTTTCTTATTTTCCTTTTGTATATAGTATATTATAGTATAAGTATTATAGCTATGTATTAACACTTTACGATTGTTTTGGACATACGCTTGTAGCTGTTATTTATTAATACCTATGTATTGTTCCACAAAAATTGTATGAAATGAAATGAAACTTTTACTGGGATTTTTAATTGAAGTGGTCTTAAACGGGTGATCTTGTAAGATGGTCTTGATAGTTCATTAAAGAATGGATTGTAAATCCACTAAATCAACTTGACCTTGGCTATTCAAGTCGGTGGAAGCGAGAGGCTTGTCTGCTAGCACTTTTTCAGCTACTTTTGAAACGATATGATAATGTGATAGGTATAGGGGGCCGTCGAAAACCCACACGTTTCTAAACGTCGCGCACGATAGAGAAAAACAACCGGCGCATGCCGAAGTCGAATCGGGATTAGACTTTGATGCGCAATGGTCATTTTAGCCAGCGTAAATTGAAAATACGTGCTTGAGTACCGCCCATTGGCGCATTTGCACCATAGCAACCCGATTCGATTTCGGCATGCCAGGGTTGTTTTTGATTATCGCGCGCGACCTTTAGATGATAAAATGGTCATGGGTGACTAGATTAATGAATGAGCATTATTGAACAATTGAACGTTGTTGAAATACCTACACCCTACGCAGATTTTCGCTGTTTTCTGAAAATATTCCGATGCAAGGGTATTAATATTTTTATATCAATAAAGAGGCTCATAACTCCCTTGGGATATAAAGAATCTATAATTCCCTCTACGCCTGTTTATAAACAAGTAACCTAGCAACAACCAAAGCTCCAATCGAAGATACCTGATTCAAATCTTTTCTTCTCTTTATTGGACTACGTTCATAATTGTTTGTTTGTAAAGCTGTGCCTACCTGTTATTGGGGTTAGGCCTAATGCTAAAGCTAGTATGTTAAATAAATAAATAAATATACCGGAAATGAACAAAATGTTATTAAAATCAGTCAGAAATAAAATTATCTATCTACCACGGGAATTAATAGATCTCAATTACCTCGGGCAATTGCTGTCCCTCGGGCCAACGCAAACTTTGCCCTCGTTAATTAAGACCCTTATAATTCCCTATTCCCTTGATACATAAATAACTATACATTATTGAAAATAGAATAAAACACTCCATCAAACAAGTTGCCCAAAACTTTGTCATTATAAAAATAATTTTTATCTGTTGCACTTTTGGTTTAAAAAAATAAAAAAACTAAAAAATGCCATGTGATGAGAAATTAAATATCAAATAACTTTTATTTGAAACCTTTTTCCATAAAATGAATATTTACAAACAGGCTTGGGCAAGTCCTCTGTACTTTAAGTCCAGATGTAGATATTTAAATACGTACTTAAGTCCTTTTTTGTACTTAAGACTTTGTACTTACAAAAAATTCGCAGAAAAGTGTTTAAGTACCTTTGTATTTACGAAAATTTGCAATAAAGTACTTGCAAGTACCATCAAGTACAACAAAGTACATTTCATAAATGTTCTAAAAAAGCACACATTTTCGGCTGCATTCGTAAGCCGAACAAAGTGTCATCCAAACACAAAATTCTTTTTAGCCAGTCGGCACTTGATGTAGATGTAGACCGCATTTACAGTTTAGCAACTAGCGGATACGTAGGTATCTTGCGGTGCCCGTACTTTTAATCATATTTAACTATTTAAGACTGCTTTGAAGTGTTTTACTGGACAAACGAAATAAAACAGCCGGAAAATGGAGTATGTACCCATTTATTCTTCGGGGGAAATATTTTAAACCGATATTAACTACTTCTGAAAGTATAATTACAGCTGAGTTAGCTGAGCTACTCTGCCCTATAGTCGAGGAAATAAAGCACTGAACCTACCAAATTTTTGTAGTAAGACGGATTGAGATGGGTTTTTTTGCATTCGCTTCCTAAATTTAATAGGAAACTTTGTACCTACTTTTCATCATGTTTTTTTTTCGAAATTGCATTTGTGCAGTCGAAAATGCATCCCGAAAAATGCATTTTCATTGAAAAAATTCATAACTTCGTTATAAGGTTCTAGAATCGACTCAATTCGGGTACAAGTGGATTTTCGAGGTGGCTGATCCCGAATATGACCTCCAAATTGCCTCACCGCCCACCTGGAGCTCAGGATGGCTGAGCAACGTCATCTCCGAAGCTTTTTCTGAAATTCACGCTCAAATGATTCTAGACATCTCATCCGAGGGTTTTTAGGGTTGCTGATTCCAAATCAGGCATTGGAAACCGTCCCCCGCGTACCTGGTGCCCCGCATCCGAGCATCAACGTCATCCTCTTAAGTTTCACTGAAGTTTCAAGCCTATAGGGAACCGAAAATTGTTTCCGGGTTTTTTGGGTCGCTCAGATCGAATCTGGTCCCGGATACTTTCTAACGGATACCTGGTGCACCACACCGCGGCAGCATTAACCTCATCCTCTGGAGTTTCGCTTGAAATTTTCGCTCAAATGCTTTCATTCTAATGCTTGTTTCATCATATCAGGAAATCATGAGGTAAAACTTATAATGGAACATTTAAATAGATGTGGACATTTTCATTTTGTGAAATAAAATTGAGATATATATAAAAAAAATGTAAGTTTTGTTTAATAACATTATCATCCAAATGTATGAAGTTAATATTATAAAATATTTAGTTTAAATTTAATTTAATTTAATTTGTTCCTTTTATTACAGATTAAATTTGTATGTAAAACTCCTAATATAAGGTTGGTAGTTTCAAAATCTCGTGGAGAACTTCGGAATCCGCCTCTGCAGGCGGTCTATGTACCATGCACGGCTGGTCAGGTCCGGATAGAGGTCCTGGAAGAACCCCGTCCTAGCAATTACAAATTATTTTCGGTTCACTAGGCTTGAAATTTTAATGAAACTCCAGAGGATGACGTTGATGTCGCCGCGGTGTGATGCACCAGGTGTCCATTAGCACGTATCTGGTGCCACATTCGACTTAAGCTACCCAAAAAACCCCGAAGACAATTTTCGGTTCCCTATTATAGTCTTGAAACTTCAGTGAAACTTCAGAGGATGACGTTGATGCCCGGATGTGGGGCAACAAGTACGCGGGGGACGGTTGCCGATGCCTGATTTGGAATCAGAAACCCAAACAAACTTCGTATGAGATGTCTAGAATCATTTGAGAGTGAATTTCAGAAAAAGCTTCGGAGATGACGTTGCTCAGCCATCCTGAGCTCCAGGTGGGCGGTGCGGCAATTTGAAGGTCATATTCGGGATCAGCGACCTCGAAAACCCCCTTGAACCCGAATTGAGTCGATTCTAGAAGTTTATAACGAAGTTATGAATTTTTTCTATAAAATTGCATTTTTCAGGATGCATTTTCGACTGCACAAATGCAATTTCGAAAAAAGCATGATGAAAAGTAGTTACAAAGTTTCCTATTAAATTTAGGAAGCGAATGCAAAAAACCCCATCTCAATCCGTCTTACTACAAAAATTTGGTAGGTTTGGCTTATTTTAGTGCTTTATTTCCTCGACTACTGTACCAACAGAAACTATTAATGGCTCAAAATCAACTAAAAATTAATAATTTTTCTATCATTTCTTAAGATTGTGTTGACTTGTATCTTTATTGGCTATGTTGATTTATAATAAAAAATAAAACGAGCAGTTATTATAGTACTATGTACTTGTGTACTTTCAGTTGGACTTAAGTACTGTACCTGTACTTGAGGACTTGACTAATCTATACAAAATGTACTTCAAGTACATTTGGTACTTGAAGAACCTTTGGTACTTAGAACTTTGTACTTAGGACTTCAGGTCACTGTACTTGCCCAAGCCTGTTTACAAAGATATATACGATATTCCATACTTTTCGTACACCCTGTATAAAATTTGCACCAACCAACCCCGTATACACCTCTATTCTTTAAATTGAAACACTGGGTCATAAATGAGCAAGCAGCACGAGTGTCCAATGTCCAGAGTGTCCATAATTCAAAATAGCTATTAATCGAGAACTTTTACATAGTTGTTCCTGTTATTGTTTCGGTACCTGTGCGATTCATTTACGAAATGTTTGTTTTTGAAACCTTTTAAAATCGCATTAAAATATGTCTTAATTAGTTATGTAGGTACGTAAGGCTTGAATTTTTCCCGAACTTACAAGCTTTTGCATTCAATTTCAATAGTAATAAACTGATTTAAATAGGTACGAGATAAATATGTATAATGATCACCAAATAATACATTGAGACCCTAAGTTCTATCACAAACACCAAAAAACGAAACATGTACCAAAACAAGAAAGTCTAAAATTAGCTACAATGTTTCTAGCTGTTTTAGTAATGAATTAATGATTGCACTTTATATTGCATTCAAATACCAAATCTAGTAAATGATGACCAAATCTTAACGAGTAAATTAATGCGCTTTTAATACCCAAATAAAGCACTATGATTGCTATAAAACGTAGACAAGTGTGAGTTTTCATTTAATATCAAATGTTCATTTTACCTCTGCTGCTGATTCATGTCCAATGTAGTATTTACGAATTTTGTGGTCTACCTATGAATCGAAATTAGAATGTTTGTTATTGTGTTTACTATTAAATATAAAACTTTTTTTGAGTATTTAGTTACTATTGGAAAACTGAATAGGTACCTATATTTATTTACGGTCATGAAAAACTCCGACTTCATTTTACAATATTATAGAGAGAAACTTTAGTTCGTTATGTTTGGGCGAACAATGCTTTATCTGCAGTAATTTACTTTTATAGGATAACGACATGTTGAATATTTGAATATCAATTTAAATTAAAATACCTATGGTTAAAATTTTGATGATCATTTACTATCTTTGAGTTAACAATGAGTTTGGAGTCATTTGCTTTAATGGGATAGCAAAATGTAAAATTTTTGGTGATAATTTCACATTAAAATGGAGTTTTAATTTTGGTGATCATTTACTATTATTTGGCAGTATAAAGTGCTTTTTTGAGGTTATATTTTACTATATCTGGTAATAAGTTAAACACAAAGAGCGTCGATAATCCGGATCAAAAATCCGGACGGTCGATAATCCGGATTCACATCCGAATGAACTGTACGGTTTTGTTTTGTTTTTTACTGTAATGTACCTGTACTGTACTTCACGTTTTTCTCCTGTTTTGCATTTCAGTTTCATTAAAGTGAAGTATACTACGTAATATACAACAGCTTTAACTGTATTTACCTACTACATATACATATCTACATACATATGTAATTGTTTACATACATATGTATGTGAATTCTCAAAGCTTTGAGTTACTTTTCTATAATTTTAAAGCATAAAAATAGCCTATTTTCGAAAATCCGGATTTTTTAATAATCCGGATGAGGTTCAGTTCCAATTAATCCGGATTATCGACGCTCTACTGTATAGATATAGATAATAAAACTAAATTAAGAAGGACGGAATTAATCAAATTACTAACCACCTATATTTGTTTTAGGTATGTGTAGTTGCACTAAATTCTTCAGTGATAAATGGGATATTTATTTGTACGCAAGTATTCAAATACGTAACAAGTAATGTGAGTTATATCATTGATTTATTTATACTCAATGGTTATATGCATATACAATACTTACCTACGTGAAATACATCACTTTGTTATCATTTCTTACCAAGACAAGACAACAATGAAAGAATGGATCAATATTTGGCTGTAAGAATACATTTCCGTATTCAATCTGTTTTGAATTTGTAATTCGGAATACTAAAGGTGTGGAAAATTGTGTAGTAGGTACCTAACAAATACCTAAACTTCTTGCATGTGACCGACAATTATTTCAAGTGGTACATTTGCAAATTTACAAATTACAAAATTATTGTAGGTTACGAACGCTTGCATCTTTGAAGTTCATGGCCTAATTATTTTTCTTGCGCTCGGCTCTAAGAAAGCAACGCGTAGCGTCGGCGTCGGTCGATGTTCTGATTGCGTTCGTCTTGTAGTGTAGGTAAGTAGAAATAATGCAAACTGTAAAGATCTAAATTGAAAGTGTGAAGATATGTTTATAATAGTAAAAATGAGAACTGAGAAAATTCCTTTGGAAAACTTTTAAGAAAAGCATTAATTGGCAAAATTGCATTGGTTCTTAAATCAGAAAAGATATTGGTTGCAGGACAGACAAATGAACAATACCGGCTTCATGAAAACCACGCCTGCAGTTGTTTGCAGTTCTATTGTTCCCGTTGCGACTGCGCCCAGGATAACAATACTGTTAAATCCTGCTATTGTCCCGAAGCGTCCCAATCCTATGTTAGAGGCGTCGCCGTCGCGATTTTCTACCGTTTAACCCCCCAATTGTATAATTTAAACTGCGGTTGGTTCCGTTATCCGTTTAGAATTCCAAACAAAATCGATCTTTCCAACAAACCTGACTGCTGTTAGGCATTTAAAAGATTTAGAGATAAGTCAACAATCGGGTCGACTTACTAAATTTTACCCTAAGGATCGGATGCTATCTTTTAAATACGTTACCAGAATATATTTGTTTCTAGTTCTGTACATTTTTCTTCACATATTTACTTCCCATAAGATATCTTTCCCCAAAAACGTTAATTAATTGTTATTTATTAGGTATAGACAATAACTTGTGGAAAGGCTAATCTAACACCAATTAATATGAATTGATCATAAATTTTTTAATGCGGCTGCGATGTATTACATATTTGTAAAGCTGCAACAATTACGAATGTATTACAAATTTAAACATCCACGGAAGGGTTCAATTAGTTTTCATTCGATAAAAGCAGATGATATGGGATCATTACTGAAAAGTACCGAAATCAATAACAATTTATGTTTACAGCGAACTCTGGTGGAAAAATCAACTAACTATAGGTTCTCATATTCAATACAGTATACATTTTGTAGGGTATACGAGGAACAGGAGAATTCTATTTTACAAACGTGTTTTCAGAACTCTGTCATAACGTTTTTACAGTTCGTGCATTTACATAGGAAACTGGTTATCCTTACACCATTCACTTTGCTACTATTACAGAGAGGTCGCCACAAATATAACTTTTCAAAATATTTACAATTTTTATTTTAGGGAAGCTTTAAATATTTATGAAATATAATGCAAAATTCATTTTTGGCACTTTAATTTTATCAATATTTTGCAATTTATCAACAATTCGTTAATTAATATCAGAGAAAAGTGCTTTCATTGCCCTAATTACATTATTTCGTAATTTGTTTGTTTTGTTCAGTATTCATAAAATGAAATATGTAATTAGGAAAATTAATTTAGGTCAAAATATTTTATGGACCTTTTTAACGTCGAATTTCGCAGATGTTCTTATAATAAATCCTAAAAACGACTATTTGAAGCCAAAATGTAGGGATGCAAAATTAAGTTTTTAAAAAGTGCATTTTGCATTAAGAAACATTTAAATACTTCAAATATTTCTTCGAAAAATGTGATATGTAAAGCCAGGGCCGTAGCTAGGCGTTGGCGATAGAGGGGGTTTCGAGGTAAAAAAGTTTGAAACTGAACTGAAACATTTTACTTTATGATTAACAAAAGAGTTGTATTAGTGCTACGGTTAAATGTAGGTTTTGTCATAGGGGGGGGGGGGGGGGGTTGACCCCCCCCCCCCCCCCCCCCCCATATCTACGGCCTTGTAGTAAAGCCACTTTTATAAACAAAAATGCGTGACACCTGTTTGGAATTCTACACAAATATGCCACAAAAAACCATGGAACATTAAGGCGAAATATAATAACACGCATTGTATAAATAATAATAATAATCGTGCATCCTACTACTTATTATTATTAATAAAATATCATAATTATGAACATCGGCTTCATGCTCGTTAAAGGGAAAGTTAGACTGATACATAAGGTGTTTTCTTTTTGCATCGCCCCAGGGTTAGGTAAAGTCACAAGTGCCTTGCGTCATAAGACATTTCTGCCTCAGGTTAATATAAAACTTAAATAAAGCTTTTAAAACGAATAAGGTTATTGAGAACTGAGTTAAATTATTTTTATAAAACGAATGGTGCTAACTTAAATCAACCACAACGTGCAAAAAGAAAACATCTTATAGACATGTACGCAGATCTATGTTTGTTATTATTGACACTAAAAAACAGTTCAGCGTCACAATTAGGGGCACTTAGTCTATTAAAATAAAATGTACGAGTAGGTTCTATACACTCTTTACTATTTTTCCCCGCTTTCCATTTATTATTGAACCTAGATCTAACTTTCTATCCTTACTTTATGAGTTTTCAATCTTTGCAGATTTTTCTTTTAATGCGCTCCTACCTACTAACTTTTTCAGTAAAAAGATGATTTTATTAGCAATTGCACACGGACAACAATTCTATACTTGAGAGTGGCTTCTATCAATATCATTTGGTTTATTAATTTTACGTGAAGTTATATTTCAATTCTTTTTGATTATTCAGCCAAAATTATACTCAATGAATACCGAAATATTCTCTGTAACTGACACAGAATTTCTATGAGAATGTCTTTGATTAAATTCAATTTGAATAATGATTATTGATTAACAATTATTTAATTCCATTCTTTAATGTATAATTTGTCAAATTCGTTTTACTGAAAGGACCGTGGATGACAATCCCAATTCCTTTGTTCTCTATTACTCCGTCTTTCAAAAAATCTCATCATCTGGCATACATACATTTTTGTGCCTGGGAGCCTGGGAGAAACTTTTTATACCTACCTATAGTATCATTCTTTACAATCTACTATAGGTACTTTACCTTTGTGGTTTTTGAAAATAACGACCAAAAAAGCATAATCTGCGCTTACTTTTTTTATTTTCCAAACGTATAATATTGAAACTTTCGGATGCACATTTGATTCTCTTTCAATGATAAGATATACCTTTTTTCTACATCCAACCGTAAGTGCCCCCCCATTATTGTATCATTTTGACGTAAACAACAATCTATATTATGGTCTTTACGTGAGTCAAATTTTAGTAGAAAGGGAATTTCAATATTGTAATAGCCACTGTCACAATTAGTTTATTTATGAAACAGTATTTGCGTGTAACTCTTCCAAAATCAAATCTATTCCACGTTTGATAACATCTAGTAGCAAAAATATGCATTTAATTATTCCTCAAGAGTGCTCAAGTATTCACTTACCTGACGTCTCTGATACAAATGGTTAAAACCAAAAACGTATCATTTTTGAAATAAATTAACGTAACGAGATACAAAGTGGTTGTTGAATAACATAGGTATGGAGGCAGGACACTCTCGAATTCTAGGAGAGACAATGAAGCAGCTGCCCATCCTGGGACTACCGCATCTTTCTTAATGCGCAAGTGGCATCTCAACCCGACATATACATCTTTACGAATGAATCTAAAACCTGAAACAATGAAAAGAACAGACACCACCATTTACTCCAAACAACTGAAACGCCCAACCAACTATTTAGGCAGAACAGAAGGAATAACGCTTAGTGCAAGGAAAATTCTCATGCATTACGTAAATAACAAAATTATCAAAAATTCTAGTGACATGAGAGCCGCTAGATTGGTTTCCGAATGACACCAAGACAGTAAATTCGTGAAAGTTGCCACCAGATAACATAAAAGAACGTCATAATATCACGGTCTTTCTCTTCGTTCCGCAATTTCAGTTTTTTTAGCATACCTACCTACTTCGTCATCATAATCGAAACCTCTTATACCCATAGGGTGTCGAGAGGTTACTATTTGCTATTAATATCTAGTTATCATTAAGTACCTATATTTAACCGTTATTTCTTCTTTTAATAAATTTTCTCCATTCTGCTCTGTTTCTAGCTAGTTGGTCTGCTTCTATCCATGTCTTCTCTCTTTTGTTGAGTATTTCCATGATGTCGGTGTTCCAAGTTTTACATGGCCTGCCTTTCTTTTTTCCCTATCTACTTATAAGTTTAAAATAATTGGCGATTTGCAACTAAACATTACCTCTTCTGAAATCCAACTCTTTTATAGGAAAAACGTGGCAAAATATCAGCTTTCAGCTTGTAGGCTAGGATCCGTTCTTCATTTTTCTGCTATTTGGTTATATCGTAAAAAATTATATGTTCTGCTCAGTATTAATCATATTGTATTTCATTTTCGTAAATACATATTATCACTATAAAATAATATGTGTGTAAGTTTTGTACACTAATTGTGAGTCGATATAGCACTGTGTTGGTTTTTTAATAAGATTCCGAACCAAAGACTTGGAACATGAAACTGAAAGAATTTCAGTTTGTAGTTTGACATATGCAATGTCAATAATGAATATGGGATTAACTCCTGTTCACTTCTTATTCAAGGCCGACTCCATTAAAAATCCAAGTAGATATAAGAAGAAATATACTCTTCAGGGGAACTGGTGAACCGTGAAGCTCAAGCTTTTTACGTTAAACGTACTACAGTTATTTCCTTGTATGGTGAAATTAGTACCACCCAAGTCTTGTAGCCAGTTTAAGATCTTCGAACGGTTCGCAAAAAGTCTAAATCATAATTGTAGGAAAGTTTCAACTGTAGAACTGCTTTCAAGTTTTTCAACTGCTGATGTTCCATAAGACCAGAACTGAACAAGGTGAAGGTAGAAGTCACCACCCTAACCGAAACTATTAGAAATATTGGATAATGCAATTACTTGTAACGCGAGTGTACGTTTTTGGATATTACGCAAAACTGTAAAACGTGCGTGATATCTATATGGAAGCGCATTACTCAATTGGCGCTTTTAGTACAGTAGAACTCCGTGTTTCCGGACAGGTGAATTACGGACGTGTAATGGCGTCGTACTGACGTGTCAAATTAATGTATGTGTGTTCTTACTACCAGGAAAGCAGACGAATATAGATTTTTGAAATTAGGAATAAAGGAGAGAACTTCTGGAGGTACGTGGAGGGGTGTGACATAGTGGGGATGACGGAGGTATAGTTGAAAGAAAAAGACGTGTATATTGGAGAATAAAATACCAGGGAGGTTTAGATGGAGAGCGCAATTTGTGACAAAGGAGGGAAAGAAAGCAAAAGCGAAAGGGAGTGTACCAACAGGGGTAAGGAAAGAGTGGGACACAGGAAGCGGAGAAAGGGGGATGCGAAGACAGGGAGTACTGGTGAAGTATACGAAGGCAAAGGAAGCAAAGAAGTACGGGCTAGTAACGGTGTATGCGCAAGTGATGAAGAGGATGAGAGAGAACAGAGAACATTGAGGAGATGGAGAGAGAGAGGAACAAGGGGTGAGTTTGATAATAGGATGAGATTTTAAAGCAAGAATAGAGGAAAAGAGGTGAATATAAAATATAAAAAAAACAAAAATAGTCCATATATAAATATAATAACTATCAACATAACTCATAAACCTAAAATCTAACCTAAAGAATTAGAAAAATTATAAAGACAGAATAATGATAATAATAACAATAAATAAATAAATAAATAACTGTAATTTTCCTGTCAATAGCTTTCATTACAGTTCCAAATTCTGAAACAGTGAAACGCACATTTTACACGCATTTTTTCATGAATATCGCACAGTATCATAATTTTTACGGGTTGTACGCTTTCCTTGTATACTACTAATTATTTAAGAATCATTTAAGCCTAACAAACAACCACAGTATATAATTAAATGTAGGTAGGTATATTAAAAGCGTGTTATACCGAAGTTTAGCTATGTTTATGGGAGCGTATACCTATTAAAGAAGAAGAACGCCAATTATTATCGAACATAATAAGACAATATAAATAGAGAAATTAAGGATTAATTATATTGCCTTTCCGCGCAACTGCCGATAGCCCAAACTTAATTTAAATATCTACAGATGAAATGTCACGGAGATATACATTATCAACAATAGCAAGGCAACCAATATCAGTATAACTGGGTACGGACGTAGGACCAAACGCCGGAGATGCTAAATGTAGTGGAACTTCAGCCCATCCGTAAGTGATAGATGGCACACGCCCTTCCATCCACTATTCGCAATATGTGTTATTGAAATCTGTAATACACGAAATTCATTGCTGGTATGCTAGTAATATTCCAATACAATTTCTCCATTCCTTTTATTACAAATTGAAAAAAAGCAATTCGTCTACTCTTATACTTTACATCAAAATCAAGATTGAAAAAAATGTTAAATAAACATCTTCATATTGTGTACCTAACGCTCCGACAGTTTTAAAAAGAACTCTTCAGATTATTACTTCTATTCAAGTCTGTGTTTTTTTTTCTATAAAATAATTTTTAGTTCACATCAATGTGTCTACACGCCATTTTTCAATCTTTCGTGCAATATAAAAAAGGTGTAAAAAGAAAGAGAGATTTAATATTTAAAGGACATTAAAAAGTGGATGTATGAGTTGTGGGGCTTCTTGCTTTTTGGTTTTGTGCCGACTTTTGGTGTTCACTAAGCGGAAATAACTGGAAGCGGACCGGGAAAGCAGATGGACGGAGTTCGAGCTTTGCACAATGGAACCAGGACTCTTACTTCGTTCGAGTCCACTCATGGATGAATGTGTGATCTTTCAAGGTAGAAAAGCTTTCTTGTAAAATACGATTCCAGGTTATATTATGACGGTGTATGTTTTTGTAATAAATTTCTAGAAACGAGAATGTAACTGAACGTAGGTAACACATTTTAAATTTACTTTATATATCTTTTTAATATGTAAATGTTACCTAAGTTATGAAAGTAGTAACCATGACTTTAATATTTCTTATTTTCGATTCGATGCGAAACCTAAAGTAAAATCTCTTTAGTTATAAATACTGAAATATAAAGGTGGAAGAAAACATGATTTTACGCTTGTTTAATTACTTTTCCTTTTTCTTCATTATTTCTACGTTAAGTGAAATTGATGCACATTGTGCACAAATTCAAGTGGAAACAATTAATAATAAACGCCTATCAAATAAGGTTGTCTGTTGAGACTTTTGGGCCAGTTTTAGGTTTAGTACAATACTCCAAATCAGGATTGTCGGTAATTTTTAGGATATCTTCTTGCAACACCACCATGAATGATCTCGTTTGGTTTCTGCAACTTCCAAATCTAATAGGATTCTGTTAATATGTAGATTTTTTAGTTCATGCCAGTATTAGTTTTCCTAATACATACAATGAATTCTTTATAGTGGCAGATCATGCGGTAAGGGATTTTGTCTTCCCTGCCATTGGTTAAAGGAATGTTAGATTTGATCACGCGCCTCTAATTTACTTTATTTTTTTATTTAAATCTACTTTAGTCGTAAGTATCAAAATTAGCTTCAATATAGAGGCTGTCTGTTTAGATATCTACTTCGGGAAGACCTTGGAAGCGATATCTACTAGAATTCCTTAAGAGCCCAGAAAGCTGAATGGAATCGTGTACTACACAGACAAGTCGAAAACCACTAAGGGCACTGGCTCTGGAGTGTACGGGAGCAATGGACGGGGCTGCAAAATTTCTCTAAGCCTAGGGCAAAAAACGATCGTGGTAAGAATGGTAAACACAAAATTACTCATAGCACCCGAACTTGCTTTTGAGATTACTTATAACACAGCTCTTTCTGGAGATCCCAAACGGGGACTTAGCAGCGTCCATCTTAATGTTAAGCAAAACGAAGATAAAACTTTTGCGATAGAGATGGTCACAGGTCACTGTCGCCTGAACGAACACCCACATAAGATGGGACTCACCGATAACCCGATACGCAGGGGTTGTGGTGAGGAAGAAGAAACGCCCTATCACTTTATTTAGCAATGTGAGGCATTCACAAAGGCAGGGAACACCTACTTGGAAATGAAAAGATTACGCAAGAGGAAGTAAGGAAGATTCGCCTTACTAAAATCCTGGACTTTATTAAAGATTCAGGTATTCTCGAAGGGTAGTCAACAGCGGAGAGCACAATAGACCAAAAGGTCGCAGTGCAGGAACCAATTGGAACCACCCCTAGAATAATAATAAGAATAATAATAAACCAAAGAAGGGGTTGTAATTTGCGGATGAAATTTGGTAGTAATATTCATATATGTTATAGTAATAAACAGGGCCGGCATTTAGGGGGGACTGAGCCCCCCCCCCCAAGAATATGGGCTGGAGACTGTGAGGGCCATACATTAAAACCTCAATAAAATAAAATTGGACTGTCTGTTAAAACACAAAAGAAAAAAAATTAAGCTAAACTTTGCATTTTGTTAATACTTATAGGTAGGTGTACAATTAGGTAGGTACCAATTTTATTGAAATAAGAAAAAATAGAGAAAAAACTATTCGCCCCCCCCCCCCCCCCCCCCCCACAAAACATTGAAATGCCGCCACTGGTAATAAATGATGAATAGGAGCTCGAAGATTTGTCTAACTGGTATTCACGCAAACTCAGTCCAGCATTTCTTCTCATCACCATTAGCGATAAACCAAGGAGTTCCACAAGGATCAATTCTTGGCCCAATCTTATTCCTACTGTATTGCAATGATATTGTGAACCACTTACACATTCATTCAGTGTACCAGTTTGCGGACGATACATCATGCATCATTTCAGCGCCCAACATCCGCCAGTTATCAATAACTGCAACTAATGTTGTCTCCAATATGGCTAAATGGTGCAACAACAATGCTCTAAAGTTAAACAAGAGCAAAACGGACCTGATAATGTTCAGTATGTTCAACAACAAATCAGATAAGTCTTTGTATGTGCGCTTCGACAAGAAAGCGATACCACAGCACCATGAAACTAAATTCCTAGGCATTACCTTAGACGAAAAGTTGAACTGGTGCAAAAATTGTACTCAATTACAAAGGAAATTAAGTTCGCTGTCTTACCTAATAAAATTCTTAAAATCGCAGGTATCCATCGACACCATCAGAACTTTTTATTTTTCAAGCGTGCAGTCACTGTTATTATACGGTATAATGTTTTGGGGATCCAGTACATATGCAAAAAATGTATTCGTTACTCAAAAACATATCATCAGATCTATTGTCGGCGTGTCTCCGTTAACATCTGCAAAAAGGTACTTCGTAGAGCTAGATATAATGACCGTCCCTTCCATGTACATTTATTCCCTCATCATGTTTGTAAAAAAATCCCAATTTATTTACTGCAAATCACCAAACTTATAACACAATGGCGACGCGTACACGTTACGAATTGCGTATACCAGAGCACAGGACAACCACATATGAAAAGGGCCTTACTACTTCGCTATTAAAGCGTATAATGCACTACCGCCACAAATAAAATCTATAGAAATACTCCACATATTTAAGCGTATCCTCAAACAGCATTTAATAAGCCTTCATCTTTATAAAACCAACCACTACTTCGAATAGTTGACAAAACATCTGTATTATTATCATTATTATTAGTTTAAGTTACCTTCATTTTTGTTTTTTTTTGTTTGTTATTGTTCACTACATTGACAATGCCAAGGTTCAGAATGTTCTGTAATTTAATGGCAATAAATGATTATTATTATTATTATCAAAATTGGGGATGAAAATCTTTATTAGTTAAGCAAAATTTTATAATGATTGTTAAATAATGTGTGGTGCGGCCTCTATGATTCACACATTCACAGACGCAGGCGCAGGGGTACTTACCTATTGCCTCTCATACAAATTGCACCTCATCTCTCAAAGCCTCCAAAGTCAAAGGAGGGCGCTGCGTGTTTCGCAGCTTTCTACCCATTTTGTCCCATAGATGTTCAATGGGAGAAAGATCTGGAGATCTTAAAGACCAGTGGAAAAGATAAATCTCAGCCTGTTCAAAGAAGTTCAAGGAAAACCTTGCTACATGAAGACGTGCACTAAATTACAATAATGGATCTTCGAGCTTCGACCTCTTGTAATTATAGCAGAAGATGTATTCCAATCACCTCCGCAATATATAGTTGTGCTCTCATATTGGCCTCGAATGGACACCAAGCGAGACCTGCTGCCATAAGTAATCGCACTTCAAACCATAACACCCACAGTGCGGTGTACGGGCCTCTCAACCGCGAATTGCAGATTCCGTCGTTCTCCTTGCCTAAACATGATCTAGATTCATCACAAAAGACAACACAGCACCATCAAGATTCCAATTTCAATGCGGCATTGTAACTGATACTGACAATATTCTGCTCTCGTTCTGCATTCAAAGTGGCGGACCAAATGAGTTAACCCAAAACTTTGGATTCGGCGATGTTACATGGAATTACAATATTGGAGGAACTAAGGACAAGATTTATTCTTAGTCGCTCTGGTTGAAGTTGGAAATAAAGGAACAGAAGAATATTTGGAATAATACACAAATCAAAAGTTAACGAAAGATGTAAACGCATGGAATCCCAGAATATTGAAACATTATTTAAAAATACAGAAACTTTACCTTTACGAAGGCCTAAGTGATTTCGATATAGTATTTCTATTAACCAATTGAAATCTTATTAAAATAATGGTGAAGATAAAGCGTAATTAATTGTAAGTGATCATTCCAAATTCAGAAGATTTAGTAAAACAAGAAGCATCTGCCAACTAAGTTATGGTAATGAAATGAGGTAATCATGTAATATGATGATAAATTGCACAACTGCACATGATGTTCAGGCAACATATTATTGCAAAATGAACTGGAAACTGAGCAACGTATTTATGGAATATTTGAATCATACACTCGAATGCACCATAAGTCATTCTGAATATGACAGATTTCATGATGCATCAACCAAACACAAATAATTACAATGAGAGGATCATTATACTTTTTTAAAAAAGGGATGTATTTTTATAGTTTGCTATTTTTCCATAAAATGTCGGCTTTCATCGAGGTCAGCGTTAAGTATCTAATTATTGACCAATAGTAATTGATTTGTATAAGCTGAGACTGACACGAAGAGAATATATCGCCAACACCAACAATGATTGATGACCAATTTAAATGCAGTGTAAATTACACGTCAATTGCAGTCGAGATCACTAACTGTCTTAATTAATAAAATTAGGCGACAACTCTAAGATTTTATATCTCCAAATTATACCGTGTATAAATAATCGCTTGGGGGTAAACTTGCGTAACTACCCACCCCTCGCACGAGTTCGTTCTTCACGCTTTAAAGGTTTTCTATACTAACAGGTTTAAGGCGACCTAGGGTTTACTTAATTCGGGCAACAATCACATTGATATCAGTGACAGATGTGAATTCTATTGCATTTGTATCAATTTAAATTATATAATACGTCTACACTATTCTCCTCTGGGGCTTGGCTGTGGTTTTTTTGTACTCAGAATTAAACAATTTAAAACGAATACAATAAAGAGTTACGGTTAACTTCATTACCTACTTAGGTACCTACTAAATTTCGTGCAAATTGTAGTTGCTAAGATACATAAAGCTACAAAATCTATATCTAACCGAGTAGATAAGTGAACGTTTAACCCTCATGTGCACAGTAGAATTTTATACCGATTGTGCACAGTTAAGGTACCCGGGTACCTACATAAGTTTTAGATGGGAATAACAATATTTCTCCAATTGTTTTGCAAAATTGTGGTTACAGGTGCATGCAGCATATATATTTACTATATCTTACATTATAAAATAAGTTTTTAAATCGATAATTACCCATTAAGCTCATAATTTCCGATTGTCCGCGCAAAATGTTTAGAATGCGGCTAATAGTACTCGATTTTCCAAGTTATTTTAATTGTTACTTTCTACGTTCTAAATAAATATGTCCAATAATTAGTTTTGTATACGTCTATGTAAGTATCTATCTATTAATGACATCTGTCATCAAATTTTAGATAGTGAGTTTTGGTCAAAGTGAAATATGTGTGTGTGTGATGCGCAAACTTTGTATCTAATTACCGGACAAATATATACCTACTGGTAAAGGACTGCATGGTACAGAGAAAGATCAAAGGCAGCGAGTTGTAAGGGACTTATGCCACAGGTCAAAGGATCAGGACGAACGGTCACTATGGACAATTTTTCCACGGCATTACTCTTGGCGTCTCTATCGCTCAGGCGGAGACTTTCAATGGTTGGAACACTAAAGCAAAACAAGCCCTACATCCCAAAGGAGATGAAGAAGAGTAATGATAAAGAGGAACAGTCCTCCATATTTGGATTCAGTGAAGATGGCAAAGTTACCATTTGCATTAGCTCCTATGTCCCAAAGAGGGAACGCATAGTCATTGTACTGTCAACAATGTATATGGACTTCTCCGGAACTAAACAAAACCGGAAGTTATCATACAATACAATGCAACTAAAGGAGATGTAGACGATATGGACAAATTGGTCACTCATTATTCAACAAAAAGAAAGACACTTCGATGGACATAAGCAAATGTTTTTCAATATGTTAGATAGAGCTACTCTAGCAGCCTATATAATTTACTCCGAAAACAACCCTACAACACGTCCGACGTATTTTCCTTGGGGATCTAGGAAAACAATTATCAATCTCTGAAATTAAAATGCGCTCAAACACGAATAAGTTATTGAAAAATTTTGCAACAAAATGGAATAGAGGCTATACTAGGGTATGCGGTTCTCCACATTCCTCCACACAGCCACCACCAAAGGACGCTTCTAGACGCTCGAAACACGTCGGTAGCTTTTTTGTTTGTAGAACAACATCCTCATTTCAAAGGAAGGCTCGAAAATGTTGCGAATTCTGTAAACGACCGATCTATAACGAGTATCCCGTAAAAAATTGTTGTCATTGCAATTGCACTTTGTAAGTCACCCTGTATGTAAAAAAAACTACTCTTTTCTAAAGCAATACATGTTTTATATTATTCTTTTTCTTTTTTTACTTCTTGTTATCTTATTTATAACTATCCATGCATACCACTATGCAAAATATAATATAGGTACCGCGGTACCTTGACTATGCGCTTAAGGTATAAACTGCTGCTTTAGGCCAAAACTCATTTTTTAATTGACTTGTTGGATTGTAACATTATGTAATCAACTTAAGATGAATCGATTTAGGCTAAATAGAAGTTTCGACAATGTAACTCAAAGTAAAGTAATAAAAAAACGAGCATAAAGATGCAAAAGGTACCCGGGTACCTTACTGTGCACATAAGGGTTAATGTTTAACATTCTTTGCAGCAACTCACTTTAGAACATGTAAGTTTGATGGGTTTCGTCTCTTTTAGGAAGCGTTTAAATAATAATTAATTGACTATCGATTTTAGAAATTCGCCAAGTTCAGTGAATAAAGAAGTACAAGTGATTAAAACCATTACTTATTGCCAATAATACTTTATATGGCAATCAAAAATAAATGAATATTAATTATGCTTGATCTGGTTTCTACAAAAGCTGTTTCCTTACATTACTTTGTACCTAATTAACCTGTTAGGTCTCCATTGCTGTGTCAAAAATTGCTTCTAATCCCACAACAGATAAAAGTCAAGATGAATTTGATAATGCTGTCTACGTCATATATACACCGACGATATGAAGAAGAAAATTGTTGAAATGTAATGGTAAGTTGCCTTTTCTCAATTAAGCGGATCTTAGTATGGTTCTTCATATGAAAAAGTCCAAAAAATACATAATTAAACACCGTGTTAGTTGTCTGCACGCGAGGACAAGATATCTGTCCAAGTCAACTCGTGCAGCCCTTCTACTAATTACGTGGCAACATGGATTTCCACTTGGTAGGACATAAATTCCTCTAAATCGTTACAGAAAGCTCAGTGGCTCAAATTTAAAAAATGTTACTGGCGGCAGTACGTTCAAAAAAACGTTGCTTGATCAACGTGTTACTGCTGTGCAACTAATGTGTATAGAAGTGATTATGTAAATGCGGACACAGGATCAAGATAATGCTTCATTTCTGTATCCTGATGAAAAAAAGGTTACACAACTACTAACAACTACTAAAAGATGTACGTTGTCGCTTACAATCTGCACTGGAAAAGACCTAAGCCCAACCAGAGAGTATATCTTGCATTGTGGCAGTTTTAAAAAATGGAGATGTTACGCCGTGGTAAGTATTTCATTCAGGGATCACTTGTGGCATTAGTATCTTTACTGAAAGGAGATTTTTTCAAATTGGGGGGAAAATTTATAGTTAGGGAAGAAGATTGGGAGTAGAAAATGGAATAAATATGTCAATACGTCATAAAAATATCGGTTGCTGTTTCCAAAAAACATATTCCAATTTTATTGTTAATATACAAGGGTTAAAGTTCCGAAAAGTTTCTGCAGTACAGGTGCCGATGCTCCTTACCGGCGCTCATAACCAATGACAGATGAGGAGTCAACTGGGCTTCTTCTCCAAAATGAATGTAAACGGAAACATTCTTGAAGCGTATAGTCACGTGCAATGAAACCTAGGTTCACCATTTTAGAGTCCACAAGGGCTCAAGTATTGCGAATCACTTCCTCATTCTTCATCCTTGGATTTCCATTTGTTTAAAACACTTAAAGGACATTTATTGTGCGAAGGCAGGCGTGAGTTCACAATAAAAAAAGAAGAAGGGATTGACTTTAAAACCTTCCTTGCGATGGTAATAGGATTTCGAGGAATATTTCTTATAAGATCCTTCCTGATTCCGCGATTGGTTTAAATGGACAGTAGTAATCTGGACCAGGAACTTAAGCAACGAGGTTATGGTCTGGATCAATCGGAGTGTATGTGTTTCCCAGACCTTCCGTGCACAATGTGTGTGTGTGTGGTGTGTTCAGGTGTGTATGAGAATACATTTCACCTTGAATTGTGAATTCGGGTGAAATTCTGTTACTTATTAGCCTTGCTAGGGGTTGTATGGAGTGTAAGATTTTTATGATAGAAGCCCTGGTTATGTAAGGGCTTAATAACAACGCCAATTAGTCAGTCCCGGATGAAGGTATCTCGGGGCCCGGGGCTACAATTCGTCAAGGGCCTTTAGTGAAATGATACCAACCCTTGTTAGGGGGGAGGGGGTGAATTCTGTAATGCCCGCCAGAAAATCGCGATACAAAATTTTATATAGGTTTGGGAGAGTATTTTTTTCGAAAACTGTAAAATAAGCGTTCAGTCATAAATAAAAGATAAAAACAATAGGAAAATAAAAGAATATTTATTATTATTGATGGTGACATGATTATAAAAGTAAACAAAATTCAAAACAGCACATAGGCAGTAGGCACACGACACAGCTACAGAACACTGCTAAACGGAAACACAAGTTCAACTGTCGCTCAAGCTACGAACTCTGAACTATCGAATGAGAGAGGACTCAGGACGCCGCCAAGCCCCTCGCCTGACCCCACTTACACCTGCACCGGCGCTATACTCTTTTCTCTCTAGACCGTCCAAGCTAGACAGACGCCTGCGCGAGCAGCGTATACGTTGAGCCGCTGGATGTTGGCACTTGGTACGGTTCAAGAAAACACATTTTATTTGCAGCTAAATATAAAATGCAAATTTGATGCAGAAAATATTGGATGGATTCCAAAGGCCAGGGGGCCCCTACAATCCGGGGGCCCGGGTCTTCCGGCCCCCTAAGGCCCCCCTTTAAACCAGCATTGCAATTAGTTTCTTCAAATCAAGCAAGGCTTCTGTGCAACACTAGAACCCTTTATTATAATATTATACTTTAGTCGTTAGTTCCTTTTTAAGTTAATATTATTACGAATTGAATGGAACATAAATCTAAATTAAACGAAGGAATCCTGCTTACAATATGAAATCTCCAGGATTTCAATGAGAGCAATAAACATTCTTGCCAACCTCGATGATCTAATGATAAGCGTAAGAATAGTGGTAATAACCGAAGCAGTTGATCATAATGACCTACATCCCAAAATAATAATATGTATGTCACATTTTGAAATAAGACACTTTTCACATACCATAAAATTGTTATAAATACAAAGGAAACGATACAATATATTTGGTTATATTGTATGTAATAGTATAAAACAATTTTACTAATTCCTCACTTACAAATGCCAATGCAATGAAATTAAGTGGAATTATTTGTTGTTATTGTAATATAACTACTATAGAGTTCCACAAATAAGTTTAAATAATACTAACTGCATTATTTTTGAGATTCACGAAGGGAAGCAATTGCACAAAGTATATATACTTATATAACAGTGACGAGCAACAACATTGAAAATAATGGACACGAAAAAGGGGTTGCAATTAACTTAATTTATAACTAAGGATAATTGAATTTAATGAAGCAAGTTTTAAAATAAAAATCCTTTTTAATTTAATATTAACAGATCTGTTGCATTGATGACTCGTGTCAATTTAGAGCGCTGAAAGAGAAAAATGCGAGTATGTGAATCGCCAAATGCGATGGACATAACGCTTTTATTAAGGTATAACTACAATACTTATACGAAATGTCAAATTTGAGCGGAATTGTACTAGAAATTCAACATAAACTCAAGGAAGTAATAAAAATAAAAAGTGCATAAATCAAAAAGGACGTAAATCAAACTAACAAATTAACTGCTAAAAGCTATAAGTTATAACACGGTCGACACATATAAATGTTGTCATTAGCATAGGCAGCGCTACCAAGATTCATAAATCACAACCAAGAGCAATAGCTTGGTATATATCTATTATATAACGACGTTGTTTTCGTCCCCTTTCTTTATTTCATCGGAAATATGTAGAATTTTTTTCGAGGCGAAATTCACAATAGTATTTTATAAACACAATTTATGCCTTTTATTTTGACCACAACAGACTGGCCGAGTACCCAAGGGAAAAATTGCAGACGTTACACAGTAACAAGTGCGACCAACCAAGCGAAGTAATTCCGATAATAAGCCTTCCGTTGTTATCGACCCCTTGAGTTTTCACCCTTTAGAGAGCACAGTAGAAATAATCAGCATATATTTTTTTTTGTCGTCAAAATTATTTCCTCCTTTTTTTTTTTAAATGTTACACTAAATGATATTTTGCTTTTATAGAATATTATTTCGAGAAACCTTTTGTTAGCTCTGAAACAAAACCATTCAAGCGGTTTTATACATACAAAATGAAGGATTTAGGGTACGAATTAAAGTAAAAACAAAGCCCTAAATCTGAGCAACGAAATATTTTATAACGCATATTGAAATTCTTTACAAACTTCAAAGGGAAGCACGATATTAATTTTCGTTATTATTAGGCTCATAGCTATTGTACATTTTTAGTCTTGTAATGAAAGAACCTATTGTATCAAAAGATTTCCACATTTCTTATTCTTTCTATTTAGTCGATAGAGTTGTTGTATGTGGCTTAGTTTTCAGTGTTGTTGACTGTTCATTTAGGTGGTTTAATTATTTCAATGAGTTGGAAACTGGAAAGACCGAAAGACATCAGATTCACCACAATTCCACTCTGTAGGAACATGTGGATTAATAACCAATTAAGCAAATTTGCAACCGTGCAGTTTACTTCAAATACTCAATTTGGTTCTCCGTTTAGTCCTCAACGTATACATTTATCTTGTAGAACTCGATCGATTTGAACGTGCTATAACGTGAGTGCGAAGTGCAGTTTATTCCATGTAGAGACATCAGCTGTTGCCTTTACTTTTTATCTAAGTCCCCTTTCGCTATGGTTAAAAATTGTATGGAATGATTTTATAGTCTTCGTCTATTGCAATACATTCTGAAGGCGTCTATTTAGAGAAGGCCTAGATGGCTTTGAAACAGAGCTTTCGTGTTATAATTCAGGCTCAAATGTCGATAAAGTTGCGGAAGAAAATTTACAAAATTGGAAACACAGTCAGGGATTAAAAAATTGCAGTTTATAACAAACACTGGCGAAAATTTGAATGCTAACTCTTAATACATGAATCATGTTTTAGGCAAGTATTCTGGAGAGAAAGTAAATTAATATTCAATAGATATAAATAACAATAATTGAAAAATCCAAACCTCTATTTAACAGCTGTTAAAACATGAATGTAGCCGTATATTACACAGACGACTTCAAAACAAGAAAGGACACCAGATCTGGAGTGTACAGGAGGAATGGACAGGGCTGTAGAATTTCTGTAACATGGGACTCGCTAAAACATTTTATGGAGACATACCCAAAGGCAAGGGAAATTTGAAAAACACAGCGAAGATTCGGCGCACTAAAATCGTGAGGTTTCTTAAAGATACAGGTATCCTTGAAGGACGCAATAGACCAAAAGGTCGCCGTACAGGAACCACTCGGGACCACCTCTAGAGGAATAATAACTATAATAACAGGCATCGCTTTGCATAAACCGGATTATCTTTTGGAAGGGATAAGGTGACAACGTCCGATCATATACAAGTTAATGAGTTACATAAATTATTGTAAAGCTGAAGTGCGCATAGGCGTTCTATTGAAATACATATAACAACATACCTACCTACTTTTCCAGAATTCTTGAGGAACAGAGCCTAGATGTATCACTCGAGACATTGGAAGAACGCTAAGTAAGAGCTATCACATGCTTAGTCAAATAAGAATGTGGAACAAGTAACAACGGTTGACGCGCCATAACTTAAAGCGTCATAGGGAGTAAAAACATCAAGATAATTTTAAAAAGTGTGTGAGGTCTATTTTGCCTTAAAGTACACGAAACCGTATAACGGATTTCTTGTTTAATTGAATTATTTCATTCGCGCCTCAAATTCTCGAAACACGTGAGTTACCAGTACCTGTCGGATGCTTTGTTAAGGGCACCGCCGTACTCCTATTGTTGTTCGGAGAGCTTTGTGCTGCAATTGTTTTAAGTGTTTGGTGTAATCGCTGCTAAATATAAGTAAAATATATCTATTGCGTGAATTCAGGAAAGCAGTTGTCCTTAGACGATGGATAAGCCATTATTATTGAGAATAAAAGAATCAGTGTAACTTTTTCAAAATTTTTTTTGCATGTGTTGAAAGTTCTTCTATAATGCACTTAGCCATTCCTTCTTGCGCCGCTTAAATGCTCCAAGTCGGGCTAAAATAACACGGAATAGCAGCATTGATCTTTCCTTTGAAAAAAACCTTCCTCCTCGTAAGTTCTATTTTAGCCCAAAAAACACCCAAAAGTCACTCAATGCCATGTTCGATTACATGAATCTATTTGCTGCCAAATACTGCCGAATGTTCGACGTCAATTTAGCTGTGACAGTCATCTGCTCCTCTAACTTAATAGCGCTCACTAGACCGGTACATTATTTTCTTCATTGCTCACTGCTTTTTGATTATTGTTGGTGTGACCTCGTCTTAATGGATCCATACGCGGCTCTCTTGTCGAGTTGGCATGTCGAAAAATGCTATGTAAGTTTCATCGCCTGTTACAATTTAAACTTAAACTTAAATCTTGCTGAAGTCATAATAATTATGCGAAAATCTTCTCGGGTTAATTCCATTTTATCACTACATTTCCTTTTTCAAATGATATTTAAGATAAATTAGCAAATGAAGCAGCAAATGTCAAGTAAACTGAGTCTACATTTTTGTGTTTTTCATTCTTCATTCTCTATGCCAATGGCTTGTCCCTCGAATAATGCTAACCAACTGTCGTTACAGTAGAGGTGGTAGGTAAAATTAATACGGCTAACTATTTAGCCGCCCGGAGCCCATATGCCGTCTTTTCATGTTAACGGGCATCTAAACCATTCAAAATCAGCACAATCGTACGTCCAGTAAATGGATGATCTAAAATGACACATGCTTGCCGAAGAACATGCCAGGGATTTTGCGGTCCATCGTAAACACTTGAATGATGATTTGGAGTTTATAAGGACCCGCAACCCGCATATCAAGCATAATTTGATGGAATATTAATTAGCCTTACTTATAACGAGATACGTTTTGAGGTGGCCTTTCCAACTTGCATGAAGAGATATATAGTTATCGAGAAACTTATTGCAGTACAAACAAAATGATCGGACATCGGACTGCGACACTCTCTCTGTCCATAGGTGATTAACATTATGTTAGCGCTCTTAAAGCTTTGTTGTAGAATCGTCCAACAGAATTCGATCATTCTTCTTCTTATGGTATTTTTGGGTACGAAAGAAGGAGTTGTGACTCTTTGAGGGAAGTTAGCTATATAGCAATAAAAGAGGTGTTTGAAACCTGGTTCTAAGATGACCTAAGAAAGACTGCCTGAAACCAAACAATAGCATCGTGATTCACTAATTGACCCACAGCAGCTACCCATGTGAACAGTCTATATAACGATGTCGGAAAGGGATTTATCAGAATACTGACGAAAAGAAAGTAGCAGCTGTAAAAGAAAAGTTCGTTGCGGTCCTTTTTGAAGGCCACTGCCTTTTGATTTTGAGGTTTCTTTTAGCATCGAAAGTACTACTAGCGAGCAACATCTCTACTGAACAAATCGACAAAGGCAAGGAAGAAAACCGGAAGAAAACTGTTTTGTTATGGATCTCCATGATAATGGAGCTGACCTGACAGTCACTACGCTGAAGAAGATAATGTAGATAATTCATGAAGTGTCCTCTGAAACTTTACGCTGTACATATCAGTAAATCAGAAATACATATTAACACTAACAATAGTGCTATCTTGAGACAATGAACTGATAAGAAAGGGAATGGGGATCCCCAACCCTTTTTATTAATCTTCAGTTTGGTACTGGTACTATTTTCCTTAAGCTACGGCGAACGGTTCTCGCACAGTACCCACTTCATTACGTTTGAACGCTTCTAACGGCGTACCAATGGTACAACGTTCTGGAATTTAAGGAAATCGTCACAGGCAGGAACTCTATTGAATAGAACGTCTAGGCAACTTTTGAGTAGACATAAAATTTAAAATTACTGAGCTATTTCATTTGACGCAATAAAGTAGAGGCGGTCTTGGCTCTTTATACTTATCCAGAGTGATATATGACGCCTGCAACTTAGCCTCAGAATGTAAATACATAATAGAAAGTTTCAAAAAGCGTTTGCAACTATTGATCATTATCAAAGTTTTATAATAATCGGTCAAAAGTTCAATAAATCGAGAAAAGCAATTCGTTACAGAGCTGATCGTTTTTTATAGTATAATAAGCATCCTAATTTATCTTTATTGTGACTTACATGATTGGTTATAAAATTTGAATATAATTTGAAAATACTTTGTAGTCTTAAAAAGCGAACGATATTCGATAGTGAAATTTCTATTTAACTTGATGTGTAAATATAGCAAAAAATCGTTCTAATTTGCACTAAAGCACTGATTTAATTCATTGTAAAGGAAATGACCCAGTGGATGAAAAGCAATTAAAATCTAATTTAGGAGTTATTCCGCTTGGCTAAATTGCTTTATAGAGTGGACCCGGTTTGGCGACGTCGCGACGTTTCCTTTTGCCAGGTGGTCACAATAGAAACGCTTCTAATTTTGCGCAATTGTTAACTTGTATATAACAAGAGCGAGCTAATTTGTCATCGTATTGAATTTTAAAGTATTTCTCTCGATGATTACCAGTAAAATGAAGAATCGTGGCATCCATATATTCATAAATTAAAATGTTTGTACTAGATGAATATAAAATTTGAAATGACTTCTGTATAAATTTATGAGCGTATGTAATCTCATTTTAAAACTATAAATCTGCTGGTACGCAATACGAACGTTGTTTTCAACATAAATTCTCCTTTATTTTTGCTGGAATGTAAATTTGTTCACTATTATAAACCCGCGGGTAAGGGTACAATGTGTAATTTCTAAAACAAAAAGTAATATTCTCGCACAAAATGTGCCTAAAATGAATAGTTTTATTGCATTTCTAGAGTTACGACGTTTATTTGTGGTCAATAATCATTATTGCTGTTGTTTGATAGTACAAAGTTTATGTTTAATTATGATTGAAATTAGGAACCTGAACATAATCTTTTTTTAGTAAAATTAGTGAAGAACGTTACACTTTGCTCTGCAGAAATGAAAGCAACTTACTTAACTAGGAAAACAAAAGAATGCTGCTTGTAGCCTATTTGCACTTCATGTTATATGTAAATTTCATGGATATTTTTTAATTATATGCAGTTTTCGAAAAAAAATTGTGCTAAACACGAGAAAAAAGTATTTTTTTTTGACATTTTCCTCCCTAATTCTGCAAATAAGCATTTCTTTGAGGACGAAAAAGATTTTTTTCTATTCCGTTTCTTAAGCACGGTACCAGAAAGCGAAGAATCTGATATCTGGGCTATTACCTAGTCAAGTTCGAGTCTAACAAGCGGAAGCTCAAGAGTCAATGTGTAATGAATAATGATCTAATGATGGATAGATAAATCATTCAATTAAATGGCCGATGCCCGATATAGAGGCGCTGAAACAACATTTGTTGGGGTGGGTGGGGGGCATTTTATCAAGTAGAAATTAGAATATATTTTTACCTATTTTTGAACTAGTAAATCAATAGGCTATGCTGAGTCACCGATTGGATAGATCACATTACATTCCAAAAGTGACTGAATTTTATTGCGAGATTTTCTAAGATTTTCTAAAATGAATTCACGCGATTTATGAAATTCCAGGAGGAAATTCCTTGCTCTTTAGTAGCGGCGCCCCTGCCAATATATTTTCCAAGCTACTCAAATACTCTGCAATATGCTTTGCAAAAACCCAAGGCATACAGCTGCGCAGCAGTGTAGCAAAGGGTCGAAAAAAATATTATGTTCAATGTAGGGTATCTCCAGGGCTGGGCAAAATACATGTACTAACGTATTCAAATACAAATTAGAAAATATTCCTAAAAATGTATTTGAAATACAAAATACGAGATACTTTTATATTATTTTTAAAAATACAAATACAAATACAATATTTGAAATATAAAAATACCTATACGCATACGGGATGTTTTTTTTGGAGATTTAGTTAGACGTTTCTAGGAAAGTTTTATAGGTAGGTTCTTGAAAATGTGTAAAATACATAGATTAATGTATTTCAAATGCAAAATTCAAAATACTCATAAGAGAGTATTTGAAATACAAAATACTTTAGAGAAAAATCATCAAATACAAAATACAAAATACAAATGTATTTCAAATACTGTATTTTCAATACAAGTATTTTGTGACTGCCCACCCCTGGGTATCTCAGATTTACACAGATGTACACATAGTTTTTCGTACAATTTGTAAACATAATATTATTTTAATTTTGTCTGTTAATGGTTACTTTACTTACCAAATATTACGGTATAAATTAATTCCATGTTCTTTTTTTTAAAAGCTGGTAAGTTATCATTTTTAACCAATAACGGCTACTATTCCTGACTTTTCCGAAACTGTGCCATAGTCTTGTAAAATATTACTCACAATCCATCGGCAGTAAAACAAAAACCAATAAAAAATTACATCTCCAGAATCAAAGGACTGATGTCTTCTGCAAGAAAAGCGTCACATCGAGACAGTAAACGATGGAGTTCCAGGGGCAGTGCATGATGAAATAATATAATTTCATATATAATTCATTCATTTAACTTATCCCGATGACATCATCTATTCATTAAATCACGAAATGACCGTCGGTCGTCTGTAATTTAAAGCAACAATATGGGCACGAATACCAACCATTCTTTATTTGCAAACAACACTATAACATGTACATTTGACATTTACGTTAAGTTGATATCAAAACTGTTCGTACAAGAAAACGAAATTTGTTGTTGATGTTATCCTTGTTATAGTGCATTTGGTATTGAGCCGAAGTAATAAATCAGCCTATCAAGCAGATTTCAGTGTAGTAGATGAGAAAACGGGATGTGATATAGACCCGAGAAAACTATATATATTGTAAATAAATTCTAATTTATTAATTGTTTGCGAAGTATTTAGCTGGGAGCTTAATGAGGGTTTCCTATTGTCAACGCGGTCATTTTTAAAGGGTCTTCTATTGTTTGGTGGTCTTAGTACGAAAGAAGCGTCATTTTCATTTTATGTTTCCGATATTTGCAAAACTTATTATTGAAAACTGATGTGCCGCTCGTATAGCAAAAATACTATACTTGAAGTAGTTGATTTATTACTTCGGCTCAATACCAAATGCACTATAGTTAAGTACTTGAGTTAATAAGAGACATACAAAACGACACTCTTGGAATAATACGTTAGCTAATAATGTACCTATACATTGTATTCGATATGTAGAAAAGGATAGTCATACACAAGTGCGCGTTTGATTAATCTACTTATCTACGTATAATAATCCCATTTTTTTCAATCTCTTAATGAGACTAATCAGAGGGTTTATAAATCTAGAAACCCTAACATTCTTAAATGTAAAAACAATTATTATAGACTTATGTGATTAGTTTTACAAAAAGTGGTGCAAAATTGAAGAGATGAAATAAAAAAGGATGTTCCTCGATGTTGCTAGTGTTGATACTCATTGAGTATCGACTTATTTGTCAACAGGGGTTCCCTAACGACACCTCCTGTACGTTATTTGTATGCTATCGTAGCACTAATAGTACTACGAGCCAGAACATCCGTCAATGTGTAATAATTATGTAACTTTCTTGGGTTATATACTTCCAGGAGTTTTCACACCATCTGTGAGAGGTAATTTGTCAAAAAACCCTTACAATTTTTCTTCTCTACACTTATTGTACAATTTGGCCTTATAGTTTGGTGAAAAATAGAATAAGTAATCATTGCATATTGAAAATTATTGTTTGACTAATCCCAAATGTGAATTAAAATTCAAAAATCTTCTAACACTGACATGAGGTTAGCAGTCATAGAGAGTAACTTACAAAGGAGGTTAATGGGTTGCCTATACATATACAGCATTATATTTTTAAAGTTATGTAGCGATGATATGCAAGAGGGAAGAAATTGACACTCATTTTTCTTTTAAATTTGTTTATTTGTATCCATCCATCGCCTTCGAGATAACTTCATTTAAACTGCCAAGTTTCAGCATGGCAGGACAAGCTTCGTCGTTGTGGGCATCATCGTCTTTAGCTACATTACTTACAGTAGGTAATACCAAAGATATGCTCTTTGGTAATACCAAAGTATTTGGTAATACCCTTGTTTATATACCTTGGTAATGTAATACTATCCGATATTTGCTGTGTTAGTGGTTCTTCAATTACACTACATACAAAGTTCAAATCCATAAACGTTACTAAGCATAACAAGGTATTCAAAGTGGTTACCTCAACCCACTGAAATATAAGCAACCTGGAACGCGCACGGTGCATTTAACCTGTAGGAAATAAACCGAGCGTGCGATAGCAATAACGAAGGGACATTGTGTCCTTGTTGTACTCATTCACAGTTCAGCATTTTCATTGTTTTACGATTAATCAAACTAGTTTTTTATTACGTGTACGATACAATAACATAATGAGTAAGACACTGACCGAATGTCCCTACAATAATTCCCTTTCTGTCGGCTCGGCTGTAAGTTAAGCGTAAGCCTTCCAGGTTGCTTATATTTCAGTGCCTCAACCATATGGTCACAGATAAGTTACTACAGATAGCTCAATCAATGCTTTTATTTAAAATTGTGCGTGTTGCCTATGTTATAGGCGTTCGAGGTTGATTTACATATTTTAACCACTCCTCTAGTTACGGTTTATTACGTTAATTGTCGAAGTACAGATCGGAATTGGTAAAATAATACATGCTGGAATGTGTTTCGGCGTTGATTGAAAGAGTCTCAAGTTACCTATGCTTCTTATCTAACAAAAAACAAGATCGTTTTCTGTTTACAATACAAAGTTTAGTCATCAACGGTTTAGTATATTACAAATTTAATTTAGTACATTGCACATGTCTTGATAAAATACATTTTTCTCGTGTCATGTAAAACTTACTATGTATTACCCGTGTAATTAAATGAATAAAAAGTCTTTAAATACGTGAGCTTGTAGATGCTTCACGATGCTGCTGAACCGAAGACCCAAAATAAGAAAAAAATCTTTTAACTATTGCAAAGGACACTTAAGAAACTTAATAACAAAAAATTGTGATGTAATGTTTTTTATAACTTCGAAAAAATTCATAAAGATTAGTTTGCGCGCTGGCGCCAACCGTCCGGGTTGAACTGGAAGACCCAAAATTTGTTTAAATTTTCTTTAACTATTCTAAAGGACACTTAATAAGAAACGTAATAACAAAAAAATGTGATGCAATTATTTTTTATAACGTCACAAAAATACATAAAGGTTACGTTTGCCCGCTGGTGCCCATCGTCTGGGTTATACTCGAAGACCCAAAATTTGTTTAAATTTTCTTTAACTATTGCAAAAGACAATTAATAAGAAACGTACCTAATAATAACAAAATATATTGGTCACAGTCGTAAGACAAGGATGCATTCTTTTACCACTACTCTTTGTAACCGTTATGGATGAGATCATGACAAACGTCAACAAGGACAAGAAAGGTGTAATTTGGGATTTAAGGATTTAACTAATACAAAGAGGACTTGGAATATGCGGATGATGTGTGTCTATTAAGCCAAAGCAAAAAAGCAATGCAAGGAAACATAAACAACGTTATAGACGAATCAAGAAAAAATGGCACTTAAGTTAGAATCAACAAGAACTGGACCAAGCTGCTCAGTATAAATAGTACAGTAGCAAGAGAGGTGACACTCGAAGAAGAGGTGAAGGAGGTAGCTAGCTTTAAGTATGTATGTGGGTAGCAAATGAAAGAGGAAGCAGAGAGGAAGTGACAGAAAGGATACGCAAAGCACGAGGAAGTTTTTTTCCGGGTGCAAGTAGTATAACTGTATATACAAAAGTAAGTGTTCAACTCAATGGTAAAATCGGTGTTGTTATATGGATGCTGTGAATCGTGGTGCATGACAAGTGACATTAAACGGAAACTCCAGATCTTCGTTAATCGATGTTTACGAAATATTTTACACATCTTGTGAGCACGAAGCTGTGGAAGATTTGGAATAGAACAGGGCGGAGTGATATTACAAATGATGTCGAACAACAATAACAGGAGTGGATAGGACATACAATGCGGAAAAGTCTCCATGACCCTTCTATAATTGCCTTCAATGTCAGAGGGGAGTAGGAAGACCGTGTGCAACCTGGAGAAGGACAGTGATGGAAGAAAGCGGGAAAACAATAGGTAGCGCAACTTCAAACCATAGCAGGGAATCGAACACACTGGAAAGGTTTAATATCGGCCCTACGTCCCACCGAGGAATAATGGGATTTATTATTTTTTATTAGCTACATACTGGGTGCTAATCCGGTCGCTCGGTAATAATCATGGCAATGTGGTTTTTGCAAATTCTTATTCAACATTTAATTCTTCATTTTCTTTCTTATAGTACAATTTTGGTGGGAGAGAACATATACCATTCAGGTAGCGTTTTTAGTTTTGAAAAATTTTGTACTCTTATGTTTTGGCCCTAAAATAATTAGAGGAGCATTTGCTAATTGCTATTACCGAGCGGGCGGATCAGCACAGACCCGTGCGCAGGATTTGTCCATGGGAGGGGTTGGGTTGAGAGCAGGGAAGACCTCAAACGTTGATTGAATGATTTCAATCAACGCCTCAAACCAGTGGCGTAAATATTATTGTATTTCCGTATAAGCATGTCACTAGATAATCCAACATTTTATTTATAGTTTGATGTATTTTTCAGTTTCGCATTTTAGCTCGCAGTCAAAATTAATCTCTAAGGAAAAAATTCCAGATAGGATGTCCATTGGTGGAGGGGTGTATTTTTGGGTTATAATGAAGGTACAAAAATCCCAGCCCCTTACCGTGTTCGCTACGAAAATTATAGTGCAAAAAATAGATTTTTTTTCAATAACTCAAAAACGATATCTGTTAGGGGAAAAGGCGAAGACGGGAAAGTTGTAGAGAATGTAATTTTATGCAAAAAAAGGTCCTTACAAAAATTTTGTACGAGCACTTGTACTCGAGCTAATTTTTAAAATTTATTATCGTTTGTCGAATGTAGTTAAAATAAAGTAAAAAATTCATATCTGTGTCAATATTGATCGTACAAAAAAATAAAAATAAAAAATTGTTCGTAATTAAATTGTCTACAACTTTCATTTGAATCCTTTTCCGATCCTAAAAAAAAAACACGACGCGTTCGAGACTTTCTCATTAAAAAAAATAGCCCTTGCTTTGCTTTAAAAAAATCTAGCTCGAGTACAAGTGCTCGTACAAATTTTTTGTAACGACTTTTTTGCGTAAAATTATATTCTCTACAACTTTTTTGTCTTCACTTTTTCCCCTAAAAGTGTTCTTCTTTGAGTTAAACCTATTTTTTGCACCTTCAAACCCAATTTTCGTAGCGAACACGATATGGGGATGGGCTTTTTGTACCTTAATTATAACTCAAAAATACACCCCTCCACCAACGGACAGCATATTTGTAATTTTTTCCTTTTAGAGAAAATATTTACTTATTTGGCTGTACTATTTATGTAAATAATTGCATTAAATATAATGGCAATGACCTTTGTCGAGATCGTACCTACCTATGATGTAAGAGCGAAAGGGTGGTACGAGAAATATAGAGATGGATTCTATTCACCGGGTGAAAGCGCTGACGGTTCTGAAGTGAGTAAAAAGTTCGATGTTTTACTTTTAATTACATATTTAGTTTAATATTATAGATAAAATTATAATTCTAAGTCTAACGTAAAGATAAGGGATTAGAGAAACTTTTTTTAAGGGTAAATTTTTTTGATTTAAGCGTTACTTTATTAGATAATTCGATGTAGAGGCAATAGTTGGTTAAAATTTGTCCAATTTTTACGGATCCTGAACTGAGATAATCGCGTTTAAAGTTTCATTCTTCCGTAAGGCCTAATGTAATTGGCAACGTTTAGCAATTATTTATAACTTTCACTGTACAAAGAAAATTGTGATCTATATACGAAAAAATTCTATGTTTTTTCTTCTTTCCGTACATGTGCTTAACTAGTTTTTCGTGTTTTGTGCCCTAATGCATGGACCGATTTTGAACGGCCTTGACATTTAGAATCAGTATGTCATGACCTTTCATTTTTTTGTGAATTTGAGCTTGTCACACCAAAACCCCCACGGAAGTAATAATTTATGTGACTGAACACTCTATTAAAGTAAGTACGGAGTCCGGCTTCATTATGTAGTCGACGACGATGCAGCAGCGACTGAGAATAGCGCCGTCCCCTTATTAAAGAAACCGTTTCCATACTAAAAAAATTCTGTTTCCAATTCGTTTGAATTGGGACAACCAAATCCTCATAAGCGTGAGCCATCTGTATTACTTATCTGTGATATGGTGCAGACCTGAGCAAACTTTTTAAGAAGAGGGCCAGACAAAATAAAAAATTATCTAGGCGGGCCGAAAAAAAATTGAACAAAACAAATTTTTATAAGTGATAAACTTTATTTTTAATGTTAAAAAACACTACTGCAGCACTACGCCTACGCCAGGTTGCGTGCAAACTCAGTTAATATTAGATGCGATATTTCCATAGTATACATCTACGAATGCAGTAGTTGCACTTCCTATAAATTAAATGGAAAAATTTGTTTTTTTTTCTTTATTGTTACAGTAGTGTACGACTGTGCATACTGCATTCGTAGATGTACACTGTGATATTACCGGCATTACCGCAATGAGAAGGAAATCGTTATTCTATTCTTGCTACGCAGAAAATACATTTTGTCCTATGTGTAATTGTACGGGTTATTGTGGCGCGGCGGGCCGCATTGGCTCAGTGATTGCACCTTTAAATAATTATTTAAGGGCGCGATTATGTTTTTGTAAACTTAGCTCAGTCTTAGGACTGTACATAAGCTTTCAGGGTAAACGCAGCGCAGCTCAACCCTACAGCTGTAATAAATCAGAACCTTCAGGCAAGTCCCCCATCTTCTGGTCTCGCTACCGCTTATCAAGGAAATTTTTGTACAGGTGGGAGTAATGGAGGTAGATATAGTGGGTATCATGCGTAATTATCGAGGACTGGCGACCCCTCCTGGTAGGAATTTACATTATTTGAGGAATTCCTATCAGAAGTCCTAAAAAAATAATTAAATTTCACATCATTACAGAAGAAAAGACTGACTAAAATTTCAACCACCAGCAACTAACGGTAAAGTTTCACAGTCGCAGCGGTAGGAAGGCTGTCGAAAAGTAATTTTAAATCTTATAGACAATCAAAAAGAGCTGTCTTCCAAGATTCCTTAAAGATGCCGTCTGGATCCTGCGGAAAATCTAGTTTCCTTCCGTAAGGGTCCTGTCCTGCCGAAGTACCAGTAGTTACAGTGGGTACTTCCGACTAGAGCAACAGCAGCGGGCACAGAGGCAACTTCCTCACTCAGTAGTGTCACAGAAGAAATACCGACCGATACAAAAGCAACACTTATTCGTCTCGCCAGATCAATTTGCAATGCGAAAATACTTCCTAAAATGAACTAAAAGGAGGTTGCAAACATCACAGACCCGCCGAATCCGGCGCATAAAATCACTAAATAGGTACAACATATTATAACACATTTATAAAAAAACTATACATATGTAGTATATTTTATTTTATAGTATATTAGATATTTTTAATAAACAGCACCGCTCAAATACTTGCTTTTAAGATGACGCTCTAGCGCATTAAACATCAAAGAAACCGCCAAGAAAATGTTTGCGGTTTTTAGTCTTTGCACTATATTCATTATTCAGCACGGCGAATCCATGTTTCTTTGTCACTTCAAAAAGACGCGTGATAGTTACAGGGGCTATACCGATCCGATTCCTTAGCTCTTCTTGTGTTCCAACCAATGTAGAATAAACAACAGACTTAGCCTTGCACCAGAGATCGTGGTGCAGATTAAACTTGTCCGATTCGGAAAATCCATCAGTTACCGTTTGTTGTGGTTAAATAATCAATAACAATATGAGAATAGTGAGCTGGAGCATACCTCAAAGACTTACCTCAAATACTGCAGTGAAAATCCGAAACACCCCAATAAAAAATGAAATACTGCTACCTTCACTTCAATTTTTCCCATTTTTACTTTCCCGTGCACATACACACGTGTAATATACATAGGGAAAGTAATGTAATCGAAAAAAATCGAACACGAGGTTTTGATGAATCTCAAAGTTTTGAGTCCCCTTGAGTGCAAAACCACCATTAACCGGCGATAAAGTAAAACTTTAGCGTTGTCAGTTGAAGTTTAAAATGTCATCTTTTATTGACGTTGTCTTATTATCCCCGACAGGTCATGGAGTTGGGCTCTTCTAGCCGTTTCCGCCCCTTTTTATTTTTTCCGGAGATGCGCTTACTTGTTGTAGAGGGTTAACGACCGGCAAGTGGGAGTGGCGATCCTTGTGTGGAAACTCTCATTTATTGGAATTAAGTTGAACATAGTTAAACATAGTTAAATAATGACAAGAGAGAGACCAATCTTCAACAAGTACGCAGCCCGTGCCCAATTAGAAAATACATATATGGCAACGTGTAATGGTAGTTGAAGGTATGAACAAATTTTCTTACGTTATTAAGACTCCTGGTGGACTGAAGAAAATCTCTAACACCATATGGTTGAGGTAACCACCTTGAATACCTCGTTATGCTTAGTAACGTTTATGGATTTGAACTTTGTATGTAGTGTAATTGAAGAACCACTAACACAGCAAATATCGGATAGTATTACCAAAGAGCATATCTTTGGTATTACCTACTGTAATGTAGCTAAAGACGGTGATGCCCACAACGACGAAGCTTGTCCTGCCATGCTGAAACTTGGCAGTTTAAATGAAGTTATCTCGAAGGCGATGGATGGATACAAATAAACAAATTTAAAAGAAAAATGAGTGTCAATTTCTTCCCTCTTGCATATCATCGCTACATAACTTTAAAAATATAATGCTGTATATAGGCAACCCATTAACCTCCTTTGTAAGTTACTCTCTATGACTGCTAACCTCATGTCAGTGTTAGAAGATTTTTGAATTTTAATTCACATTTGGTATTAGTCAAACAATAATTTTCAATATGCAATGATTACTTATTCTATTTTTCACCAAACTAAAAGGCCAAATTGTACAATAAGTGTAGAGAAGAAAAATTGTAAGGGTTTTTTGACAAATTACCTCTCACAGATGGTGTGAAAACTTCAGGAAGTATATAACCCAAGAAAGTTGCATAATTATTACACATTGACGGATGTTCTGGCTCGTAGTACTATTAGTGCTACGATAGCATACAAATAACGTACAGGAGGTGTCGTTAGGGAACCCCTGTTGACAAATAAGTTGATACTCAATGAGTATCAACACTAGCAACATCGAGGAACATCCTTTTTTATTTAATCTCTTCCATTTTGCACCAATTTTTTATAAAACTTACTTACATAAGTCTATAGTAATTGTTTTTACATTTAAGAATGTTAGGGTTTCTAAATTTATAAACCCTCTGATTAATATCATTAATATGAAATTGAAAAAAATGGGATTATTATAATATCCTCGCCAGGAGTGTTTACCCATCACATACAATCATATGGTGTAATATGAAAAACACGAATCAAAATTGTACTATATTAGTCAAATGAGAATTAAATTCTTATGCATATAAAAGAAATTAAATTCGCGTTTATAGGTTTATTCTTTCTATAACATTTGCTTATTCAATACCGTATGTCGATTTCGTCAAATGCACTGCGAATGTTCACCATCCTTATTGAATTCACTGTTTTATATGAGAAGACAGTATTAATAAATTGGATAGCTAGATTCATACATTAATGACGTAGCGGTAAACACTCCTGGCGAGGATATTATGTAGATAACTCTATACTTCATTCGATTAACTTATACCGATTGATCGATTAATCAAACGCGCACTTGTGTATGACTATCCTTTTCTACATATTAAATACAATGTATACATTATTAGCTAACGTATTATTCCAAGAGTGTCGTTTTATATGTCTCTTATTACTAGCTCAAATAACGAACAAGGATATCAACAACAAATTTCGTTTTCTTGTACGAACAGTTTTGATACCAACTTAACGTAAATGTCAAATGTACATTCGTTGATTCCGTGCTTCCAAAGGTACCTATTTGCCTTGGGCGCTACCTGGTATAAACGAATAGTCCGGAGTCAGTAGTAAGTACTCGCGCCATTATCGCACATTTGGTTGACGACCTCCAAAACATGTTCGCACCAGGAATTTTCACTGTAGGTTCTTTCAGTTTCTGTCATGGGATTTGATAAAGGCTGAACATCTACATTAGGTGGCGGCGAAGTTTTCAGCTTGCTACCAATATTGGATGAGTCACAGATGAATAGCTAGATGGCACTTTAGGAACCGTTTTTCCGTATATCAGTGCAAAGTGCATGCGTTGGTTCGAAGTGGGGCACGTAATGTTCGGATGTTGAAATTCCGATTCCATCAATAGCACATTCTGCGTGTGTTGCACTGGGGTTGTGATCGATGTTGTCGACGGCCAATGTTGTAAGGACGCCTATTTTCCAATTTGGAGGTACGACAGCACCAGTGTTTTCAAAGTGAGCAATGGCAGCATTACCCAGCTCTACTGAAAAAGTTAAAAGTCGGTCATACGACACAGACAGACCTAAAAGACATAAAAGGTTGATCATTTCTTTTGAACGGGAACGCCTTTTTAATAAATTTAGTGACCGTGACCTTTAAAAGCTTCCAAACTGTGATGCCCTTAGTACTATTTATTACATTCTACACTCAAATTGCACCGAAACGGTATTTTTAAGCTCATGTACCACAGGTGTAGTATAATTGCAGCGCTATTTTTAGTGCCGTTGTGAGTTAGTAAGTCATTAGACAGCAATATGAGCATTCAAACTATTATTCAAATATGTGCATTAGGTAGGGCCAATGATAGTTAAGTGTTTGGTAAATTAATTACCAGCATCGTGAATTTACACGTCCCACGTAGGTACCTAAATGTTTTTTCCCGCTTTGAAAATACTGCAATTCCGTGGAACAACGCATACGTCCTGAAAACGGGATCAGAAGCAGTACCGTGAGACAGAATGAATGTATGATGAATATTTCGAACAAAAGAAATGTTCATTCTGCCCAGCTAAGTGAAAAATTTGTTTATCAGAAACAGAAATAGTAATTTATTTCATTTTTACAGTGTTTTCCCAGGGCCAAACAAGCGCTTCTTTTTTACAACAAAATTATTCATTAAAGTTGCATCAAACATTTTTTAAAAGGAGGGAGAATGGCGGCGGTTATGAAAAGGTCGAAACAATCGGTATTTTGTCGTCAAGGTACAAAACCCACCCAAAGTAGATGAGATAAACCGACGGTATTTTTCTTATGTGTAAAAGTATAAAATTACACAAAAAAAAATGATATTTAAAAATTACAAACTTTTAGAGAGATGCATTTAGTAATGAACATGTTTGACTAAGAATTGGTGGAATAATAAGTTAAAGACGGTATAGCAAACATTAGCAAACTGGCTGTTGAATTCAAACATTCCTATTTGAATATCATTAATTCTATTTATTCTATAGAATTCACATATTACAAAAATCATTCAAACACGAACAAACGTAATAAAAGCGATCCCATTTCAAAGTTTAAATTTTACGCAACCCACTTCATATTTGTGACATTAAATTTGACGTTTCAAACAAACATTTGAGAAACAACAATGGATTTGGTTTATACATTTGACAGAAACACAGAGTATTGGCCACCCACAATTCTAGTTTTGGTGTTACAGCAGTTGTGGTCGTTGACGGGGCACCCTGTGCACAGATCTCATTACAGATAGGCCAGATAAGCTCTACCGACCTCCGCACAATAGCAATACAATTCAATATATAAACACACTGGAATCGAATACATGTTTTAGGGAAATTACTGTTATCCCAAAATCCGCCTACATATTTATGTGCGTACACATTCATCGCGCTTATCTGATTATATGAAAATTGATTTTACTTGCTGACCTCAATAATTTTTTTTTGTTTGGATATTTTCAACCCTCCGATCGTCTAATTTTAATTTCACAAAGTAGCTCTTTTACCGTATATAGATAGATACAAATAGGTACCTAAAATTATAAATTCATTAGTTAATTAGATATTCGAAGAAACTCCCGTCATTCGTTGCCAATTAGGGGCTGTATGTGTTGAATGGGCTTACGACCCACCGGCCTTGAATTGGCTGCGTTTCCGGTGCGCTGCTCTCTTGACTAATGTACCTCCTCACTAATTCACCTGAGTGCTGATCCTGCTTTATCTTTGTGCAAAGCACATTGGATAGTATACCTGCAAATGCGGATAAGCTTTAATTAGTCATGATGCCATTTGATCCTTACCACGCTACGTGAAATTTGAATGTATCTAGCAACGGGGATGGTTGTTATATTGACATTGATACACAATTATTCCCTTTAGATGAGTACCTTATGGTGAAATGGAACTATACTATTACATGATGCTTTAGAATTTATGTAAGTGGATGTATATTAATTAATTTTCATTTTATTGTAACGAGAAACTTATTTCATATTCCTCAAGGACTCTTCATACGTATGTATTACATATTAGTAAAATCTCGTATTACGAGTGTTCCAAGTTTGAGAACTGAAAGATGTTGTCAGTCACGCAATAAATCGTGTAATTTAATCAACGTAATCTTATTAGTAGGAAGATGAAATTGTGTTTTTTGTGTGGATTAAGAGAAATTACAAAGAAGTTTCCCAAGAAACCGATCGTTTCTCTTTGTAAATACGGAAACAATTATTGTTTATTTGGAATAATAGTAGTTTACGTAACAAGTCCCGAAAGTGATCTTTTACTGGACAAAGGCAAATTACAGGACGAGCCGCAGGCGAGTCCAGTAAAAGCACTTTTGGGACGTATTACGTACAATATTTTTTTTAAAATCGTCCAGAAACGGGAAGAACAATTGACCATTCTAGGCCGGAAAGTAAAAATGAGTCCGGTAAAGTAAAAATGAGTCCGGTAAAACTTTTACCAGACTATCACAATAACTTTCCGGCTCAGTCCGTCAAAATGACATTTTTTGGCCTAAAAATAATCCGGAAAGTACTACTTTCTGGCCGATTTTAAAAAAATAAAATTAACACTTGCAAGTATAAATAGGTAAAGTATTTAACTTTTTTTAATATCTCGATAGAGTACACACAAAATGAATAAAAATGAAATTTATAGATAATTTTTAAAACCTATGTTTGTGAAAACCAAAGTTAAGCTTTTTACCATTACTGTAGAATTTGAACATTCTCTAACGAGATGAGATATTCTCGGATCCTTATAGGCATAAGAAGGCGATTGAACTCCAGCGGGTTGTTCCATTCTTGGCTTGCAACACCAAGGAGCTCCTTCACCATTACCTATTGGTTGATTTAATCGACGTCTTTTCAAGTTATTTGTAAATAACATTCATCTCTGGTTTTTTGGCCTTTTGTTATCACCAACTTCGTTATCAATTCGAAGCATTCAGTTCTTGATATCATCGGGCTATCTTTCACAGCCTCGGTATCTATTTTTGATCTTCTTAGCACATCGCTCATAACGTAATTTATGTATATGTTTACCCTAAAAAGTATTGGAAAATTGACTTTTTTTTTAGGCCTATCATAAACCGGTCTGCGAAGGAAATGGAGTTATATATTAATAATACGATTATAATAAAATTGGAGATATGAATTGGAGGAAAAGGTGTAAACTTATGAATGAAATTGTAATTCGTTGATATGAACTATTTAACACGAAAATAGAAGGAAAAACAATTGAAGCAAATTATTGTTTGTTTGACATTACATTTCACAAAATGTAAAGAGAGTCAAGTCAACCACTTTCAATGAAAAGTGTAGAAATGCAGCGGTTACATTCTAACTAACAAGAAATATAAAATGGCATTGCGCAAAGGAATCAATAATACAATGGTAAAGTAGTACGTACACAAAGAAGTATGTATAGGTACTGTATAGATAAGTAAAATAAATCAAATCGTAAATTCTACGGAGAATATCGTAACAAACATACCTACCCTTTTCATTCATCTTATTATTTGAATCATAATTACTGTGCAATACGATTTTTGAAGTAAAACTGGTTTGCTTACTTTTCTTGATATACTCATTATATTAGTCATTACTCATTATTATTATTTTTCTTGCTGTTCGCCCTAGGTTCTCTAAAAAGAAAATCGTAGGTTAAATAAACGAAATATTTAACCTAAGGTCGAAATCTATCTACCTACATAATAATTATAAATTAATGATTCATGCAGAATATGCGACTTGACAAATTTCTAAAAAAATGACACAGAGCTACAACCCTAACTCATTTAATGATTTCAAATGGGACGTTTGAAAGATGTTTCACTGTCCTACAATCCGATTTGTTCAGAAGGAGGTTAACTGTAAAAGACTACAAATACCTAACTTATAAACATATTCATTGATTGTGTTCTGAGGTACAGTACCACAACAATTATTGTACAAAATAATGACAGTATTCTATACAACACGACTACGACAACAACGACTAAGTTTGGACAAGTTCTCGCACATTCTAGAGCTTTCTGGAATGTACCTACAGTGTAGAACACCGTCATCCATTAGAATATCAAGTGATGCTTAACATATCAGTTAATGATGTAATACTGCAGCTCATTTTCTTGAAGTCTGAAACATCCTTGGTTTCGATTCTGTCCAGGAACGTTACCGTTACATTTACCTCATAAAAATTTAGCCAATAGTTTGTTTATATCCTTTAAAAATTGTAAACCACTATTAATATCGTTTTCATTACGTTCATGGCAGCTAGAATCTCGAACACTGGTTCTAATGTCTCTGTACATACGAGAAAAGTTAAGGAAAGTGTTTTAAGGAAATCCTGGATCTATTGGACTTGGTGGATGGATGTGGAAGCTTTTTTATTAGAGGTCATGGTTTGAATGACAACGGGTTTTGGAGAGTTACTTTTTGAGAGGACGATGGATTTCTAAAACAAGTAGATTCGGTGGCGACTGACGCGGTCGTTACCCTTTGACGGGAAAGCTGAATTGACACAGGTTTGGTATATGTTTATTATCGTGTTTGAGAGCCACAATGATGCAGATTGGCCATTCGAGAAAGCTTTTTTCCATAGAGAGTAATACTTGGATAGCGGTTCTGGAATACGCGAAGATTTACAGATAGTGATACCGTTGAATGAAAGGAAATTTTGGGTAATTTTTGAGGTAAAGATAGTGCGGACTTAAGGAATAGATTGGCTTATGCTTTGGAAAGTAATGTAGATGGCTCCCCTGATTTTGGGAAGAGAGATATATTAGAGGAAATAGTCCTTCTCCATCATGTTTTATTACGATTACATTACGAACGACACAAGGGAAACACCAAAGTAGTGCCTCGGGAGACCTGAGGTTTGATTTCATCCAGGATGGCATGGCTATAAGTCTCAGTTTAAGATTAGTTAATGAGAAAGTGAGAGAGTAGGTAGATATTATCGACGAGAAAGTAAAGGAATGTAAGGGACAACGCATCCGATCTGTTAGGATGAAGGGAATAAAGTTTCACTTTGGATTTACGTTAATTAATCATATGGAAAAAGTAAACAATTACATCAACAACTGTCCAATCGGAATGAATTCATGAAAATCCTTACGGTCGTATCTCCGCGGCTCTACTGTGCACTTTTCAGGGACGGTCTGCTGATACTGCTGACCTGAGCTCTTCTTGACTGACGTTTTTTCCGGTTTTGGTGAAACGCGACGCATTCTTCCAATGAGTCTCAGTCACGACTACAGACTTTCATTCTTCTGGCGCTTTGTTAACGTTTTTCATTCTTCAGAGGGATATTACAAAGGAAAATAGCATTATTATAGTTTCTCTTTAAACGAGTTCCTAGTAGATGAAGAAGCCTTTGATGTAGAACTAATAGATGATTGATGATGCGAGTGAGCATACTGGCAAGGCTGAGCTTGAGTACTACTAGCAAATGATGGATTTCATAATAGAAAATAAATTGTATGTTTTGTTTACAAACTTTTTTATCTCTTGTCGTGTTTTCTTATCTGCGACCGTTATTGGAGAAAAAATTTATTTTGCAATCAAAGACCTCTACTGTTGCATAAATATTGCATTTTCATGTTTTTTTTTGTAAATTTTACTTTTTTCTAGCAAAAAAAATATGTTCACGGATGGGAACATTAAGCGTATGGGTAACAAGTGAAACCAATACCTGTGTTGCGGGTTGTTTTATCGACATCTAAAGTATTATCCCAATGAATTGTTGTCGATCTTTATTGGGTGTCGTTATGGGCTTAGTAGGTTATGTTTGGGCGCTAGACAGCATCAAACAATTTGTCAGAAATAAAATATTTGAAAATTTTATAGGGGGTGTGTAGTTGGAGAATCTCTGTTGGTAATAAAATGATACCACCACAACCTCCAAATTGTGTTCTGTCAGTATCAGTTTCAGTAGAGGTAACAACATTCCAAATCGGATGATTAGATTTACTCTTCAAAGTAGATGGCTTAGGCTGACCACAGCGATCTTAGTAACTGTGGTATATCATGATCATCATCACTGTGAAAACAGTCCTCAATAGGATTATTGATGAGCTGCTTCATTCTTTAATAGTCCGTAAAATTTTATTGGATCCATATCAACGATATTTCATTTTGGAAATTCACTTGCCCAGAATTCTTTCCGTGCACAATGTCCTTGATTGGGAACATACATAAATAAACAATTTCTATTAACAAAGTTGACGATATAGTATAATGGGTACAGAAGGGGCAAAAGTAAAGGTATTTTGTCACCCTTTATGATTTTTATAACAATCACTTAGGTACCTATTACATAAACAATATGATAAGTGATAAGCTTCCCAATTAGGACAACTTAGGTTACCCTAAGAAAGGCGTCAATATTTATTTTCAACTGAAATGTGTGGCGCCACTTATTGAAGAGTAGCGCAAACAGTTTTTCGATGTTCTTATTCGGGAACAATATGCAATAGAGGGTTTTAATATTTTTAAAATGATGTTGTAGCAATAATTTATTACAATACAAAAAAACTAAATAAAAGAAACTACGTTATTGTTGAAAATGACCTCCACCAACAGTTATAAGAAAAACCCAAAAATCTTCAAATTTCAAGACCCTGTAAATTAGTAAGGAAGCGTTTGCGGACCCATGTTTATATGAACTTTTAGTTATTAAATAAGCCAAAGAAGCCAAATTCCGTATATACATGACATTTAGGAACACCCTGTATATTACTTATCAGAAGAGAGAGAGTTAACCAGAAGGAACTAACGTTTTCTTAAAAAATCACAAAATAGTATGCAACATGGTGAACACTCTTTAGAAGATGAAGGATCAGATGTTATGAATGAGTTTATGACCCTTACTGTAGATGAGGGTGTCACAGGTAATGACAAATGTTTTGTAACACCTAGGTATAATGAGGGATATAGAGGGTTGGTGATAGAAAAAATGCCGGAAAACTTAAGGGGAGGGTAAACTTTAGAGGCGAAAAGAATGATCGCATGGTTTAGATGTGGGAATGAGGAAAATGGGAATAAGTACTGGAGAGAGAAGGAAGAAAGAAGGTGCACGTTGTGCAGGGGAAAGTTGGCAGCATATGGCGGTGGAGTGTGAAGAGCTGCGGAGGAACGGGAGAAAAAGGAAGCACATACTAGGGAGAAGAAGGGAAAAGGACGATTGGATGAAGGAGGTGTTGGAGAGAAGGAAGGTGGTTGGTGAAATAAATGGAGGAAAATTAAATGTAATGTTGTGGAAATTGAATACTTTGTTTACACTTATTGTATAAAACAAATAAATTGATTGTATTGTGTTTATTGAAAAAAGGTAATTATTTTAGGAATATTTTCTTTTATTATTTTTGAGCACAAATTTCAATGCGCGCTTTGCTTTGAGGTTATACAAATCACGTGTTTTCAATACAAATTTATATTCTCAAATATTTTTTAAAAATAAAGAATTACGATTTGTGGCAAGAACAATTTGTAATTTTCAATTGTTATAACTTTGTTATAAAAATTAAAAAAAAATTATCTCTGAAATAAAAGTTTATAGATACAAAAAATTTTTTATAATTTCTATCTTCATTTTTTTAGCGAGTTATGATTTTTTGAAGCTGTAACTATCATCCCCTAGCTTCTAACCTCCCTAACTCTGTTAATTTTTATAATACGGGAAAAAAAATTAAGGACCATTTTTGTGTAAAATTTACAGTTCTACAACTTTTTTCTAGCTCTTACAGTTTTTTCAAAATTTAGAAAAAAAACCCTTAATTTTTTAATTCTTTTCAACCCCCGGGGGTTGTAAAAAAAATTTCTTCACTATCATTTTTTAAATACTTCAGAGTGACTTATATTAAAAATTTCTGAACTTATCTCAAAATTCCCATTTAAAGGTCTATTTTCGTGGACTATTAATTAATTAATCTAAAAGGCCATCATGATGACCGCCTAGAATATTAGAACAGTATTGAAATATTTAGTGGAGTTTTCGAAAAATTTTCATTTGGATGCGGTGTATGTAAGTAAAATATTATTGTTCATTATTAAAAAATAAAAACTCATCGAACTCGGATTATTAAGTAAAACACAAAACATACTTATTGTAAAATGAATTTTCGCGTAAGTAGTTTTTGATATTAAAGTTATAATTTAAATAGTTGTAGAGGTAAATGTGGTTAAAGAGGATTATGATTTAATACTTTTTAATCTAAATAAAGAAATGACAATTATTATTGTAAGTTGCCGGAGGAGGAAGTGAATAATAAAACGACGTTCGCCCGCAAAAGACATGCAAAGCACCGCGGGCGATCTCAACAGAAGGGCAGCCATCATTGAACTTCGTCATCCGTAACAAATTTGAATGTTTTTTGAAGACGCAAAGCTGCTTCCATATCGGGTTCGAGTATTATTTCGCTTTTCTGCAACATTCGATTGAACTGTGTATAGCAAACCAATATAATCGAAAATGAAAAATATTTCGCGACTGCTGTTGACATCGTCTTCGAGTAAACAAATATTTCTTGTAATTTATTGAACTTCATCATTAAGTTTTACGTCTAACCGTATCAGTAATACCAAATAGATTAAATCTAAACCACAAACTCTTGTGTTATTCTAATTTTATCGTAGAAGTATAAATTTGCTACCGCAACTATTATGGAGTTAACAATTCACTCGACTATAAACTGATGAAGATTTAAACCGGAAAAATACTTTTTTCCATGCTTCCACCCGCTGCAGACTTCCGGTGTAAGCGAATCGACTTATTTTGCATGTTAGAACCGAGGAGTAAAAAAATTTACATTTCAAACATTTTATGTCTTATATTATAAAACCGATGTAATGCATACTGATGCCAGTCTGCATCCGATAATATTCCTGCATTACAATGTTGAAAGGAAACTTTGTATATTATACGAGTACAAATCTCGACGTATTCCTCCTGGGATATTTTGTTTAAAGTTTATACCATTGTAAAAAAAAATGTTTTTGTAAAGGAATCGAACTAATAAAATAAAAGAGTAAAACAAGGAAAACTGGCATAAAATCCCAAATCGCATTCTGCAATCATCAATTCTCCCTGATTTATGACTTTAGCTGGGGGTATAATAAATCTAGAATACTTTCTCATATCTTCAAAGAAGTGGTGGTTCCGTAAGCGGGGAATTTGTTATTACGTCAGGAGGTTGATATCCAAACCAATCACCTTCCACTACTCCTTGTAATCTGTCTCGTAACCGTACTAGCATGAAAATACATTAAATTACTTTTAACAAGTAATATCAAGCAATAGGAATTTACTTATTCACTAAGATTGAAATTTCTTATTTTCGTTATTTGCTTTCATTTTACGACTTTTGCTTTAAATTAATTCTATTACGGACAAAACATCCCAACAAATATACCCACTTACTTGCCATCACCGCAACTTAATCGTGGAATTAATTATTTTAGAAAACAATTACAATTTACATTTCACATTTTGCTTTTAATCCTACTTTATCAAATAGGTAAGATTTTATCTATATCGAAATATGTGAACTTTCTCGGATTTTAGAAATTTATATTACTTTCGAGTTAGTTAAAATGGTCGTCTGTACCATAAGTTCATAACAAAATTTAAGACAAATGCAAACCAATTTTATACTTGAGTAAGGCCCATTTAGCATGCGGTCTACCATGTTACTGGGTAATATTATAATATAATATTATACTGGGTGTCCCATTTAACATTACGTTCTTGAATATCTCAGAAAAAATGCATCTTAACAAATAGGGTGCCGAATCAAAACCCAGTGGCGGTTTCAGAATTTGGTAATTACCCCCCTAAGAATTTTTCGTACTCTTATTTATTGTTATTCTTAAAAATTACCAACATTTCAAACAAACAAGTTAAGTTATGGTGAATCAAGTCGGCGATCTATGACGGTGAATTTTTCCAAAACTGCTGGAGCGAGTCGTGGAAGGAACCGATACCCGATATATTTTGGTAAATTACCCCCCCCCCCTCCCCCCATGCCAGTTGGCTGGAAACGCCATTGTCAAAACCTACATAGTTTTGGGGAGGGAAACATTGGATTCTGACAAAATGGCTCCCCCCATACCCCCAGGGGGGCGGGAGAAGGGTTCAACTTAAAAATCTTAAATGGGAACCCCTATATTTATTGCAGATTCGGAAAGAGCGTGGTTATATTCAGAAACTTTTTTTATTTGCAACAAGTGGCGCTGCAATCATTAAAATCGGTATTTTATTATTTATTTTGTATTTGGGTGACATTTTATCTTTCTCTTGCAAATAAAAAATAAGTTCCCACATAAAACTTCCATAGTTTTTTTGCTCTTTCTGAGTATGCAATAAAAAATAGGGGTTTCCATTTAAGTCACTCCCTATCCACCCCCACCCCTGGGTGTCAGGTGGGTGAAATTTGTTACAGAATCGGAGGTCCCCCTCCAAACCATCAAACTTTTATTCGGCAACTTTTTTTGTCAGTTGTACCTACTCATTTCGAGAAATTCCCCTGGTAAGATTAAAATGGGACTCTCCGTTTGCAGCACCACGTGTTGGAAATCAAAAAAAAAGTTTCCGAATACAACCAACAAAGTTTTTTCCCAACCTGCAATAAAAAATAGGGGTTTCCATTTAAGATTTTTAAGTTGAACCCTTTTCCTGGGGATGTCGGGGGGGGGGGGACCATTTTGTCAGAATCTGATTATTTTTCGAGATATTCAAGAACGTAATGTTAAATGGGACACCCAGTATACATTGTTAACTTTCAATACATAAATGATATAAGATTCAATGCATTATTAATATTATTATGATATATGAAGGCTATAATCAAATGGATCAATCAAATAGATACCTATTGTATTTATAAAAATAAACAAGGATTCTTATTCCGGCTCCATAATTATAAACTAAACATAACACGCCCACCACAAATGTGGCTGAACGTAAAATAAATAACAAAAAAAAACAAAACTACCATACTAAATGTACGCCTACTTTCCTTCTCCTACTTTCCATTACATCTTCCATCCACTCTATCCCTTCTCCACCTTCACTTAACACTCCCCTCCACCCTTCCTCCTATACCCTTAGCTCACCACATTCCTCCACCATATCGTCTCCCTTCCCTCCCCACACAGCCTGCATTAGTTTTTTGGCACCGACACTTCCATGCACTCCCCTTCCTCCACCAGGCCCTTGCTCCTTTCCTCCCACCTGAATACTCTCTCTCCGATCCATATCATCCTGTAGCCTACTTTAACTCTTTTCCCTCTCTCTCTCTATGTGATTTTGCAATATTTCTTAAATCCGCCTGGAGTCTGGACATCCCTTTCTTCCTTCGTTAAATCATCGTCAATATAGATCGTCGTGCTCCTTGTATATTTTTATAAATACAATAAATATTTGATTGGGTACAATCAAACGTTTCATGTGCACTCCTTTCATTTTTTTATTGGGTACATATTTTTATTTTTGCGTCTAACTAACTGCGCTTCGATCTCAAGATTTACGTAATTCTCTTGGTGGTGATATCTCAGTTGTCACAAGCTGCTAAATCTCGACCATTCGTAGAAGTGGGTAACCGATCCTATTCAAATTCCTCTCTGGATTATTGGGGGCAACGTTTCAGCACTTCACCTTGGTACAAAGAAATAACGGGTTTGATGAGTACCTATCCCTCAAACCAAACACCCAACGTCCAGCAATGCGTTGTCCATGATTTCAATTAATCTGAATATCATCATCGGTTTCTTGTTCCAATAAGAAAGAAAGACCAATTCTATATTTGGACCAGCGATAACTGAATGTTAATTCTCCCATTTAAATCGTTTGAAAAATGTATTTTGAACCGACCTTGCTGATGTTTGGCATCTTTTTGAAGAGTCCAATAGATTAATGTCTCATAAAGTTTCTCATCCGTAAAGTAGAAGTTTAGTTTCGAATTCTTTTTAATTTATGGAAAATGATTATATCGAGCGGCCCAAATGGAAGAGGAAATTGACGAAAGAGCGCGTGACGCGGAAAAGTTACGAATTTGGGAAACTAAAAGAGGACACAAACCAATTTTAAAATCGGTTTATATCTTCCGGTCGCGCGTGCGCTCTAAAGTTTGCCGAAACTTTTGAAAAATTCACATTCTTGCGATTGGATTCAAGAGCATTGTCTGCCAGATCCCCACAATAGACAGAAGCATATTAAATTTGACCAAACATTAGAGCGCATGCGCGACCCGAAGATATAAACAATTTTAAAACTTTTTTGCGTCCTTTAGTGGTCTCCAAAATTCGCAACTTTTCCGTGCTATTACGACTTCAAAAAATATTTTTGAATTTTTTCGTCCCACCCGGTTCGACAGAGTCAACAATGATGAAGATCGAACAAATAACCACGCCAAAGCTGCCCACAGGAGGCTATAAACAGAACTAGGGATGCACTCATTAAAACTATTCAAAGAAGTTGTGAGGGTTGAGTACGAGAGGGGAGGTCGCCACCCAAAAACTTAAACAATTATATTACGGATACGCGAATTAATCGATTAGAATTTGGTAACAGAAATATCGAATATTTAGGGGATATAGGTATCATACAGTTACGAAATGACACCCTTCAGTAGTATTTGTAATAATAATTATAAGACAGCTTTATAGTTTTTCCTATTTAGGCACGCTTTCAAAAGTTTATCATCATCCACAGTTTCCGAAATTTATGTAAAATGGGGTAATTAAACTCATGTGCACCAAAACGGCCAACGCGAAATTGACTCGCGCCAAGTGTCCAGATGCCAAAACAACCCAGACCAATGAACTTTTAATGTAATAATATGAATTTTTTCAGCAGGTATGTTGATGGGGTTACGCGTTGGAATTCAACACCGCGCAAAAAGAAAGAGCTGCAAACAAGTTTTCATCTTACCTCAATGAAGATTATCGGAAGAAATGTGTAATTTTTTTAGTAGGTAACTCTATCATTCATATCAAAACCGATGAAAACAAAGGTTTTACAGATTGGAGTAGCTATGCTATAAGTTATAAGTTGTACCATAAGGCAAAGTGGATACGCTTTGGTGGAGTATCTTAAAAAATTCGTCGTTAAACTTTCACAATGTATCTAACTCTAAATTTGTACGGTTTCTGAAATATATCTTATCCATATTGAACTGCGTGAATTAAGTGTATTGTTAGCTGATGCGTTTAGTGTGTCTTATTGAAAATTTATTACAATCTGAAATAATAACACAAGCAGTACCTTGTTCGATTTAAAATTGAAAGTCAAAAATAAATTTTAACATCTTTAATAAGATGGAAGAAAAACTTTTGCCATCAACGTTCTATACGAAGTATTTTATAGCTAATATAATTGCGTTATAGGCAACATGCTGTGAAGAGGCCCACAGAAGTACAAATATTAATAGAGTTACAACACAATTTGCACGCATCACAGACCAGACAAATTGTTTTATAAAGTGATTATGTAACATCAGTTATCAGTATGTGCCATAACGTTATTCTAGTGCACTCTAGAGATATAAGGGAGATCGTGCGGTGCGCTATATGTTTCGATTTCAGCTGGGGAGATCAGATTTTCTATTATTAAATTATTATTATTATTGTAGTTATTATAATGGATAATAAATTGCTTGTATATATTAGTAAAAGAACATCTGCATGTTTCAGTCACGTTGTATGTACATTACATAACATTTACAGCTTTTAAATTTATTTCTTAGAACCTTTAGTCACAAATTAAAATGCTTCAAATAACACGATAAAAATTATTCCATATTATCATGTAAATTTATTTAGTTATGTCAATGGGTTGATACCTATCGAAGATTAGAGATATTTTGAGTATCTTTTTGTGTTGGGCTATTTAATTTACCTACTTAATGCCGCAAAAATACAAAATTAAGATATCTACTCAAATTATTTTTCACAGGTTTTTTTGTCGTAAAGGTTCAGGTCCTGACTTCCCTATTAGTCACTTAGCTTCAATTTTTCAATGGAATCTACAAGCGAGATCTAGGGAGTGGTACTTCAGTCGTTGAGTCCTCAAGGAGGCTGACGGCTAATTTGTTGGGATGAAGGTGTAGTTTCTTTTGGTATTTTTCACTGTAGGTTTTAATTTCTTCTGTAACTATTTTTTATCTTGAGATCTATATGTATGACATAATTTGATATGTACCATGAAGGGTTCGAAGAGTTTTCGACTGGTATCTGTGTAATATCTCGAGATTGGAGTTACTGGCGATTCCCCACAATTAGATCCCGTATGCCCAGATGGGCTTTACAATGGCTTTATAAAGGAGGAGCTTGCTCTCGAGTGAAATTTTTTATTTGTGGCCCAGAGGCCACAATATTTCTCTGTATTCGAGACCAAGTTGCTTCCGTTTTGCCCAAATATGGTATTTGTATGTTACATGTGTGTTCAAGTGGATACAAAGATACTTTACCACTTCCGACTGCGCGTGAATGTCACATGGAGCGACTTAGTCTCGTTCGCCTTGATTCTCCATGTTTTAAGCCATTTTTGAATATCAATCAGGTTTTCTTGTAGGTCGCGTGATGAGAGCTTTGCAGATAGACAATTGGGCCTAGATTACTGGTTTGTGGTACTGCGGACGTTATGGGATAGAAGTCCCTCCTCAAGGTAAGACTTCAATAGCAAATAGAAGCTTGATAGTGTTTTCATAATCTTCACTGATAGCTTGTCGAACGCCTGGGATATGTCTGTGAAAGCAGCGGAGCAATATCGCTTCTCTTCTAAACTTTTGGAAATAGTATCTGTTACCCGGCGCACTTGCTCCACTATAGCATGCTGCTTTCTGAATCCAAATTAATGGCGGGGTATTATGTTATTTTAAGTTAGTATGGGTTAAATTCTATGTAGTAACAGTCTTTCGAATACCTTAGATATTATCGGCAGTAGGCTGATTGGTCTATATGATGCAACGTCATGAGGGGGTTTTCCTGGCTTAGGGATGAGGATAATTTGGGCTGTTCTCCATTGAGCTGGAAAGATGTTCAGACGAAGAATAGCATTAAAAATATAGGTAATGCATCTTATTTCTTGGTCGGTCAGTTCCTTTAATATTTTTCCCGTGATGAACTTGTATCCTGGACCTTTTTAGGATTCAGGTTTTTTATTATTTTCCGCACTTTCTTCAGTTTGAATGGTTTCATTGGCAATGGTTGGGAAAGGGTGGTTTTATAAGTTCTTCTAGATGTATCTCTTCATTTTCTGTGATTTCTGAGGAGAAAGGTTGGAATACTCCCGCGAAGGTGTTTGCCTTTTCCTCATCGTTTCTTTCCCAATCTCCATTTGACTTTTTTATTGGTGGCAGTAAAGGGACTGCCTTCTTTAACTGTTTGGTGGCCCTCCATAAGTCGTTTCTGTAGGTGTTAGGTTTTCGAAGTGACTTTGAATGGATTTGTTTTTGAGGTCGTTTAATTTATTCTTGAGTTCGGTCGTGGCACGATTTGGATGCCTTGTATTGTGCCATATTTTTCCTAGTTTGCGCTTGTTGGCTATTGCCTTTATTATGTGAGCTGAGCTTAACACATCCCTGCCCATGTCAACTTTGGGAGTGGATTTCCATGCCGCCCCCTGAATTATACTCACCAGGTGCTCCACTGCCATGATAAGATCATGGTTGGGTCAATCGATGAAAAAATACTAAACCGTCGTCCCCAACGTTGAAAATTATTTAAATATAGATTAGGCTACAAGTTTTGACAAATAACTATGTTGTCATCATCAGGCCGCTAAAAACTACGTTTAAATTATTGTTCTGTAGTAAGTAAATTGGTGAATGATGAAATTAAAATAGGTTAAATAAGTAACATGATAGCAATAGCAATTGAAATTGAAACGACTAGCAACTAAGTTAGCCGAGTGTATTCCATCTCTGAAATCAAGGAAATTTTAACCAAATAAGGGGGGGGGGGGATGTAATCAACTAATGATAAAGATCATATTCAGATTTCAGTGGTATGTTTAGGTTTATGTTCTCTTTCACTAATGATTGGAAGAGTTCCGAGTCTGTATGTTTGTTGTGCAAAAATGGAGGTTTATTACAAGTCAGAATTTGGGCACCATATTTGACAGCTGGAGAATGATCGGACGAAAGAGTCCGCTCCCAAAGTAATGTGTTGGGATACCTCTTGTTATACAAAAATCCAATAGATCTGGAATCTTTTCTCTATCAGTGGCCCAATATGATGGTCGGCCCGTAGAGAGAAACCTCAAATCCGAACCTTCCATTGCCATCTTTAATTCCCTACCTCGAGAGATTGTTAATTTTGCTCTCCAGCGTTGGTATTTTGCATTAACACAGATGATGTTACTATGCTTATCATCACTTCATCGTCCAATAATATTAATATATCATTATTATTAATAAAAGATGTCATCATAAAGATTATTTTCGTGAGGAAAGTTGTCGAACCGACCGCCCCAAACAAACCAAAAAAACGTAAAAATAAATATTTAATGGATGACATATACAATTTAGCAAAAAATCGTTATTCTTTATGTCTCAGTATTAAAATATCGAAGCTTAAAGAAGACAGATAATGGGTTCTTTGAGATAAAACGTGGGATCAAAAATTTGTAGACCTTGTGGAGTTTCAAAAGCGACAATAGTATAATGCTTTATGCCAGGGTACAAAAAATATAAAAATGGTTTTGAAAAAGCATACATAAAGGTATATTTTTCAGGTACTCAAAGTTACTTCCATGTTTGAAAAAGCGCATCCCAAAAAGCGTTTTATTCACATATATCTTTTACTTTAGTTACATAAATAAATGTTGGCAGTACACACAATATAATTTATAAAATTACTTCCACTAGACATAACTTTATGGTATAACGCGCAATCAAAGCTCTGTACGAAATTACCACAAATGAGACAAAATGTCTGCTTGTAAGCCACAACACGTGCCCTAAACGACCAAAATTCGTGCAATTTATTACTAATTCTAGTAAATGTTAAAATAGCTAATACTAAATTTTAGTTCAGAGGGTTCACGTAATGTGTGTATTTCAAGTGTTGCAGGTTTAGAATAGCATCGCGGGAACATGAAAGCCGAAAGTACAATAAGATGGCACGTGCCAATTTCTAAATGCCACGTGGTCAACGTTTGTAACCAACGATACGCGAAATAACGTTTTTTAACACCCTCTGATCGTCTGTATTGTGAATAATATGATCGAGACACGCTTGTCCCTTTTACGTACATTTATTTCATTTGAAGGCTTAACGAGTGCGCTGAAATGAGTGGGAGAATTTTCAAAAAATGGTAGATCGAGATTTACGCTGTATATCTAACAAAAACAATAAAGCAAATAAAAATCTTTCGCAATTATGAACTCGTCGATTGTATCGAATCAAATTAAAATCCAATTTGACGGATATTAATACTAAATCTGTACCGATATGATAATAAATTCAGAAACGCAATGTACGAGATGACGGTCACAATGTTAATATCGCTGACACGCGACTCACACGTGACCTACACTCTTTTTGCTTTGATGTCTCTATTTAGCAATCAAATAGTTGACATGTTTGACACTATCTGTGAAAGTTCATATTAAACTTGTAATCACTTCAAATACATTCTCGATGTTCTATTTAATTTCAGATTTGGCTGTATTAAAAATAATAATTTCGCACATCGTATAATTATATTTATTGGTTCGATTTTAGTACCAGTAAAAAGTACGTTCCGAACAGTTATTAAACTTCCCTCGTTTATTTCCCCTATAAAAACCTTTTTTATTCTTTAACGAATATCTATTTGCGTGGAGTTACACAGTTTTTATGAAAAATAAATCATCTTAATCTCTTTAACGGCGTCTTATTCCTTACATTAACTTCTGTAATTCCTGTGTTAATAGATGTTCAATCACCTTATCCTTCACATAATCTCACAAAATGATAAGGCGTTAACTCACGTAACCAGGGAGGGCAAAATATCAATAGGGCATCATTCGTCGTTGTTAAAATTGTGGTCACCATTCGATCACAGAAAGACTTCTATTCGTATCGAATGCTCCCAATGCTTCATTCGGAAGACGAAAAGGCAGCAGAACGTTTTCCTTTTAACTAGCACGATTTTATTTCCTGGGAGATCTAGAAGTATCATGCCGACAGTCGGAGGTATGGGTAAAGTTAGCAAACAACTACCTCAGGGTGGGAAGTTATTCCGACGAATGGAAACGGTGCAGACTAGCTCTGATCCCAAAAGACAAGGGGGTATAAGACCCATAATTATGCCTTTTAGACTTCGCGGGCAAAATCATCGAAAAAAGAGATTACAGTGCTCAAAAGGCGAAAAAATATCTCCACGACAGTTTGGATTTAGAAAAGGGCGGATAACGAGCCAAGCGGTGCTAGCACTGGCCGAAATCAGGAAAAGGGCAAATGCAGAACCCCCACCGAACACGGAAAGTATGCATAATGGCATCATTAGATGTGAAAATGCATTTCACACAGTAGAGCACAAAGACATTATCAGGGAGATGGTGGGGATGGCACTGCAACCCTACATGATAGAAATAATAAGAAGCTACTTAACCAGGTGAACGGTGGAAGTAGAAAAACCAGAGGGCGGGGTCCATATATATTGCCCAAAAGCGGGAGTACCGCAAGGAGGGGGACTTGGCCCAACCCTGTGAACGATTGCCTAGGATGGGGTGCTACGAGTTGAGGCACCCTAGGGTGTGACAATCATAAGATTTACCGACGGCATCACGGTGGCCGTCGAAGATAAGACGGTAGAAAGCGCCATACATAAACTTCAGCGGAATTAAGGAATGGGTGGAAAGTAGGAGACTGCCACTAATCCCAAAAAAAAACGATGGTGGCCCTCCTAACGGAATTGTGGAGGTTGGGGTGGTCACGCTAGATATACTTGGGCAAAACATTACTGCGTCTAGATCAATCAGTTCCTGGGCATAACCATAGACAAGAACGGCACTTACATCGGGTACGTGAGAGAAGTGGTGGACAAAACGTTACAAAACTACGGTAGGGCCATGCCAAATAAAGGAAGGGCTAGTGCGTAAAAGTGCAAAGTTGTAGCTCGTGCAATCCAGTCCGTAATATTATACGCGACTGAAGTGTGGGTGGGCGCTATCAAATGGAGGTGTGCCCGCAATATAATCAACAAGGAGTGGTAACTCCTCTGGGACCGAAGAGTCTCCTGGACCAAGACACTGATGCAAGACCTTAGAACATGGTTAGGTAGGCCACACGGCGACGTAGAATATAACCTGGCACAGTTCCTGACCGGCCACGGAGAAAATGGAAAATATTTAAGATAGGGAAGAGAGAGAACGAGGATTGTGGCCTGATCGACGACCTACGAGTGCCCAACATGGCATAGGGAAAGGGTGAAGCTATATAATGAAATTGGAAAAACACTCACTCCGAAAAACACCACGCGGATAATGTGTGAAGATGAACGAAGCTGAAAGGCCATAGAGCAGTACTTCCGCATGATAACAAGTATTAGAGAGGGTCAAAGTTAGTATAGGATCGCAAGCGGCAAGCATGGTAACTGGAAGAATGCCCTGGGCGATGCCTGGCTAAGTGGCTACCATGGCATATATCTATAGGGAGAAGGGGTTTAGTGGGTGCAAGCCCCACACTGTCACCGCACTTGACATACGCGGTGGCGTGTGTAGGCATTCCCCAATTCCCATGACGAGAAAAAAAAGAAGTAGCATGGTGCTACGTGCTACATCGGAAGAAGATAGGCGGATGTGGATAGCCAAGAACCTTATATTTCGGCCAAAATCTCGCAGATCGGAAGCGATATGTGGATCAGTGCGTTGTCGTGGTGTTGGAGGAAGCCGTTGAAGTATTAAAATTCTTTGCATGGATTGTTTGCTTGAAAGAACCATTCTTACCACTTTCTGCACGTTTTGGTCTTGTGGCCGTTTAACTACACAATAAATTACAAATTAATTTTGAGAACCTACACTTTCTGCTGCCTTTTTTTAAATTTTTTTGACCTATCGGTACATTTATATGATGAACCTTTACCACAGTATCTTGAAAGAAATACAAAAGTACCTAATTTATTAAAATTTTGTAAAACATCACATGCAAAATATACCAACGTTGCGGACGTGCATTTATTAATTACATGTGATTGGCGATATAGTGACCACTAGTTATTACTGCGTAAAATACAGACGTAGATTGCTGTTGAGGTGGAATAAAATCAAAACCAAAACGAGAATAAAAAACCTTCGATTAGTAAATCTTTTTTGACCAAATGAGCGACAAAATAACGTGCAACTCTATTAAGAAGCTCTAGCAATGAAATTTAAATCGTAAAGTAATTGCAACCATAAGTGGTCTTACAATTTGAGTTTGTGCTTCACAGATAATTCCATTCAACTCCCAAAACGTCAAACGCTGTTCCGAAAACCTGTAATCATAGAGGCAGCACGCACCACAAATGGAGTGGAGGAACTATTACCTATTACTTTTTCCACGACAGGGCGTATGCACGTAAAGTCTGAAACACGTCATTAAATAATTTCTTGTTCGTTTTATTAAAATTCGCTCGGACCAGTCGATTTTGTTTTTTTGTCTTTGTATATTTTCTAATGATTTTCTGTTATATAGGTCTTAAGAAACAAGGACAATATTCAATTGCAAAATTTTATACAGAACGCCACGTATATTATTACATTTTAAGATTGATCAAAGCTCTAAAAATATTTTACAATAAATTTTTCTTCTAGCCTGAATATTAAAGTTTTTCAATAGGTTGAAATGCTTATTAATGCTTCAACAGACGGTTTGATACAAATTGAAATGTCACAATTTATTTTCATCCATTCATCCAAAAACCAAAAAAATCATAATAGGTACATAATATTTCAAGATTTTAAAATGTATCTAATAATATAATATGTGGTGTTCTACTTAAACTTATAAATTGGCGAAAGGTAAAGCTTTTCACTGAATTCTAATTTTCTACGATTTATCTATCCCTTGCACTGGTAAATACGTAAAATATATCCACAAAGTATATAATGCAGGATTATATCGCATGACATGTGAAAGACGCTTTTTTTTCTTTTGAAAACAAAACCGAGCTTTTTTTGCTAATTTCAATCACGTATTTTCATGCTTTCCAAATCTCAAAGATTAAATGGATTAGTAAGATGTCCTTTGAAATTTTAACCTTTGAGGGTATAAATAAAATTTGTAAGTCTAATATGAAGGTTTTTCCTAATGAAATTACTTTTCTTTAGTAAAATTACTTGCGAGTGTAACCATAAAAGTCAAGTTAATTTCTTTGTATACTCTGTATGAATTAATAACAAGAGCGAAATGTTTCATTATTCATGGAAATGTTAACGTTGTTACTACTTTTTAGCTTGGTAAAGGTTGGTTGTTATTTTCATTTTTAATTAATATCTGACGGTTATAAGCCGAAACGTAATAATAATTTTGGATAAAAGTTATAGCGTGTATAAATGGGTAGTTTAGTTTTGGCCCATTAGGCGAGCTTTCGTTTGCTTCGACAAAACTTCCTGTAACGGATGCTCTCGGTAATATTATGAAGTACATCAGTGCGTTCTATTGCCCTTCGTGTCCCTAATGTTCTTACACTGCGGTAATCGCCTGTCTTGTTTGTGGTAAATTATTGGAAATCTGGAAATTATACTCTGACCTGACATACAAAGGACGTGAACGGTATCGAAGAAATTAAGTTTTGTTTACTTTACTGGTAAACTTTTATCAAAGCCTTGTAGTTTTAGTAGCTATAAAAGAAAATTAGATATGCAAAGTTTGAGTTATAAAAGTTATATAACTGACATAAACCCTTCTTGATAAAAACTTTTCTAGAGAGAACAAAAGTGTAATAAATATTCATTGGCTTACTGAAAAGGGTTTTTAGAGTGCCGTTTGTATATTAAATATGAGTTTAAATGAATAACATTTAGATCCTTGGCACCCCTAATATTATAAAATCATAGCGCAGTTGTAAGCAGTTACAACAAACAATGCCTCTTATATCATATTACCCCCAACTTTAAAATACAGTATCCATAGCAGTTAATATGAAGTCGTTGCTCCCCCATATAGGAAGTTCTTTGATAGTTACAGTGTTGAATCATTATCGCCGATTCCAATTCATCATAAGTGTCATATCCGAAGGGTGTTAATAGTCTGTAGAAATTTGGGGTAAACGACGCCTTATTTTTGTCAATTCATGTATACAAGGGAAGACGTTGAGATGCGTCACGTTAAAATACAGTACGGTGTAGGCGAAATACAATTTAAAGTGAACATAAAGAATTTGCAATTATATAAACTCATTAATCAAGAGCATTTCCACACTGTAAATCAATCCGAGTTACGCTTTTCACGGACACTGCGCTTTTAGAAATTCCAGCCAACTTGGAGTCACTACGAGATACATTTCCAGCTTTCCTTTAACATTAAAAAAATGTAAATTAAAACCTTTTTCCCTCTCGCTCTAATTATAACGGAATTTTAGTTACAAAACATTTTTTTGGATACAACTGCGAATATCGGATGTTTATAATAAATAACCAATAACGACACCCTTGATAGTATCGAATTACATTTTATTTGTTTGCCCACCGTAACCGAAAAATCTTTATTCAACACATAATTCTAATGTAAAATATAACAGTATGTACCTATATATCTATTGAAATGTAAAAGAATGCCGCAGAACAAATAAAAAGAGGTTTTCAAAGAATGAAGCTCATTTTATTCGATGCATAGAAGCACAGTTACCCATCAAGCACGCTTCAATGACGGCGACTAGATACACGTTGATTATAAAACGTGAACAATGGCAAAGTTGGGCAATACTGGGGGTGAAGTTTTCAGGTACCGAACCATCCACGCGTGCTATTATTATAGAGTACAAGAGTACATATTTAGTTCTTGTCACCAACAGTGTCGGTCTTTCTATATCTTTTCTATGTTAATAGCGCCCTTCTTAAGCTAGATTGTCTTCAAAAGCTATCCATACACCAGAGATGCCGAAAACCATTGGAAAGTGCCGAATAACAATAAACCCATTTTTAGTATCTTTCAACGGGTCGGATTTAAATGTGCGGTTCAATAAATCTGTAAATAGAACGTTTAAGCTTGTTTCGTGTACAGTTCGGCGATCATTTATTGACACTTCTTAAGTGCACTGTAAAATTTGAGGAAACGATTGAAAGGTGTCTTTACTATCGGTTTTTTTGTTGGAACCGTAAACGTCTTTCAATTCTTCTTTTATGGTCGTTTTTCGCCGACCAATACGAATCTTGTTGATTCAAGAGACTGATTACTTTAGAAAAACCTTCTTTAAAATCAAGTAACGCTACGAAGACTAATTATAAATTTTGCAAAATGCAACGCTTGGATGGATAGCAAAAACATCTAATACATTGAGATTTTACCACAATAGCATGATAGAAAAGCTGGAAAATTGTGTACTCGGTCTTCACATAGACATTAAAATGGATATGCAGCAGTCTTTCACACAAAAGAAAATTATTTTGGATTATGTAAGTGGCTAAAGGACGGCAGGGGCAGTGTTCTAGAATATATTATTATCTAAATTATGTTTATACGAGTTCTGTCTTAGTGAAGTTGGCCCAACCCACCAAAACATGATGTATGGTAAATTACAATTTAATTGCAAATATAATATTTTTGGTTTCTTTAAATGTTTATGGAAAGATAACAAGTAAATATTAAAATTGATTTATTTGTCGAAATGCATGATGGAGACAAATTAAGTTTAAGTTCAATAAAATCAAGATATATGCTTTGTAAAACAAATGGCAACATTATTAACGTTGCTATAAGAAGACGATTTTGATGTTTTATTTAACTTTCGAACATTGGTGTTGTTGTTTGGATCGTAGTAAAGCTGTTTTGGACGAAATAAAAAGTGACCATTGACTTGCATTTAAAAGGTCAAAATGCTTCCCAAATCGCTGACAGTGTCAATAAATCGAGCTATACAGTTCGAAATATTATTAAACTGTACAAAACAACTGGATATGTGACGCAAAAGTTATCCGCATTATTCCAATATCAACCTAAGAGCTTATCAAGCAGAATCGGCGTGCTAATTATAACAAATTGAAAATATTATGGAATCAAGCAACAGGACAAAGTTTTTCAAGAGCAACTTGCCACAGAGCTGCTAAAAAACTGGGATTTAAAACTTACAAAGTAAGCTTAAATTATTTTTGTTTTTTGTTCGTTTTTAATTCAATACTTCATAGGTAAAAGAGAAGCCCCTACTGACAAAGATTCAGAAGAAAAATAGGCTAGCATGGGCAAAGGAACACAAATTATGGTCTCCAAACCAATGGAATTCCATTATCTGGAATGATGAAGCTTCTGAGTTATATTTGAGGATCCATGTCAGCTAGTGGAGTGGGAAACTTACACTTTGTTGAAGGTATCCTCAATGCTGATAAATAACTAGACACCCCAAATGCATTTAAATAATATCGAATGTATCTTCAAACAAGATGGTGCCGCTTGTCATACAGCTAAAAAAGTAAATGATTGGATGTTAGAAAACAAAATGGACGTCCAGTAACCCAGATCTGTAGCCGTTAGAAACCTTGTGGCATATCATGAAGAAAAAAAGCTCCGATCAAATCTGGCAAAAACCGTTACAGAATTGCGAACCCGTCTCCAAGAAATGTGGAACAGTTTTACATCAGATGACCGCCGAACATTAGTTGTTGACACTATGTCAAGACGTATCGAAGCAGTAATCAGTCGCAAGGCGATGTAACGGAGTGGTCATTTGATAGTATTTAGTTTCGTTAATTTTTTTAATTCGCACTTTTTTGAATTTGTAAGATATTTTTTTCTCTGTTAAAAATGTAGTAGTTTAGGTTAAAATTGAATTATTGTAACGGGGGAAATGAAAAGCAAAAGGAAAAAAAAATAAATAAAAATAAAAAAATAAAGAAAATCGCTTTAAACCTACGGCTCCAGCTGCTCACGGTGAGAAGGGGTGAGTTCAACTAAAAACAAAATGTTAGATGGTAAGGGTAGGCGCCACTAATTTTTCTTCTTCAGGCCGTGCTGCAAAATTAGAAATAGCCCTCCGATGGTCGAGGCGGTTATAAAGCGGAAAAGGGGGAAAACAAAGAATGAGGGATAACCAAAATAAAATTGCTTTATTGCGCTTAACAGGCCCCAAAAGGACAATAAAATTACAGACCACACTCTGGTGTGGGGTTTTCGTTTGACGGTTGCAAATGAGGATGAACAAATGCAGAATGATGATGAGTTCAAAATAATGATAACACCATGAATTAAATAAAAAAACAGTACCTGTTGCGAGATCTCACGTTGGATACCTACAAAAGAAATCTTGATCTGAATTAACTGAATGATGAGGGTGCGGAAAAAAAATGAGCTTGACTCTAAACAATTAATGAATGTGACATAACAATATTTAGTGTGTAAAACAAATAGCAATAATATATTAATTCAGTAGTTACGTATATTTTCGTGTGGTGGTCCTCTTAATAGCGAATGGGCTGTTCTGCGTAACTTCAACTTCAGAGACGGGATAAGGTTGAAGGATGCCTAAGGGAAGGTTGCGATTAGGAGGGACATATAATGAGGGGGGAAAACAGATAGTCACATACGGTCAATCGAACGGAGTCCTGACGACAATCAGACAAATACGTGGAACACAAACAGGCCCTACAAGGGAATCATGCGTTACACCAGAATATAAGGAGCAAATACTTACGAGGTGGAGGTGGCCTTTAAAGTGGACAATATATACAGTGTGTCCACGGATTGACTTCACTATAGGTGTAAATGACCACAAATTTTGGAATTTCAAAACGATTTTTTCAGATTCTGCCCTGCTTCATTGGAAACGAATTTCCATCATATTTTTAATTTTTTTAATTCAAAGCCGCCTTGATCGTGGAACAAAAACTATTTTCTTTGCAGGTAAAGTACCTTTTTTGTGTATCATAGAGCAAAATTTTATTAAGAAAAGCTGTTCGGAATCGAAAAATAATAAGAAATGCAAAATTTGAAAATAATCGGCACAATTTCATGAAACCGTTTTTTTATTTATTAAGACAACTATCATCGATTAAATCGGAATCTATGCATACAACATTTCAAACATAACATTGTCGTTTGTTTACAAACAATACTGATTGTCATTTTATAGTCAGTTTTTCGATTCGGAACAGCTTTTCTTAATAAAATTTTGCTCTATGATACACAAAAAAGGTACTTTACCTGCAAAGAAAATAGTTTTTGTTCCACGATCAAGGCGGCTTTGATTTAAAAAAATTAAATATGTGTTGAAAATTCATTTCCAATGAAGCAGGGCAGAATCTGAAAAAATCGTTTTGAAATTCCAAAATTTTTGGTCATTTACACCTATAGTGAAGTCAATCCGTGGACACACTGTATAATGAAAAGGTTCGGTCGATTCCACAAAATCGGTTACTGGTTGATGATTTCAGATGTGTAAATTATATATATATTGATTGGTTACTTCAAAAAAAACTATCCGGGTGGTGCCCTTATTCTCTCCTAATAAATCCCAACAATATAGGGTTGCCCAATAGATTCTTTAGATCCTGAGCTCAACGGAAGAGAACGTTTGGTGCTAAATCCCAATTAAACTTGGATTTTCACAGATAAAACTCATGCACCTCAAGACACACACACAGATCTTCAACAATTCGAAAACAGAATGGCTTCCCGGAATTCAAAAAAACTAACGACTACCTCGCAAGGTCAAAATTTTGGGGAAATTTGGATTAAAACTGTAGAAAAGCGGAAATTGAGAAAAGAGCGGGAATTAACAAAAGAGCGGGAGCAACCTCGAAGATAGGCCCAGAGAGGTCACCTGAGATACTATAACATTATGCTTAAGACCAGAGGTAGTACCAAGAAACAAAGCTAAACACCGAATTAGGCAATGGTTAAGGAAGGAAATGCGAAGGTATAAATGAGGCGTTACATGCAAAAGATGAGGTGAAAATGAAAGAAACGGTATTACAACAGAAATCTTAAATGCATCATGATAAAACGAAAGGCAGGGGTAAGAAAGTTACGTACGGCACTGGTATTACCTTACCAAATGTAAATAAACAAACCACAGCTAACTTCAAACCAAAACATTCCAACTAAACCTCTAAATAAAATGCATTAAGCGTAAACGACAAGCAAATAAATTAAGCTTTTAAATCAACAACTAAAAGAACAATTTATTAATTTCAGATATGGTACGTAACATTATATCGGAAATATATTATGGTTAGGTATGGTTTTTGATACATTTTTCGTTAATATGGCAAATCTCTTTAAAAAACATAGTTTTGGTAGTTGGGCCAACTTCACTGAGACAGGGCTCGTTAATATGAAAATATCAATAGAATTTTTCATCATTTATAAAGAAACGCAACTCACATCTCACTGAATAGCAAGGAAATATCAAATTAGAAATATACTTTAAATAACATTGCCATTTTAAAATAAAACGCGTTTTTCCCAAGACATTTTGAAAATACGTATTTGTAATGGTTTGTGAAAAACAGGGAAACATTGTTTTTACAATCCACTCTATATGAAAGTTTGCATCTTGCGATTCTTGCGATTAGTGGTATCCATGCTAGCCAAGCTATGGAACCACATCCAGGTTCCAAGAAAAGCTGTTCTACAACAATTTCATAAAATGATGCACTTCCTATAACTCGCTTTGCAAGCAAAGTCTGATATGATCTCTGCGAACATACGGTAGAATGTATAACCCTTAGCTGGTATCGTCGGATCGGTTCGGACCCGGCGCCTCGTATTTCCCGCGATATTTTGGCTGAAACGGTGCGTACGCGGTCACGAATCCGTGATTTCTCATCAAATAGCATCTCGAACGTTCACGTATATTGGCAGAACGCTGAGATCTTACCAGGGTTGTAGTTCATGATTTTTGGGTCCGATCGGACCCGACGATACCAGTGACGTCAGTTTGTTTTGAGATGGATTTTATTGTTATTAATGGAAAACGTTATACTGAAGAAGAGGTAAGAGAACAATTTTTACTTAATGATGATGGGGATATAAGTGAAGCTCCAACTGATGATTCTGATCATGATTCTGATGAAGAATATGATTTTGAACCAGAGGATGCTGAAAATCAGGGATTGACAGATATCTCAATGAAAATGTGAATCCTTAACAACGAAAACGGCGTAGATGTTACTTAATATGTCCTTCAAACAGCGACAATAAACAACGAAACATATGCAGCAATTGTAAAAATCATGTTTGTAAAAGACATAGTTCTAATAAATTTGTTTGTTCCAAGTGTAATTGAACGTCATTGCAGATATCGTTAGATATGAAAAAATTATTTAATTTTTGTTGAAAATCATGTTTTGTATATCTGTCTTTGCAGTTTGTGCTAAAAAAATTTTTTTGCAAAAATATAAAGTTTAACTTTTTCTATTTTTTTGTACACGTATTCATTTCGTTTATCATTTTTAAAATAAAAACTCATCATCAAAATATTGTTGTTTTTGTATATACAGCTTGTATTTGTATCTCAAATGTCAAATTCAAGCACTAAAATAGTTTGCAAAAATTTTATAACTGTCATTTTCATTTTTGAAACATCGGGTCTGAAGGAACCCGACAATACCAGTTACGTTGCTAAAAATGACAATACCGGCCAAGGGATAAATATGGTGATGTGTATTGATGATAATCATGGGTCTTACTTTCTTAGTGAACATGATTATATCAGTTGCTGAGTTTTGGACAACACACCATGCTTTTAATACAGATTTACATATTTTTTTAGCGTCATTAGATTTTCTTCCCAATTCGTTCCCATACCTACCCATTATTTGAAAACTCTGGAAATCTTTATAATAATAATATAAAAAAACGTGTTATGTTCAGAGGAGACAAATCGGCATTGCCGTTTTTCACTGTCCCCTGTAATGTTGAATTGTTTTTCGAATATTAGCTTTGATTTTACATGGAACATATTTTTAAATTTATTTAACATACATATTAGGAGCCACATATTCGAAACAAGTTCTGTATTTACAGCTCTTATGGTGTTGAACAGCGTAATGATCATCGCTTCTATTACATAGGTTGACATCAGGTAGCAAAAGAAAAACCGCCCTTTACAATACCAATAAAGTTGTTTTCCTACGTTTGTGCATAATTTTTTCCGAAATTTGTTTGTGGATTTACGAATACGGCAAACTGCAAGTGCGAACCTGCCTTTCAGGTAACGTTTTATTTCAGTTTTCTGTAGAAATATGAAATATGTAATATGTAAATATTATTGTATACTGGCTTCTCAACAATTGAAAGATTAAGCTTAAGCAGGTGCTTTTTTCGGTTTACTTTTATTATTAATGGAATATTGAATGTACAGAAATTACCAGTTTCAGTGTGCCTACTGTGTCTACGTACATACGTTAACGTAAGTGCGAAGCTGCAACTGATTATTTATCGCTAATAACTATAAAATTAACAATAATCGTGACGTGACTCGTTACTTCAACTTACATTTTCAGCACTTCACAAATAAAATTAAATTTTGCAATTTTTTTAAATACGTTTTCAGCAATTTAAGAGGAATGTTTACGAAAATACAAATATTAGTGCCGTAACATCCCGGTCCCATAGATCACAGGCCCGGGTTCCGCGAGGCTGATAATTACCATGATAGTTACGCCCCTTATTCACAAACCACTCTTGTGTCGGCATAATTAAGTACAAAGGTTATTTACTTAGAAAGGGACGAGGAAATGTTCAATCTGCAATAAACTCTTTTAAAATATATGACCAGTAATAAATTTTAGTCTCAAACGTGTTAAAGGGCGTCTTCTTATTATTATACCCTCTTTTGAGATTTTAACTTTCCTGTTATTTAAGATTGTTGTATCTTGCAGTTGCAGTATTTATTCTGAAGGGAAGTCGTGAGTGAAATAAATATACCTTAATTCCTTAATATTAAATGCATTCATTGCGCTATACCTATAATTAATAAACTTAAAATTTTAGATTTGTCCGAGCCCTACGCACGTCCGGACCCTGCGCACGTGCGTAGTGTGCGTAATGTATAAACCGACACTGCTACTCAAACAATTTTATATAAATAAAATGCAAATCGAACTGGCCTTCAGACTTTCAACTTGCCCAGTAGAACTCAATTTCAAACTCAGTAACGAACGACCCAGAATTCTGTTATAAAATTGAAATAGTGATTCTGGGTTAGGGTTGGTACCATATGTATATGTTTATAGTCTCAGGCTCTCAGCCGCCCCCAACTGCTATTTCTAGATCCGCGCCTGGTTGACATGGGAGCGTTTTACTAATAAATTGAATAAATATTAAGGTTGATCATGGAGTAAAATGTTATATGAAAATGATCCGTATAGACGTGCAAGACTGTGTTCTAATTTTAGTATGCCCAGTCTATTAAAATGAGGAGTTATGTGATCTCTTGGGTGAATTTGGAAAGCAAAACGCAAACAAGAATTTTGTAGCACTTGAAGCTCGTGTTTTAAGGTAGTTGATAAGTAGTTATAATATACAGTGCTACCGTATTCAATATGGCAAAGAACCAGAGTGTTAACTAGATAGATTTTAATTTAAAATAACAGACTCTACACTTCTGGATAACGTGTTTTCGAAACTCAGATTTCTATCAACAATTATCCCAAGATCACGCGCGCTTTCACCAAATTTAATAACAGCACCGTTCAAAACTGGCTGAATCTCCAACTTGGTCAGAGCTTTATTTACCAGAGAATTAGTGCCGATATACATAGCTGTAGATTTGCCTGGATTCAAACGTAATCCATTTTTTACTGACCATGAGAACAAATTTTGCAGATAATAATTCAGTTCATTAATCAGGCCATTGACATTGTCACGTAAGCAGGATTTGTAAAGCTGCGTGTCATCCGTGTAGAGATGGATGTTCCATTGGTGTTCCAAAATGGCGGGTAGGTGAGCAGTAAATATAGTAAATAAAGTTGGACCCAGTATACTTCCTTGTGGTACTCCACAATCTACAGCAAGCTCGCTAGATATAGTGTTTTCAATTTTAACTACTTGGGAGCGATTGGAGAGATAATTTTTAAACCATGCAATACTTTACGAAGAAAATCCATAAAAGTGCAATTTAGCCAATGGCAATTTGCAGTTAATACTGTCAAAGGCGCCTTTACTATAGTCCAACAATGTGAGACATGTAATTTCTGATTTATCCATGTTTTTAGTTAGAGACAGAAGTACAAAAAGTTTTATAAACCACTAAATAAGAACAGTTTAATAAACACGAACATTTAAAAAATACTATCATAAAAGAGAGAGCACCTCCTTTTTCGCAACAGGTTCTTGTTTGATATGCAAACGAGGAAAAGTACTGTTTATGTATGTATATGTGGGTAGGTACCCTAAAATAAATCAATTTTTGGTATAACGTTACCGCCACATTACAATTTGTAAACAGTATTTTTTAACGGAAATAAACAGTTATATGTAATTAACAATTAATTTTTTGCCTTGATGTCATTTTACCAGAGGAACATAATATACATATACAATATAATAATTAATTAATACAAACCAATGTTATTGACTAATTTCCTATTAGTGAGATTAGTCGACGGTTATTACTTAACTTCGATAATCAATAGGTTACTAATAGTCTAATTATTTGTGTTCGGACCCGACTTCGAATTGATGTTTACGTACGATTAAATGGAGTTTATGCCTTTCGGTCGCAAATTATAATTGCAGGGAAATATATTCGTACAGATCAAGTATTTAGCCTAATATTAAAGTTAATTAAAGGGAAATGAATGGTCGGTCTTTCCTTCGAATGTTAATCAAAATTAACACGTGCAGTCTATCGTATTTATTACAGTTGACATAAAAACGAAAAAAATTATAACTTTGTGTATCAGATGTTATCAGATATAAATCTGGATAACAAAAAAAAAGACCCTTGCCCTCTGAAAATATGAATTTAAATCCGATCTGACGCGCGCATAAGTTTACTTCCGGTGTCTCATCACATACACGTGCCACCGTCTCTCACTTCCTGAATACTATTGGGCATTACATAATATTACTGTTACGTACTAAAAACAAAATTTTACAATTACATTTTAAATAAAAAGGAGATCAATACTATAACGACACTGCACGTAGATGTTGTGCTTAAATTTGTTCTTTAGACCAAATGTTTTATCCAAGCAGGGTGAGTACTTTCAGCCCTTAAGGACGCCCCTATGAGGGTCTGTCATGATATCCACAGTTCCGGATTATACTTTAATTGATTCGGGCACGCAGACTGTGGCTGCTCGCGCGGAAAGACCTATCATTGTGCTTCGATATCCCTAATCATTATCTCCCTCTGTTCAACTTTAATTGTACATCTTTTTATTTACTGCCTTTTCTTTTGTTGGAGAATGAAAATATTACATTCGATATTATTTTCGTTCAGAGACCTACATTCAGCGTTCACTGTACAATTTAATTACGTAAACTACTAAGACCGTACAAGCCGATACGTGTTATCTTCACCACCTTTATTACACCAAAGTGTTGGTTGAGTGAAGAGATTTCTCACTCAACGGTTGAGTGAAATTTCTCACTCAACGATCAAAGCCTTTTCTCATTCTATGAATACAAGAAATTTGAAATTTACCATAGGTATCTTACCAACTTCACTCTTCACTGGGTACCTTCTGCATGATGGGGTAGCATGTTGTGATGTAACTAATTTTTTGCAAAATCGTTCCTTTTCCCACACTTACAAGCACTCACATGCTAGCAAGTACGTTAAAATGGCAATAGTTTGTAAATGTTGTGTATAATCCAGAACCTGATCTCTTAGTAGCCGAACAGGTCACTCGATGAATAGATTTAATCCCGTTTTTTGATGGTTCTAAATTTTCTTGTATAAATGGTACTCAATCGCGGAAAAAACGTTAAAATTTTTCAGCTTTTTGCTACAAAGGTAACATTTAAATGAAATTTGAATTGTGTTCAATTTTCAAGTTAAATAAATTCTTTTGTTCTTAATTCCCTTACCTTTATGTAGACATTAAATGGGAAAAGTCGAAAATTCAGGCCGGAAGGCTGGCCATGAGATACAAGCAAGGGGGAGAGAAGGGTCTATCCTTCAAAGTTGTTGGAATGAGGTGAAGAGGGAAAGAATAAAATATGGACAGGAGGACGGGGGGGGGGATATTATGAAAGGGGTGGATATGCGAGTGGAGTGGTGCAGAGCAGAAGGGAGAGGACTGGGTGAGATTACAAGAAAGGAGGCGATATAAAGGGATAGAGATTCGTTGAAATAGGAAAGAAGGGGGAGAATTAGGGAGGGAATGAGAAATATGGAGAAATTATGGTGGAAGGAATATCTAGATACTTAAGGGGCGAGCTACATTTTAAACAGAAAAAACTAATAGGGAGGTATAGGTGCGAGAATGAAGAGGAAGTCAATAGATATTGGTGGGAAGATGGGAGAAGAAAGTGTAGAACGTGCGGGAAAGTATAGGACACATGTTAGGGTAGTGTGAGAAGCTCAGAGAGGAAAGTAGGAGTTAGAAGGAAGTGCTGGAGATTGAGGGAGGGATGAGGGTGGAGAGAGGAGGTGGAAGCTAGAGGAAGTTTATTCCGTGTATCTTAAGTTTATTCTGTTTGATTTTCATGTTTTTGCTTGAATTTTAATTTGGTTTGGAAATTGGTTTAATTTGACTATTTCTAGGAGAGTTTTGGTTTTCTGCAATTTTAATGAGCCAAAAAGGGGATGTTCAGGCCACGTATGTACCTGCAATAATTACATCAGTTTCTCTTACTTCAAATGGAGAACTTACTAATGCATCAGGTGTAGCACTCAAGTTTACATGATGCCTAAATATGAACTGTAACAACTGTTTTACATTGAACTAGTGAATACATAGGAACAGTTACAATTCAGTTAACAGTTCAGTGCAACATCTTGAAGAAATCAATTCGTGGAAAATTGAGTTTTTCAACATTTGTTATGAAAATAAATACAGCGGCAAATTTAGCAGAACAGAATAAAGTTCCCAAACATTGCTCGAAGTAAGATAATTAAAAAACATGTAATTATATTAAATGTCTCATTTAAAATTACATCTTTTAAACTAAAATAAAGCAGAAAAAAAACCTAAGAAAAAATTTACATTTTTGATATTCTAATTAAAGAACAATAATAATTACAGCTGGAAATTTTAATATAATTAACAAGAGTAGCAGGCTATACTTTTCTGTTATTCTTTTCAATGAAATGTTAACCTAAATAAGGAAAGTTGGGAATAATAATATTTATATTTAAGAAAAAAATAAAAAATACAATTAATTAAAAAGGTTTGTTATATTTTGTTAGAACTTTCAGAAAAATTCTTCTTTTATCAAGAACACAGCAGCAAGATAAAGTAAATGAAATAACTTAACATGAAGAATACCAGGGACGTTAATGTACGTTTCTATAAAATGACGATAACAATAACATTCAAATGTTATACATCTCCATCGCAATCATAGAAATATTATATTATCATTGTTACAAAAACGTACATGAAAATTCATTACCTAACCTTGCGTGATATACATTGTGTTCAGTTGAAAAGGAACTTAAAATGGAATTAAGTTGTTTATTGTTTGTACACTAGAGAAAAATAATTTTGTTTTGTCCTCTAATCCGATCTTTGTATCTGTTAGTTAGACAATAAATTCTTATTATTATTTATCATTATTTTGATTTTTATTATGTGTATCTGTATGTGTTGTTATTAAACATATTGAAACTGAACAGAACTTTATTAAAACTGTATATGATTGTTTAATTTATTGGTATTAAAGACCAGTTTCACATTTAGAGTTTCCCAAGTGTGATATAAACAAGTTGCCTAAAAAGTGAAACTAGCCCTAAATTACATCTTTACACTTATAATTAACTAGTTTTTTTATACAAATTGTTGATGTAGCTGTAATGGGAATATTTTCATGAATTTGAAGAGTACAAATAACAGCTAAAGTTTATTTTTCCATATTTATTTTTAGTAGACAACGAAGTGGAAATATAACAATAAATGGTGAAAATTTACGTTTCGCTTATTCAGCTTATTCATAATTTTTTTACAATACCGCAACCAAAAATTGTTGTACATGATACAATAATAATTGGACAAAATGGTCATTTTTTTTTAAATATACAGTGTGACTCATTTAGAATGGAAACACCCATGTAAAATCTGAAGTTATTTACCGATTTTAACCATTTTTTTTTTAAAATGTCAATTAACGAAACGTCTACCTCGGGACAAAATTTTAAATGTTTATTCCAATTTTCAGGGCATACTACGATAACTTTTTCGTGCTCAAAATGGAGAATTCTTATTAGCGATTTGTTTATAAAAAAAATATCTACGCCACTGGATTCAGAATGCTTCCAAATAGCTTTCACCAAAATTTTACAAAAATATATTTATTAATAACAAAGTTATGACAACTTAAAGTTCGAAAACTTTCTACGCTAACAGTTACAAAACAACACCCTGTATCAATAGATGGCCATTGAAATTATGTTAATAATTCTTAAATTAAACTATTTAAACCATCAGTGGAGAAAAAAATATTGAAAGTAACGTAATATTTAATAAAAGTAACGGAATCGTGCGATTGAGTAAATAAAGACCTAACATTTCCATTTAAATCTTAGTTACCATGGAAATTATGTTACTGTTTAACTTAACAGTTATGATAGATTTTTATTAAATATTACGTTACTTTAAATATTTTTTTCTCCACTGATGGTTTAAATAGTTTAATTTAAGAATTATTAACATAATTTCAATGGCCATCTATTGATACAGGGTGTTGTTTTGTAACTGTTAGCGTAGAAAGTTTTCGAACTTTAAGTTGTCATAACTTTGTTATTAATAAATATATTTTTGTAAAATTTTGGTGACAGCTATTTGGAAGCATTCTGAATCCAGTGGCGTAGATATTTTTTTTATAAACAAATCGCTAATAAGAATTCTCCATTTTGAGCACGAAAAAGTTATCGTAGTATGCCCTGAAAATTGGAATAAACATTTAAAATTTTGTCCCGAGGTAGACGTTTCGTTAATTGACATTTTAAAAAAAAAATGGTTAAAATCGGTAAATAACTTCAGATTTTACATGGGTGTTTCCATTCTAAATGAGTCACACTGTATAATTTATAAGAGGGAGTACTTACCAAGCAAGATGAAGTGGACGATGAGTATCGTAATAAGGATGAAATACATTTAAAATATGCGCATGTGCCTGTTAACCTAGGTATATAACTTATACTTGGTTGTTACACCATAGTGAATGTTAACGTTATTATTTGGATGCTTAAACAGTAATTGGAGGTGCCAATTCCTTCCATTTAATTTATTGTTACATTTCCACTTCCTTGACTACTAAAAATAAATATGGAAAAATATACTTTAGCTGTTATTTGCTTCTTCAAATTCATTTGATAATTAAGTTTTATTTTTTCATATAGGTAATCAATTATTATTTCGTTTCAACAACACGCTGAAAGAATATTCTTTTACATCGTCTTAAGAATAAGGCGCCAAACTGCAGATTCATTCATTCATCCCTGCCAGAATAGATATGGACAGTTATCAAGGGCTTCACGAATTAGCCAAGTTTGAACTTTATTTTTGGGTTACTAAGTATATTTTAATTTTTCATCGGCGCACACCTAAGCGCAGAACCTAGTTAGCCCGGTGGAAAAACTGGCACTGATAGGGAGTGTGATCAATTTTCTCCAACTGCAGTCAGGAACTGCGCTATTTTAGCAGTGTGTTGTTATGCACGTTCCTGCTAAGTAGTCACTGCGCCTTTTCTCGTAAACGTTTTGTTAACATTTGTGCATGAGTCCTGTATTGTCGCATTTATTAAGGTCTGTAAAAAAATACAGAATTAATACCAATAACGCTTTGTGTAAGTAAAATTCTCATGGATACCAGAGAACAACATCTCTTGGATAGTTCGAATCACACAAGGGGGCTCGTAATGAATAAAAATAATAATAATACAAAGTGCTAAGAATAGAGGTGACCACAGAGCTATTTCCTCTCTGCAGTACGTCACTGCAAAATGGTTGACCACCACGCATTAGAGCAGATAACAAATAGAATATCCTTGATCTGTGTGGGTTAAAGGCCATGCTGGAACAGAAGACAACCGATACTGTAGCCCGGCTGGTCTCAAAATAAGTATTTTGTGCTCCATAGCCGGTGTTATTGAAGTAGTAACTGTAAATAACTTGATAACTCAGGACGCACAAGCAAAATGCAGGAATACATTAAACTATCGTGGCGCGAGAGAAGTTTTCAAGGGACCATTGTGCAATACGTACTGCACGTTTCTGCGTAGGACAATCTTTCTTGCGGTGCTTGTGTGTAGGCATACTTTATCGGCGCCGTAAACAAGCAGATGCACCAGCATGGGCTTGATCAAATCATCATCTCATATAGGATGCATCACAGCAGAGCACTACACTCTTTGTAAGAGTCCTGCAGTGTAAGGTGGCTTGAGGTTATCCTTTTCGATTCGTTCGTAACCTAGAATTTTAGCTCACAACCATCGGGAGCTAATATGGCTGGCAATCCTATAAGATCTTAATTAATAGGTATTTAAGGTATTTATGTCACCTTTATCTAATACGAAATCTTCATCTACGTCATCATTTTCGTCGTCCTTCCTTCTAAAGGATTCTACCCGTATCGAATCCATTTTGAACAATTTTTTACCATTGAATGCAATTTTAGGTAGATATAGTTATCCAGGCAATCTCTAATGCTTTAAGAAGAAAGACGTTTTCTCAAGTACCTCACAAATTCTATAACAATCCAATATTCATTTCAGTAACCCCTGACATCGTGATGTACGAATTACAATTATAAGAAAACTCATATAACATGTGTAAGCTACCATAGACCAAATATAGTCTATGGTACTACTAATATTCGCTCATCTCAACTCTTTGTAGCTCAAATAAATTCGAAATTCCTGTCTACCCAATTTACCAACGAAACGGAATTTAACAATGTCACTATCCTTCTTTGATGCTCTTGTATCAAGAAATGGATCTCACTTAGAAATAGATATTTACCGTAAGGATGCTCACACTTGGAGGTTTATTACCATAGGTACTGATTCCAATAATAATTGCATGCATCTTCCACCTTTTGGCGCTCAGCCTTATCAAATCCTGCTTCAAAACAAAATTATGTTAAAGAATTAGGTAGAACCGAACAAATTGCTGTATACGCCTATAATGATTTATGCCAAAGTTTAGTAATGAATCTTGAGAAGGATAAAAAAAATGTAACGGCATTAAGGGAATGCTCCAATGGATCAGCCAAGAAATATGTTAAATTACCGAATTATCCTACATATACAAGAGGTTTTGAGGGCTTCAGAAGGTAGTTCATAAAGGCTTCTAGGTAACTTTAATGATTCAAAAGGAATAAATAAAATTAACAGTAAAAACTGTAACCAAGTCTATATTGGGTAAATTAAAACAATACTCAAAATTCGTTTCAAAAAGCACATGGCTCACTTCAAATACAATGTTGGAATAAATCTGCAGTTGCTCTCAACACGTTTGAGACGAATTAATAATAAAAATGAATTCAACTGTTATGAAAGTTTAGAAATTCACAAAAACAAACACTTTCTAATGTGTAAAGTTGATTCGGGTCCTTTAAGCTTATCAGAACTTGTAACCTTTCCCAGTAATTAAGATCTGTTACCTTCATTTTTAATTAAATTTTCATAATAATAACACGTAGGTGTAGTAAATGTTAAACTACTGAGTTGAGTTTTTATAATATGTAGGTAGTTAATATTTCTCTAGCCGTTGATCATTGTAAGCAGTAACTTTCAATTAGCGTAAATATATCTACCAAATAAACAAATTGGAAAGCAAATAAGATTTTAATCTTATAGGTATACCTGCGTGTGTATAACAACATTTTCTGGTTAAGATTGCATTCCCTGCATTTGACAGGAAAAGTAAGGCGTAGCAAGAGGCGGAATGTTATTTATGCTCCGTTGCACATTGGTGACTATAGAAGCTAGGCGGTACTTTGCTGCAGATGCACATGTCTGTTGCACTATACAGCACTTGAGCTAGAAGTATGTACATCGATGAACTCAACGTGAAAAAGCTTTAAAGTCAATACACTACAGAATTTTACTTTCCATCTTAACTAAAGAATGGGCGCAAACAGTTCAGTATCAATATTTCATCTATTATTTTTGCCATTTTGCCCTTCGCCTCTAAAGCGTCATTCTAAATTAAGCACGTTTTGATACTTGACATATAGAGATATAAGTATAGATATAGGGAACACGAAAAACAATTCTAAATATATTGAAATCTGTAAAATAATGATGTTTGCTTATCAAGGGCAGTAAAACGCAAAATACACGCGAAAAGCGATTGAATTCGACTCGTTCAAATAAATCTAAGGGTCACTTCACCATAGGCATCCAATATATCCTCGTCTGCGTTTATCCCGATCCTGAGATTGTCCAGCTCGTCGAGATTAAGCTAGAAATTGACCCGATCAAACCGTTCCTCATTCACACACCGTTGAGCAAATCGCTTGTCACACTCCCATCCGTTCTGAACATTTGGAGATAGCATATTGCATCAAACATTCACAATAATTGCAAGATAAAAGAATATTGTACATTTTTTTTGTGCTGGTGTTTGTGCTTTGTTAGATTGATACGTCAAAATTACGCTTTACACTAAATTCGAAATTGATACTCTTGAAACCTCGCTCTACTAAAATTTTAAAATATGGATATGCCGAGTAAATGATAACTAATTAAGTATTTTATCTACACAGAACGAAAATGTGACGTATACCGGGTGCTTCAAAAAAATGTACCTATACACTTTAAACTATCGTAGATTTCCCGCTCTAAAAAGGCTAATGTTATGTTCAGCATGTGGCAGCATAATCGTTAGTATAGTAATATCACAGAATAAAACACAAGTGATACAGAAGCGACACTCTGCTAAATCCGTGTTGCACATTTTCTTATCGCGTGGACTAACAACTCCGCCTTCTTTGTTGTAGAATATAGTGCGCGCATTGATACATTATACATTTCAGCGTATGTACCTAGCGGTGCCCGGTGCGTTGAATTCTTATTGCGAGAATTCTATCGGAATTAGTTTTACGATGAACCGCTTATCACATGCGAAAATGTATGGCAAATATTTTTCGTTTATCATATTTTTTTATACGATTTCAAATTTAGATAATAATGAGAAAAACTACAAACCACTCCTCTTTTTACTAGCCTTGCTAATGCAACAGACAAGGAAGTTTGACTAAAACGGGCGTGGTTGCGCCGAGGAGACCGCCTTGTACCGGCAACATAACTTCAAAGGTGCCGACGGAGAGTGTCGCTTCTGGTTCACTTTAGTGTTTTATTCTGTGGTAATATCAACATAGTATTAATATTTACATTGGACTTTAAGCTTTCTAATTTCCTGAAATTTAACTTTGTAGAACGGTAAATAAATTGTCTATGGAAGTTCAAAGTGTCTATACATTTTTTTGAAGCACCCCGTATAGAATTTAACAAGGTATTACAAGGATGTATTTGAACCTTAATTTTCAACCGATGCTTTATGTACTAGTCAATTGATTATTTGATCTAAAGGTTATTATACTTCTACTTAAATTTTTAAGGACATTGGTTTCATCACATGTAAATACCTAAAATATTATTCACCACTGTCTTACAAGTGTATAACCGTCTTCATTAATAGAATCAACTTCCTTTCATAGTTTTTTTAACAGTTCTTGACATTGGCCAAAGAATCCTCGTCATAATAATTATGATTAGATACATACATTTAATCACTTGCAATTTATTATCTTTCGGTCATTCTCAGGATGATTCCTTGTACATTGGTTCACGCCTTTTAGTTAATTAGTTTAATGTTCAAATCGCAGTAATATAGGATGACAAACATTAGTTTTTGGTTACTCTCATAATGTTTTTTGTACATTGTATAATGTATATTTTTCATTTTTTCGGTCAGTTCTGCTTTAATTTGCCTATTTTCACTTCCCTGTTATAGTGATGGAAATTTGGAACGTCACGTCAATTGATTAATTTTGTTCAATCCTACCATGGAAACTTGTAGTTTCTTACTTGGATACGGAACGCGAAAGCGTTTGTTTTCCTCACTCATAGCAACGGGTGGGCGAAAATATTATTACACTCACTTGTGGGTGAAAAAAAATTTCGCCCACTGGAATAACGTGTTGACAGATAAAATTGTCAAAATTGCGAAATTTAAAAAGCAGATTTTTGAAATTCTAGTAGCAGGATTGAACAAAACGCTATACAGCACGCGTGAAGAAACTATTTCGCTCACTTTACGCATTCGCAAACGAGGCGTTAGCCGAGTTTGCGAAACCGCATATGCGTGAGTTTCTTCACTTGTACTGTAATATACTATTACAATTCTTAACGTGTAATTAAAAAAAAATTTTTACTCCCGTCTAATTCATCAAATTAACGTTAGTATAGCTTAGTGTATTGCTCAGTGTACTTTGACTGTATATTCTAGTAGCCTGATGATGGCAATGTATTGCCGAAACATGTATCTTTGTATTTTTATAATTATTATCTACTTAATCAATAGTAATATCCCTACTACACGTAAAATAGTCGATAAAATTTTGACATTTCTACAAAAATGTTTTGCTAAGAAATATTTGGAGTGAATTTGCCATCTCGACATTTTGGATGGCAAATGCACGAAAAGTATTTCGGTTTAGCAAAGAATTTGAGTAAAGGAAACGTCAAAATTTTATCAAGTATTTTACGTGCACGTGTGGTATTCGGCATGATTATTTTTCGAATAGCAATAACAGTAGAAATATCTCCAAAACGCTGCATTTTTAAAAAGATCTTCAATTAAATTACGATTTATGCAAACTGTAAACAAGTTATCACAATTTACTCGCGATTAAATTTTGACTTTTGACATATTCGTCTTTTCACTCTAAAATATTTATTATCGTCTCTCATTGGATGAGAACGATATAATAACCGAATTCTATTGGTTAATATTATATGATAATCTTCATTAAACCAATTAAACGTTGTATGGTGAATGGTTTCGAGTTATTATTAGCGAAAACTGATCACTTCCGCCCATTTCGAGTTAATGTCAATCCCTTTAATTTTTCATCATTACGGGTTCAAGACATCATGAATCCAGTTTAATAGGGTTATTTAACGCAGACGTACGAGGACCAGAAAATTGACCTTCTTCTTTCAATAGCATCAAATTACCTTCTGTTACTTTCACTTGTAGGTATGTATAAGTTTTTTGTTTTGCATAATTTTTCCTTAGCATTAATTATTTTGCTCGCGATGTCGATTTTACTAGCCATTGAATCTTCCACATAACTTTCCGCTACAGATGAAGAACGTTAACCTACATACCATGTAAGTGTTAAAATATCCGCAGAAGCGTCAGCCAAAATTATGCTGAATAAAATAAAATAAAAATTATAAACAAAAGAATGTCAAAATGCCCATCTTTCCCCACAGGTGGGGTAAACGGGCTAAACCCATGGAGTAAGACGGGCTATACCCACTGCGTAAGATGAACGATAAAGAAAGAAATCACTAAACTAAATGTATATTCTTAACTACTTCTCAGGTATGCATAACGGGCAGACTTAAGTCGCTTCTGGATCATCCTTGTCAACACCGACGCAGCTACAATGAGCCCATTTTGCACACGTCGAGCACATTATCCATCCCTAGTTGATTCATGGAAACAACCGTTACAGTATAAAGATGGGGTGTTATCCACTTTATCCTCGCTCTCCGAAGATGAAAAAACAACCCTCTCGATGGGTTTGTCTTTTCAGATTTGAATTTTTTTATCTACTTTTTCTCTCTTCCCCTTACCTTATTCACTATGTATTTTTCGTTTTTAATTTTCCTTTTCTTGTACAAGTTTTGTTTTCTTTCTTCTTCAAGTTCTTGCTTGTACGGCGATGAAGTAATTATTATTGTCTCACCACTGTTCGAGATACTCATTTTTTTTGTGAAGTCATCGGTACTGGAAGAAGTAGCCAGAAGGAACAGCCAGGTTGAGGATCATGCTATACAGCGTGGTTAAGTTTGAGGCCAAGACGGGCTATCATAACCCATCATGCTCCCCTGGTAGTTTTAAAAGTTAACAGAATCTTTTATACATAGTGATAAACCTACTTTTTAATTTTAAAAAAGAACAAAGGTACCTACTTAAAAATCTTGAATTATTTAAGTTAATGAGGGCCAGTTTAAGATTTTTAAGTACCTTTGTTCTTTTTTAAAATTAAAAAGTAGGTTTATCACTATGTATAATATCACCTCCAGCATTCCACCAAAACATGAGTGATTTTGTTGAGCACTGTGCAGTGCATATTACCCTGTATGTTTTTCATTCTATTAAAAATCGATATATTAATTATTGCCGAGGATGCGAGGGAATAGAAAATCAATAAAAACATTAATCAAAGGTATTTCATACAAATATTTATATCTACTTATCGTTAGATCTAGATGGATTTGTAACGACGAACATGTCTTGTTACAAAATACATCAAAGTTTCGAATTGTTTCTCCAATTTTCATTACAAAATAAGCAATCCAATTTATAAATACCAGACTTCAGAAGCTTCTGTGATTTGCCTTTAGCGTTATCAAAAAAAAAGCAGCTTTGTGTTCCAATTTTTAGATTCAAACAAACTTTCTACTTACTTAAGCTCCATAACCTCAAAGTTATGAAATATTGGTATAATGTTGCTTTTCTACCAAAAAAAATTTGTGAAATGTTAAGTTAGATCATTATTTTATGCTTTCCAAATGTAGATTTATACAACTTCTCTAAAAGGATGCATACATTTCATTTAATTTAAAGTATAAAGGCTACATAAATATTTCCTAATTAAAATTGTAAATTATTTCGCAAGATGACTGTCGCTAGTTCTAAATTTATATTCTCTTCGCAAATTTCTCAATGGGGCGAATAGAAATCTTAGGTTAGGTACCTACTTAAAACCACCCAAAAAACGTATTGTTTTACTTGATGTTTAATCTTACTTTCTTAGAAATCAATTAAATCGCCTTTATTATTAGAATCGTAATTACACATTCATAGCTGCTAAGTTACTTTAATTTGAGATACTACTTGTATCTTAAAAGAGCGGGTAGGTGTTCTATGCTCTACTTTTATTCACTATGTGTAGGTAAAGTATGTTCGTTCTTAAAATGTCTCCTCTCGGATTAAACGCACCTAAAAGTAAGGCAAGGTAAAACGTATAGGTATGGTAACCTTGTCTTGCTTCTTACGCATACGTACCATTCAATCATCCCACTTTACGCCTTCAGACTTTTTCGACGGAGCACGTGAAATATGTTTGTCAATGTATAAGATAAAGACAGAATAGCGTAAGGTGTTTACTTTTAGGGGCGATTAATCCGAGAGGACACATTTAAGAACGAATATACTGTATCTCTATTTTGTTATGGTTTCGTATTATTTAAATAGTTACTATAGAACAGTAGGACACGAGAAAAGGTAGACGTTTTAGAAAGCTGTTATACAACAAAGTAAAGACGTCAGAGACTACTTCAAATCAGATGTGCATTTGTTTCATCTTTAATATTATTAAATACTTTGATTTGATATTCAGCTTTACTTCAGACAATAAACCGTTAAGTCGGGCACATATAAATCTCATTTCCTTGTACTTTGCATAATGGCGTTGATTCAAGTGACTGACCCATTACCACATTTAATATAGGTACATGTCCATTATAACTAATTGTATCATCGGAAGTGCCAATTAAACGCCAAATGGTTAATCGACATTTATAGGTGAGTCTATCATTTACGAATTTCTAAAATCGAGTTATTAAACCTTGTAGGTATGTACCCATAAATCGTTCGTAAGAAAAACCGATTTATTTATTTTGTTCTTAGATATAATAGTATCCATTCTATTAGCTATGGTTCGGTATTCTTAATATACACGCAAATACAGGGTGGGTCACGCTCAACGGGACAGAGTTTACTGGGAAAACGAAAAATGATATGAAAAAGTTATTTGGCAGGAGTGCGTAGGTTAGTGACGGCTACTTTTCTAAATTAGTCAGACATATACAGGGTTCCAAAAAAGCGTGCTATATCAAAGTTATGTTTTTTTAAATGGAACACCCTGTATTTTATTTTATTTTTGAAGTATACTGAACAACATAATGTCACTTTATTAAGGCTTCCCTATACCTACCCATTCTTGATAGTTATCGATTTAAATGACTTTGTTTGCGAAATTAGTATGGTTTAAATACATTCATTACACTTAATCGCCAAAACATTAGCTAACGCATTTTTGTCTATTAATTCCCTATTAGGGGGGGCATCGATACGAATTATTGTAATATAAAGTTTATATATATATTGGTTTAATGAAGATTAAATAATAATTATAAAGCTACATGTTTTGGCAATACATTTCCATCATCAGGCTACTAGAATATAAAGTCAAAGTACACTGAGCAATAACACTAAGCTATACTTACGTTAAATTGCATGATTAAATTGCTCAGTGCGTACTTTGACTTTCACTTTATATTCTAGTAGCCTGATGATGACAATGTATTGCTGAAACATGTAGCTTTATAATATTATTATTTAATCTTGATTAAACCAATAATTATGAAACGTTCTATGGTGAATGGTTTCTAGTTATTATTAGAGAAAACTGATCACTTCCACCCATTTCCAGTGAATATCAATCTCTCTTTAATTAATTTGCATCATTATGGATTGAAGACATCGGGAAAATAAGTACTTATTTAATATTTGAAATTTGATCATAACGTAAACTACAACAGCAACAAAAAATTTTCTATAGAAATGTATACTGTCTCCAATTTACTAAATTATAATTGTCAAATTAGTAAAGAATACGGAGAGAAATAAACTTTACTTTACTTCTGATGATGTAAAATTGTCTTGAAAGTCCTCCATAGTTCCCTTCGAAAAGTACCATAACATATACGATAGTATTGCCGGATGGCACTTTTGCTACTAAGGTAATCATCTCATTTGGAAGTACCGCACTCTTTGGTGTGACGCATTACATGGAAGGTATCGTATACATCAAATAGGCCTTACAATACCGGAATTACGGGATTTCGATCCCGGACAAAATTGATGCAGTATTTAAAACCGGCATTCATACGTAAATACCGGTATTTCGGTATTAATTTAATTTTATTTTAGTCGAAAATATTTTGGATTAATTATATTTATAACTAGTGCAAAATATTGTATGTATCTATACAGGGTGGGCCAATAGTGTCAGAGTCGGATTTACCATAAGGCTAGAAAGACTATAACCTAGGGCGGCAAATTTTAGGTGGCAGCAAATGTTGAAGTTCAAATAATAAAACAACATCTAGAATAATCTAAAATCTAAGCATCTGTTACGGGTAAAACTTAGGATGAAGGGAAAAAGTGGCAAAAAAACCTGCGGCTCCAGCTGCTCACGGTAGGAAGGGGTGAGTTACCAAAAAAACAATAGAGATAACAAAATAGGGCGCCACTAATTTTCTTTTAGACCGCACTTCAAAAATTAGAAAAAGCCCTCCGATGTACGAGGAAGGTTTAGGGTTACCACCAAGTAAATGAATGAACACATAGGATATACTGATTTTAGTTTTATTGCCCAAAGGCATCAACAATGATATAATATATAAAGTAACTACTAATATAATGTATAAGGTGGTGTGAATGACTAATAACTTCTGTAAAGATTGTAATGATGTGGGTAATAAGGTATGAATGGTATTTGTAAATATGATATGAAAGTGACAAATGTGAATGGTGATAACGTATACAAATGCTGGCGATAGATAAGCAGATTGCGAGATCTCACATTACACTCCATATATTAATTATCATAACTTGAGGATGAAAATGATGCTTATGATATGAATCAAATTAATAACCTTGTTGCTATTTTGTTTAATTAAAAATAAATATAAATAAATATTGGTAGTTACGGTTTGCTGAAGATTTCTGGTTCCGGTTTTTATTTTTGTTGGTTGGTACGTAGCTTGTTGATTTTTGTTTTGGTGAGTAATAAGACAGGGATGATCTCAGAGGCCGGATGGAGGTGAGGATGGGGAATGTCCTGTTTTGAATGGATGGGATGAGTAACAGAGGGTGTATTCTTAAAGTTATGATGCGGGTGACTGATGATTGACGAGGGGTTGACTCGATAGATGGATCCACGACGTATGACGAGTAGTAGAATGAAGATGGCTAAATTGGTGACATGTATACTCATACGAACAGACCGAGAAACGGCCAAGATAACGAAGAAGACACAATAAAAAGGCCCTAAAAAAAGGAAAACAATAATCATACACCGAGAAAGCTCAATAGATCTAATACTTACAAGATTGTGGTGGCCTTAAAGAAGAGGCAATATATATATAAAGGTTTGGATGATTCCACAATTGGAGACCAGTAGAAAGTTGGTTACTCTAAAATTGAGGGAAAACAATAGGGGACAAAATATGGCAAGCATTACTTACGGTTTATGCCTTGAAATATATATATATTGATTGTAAAAGCGATGAACAAAGAACCTGAGTGGTGTCCTATTCTCTCCTATCAAAATCCCAAAATATAGGGTTGCCCTGAAGATATAACTAATCTTGAGCGTAACGGACGAGAATTCGGGGTGCTGAATCCCAATTATCTTTGGATGATGTCGTAAACAAAACGTAAACACCTTCAGACACGCACGACAGATCTTTTTCAAATCCCGGAAGCAGTATGCTTTTCCGGAAAGAAAACCAACTAATCCCAAGGCCAAAATTTCGGAGAAATTGAGATGAAAACTGCGGCAGAGCGGAAATCCGAATAAGAGCGGGAAATCAAAAAGAAGAGCGAAACATCTTAGAACATACGACAACAGATGTCACGTACGAAACAAAAACCATCATAGGTAGTACAGCGAAGAAATGTTACTGCCGAATGCGAAAAAATGCTTGATGATCTGTGAAGATGATTATAAAGCGAAAGGAGACGATATAATGAGTCGTTACATGCAGAAGATTGAAGGCAATGGAGGGTGAATGGTAATGCAGGCGATCTTAGATGACTAATAATAACAAAAATGTAGGGGTAAGAAAAGTACGCACGGCACTGGCCATATGAACTATAAAGTATAAACATAACCTTAAATAATATATCAAAATAAACTAACCAAAACAACGAAAAAATAAACAGTAACTTCTATCTTAATCTATTAATTTATTAAAACAAAAATCTAATTATTCTCTCTTTCAGGACAATGGTACGTTACACATCTACACAAATTCAAATCATATGAAAAAATACAATATTTTAGAGAAAATTACTGTAGATGAGGGGCGGCAAAATATTTCCAGCCTAGGGGCGGCGAATTCGTAAATCCGCCTCTGAATAGTGAGTGGATGGAAGACTGTGGGTTTATTAACGAACATCTCGAAAGTTCGTTCATGGGATATGGTAAGGCTACAAATCTAAAATATTTTCACTTGAATCGCAAAGTGTATACAGGATGATATATCAAAGTTGCATTTTTTTAAATGGAACCCCCTGTCAATTCTACTGCGACTTTATGTGTTACACATAGTACTTAAAACGAATCGTTTAGCCGCATGTGTTCAAAAAATTGAATATCGCAGGGATCACAAATCTTAGAAGGCCGTGACGATGCGATATTACTAAAACATGAAATGTACTAGCGTAAACCGGGCGGCGCGGCGGTTAAATCCGAAATCTTCTTGTGTTCAGAGAAATTACTACGTCAATTGACAAAACTTCTATAAACGGTAACTTGATTTTTCCCATGGCACTGCCAATTTTTCTTTATTACGTTTTATTTTTTGAACTATGGATTTACAAAATTATAATTGCCAGTTTGTTATTTCCAATTTCAATTTTGTATTTAATTTAAACTTTTTAACTTTAAAGCAGTAATATTTTGCGTTTCGAGGGGCCGGGACACTTCGCCGAATGGCCACAACGCCGACACGATTTTTTGATGGTCCATATCGCCGACTAGGGACACTACGCCGACGGACACTACGCCGACAGTACCCACATCGTCGACAAATGTACAAGGGACACAACGCCGAACATGCCCACATCGCCGACGGACACTACGCCGACAGTGCCCACATCGTCGACAAGTATACAAGGGACACTTTGCCGAATTTTTATTTTAATTGCAGAATGCAAAATGCAAAACTTAAACGTTGATTGCCACTAAAGCGCCTAGGTTATTTGCAGGTTTAGTATATTTTTTTTCAATTGATACTTTTTCATAGTCAAGTGCAACATTTAATTACGCAAATAAGTTTAAAAATAATGATATTACGTTAGGTAATTGCAATTAAAATTGCCGGCGTTGTGTCAACAGAGAAAAATTCGGCGAAGTGTCCCTTGTACACTTGTCGACGATGTGGGCACTGTCGGCGTAGTGTCCGTCGGCGATGTGGGCATGTTCGGCGTTGTGTCCCTTGTACATTTGTCGACGATGTGGGCACTGTCGGCGTAGTGTCCATCGGCGTAGTGTCCCTAGTCGGCGATATGACCATCAAAAAATCGTGTCGGCGTTGTGGGCATTCGGCGTAGTGTCATATGCCCCGTTTCGAATTTTGAAATTTGAATTTTCAAATTATAATTTAGAATTCGTTTTTATTTCAAATTTTTAATTTGAATACGACATTTTTGAATTTCATGTTAATTTATTTAATTTAGGTCCATTTTATATTTACATCTTTGAATAACTTGAATACTTTGAATTTGGAATTTTGAACTTTGAATTTCTAAGCTATGCGTTTTTCATTTTTCTTTTATAGTTTCAGCAATAAAAAAAGTCAATGCCGTTATCAATACCTGGATCTCGGGATTCACTTGAATGAATACCGAAAACCGGTATTCAATATTTCTTCCGGTATTGTAAGACCTAACGTCAAGAGTGTGAGTTTGTGGTTTATTGGTTTTGCTATATGTCAATACCAAACATCTGTCAGAATTTGATAAGCAATGCCCTTTAAACAAACGTTTCTTATTAACAGTTGTCACTAACATTAACCCTCTTCAAGTGAGAAGTTATTAGTTTTTCGTTTGTACACCTTTCGAATATTGAGTATTAAGTGAAAATTAGTCTTTGACATTGTCACTGCCTTTCTCATTATTTCAAGTGTAATTAGTTCAAATTTTATTCAATATTAAATTTTTCGCTTTCATCCATCGCCCTCTTCGTCGTGATCGGGTTCCCTTCAAGTATAAAATGTAATTTTTCTTAAAATTCAAATATTTTGTAATTCTTTTTTCTTTCCCCTCAGCCTGTTGTATGTATTGACATACTGCTTGAGAATGAAACCAGTGTGGTTTCGAAACAAGTCTCATTAACAATTTAACGATTTAAAAAAAGCATCAATAATTAAAAATTTGGTAAGGGATAGTTGTGTGTCTTTTTCATTTTTCGGGTATTTCTATGCATCTTAACACACTCCTTTTTACTCTAAAGAACACAGCGGCCATCTATCCTTTGTGCGCTAGCCTAAATGACATTTTTAGTCCGTCTCTTATACCACTGTCAGTTCTTAGTTCTTACTCACCATCGCATAACAAACACACTACACTATCACATATGTTGGCGCTAAAATCATTATCGTGCGTGGAATGTGTTTCAGAAACATCGTTTATCTGCAACTTTCAAAAAACGATGATATTTTTGTGCGATTTTTTTGCGTACTGCCTTGCTAACCAAGCAACTCCTCAACTTATAGGTATTTAAAAAAAATGTATAAAACACCAGCGCGAAATAAGGCCAAGGAGATCCAAGATTACATGACGCACTTCCATGCCCAATTTATTGTTTCTTTATGTGTTATGGGCCAAAATTCATAATTATCAGCAATTTTTTCGACTTTAACAAGTACAAACTTCTGGAGGAAATTTTGGTGGAAAACTGAAAAATAGGAGTCAGCAACACAAGGAAACATATTATAGAAAGCATATTTCCAAACTTTCTTTAAAATTTACCGACCAAGCTTCACTTTGGTTACGAAATACTCTACTTCATACTAGGAAAATCGTTTCCAACGTCAACGTTGTAGAAAAACTATAAGAGAATTAAAACCTGAATGATGACGAAATGTTAATTTATTTTTGGAAATTAGCAGCTATGCATATATAGGTGCCTATGTTACCTTAACGCATATGTGCTGCCAGAAATTTTCTTATATCTAAATGAGCTTTTAAAGGAAACACATACAAGTTCAAAGAATTGCACAGTAAATGTTATTTATGTGTTCATTATATGTATTAATTTGCCAAAATATTAGAAATATCCATTAAATGGTTTTGAATTAGCATGACAAGGCTAAAATGAATACTGGAACGAAAAGTTAAACTAGGTACATACCCAATTTACCACCAAAAGATTTTTTAGCAATGCGTTATTATGAAATATGAGTTGGGGTATAATGAATGTGTAGGAAATTGAATTTACAAATTACAATCACTCCCCGTGTTTAAAGTTCGTTTTAATCAGTCGACCGATCTTTCTGAATACGTTGATTTAAATGCTGTATGAGCATTAGTGTAAATTCTATTCCGTCATACACATGTATAAAACGGGGGGGAGGTTAACACCCCTTATCAGAACAAATTCGATTAGCAGAAACGGCATTAAAACAATCCTGTTTAAAACAGCCGGCCTAAATCTACTATGAATGGTTAAGCTCTGATTCTAAAACGAATGGAAAATCTCTACTAATGCCAGCGTTTCACAAATTTCACTTGTAACTGTTGCAATGCTCATCAATTAATTAGTAAATAATTGAGATTTTCCTTTGATCTAATTTAAATCATGTTTTAGGTATATGAAGATACGATTGCCGTTTTATAATTATGAAAATGAAATAAAGGAGGATCAAATCGATTTCACTAAATTTAAGGAAGCGGCTTAAAATAAAGATTAGAGTATTACAGATATTAAATTCTATTTCATTTCGTCGTCGACGAAAATGAGCAATAAATTGGACGATCGAGTGTGAAGTAAAAGGTACAACAATCAGATCGCAAACGCTTCCTCCATGTAATTATATCCTGTATAAAATTGGATGTAGGGTGTTGTCTTAGCGACCGATTGGGGTAACGGTCGAGCTCTATTTCACAAACAAGATGGCCTTTTATTGCATGAAATACTCTTAAGATCTAGAAATTTTAATTATGTTGCCGACATAATTAGATTTTAAATTTCTTTAATTTAAAAATCCTTCCCTAAACTAACTTACAGTCATCCAGAAAATGTGTAAATAATTACATTTTCATGCTCCGCAAAAATTCATCTTTTACAAAAAATATTCTTATATAAATAAAATAAAAACTTTTTCACAATGATAAAAAAACTTTCAAAACCGTGTTTTTTAATTCTCTCATTTGAAAATACATATTTTAAATGAGAATTCATTCGAACCATTTCTTTAAGTTAGAACCCTTTATTTCTGAATACGTAAAAGTATAAATCAAATTGCACTATTTATACAATTTGAAACCTATAGATTTAGACATACGAAATTATTATGAAACAAGGGGTTGATTTTAATATCAAATTTAAGTTAAGCCTTCGATGAATAAATGAAAAGCTTGTCTTAACGAAATTAATATTAATGTAACGATAATAAGATTAAATTTGAAAATAAAACGAAGTCGTTAGTAAAAACCTAAAAGTAGAAAAGCTTGAAATTCGTATATTCGAAGTCTCCGCTTCTTCCTTATTTTAATTTAAGAGGAAAGCTTAAGAGGGTCGGTGCATTGAATGGAGTGTGTCTAGAGCTCATTAATTTCCTCGGTTTTCAATACCTTAGTATTGTATTCGTACTGATCAGACTAAAAATTGAGTAGAAAAAAGAAGTAAAAGGCATTGATTCTAAGAAATACGGTAAATATAAAATTTTCACTAACAAGGCTTCCACTTTAATTACCTAACTTAAATGTGAAGGTAATAGACTAATAGTTATTTCAAGAAGTAATAATTAATGTACAATGAATAAACAAACGTCAAGTTTTGTATGGCTATTCCTTTTCTATAATTCATGTCCAAAATAGCCTGAGACCCATAGATCTACTATAATTAGGTATTTTTCAACATACTTTTCAAAGTATATATTCCCAAATTTTATACCAGGAGACAATTAAAAATGCTAAAATAGGCCCTATAGGAAAAATTCATAAGTTAAATACTCCCAGTTCCATTACATCTTTGTATGAATCCTGATTAAAACGTGACATAGGTATTATTTTTATGTTAAACACCTTCATAAATGGAAACAAACCCTGACCATCTTACTGACCATCTTACTTCACAGAATTCTAATAGTTTGATTTCCATTGAAGGTTAGATAAAAGGGTTATTAACAACGTGGGTTACGTGGTTTACGACGATACAAAAGTAATTCTAAACATCCTTCCCGCCCCCCTTCGATTTAACTATAATTTAACTTAAAGCTTGTGGCTTAAATATTATTGTTCCTTGGTTTACCTTCATGGTGTAAGATTTTCCATCGAACTACCGCATAATTATAAATAAGGGTTTTCACGTGAGAGAAGATACCAAAGAACGATCAAATGTAGTCATCGAGGCATATGATTGGCATTTGGACAAATAATCACTATATAATAACCGAAAGATGTGTATATGTTTGTGTTGCTGTGCACTTTTCCGACAGTCGCCGAATCCTGACGAATGCGGATGTGATATTTTAAAACCAAGCTATTATAAATTTATAACCTACAAATTAATGCTACAATTATAGATACCCCGCAAACCACGTAAATATCTGCACTCATTTTTTTCAAAGTAAGTTTTAAACATTTTAGTATAAAAGTCCGTCATCTTATTCAAGCGGTAGTTGTGTCTAAATATATTTTCTTTACTTAGAAAATACGTTCAAAGTTTCCTTATGGAGATTACGTGTAAAATAGAATTCGCTATTTGTGCTTATTTTTGGGTGAAAATTTTGTGTAAACATGCATAGTTTGTCTGTCCGAGGTCCTTAACCCATTTCGAACATTAAAACAATGGCAGAAAGTATTTTCGCGAAAATTTTCAAAATGACAAGTATCGGAAACTTTTTCTCGATAACATGGAAATTTAATTATTTCAAGTTGAAAAGTTATTCAAATGATGAAAAATGATTCTATTATGCCTCGCGTTAACATTTTCATGGTTAAAATGATGTAAAAAGTAGTAACAGGATTCATCGTAGACTAATTTATGTGTCCCGATACCTTCTTTCGGTAACTTTCGAAATGTACATGTTTGTGTGCTTATTTTGAATTTAGAGATTTTGAACGATGGACGATGTCGTAGGTAACATATATAGTCGAATGTTTTCACCGAGAAAAATGTTTTTGTCTACATATTTAACTTAATATCTATTGATGAAAGTAGGTGGCAAGTGTATTGTTACGTTACACTATACCAAAGAGAATACCTATACTTTGACTATACTTCTAAATATACAACTTATATTGTAATTAAGAGGAAGTAAAATCCATATTTACTGCTGTACATATACGTGTACATGAGGCCTTTAGTTAGTGAAATAAACAAAAATTTGAAACTGTTTAAGGTAGAGAAGGTCTTTCTATAAAACAGATGTTATGCAACGTTAGACCAGGTTCTATTTGTACATTTTATGTTTTATGGTATTTTTAGTTTTACTATAGATAGTTAAAGATGAATGTTAAAACGTTCTCCCTAAGGCCTTTCGTATTCCCAAAAAGTTGCCAGTGTCCAAATTGAGTTCTTTTACATTCAAAATTCATTCTAAACTATCCTTATGAAGTTCACACGGAATTTGTTATATTTTCGTTAATTTATGGGCAAAGACTATGTGCAAAGACGTAATTAACATTGTGAAAGGGCCATTATGTATTTTTGGTCTCAAATCTATTCCAAAAGTTTGCATTTTACATTTTTTTAAATAATTGGTAAAAATTTACTATAAGTAGGTAGGAACGAATTCGTATATCTTTACCAAATATCAACCCATTTTTGTGATTTTTACGTCAAATGTAAGTAAATGTAATCCTTTATTTTAGTTACTTTAATAACTTGCTAAATTACAGATACCTACAGGGTCAAAAATCTGAAAAGGTACAAAAATGTAAATTTTTTTTCTTTTTTCAAGCAACTAAGCCAGCTCAACAAGGTGTGATATTTTAAAACAAAAGCTATTACAACCTACAATCACAGATACCCCCTCCCCCCAAAGCACGTAAAACGCGAGAATCGCGTGTACCCCCGTTTATAATAGAATAATGGAGTGGCGGTATGGTGTAGTGGATATTAAAAATAAACTACACCTGGCCGTCTCGGATTCAAATGCCGACCGGTTGGTGATAAAAATATCTCCGGTCATGAATGTTTGTAAGCTGTTGATGCCCTCAACCCCCTTCGTGGGGTGGAAACTAAAAAAAAAAAATAATAATAATAATCAATGCTTTTGTAAATGTTGTCAAACTACTATTTAAAAAAAAAGAGCTGTGCTCTAAATTCTTTTTGTGTTGTACAGCATATGTTCTGAAGGAATTTATTTGGGCAGATTGAAAGCGTTCTTCCATTAGAATCAAGACTGGTGCGACGATCTCTGCTGGCAAATTATGATGTTTAATTCATTTGAATATTATTACAATATTATCCTATTATATAATATTATTAAAGAAGCACATTTATTTGATTGCTTAATTTATTGGAAAAGGTTGAAGGTTCTTTCTGTATACGTAATAAATTAAATTAAATAAATAAAATTTAGAGTTAGGTTAATGTTGATATTGTAGTACTAAGCACAACACTTCATATAAGTCCTAAATGTCATGGGATTGAGTAACGACCAACGATGCAAAGTTGGAAGTTACGAAGAGATTACCTCACCCACTGAAGATTAGTTTAACAGCTTGAGAAGTGGCGATTTCAACACTGAGGAGAAGGAGCGCTCCGAAATACCAAAAACAATTGAGGACGCCGACATACAAGAGTTATTGGATGAAGGTGGTACGTAAACACAAGATCAACTTGCAGAGGCATTACACATGACTTGCCAAGGTAATAAAAACAAAAGGAAGGGATGTCAGTGACTGACTCGACGAGGCACTTTCGAATTTTTGCTTTTGTGGGGCAAGAGAAAAAGTAGTTTCCTGCATCGAATTGTTACTAGCAAAAAAAAGGCAAAACATGGCTTTTACCTGATGAAGCACCAACAGCGACGACACGACCAAATCGCTTTGAAAAGATGCTCTACGTTTGGTGGGTCCCGAAAGTAATCGTGTACTATGAGCTGCTGAAACCGGGCGAAACTGTTAATGAGCATCGCTACCGACAACCACTAATCAATTTGAACCGTGCATTGCTCAAAAAACGGCCAGAATGAGACACGAGATGATGTTAAAGTACGACCACGCTCCGTGCCTTCGTGCAAGGCACCATCAAAACGCTGAAATCGGATCTCTTACTGCACCTTCCGTATTCACCCCTTTCAAAAATGAGGTTTGATTATAACGTCTACATAGAAGAGTACCTACTACAAGTCTTCTTTACCACACCTTCCTACAATTGGCATTCAATTAAGCAAACCACGCAGGAGTTTTATTTTAGGCCTTTCATGTAGTGTCTTTTTTAAGTCTACTTAATAACTTAATTAAAACAACTAAAAGTTGAAACTAAATTCTACGTGAAACTCGAAATTAAGATTTTACTTTCGATTTTTGTAGCCCCTGAAATGAATTTTCTGAGTTATCTCATTTTTGCAAATATTAAAGATAAAAATTCACTATATTCTTCAATGTTTTAACGTTTAACCCTATGTACTTCAAAAATCTGAACGGTCTCAATCCAGACCTTTGGTAATTGATGCAGTAGATCCTCCACATCCAATCTATCTTTCGGCATAGTGAGTATTCTTATCTTATCTTATATCGTACCTTCCGTTTTATTTAAACGACTATTTAACCTTCTCAAATCAAATGAATTTTAAATTATTATTACTAAATTGTCGTTCAAATTGTTGTCGTTTGATGGTACGAGATTTATGATAAGTGCCCTTAATCATTAAAATTTACTGGCAATAACGTCTTGCAAATGTCCTTCGGTACATAGCTGCACGACCATAAAAAAGGAATTGCACTAAACGATTCCATTTTGGAAACACTCGAAACACTTTAACATCACAATAGGTAGTTTAATGAAGGCATAGTATATGGTGCTGACTCACAAAAGGGGTTAAGGGATAATTAATAAAACACTCACAACCTTCCCTTTACCAATGATTTAATGGGATGAGCGATGAGAAACGATGATTAATTATTGTTTATATAAGTAGTATTAAAACTGTTTCAATGCAAGGTAATTTAATAACTTAAATAACATCGATTTTCCTCGAAAACTTGGTAACGTTATTCCCGTAATATTTGTATTTCTACTATTCCGTCTACTATTCGGGAACATCATCAAACTACACAATAGGTTGTTTTTTCCAAAAAAATTTAAACCGATAGTTTTCCCTAACGTTTTCCATTTTGTAAGTTGTACACGGAAACAGATTCGACGCTGTAATTTGATTCGTGAGTTAATTCTAGATCCAAATTAATCGTCCCGTATATGTTATTTCTGCGTGGGTTAGCATATACAGGGTGGGCTTCGTATCTAGTAGTATTTTCAGTGATTTAAATAAGCACACACATTACACATTTCACAAAAAGATTTTTAAGATACCGCTAACATAATAATGCCGCTAAGTACGCGAACACGTAAACTCTTTAGAAATCATCTTCGACGATGACCGTTCTGGATGTGGTGAATTCTAGTCGTCAACTGCAAGGTTTCGACGTGATTTTCCAACCTTATATAGTTACCGAATTTTGTGGACCACTTAACTAGAAAACCTTACGCTTTACATAGACTGCTGCAAATGCAAAATTACACGGTCTAAGTAAGTAAGCCGTGAAACCGGTATTAAGCGGTTCCGTGCATGGACGCTCTGTTGGGTTTACAATGGGACGTACTTGGGGGAGATCTTAGAAAAATTATTGATTACAATTTTAAAGTGCGATTGAAGTGATACTAAAATGAATGGGGTTGCAAACGCGATTAATTCTACATGTTTCTACTTCCATTTTCTGTCTACTAGTAGGTACATGAATATTCCATTTTTATATACATAAATACGAATGGATTTGTACGTCGGTACTGAGATTGGTTTGTAATTGCCTTAAAGTGATTTAAAAATTACATGGCTGGTTACGGGATAACTTTTTAAACGTCTCGTCAGGATGACTAGTGAAGGTTGTCTATGAAGTTCACTTTCGCTGGGGAAAATTTTCAAGTGGAGTTTAGATAGGTAACTAATACGACGTATTCCTATGTCCTGTGGAAGTATTACAAAACAAAAAACAATTTTAATTGTCAAATTCTTGTGCAGTTTTGGTTCCTTAATTTCCTCTATGATTTGCACATTGTCTAAAAGTCAACGTAGACGATTTTTACAAAAACGTAGCTTAAATAAAATAGATTCCTTTACACCTTTCTTACATGTTATTTCAATAGTCTAGGGACACTGTTCCAACATCCACCGTGAGCACAATTTTGTGTATCTCTGTCGCAGTAGAAGTTCGAACAAATCTGCTTGCTAGGTTGAGCATAAGTACTGATTCCCATTCATAGTAAAGTGGAAACTGCGTTGCTCTACAAGGTAAAGAAATTAGATTGAGAGGTAGAGGTTTTGCAGAGATAGGGGTCAATTAATATACAAGATAGTTCAATATGGCTGGCGAGGTGCAATACTTGAAGAAGTAATAGTTAGAACTTTACGGGGAAAAATTCTAGAAAAAAAATGATCAAGAGAAATTGCTTGGAAACGCCCAAAATTTCGAGTAGTATAAACGTTCCGTAACAGATTTTCTACTCGGCGCGGCGTCCAATTGAATAAGAGAATCCTCTTACACGTGATCATCGGCATGACTACTAACTTCCTTAATATAATTTCGGGTTATAGTGTGAATCGTTAGTGTTAAGAGTTTAAAGGAAAAGAAATTTGTGATTAGCTAAATTAATACTTAATCAAATTCTTTTGCTTTGTTATCAATTTTTAATTAACTGTTGCGGTCCTTTGTATTTTTACTTTTATTTAGAGGTATTTAATCAGAATTGGAAACTATGCATAGGATCCACCTCTGGAGAAGACTATGAAAGGTATAACCCATACTTTATTGATTATCCCATTTGCTTTCTTATATATCAGTAATCAATTTTATACTGCCAATTTAGTTCACTGACTTTAAAATTCAATTAACAACGAATTCGAGCAAAGTAAATTAAAGTCTTTCCGTCATAAGTTTGTGGGTATCGGATTAAAATTGTGAAGTAAAGAAAAGCTTTTCTATAGTTGACTATGCTGTGGACCAGATGTATAGTTAGCGCGCGCATTTAGGTATCTTATAAAAGTTTAGTTGGTCTACAATACCCTGAAGTAGTATGCAGTGACTCTCAAACAATTGTTGTATATTATTACAAACTAGCTAGTTTGTAATAATATACAACAACAAACTAGCTAGTTTGTAATAATATACAACAACAAACTAGCTAGTTTGTAATAATATACAACAACAAACTAGCTAGTTTGTAATAATATACAACAATTGTTTGAGAGTCACTGCATACTACTTCAGGGTATTGTAGACCAACTAAACTTTTATAAGATACCTAAATGCGCGCGCTAACTATACATCTGGTCCACAGCATAGTCAACTATAGAAAAGCTTTTCCTTACTTCACAATTTTAATCCGATACCCACAAACTTATGTCGGAAAGACTTTAGTTTGTTCGATACCTTCTTAGAAAGTGAACCGTAACTATAGTTACTAGTAGGCGAAGGTTTCACTTTCGCTCACCGGTTTTTGCTCACTGCTTTTCGCTCACGGATATTTAAAATTGAATGTTATCAATAGAAAATGTATATATTACAATTATTAAATTTCACTACTCGCAAACCATCATTAATGTTCTTTGTTGTCTGTTGTCCATTTTTATTAATAATACACGCACTTTACTTTATTGACGTTATAAAATTTGCCATGTCGCAGTTACATATATTGTATTTTATTTGTTTCATGGCAACTGATCCTCACGACTATGTGATTTTCTTTAATAAAATAATTCCAATTGTAATACAAAGTTACAGTCACTTTCTAAAGAGCTATCGAACAAAATCAAATACCGCACTCGAGATTAAGGTCACATTCGTTCACTCCAATTCGCGTGAACAAAGGTTTTACCTTCCTCACTCTTACTGTAAATAACTATTATCCTAGAATATACTATTCTTGTAATTTTATATTTCAATGTTTATATAACCAATGATCTTGTCCTACCTATCTGTGGAATTACGATTTAACTATTCATTATAACCACGTTATTCATTTTCATTGTCCTTATTTATTGACTACTCGTTTCTATTTCAGCTATCTAGTTATTATTTTGCAGTATCATATTGAAGATATCTTCGCAGTTCTAACCTTCAATTTTGTGCACGTTTAGAACTAAGTGGCGTCCTTTTTTCCCTTTTATTGTAATTCTAATTATCATTGCAAAACTCCCTAATTCTTATTTATTGTACTTAACCCACACCCGTCGAGCCCTTATAACTGAGCGACCGTGCTCTTTGCATTTTAAAATTTTGTTACAAATCAAAAGTTGACGTAACAAACTATTCAATATTTCATTTGTTTCCGAGTTATTGGCAAAACTACAATTAATAACACCTCAACTGAAAACATAACTGCTTTCAATTTGGGTCAATCGTGCCATGAAGCATTTTAACAAAATATTTATATCGATTTGCGTTCACTTTTTTCTTACAAATTCAATCTATTTTCCAATTATGCTATAAACTTTGCACCGTTTAATTTAAAATTTTGTCGAAAAATGTTTAATGTCCTCCAGAGTGGGTTGCATGTTGCATACATCCATAGAATATGGTTATTGCGTTGTTTTAAACATTAAAGCTTGCTTTCTCAAAGGTAGGATGTTGGGGCTACACCTACGCGGCATCAACTAATGCATATATCTGTACAAAATATGATTTGGTAGGTATTTATTCCATTTGGAAAAGTTTGACTCTATGTATTCGGTCCTCTCTACCCCATATCTCGGGGCACATAGGTCCGCTATGTTAAATGTATGTGAAAAAATAATTCCATATTTAATGATGATAAAAAACAGGTTTTATTGAAGAACATATCAAAAAACATAATAATAATGAATGAGATTTAAATTAAAACATTAATGTTCATTTTGGATGGATTTTGGATTGCTTGACTGCTTTTGTGATGGATAATTCACTCCTGTTTACAGCATTGATGACAGCTTCAACATCTTGGATAGTCCACTGTGGGACAGGCTTCTTTTTTTATATGTACGCACCATCTGAAACAAAAGTTACAAAAATTAGTACCTTTAGCGGTGCACACAGGACCGGCAACCTCTCTGCTCAATGATTGGAACATATCATGACCTTATTCTTATAAGACCTTATTAATGGCAGTTTCAAATGCATGCAAAACGTAAAGACATATTTACAATTTTCAGTTATTTACGAAGCAATAAAGATAAATAAATATTACATCACATACCTTGAAAATTACTATTTTGGCGCTAATAGCTGCACGAGCTGTTCAATCGGCGGTCATTCACAGCAAACTGATAGAACGCTATGCGGACTTTAATATAGTATATAGCCGGCCAGGTGACAGCACCAATAGCACAAATATAAGCAAAGTCCTCTGTGCCTCCTTCTCCTGACTCCAAAAAAATTCAAAAATTTGTTCATGGATGCAAACGACATATAAGCAGATTGCACCGATATCTTGAGCTTTGTTTTCAGGGGTACTCCAATTTGTCCTTATGGATCGAAAAAAGGCTAGCGGGTCGTGGTGCAAAGAAACGGCTGCTGAAGGTTCCTCAAAAAAAGTTAAACTTTGGCGGAGTGTTGACAACATTTTTTCGTCGACCGGCCATGTAGCTCATGATTTCCTTATACAATTGTTAATTTCAGGTGATGTAGTCTTATTGCCCTTTGTATTTTATCGTTTAGTAAGGCTCTAAAATCTGTACTGAGGAAGTTTATTTGCACCAAGAAAACGCATTCGCCATTGTCACCAAAGATGTATAGAAGACTACAATAAACGATCTTATTTAAGTAGTCTCCTATAATTGTACTACATGATGAGTGTCTCCTTACAATACTGAGGAGCCTTCTTCCGAACTCCTTAGAAGTCTTCTCAGTATTGTAAGGAGATACTCACCACATACACCATCGACCTATAATTCTGATTTCGCACCTTATACAAGTTCTTCCTTTCTCCGAAAATCAATATTGAACTCCGCTACTTGTTATTTCCTAAAAATCTTACTTTTTGACCTCCAGTAGCCCATAAATAGTAAATTAAATAAACCGTAATAGTTAAATGCAGTTCAAATAGAAAACGAAATGACATCGTTTTTCATTCCTCTGCCGCCATTGATTACGGAAGTGACGAGGGCGAGTTCCTTAGGCTTTTCAGAGCTTCTTCAGTCACAAGAATGCGTAAACTGAGATGAGTTCGGAAGCAATGGCGTTACGATACTGAGGGGGACGAAGTACCTATTGTTCTAGCATTTACCTTGTGAACTTCACATGATGACAAGCATTATATGAATCTATACATGTATGAGGAAAACTCGCTGAGAAAACCTTATACAGAATAGTCGGCCATTGTGATAATCGAATCCACGACCTCCCGTGCGTGGTAACTTTAAATGACAATAAATGTTGTCTCTTCAACACCTAAAAACACCAGTTCTCATTTATGATGCATTTGCATTTTTAAGGAAACGAGTTCTTCGATAATTTTGGTCATTGACAATATCGGAAGGGTGGTTTGTATTCGACTAAGTTTTTACACTAATGAACAGCGCTTTAATTCCTAATTGGTTATTAGTTATTACATTCGATTGAACTTATTATGCACACTGGCGAGATATAATTTTTAATATATCAATGAAATGCCGTCGTGCTGAATATAATAATTTCGACAGTTTCCTGGGTTGGAATTTTGTCATAAAAGCTTATTTTAATCCCCAAATATTAATAAAGGGTACGGATTATATTCAGTAAAGAAACCGTTTTGGATTAATAAAACTTATTTATATACAAGTACCTTTCTCGAGAAATACGAATCCTTTAAGTTATATAAAGTGACGACGTTAGTGATGCGAATTTTAACAATACCTCAAAAATATTATAACGTTCAATACGAATTCGAGATAATAGATAAATATCGGTCTTCTCAACACAGAACCGTATGGCTTTACCAGTTTTCAAGTGCATTCGGCGGAAATGATCGAGGGACGGAAGCGGAGATAAGCAGAATAAGAAGAAGAGGTAGACAATGGAAGTTATAACCGAGGCAGATGCGCCGAAATGGATTTCCACAATGAAATGATGCACTTCACATCTTGGGGTAGCTGCAGTGACTGGTGCGGCAGTTGTAAAACCACAATGCAATTCTGTGAGATTGAGATTTTAATACTCTGTAGAATTTTCATTGGATTTATACGGCAGATTGTATTAGCAAATTTAGATGTTATTTGAGATGGAAGGGATTACAAAAAAGGAAACATTTTTTGCTTATTATTGGACGATTTTGTACGTCATTTTAAATATTTCAATTCAAATTTATTAAATGAAAAATGTGGAAATTGTGAACGGTGGATTAATATATGTAGGTAGTTGAATATTGTGACTAGTCTCTAAAAAGTAACACAACAACTTGTAATGTGACACTCGTTCGGCGAAATCTGAATCTTCAAGATTTTCAACACGCATTGATGAATTTTCTGTTGCTCTGGAATAAACTAATCATTTCAATAGACGAGCATACATTTAAGAAAATCCTTAAATGTTAGCTGAAATCGGCAACACTTTTGGTCCCAAATTTTACCAGTAACTAGTCTCCGATTTTAAGTGATTCAGTTGATTTCCCCAAACATGCCACCAGTCATTCTTTTCTACTGTTTCGCCTAGCGTGAATTTTTCAACCCCCGTAAACAAAAGCTTCCAAATACGCGAAATCTTGGGTGCTCATCAAAGTTTTGGAAAATAAGTTACGAAAATGACTAAATATATTTAATGACAGTTTCACTGAATCAAGTTTTATTACCTCACATACTTATTCAAAGAAATCAATAATATTGATGTAAAAGTGACGATCACATTACCATTATGGAAAATATCAAAAAAAAACCACACCAGCACGATGAGTTATGTCAAGATAAAATGGCACAGCTGCCTGCGAACTCTGGGAGAATTATTACATTTCTTGCATACACAGTTCTGGAAAATTGATGAAAAGTTCAGCCGCAATAAGCGCTTAATGAATGATGCACTATGTTTGATCCTAAGCGATATTTTGATCTATCCAAGAATTGTATTCCTAACGATGCATTGTATACTATCGTATCTGTTTCCGATGACGAGTCCTGCTTTTGACGGGACAAGCAGCTTCGACTTTGGGATGAGGTGTATGCGCAGCTAAGCAGGCCGTTTTTTCCTCAGAAAAGGAACAATATGAAGAGGAAGATATCGATGGTGTGCAAAAAATGCAACTTGTTATGCTTGTAAGCTTTCGTCATGGATGCCGGTATTCCAGCTTACATATCTTCATGCACCTTTCTGAATTTACACAAGCAAACTTCCAGAAAAGGAACTAGTGAAGATATAGAAGAAGAATATGATCACAATGAAGAGGATAAATAAACAGAGGCCATGTACTAAGATCAGAAGAAAATAACATCACAAAAGATAATAATAAACTGAGAATCGGTACGGAACCAAAGGAAAGGCAAACCAAGATCACACTTGTTGATGGAAGTGAAAGAGGGCCTAGCAAGGACCAAAATCGAAAATATAAATAATAAATAAAAAACAGAAAGGGGTGGAAATTAATAATGTAAGTATAGCGAAATTGATCTACTAGCTATGTTACGTTAACAATTGGGTTGTAACAAAATTTTAAAATGCAAAGACCACGATCGCTCAGAGTAGAATACCGGCACCTGTGACGTCACAAGCCCCGCCCACGTGGGCGACGTCATTTGACCTTGGAGGCCACGTAGAGGGCATTGTTTTGACCTTTGGTATTTCCAAGGCCACGTAGATGGCTCTATTTAACCTTGAGATTTGGTTCTGAACTTTGCTAATTTTGGTTCTGAACTTTGCTAAACCTATCTGGTTCTGACCGTTGATAGATTTAGTTCTGAACTTTGCTCACGTAGATGGCGCTATTTGACCTTGAGATTTGGTTCTGAACTTTGCTAATTTTGGTTCTGACCGTTTATAGATTTAGTTCCTACGATGCGTTATCTCTCTCTATCATTATCTCTTATATACATTACATATTAATGAGCTTAATCAAAATTACTAAATTTGTACCATTATAAAGGCCTTTTTGGTCTTTCTGGATGACTTCCTCAATGCCCTTTTGACTTTCCTGGATGTCCCCTTCGGATAACGTCCTTTTGGCTTTCTGGATACCTTTTTGGCTTTCCTGGATGTTTTCTTAATGCCTTTTTGGCTTTTCTGGATAATTTTCTGAATACCTTTTTGGCTTTTCTGGATGCCCTTCTGTTGCAAAACATTTTATGCTTTTGTATACACTTTGTCATTTTTGAAACAAAAACATCTTATCTCCTGAATTAGTTTTCTTAGAAGTATGTCCACGAATCAAAACTAAGAAACAAAAATACTTAAGTCGGAATCTATTTCTATTTTCACCTTAAATTGCGAAATGTTTGGAATTCTTTATGTTGTTGCATACTCCCTTTTTCTGAAAATGTTGTGAGAAAACAATTTTTTAAAGTGTCTTGATCAGCCATTTTTTGTAAACAATGTTCGGTGCGCACGACAATATTTACGTTGCGCACAACATAATTTACGGTGCGCACAACATAATTTACGGTGCGCACAACATAATTTATGGTGCGCACAACATAATTTACGGTGCGCACAGCAATATTTTCGGTGCGCACAACAATATTTACGGTGCGCTCAACATAATTTATGGTGCGCACGACAATATTTTCGGTGCGCACAACACCATTTACGGTGCGCAACACCAAATTTTCGGTGCGCACGATTAGCCACTTTACTTTTGGTGGGAATTTTGATTTTTGCAGCCATTTTGGTTTTGTCGGTCATATTTAATGGGCAAGCAAGTTGCATACGTGAACTTTGGAAAGAAATACAAGATTTAAACTATAAACAATTGTTGTATCAATCAATCAATTGAAGGAGGCACATTATGGTAAGCGCGTGTGGCCAATACAAATGTCCGATGTTCGTTTTCTAATAGTTGTATTGGTAAAATTTCGTACGAATTTCGTAAAGTTTCGTACGAATTTTGTAAAATTTCGTACGAATTTCGTAAAGTTTAGCTGCTTTTTTGATATGTACAATGTGAAAAATATAAACTAAATCATATGTTTGACGCATGTTAGGTACATTTTGCCTTTTTGGCTTTATGAATGCCCTTTCGGCTTTTTCGGATAACTTCCATAAAGGCTTTTTGGGTTTCCTGGATGACTCTTCTTCAAACCCAAAAAAGGTACTACACGATTTATTTAATCTAATCTATAATCTAGTAACGGATTACGTCATCCAGGAAACCCAAAAAGCCTTTATGGAAGTTATCCGAAAAAGCCGAAAGGGCATTCATAAAGCCAAAAAGGCAAAATGTACCTAACATGCGTCAAACATATGATTTAGTTTATATTTTTCACATTGTACATATCAAAAAAGCAGCTAAACTTTACGAAATTCGTACGAAATTTTACAAAATTCGTACGAAACTTTACGAAATTCGTACGAAATTTTACCAATACCACTATTAGAAAACGAACATCGGACATTTGTATTGGCCACACGCGCTTACCATAATGTGCCTCCTTCAATTGATTGATTGATACAACAATTGTTTATAGTTTAAATCTTGTATTTCTTTCCAAAGTTCACGTATGCAACTTGCTTGCCCATTAAATATGACCGACAAAACCAAAATGGCTGCAAAAATCAAAATTCCCACCAAAAGTAAAGTGGCTAATCGTGCGCACCGAAAATTTGGTGTTGCGCACCGTAAATGGTGTTGTGCGCACCGAAAATATTGTCGTGCGCACCATAAATTATGTTGAGCGCACCGTAAATATTGTTGTGCGCACCGAAAATATTGCTGTGCGCACCGTAAATTATGTTGTGCGCACCATAAATTATGTTGTGCGCACCGTAAATTATGTTGTGCGCACCGTAATTATGTTGTGCGCAACGTAAATATTGTCGTGCGCACCGAACATTGTTTACAAAAAATGGCTGATCAAGACACTTTAAAAAATTGTTTTCTCACAACATTTTCAGAAAAAGGGAGTATGCAACAACATAAAGAATTCCAAACATTTCGCAATTTAAGGTGAAAATAGAAATAGATTCCGACTTAAGTATTTTTGTTTCTTAGTTTTGATTCGTGGACATACTTCTAAGAAAACTAATTCAGGAGATAAGATGTTTTTGTTTCAAAAATGACAAAGTGTATACAAAAGCATAAAATGTTTTGCAACAGAAGGGCATCCAGAAAAGCCAAAAAGGTATTCAGAAAATTATCCAGAAAAGCCAAAAAGGCATTAAGAAAAACATCCAGGAAAGCCAAAAAGGTATCCAGAAAGCCAAAAGGACGTTATCCGAAGGGGACATCCAGGAAAGTCAAAAGGGCATTGAGGAAGTCATCCAGAAAGACCAAAAAGGCCTTTATAATGGTACAAATTTAGTAATTTTGATTAAGCTCATTAATATGTAATGTATATAAGAGATAATGATAGAGAGAGATAACGCATCGTAGGAACTAAATCTATAAACGGTCAGAACCAAAATTAGCAAAGTTCAGAACCAAATCTCAAGGTCAAATAGCGCCATCTACGTGAGCAAAGTTCAGAACTAAATCTATCAACGGTCAGAACCAGATAGGTTTAGCAAAGTTCAGAACCAAAATTAGCAAAGTTCAGAACCAAATCTCAAGGTTAAATAGAGCCATCTACGTGGCCTTGGAAATACCAAAGGTCAAAACAATGCCCTCTACGTGGCCTCCAAGGTCAAATGACGTCGCCCACGTGGGCGGGGCTTGTGACGTCACAGGTGCCGGTATTCTACTGCTCAGTTATAAGGGGTCGATGGGTGTGGGTTAAATGCAATAAATAAGGATTAGGGAGTTTTGCAGTAATAATTACAATAAACGAGAAAAAGGGTGCCACGTAGTTCTAAACGTACACAAAATTGAAGGTTAGAACTGCGAAGATATCTTCAATATAATACTGTATAATAATGACTACATGAATAGATAGGTGGAAGAGAAACGGGTAAAATAAATAAGAACAATGAAATAATTAACGTGGGTATAATGAATATTCAAATATAAAGTCAACAAAGTGGTAGGACTGGTAGGACAGGGTTATTAATTATAAACATATTGAAATATAAGATGAAATAACAATAAACAAAAATTCTATGATAAACCAATTTACTTCAAAGCTTAGATTCGTCATTAATTCAATGTTAAAGTCAGTTAATTAAATTGGCAGTATAAAATTGGTTAATAATTTCCAAGAAAACAAATGGAATAATCAATAAAGTATGGGTTACCTTTTATAATCTTCTTCGGAGCGGAATCCTATGCATAATTTTCCAATCCTACTCAGATTACCTTTAAATAAAAGTAAACATACAAAGGACCTCAACAATTTATAGTCCAGATTATGACAAGTTAATAGTTACTTTCGAGCAAGAAATAATCACTAAATTGAAGAACAAAGAGAATTCGCCCAAATCAGATGACGAGTTGCACGGATATCGATTATCGACGGTAATTAGGTGTAAGTATAGACGATTCATAGTCGTTATGTACCAAAATTTCTATTAGTCCAGGCAAGGAGGGAAAAATAGCGGAAATAAATCATGTAGACGCCAATTTTGGCACAATTGTATGGAAAGATGTCCTTAACAAAATACTGAAAGCACTGAGGGCTGGAAGTGAAGCTAAAAGTGGGAGGCGTCTCTAAAGGTCCCTTTTTCCAGTTTTTCGTTATTAACTCGACAACCACTACCTCTAGCGAAAAAATGTCCATGTACTATTAATTAATCTCCCTAAAATTCTCTACAGTAACCGTTCTATACACTTTTTCGGTAGGATCAATGCTTAAGGAGATGTGAAATATTTTTGTTAAAAATGAAATTGAACATTAAATTTCGTCGAAATCTAAATTTTCATCGTCACGATGCCGTCTTCGACGGGGGCTATGTTGGTACATGAGCCGAGACCGCTGGAGGTACCGGAGAGACAATCCCTACTTTACGACAACCACAGCGCAACCCACACCCAGTTGTGCATCTGCAAAAATCATGTTCAAAATGGAGTCTGGTGCCACAGAGTCGTTCGTTAAGGATCCCATCTGCTCCCTTGACACAACCCCACTGGATGGGTGGTAGGGGGTTGCCGAGCCGCTATCTGTCAGAAAGTAATGAGACTAACGTAAGTATTCATCACAAATTAATATTTGTAATTTAAAACTATATGTAAATGGATTTACCTGTAGATATATGCTCTGAACGGTTTCAAAAATGCTGAGTACCGATGTTCGTTTAGGTTGCCTTGATGTGCAGGTAATTTATATACAGCCACGAAAGGCTTTTGTCCAGCATGTTCAATATTCCCACTTTACTTTTCCCATGTATCGCCGAGGTGGTGTCGCATCCGGAGAAGCTATAGAGAAGGAGAATCGCTTTATCGATTGGAAGCTATTGAAGTTGTCGTACCAAAAACAATTTGGTCTCCACGGCCTTACTCCTGAAATATTTCTCTTCCCCATATTTCCTTAACATACTTGCCTTCACTAATCGAATTATCCCTTTTTTCCTAAGTTACACTTTCAACTTCACCCTCACAATTATCCCTTACCGTCTAAGACCCCAACGTGTGTTACATTCCACACACAACTTTTCAATAATTATATTACTGATTACGCTTACATGCAGTTGATTAATTAATTAAACAATAAACATACCGTTTTTAAAATTAAACATTTTATTTTTAACAAAAAAAACTGTTTTTTTTTTATTTTCCATTTCCCCCCCTCCATATCACTTTAAGCATTGATCCTACCGAAAAAGAGTATAGAATCTTTATGGTAGAAAATTTTACGTAGATTAATTTATTATATAGACATTTAGCTTCACCTCCCCCCCCTCAGTACTTTTAGTATTTTGTTAAGGATACCTTCCCATACAACTGTGCCAAAATTCGCTTCTACATGAATTATTTCCGCTATTTAGTCTTTTTTGGTCTACGTTGCCTGGACTATATTATTTTACGTAAGTCCTGAATTTCAGGCAAATATTTGTTTACGTTTAATTTAAATTTCCCGTAAGTATTTAGGTTTCCCTAATTTCTCTAACTTCTCTTAAATTTTAGCATGATGACTTGTTAATTTTACCTTCCTGAGGGTTCCGTTTCGGCAACTTGTAAGTTGGGTTTTGGTTTTCCACTTTACCTTTGCTAATTTTACAGTGATGGATTGACTCGATTTACATTCTAATGATCATCGTGTAATTTTGAAATTTCCTGCGCTTCATTCACTCACATTATCACATTTTCACTTCAATTAACTTTTTCACCTTTGAGTAAGTATAATTAGTTATTTCCCTTTCATTGCCACGCACGCGAATTCGCGTGAGGCAAGTACCATCTCACACGCCAAGAACGTGAATTCGCGTACAACCTAATATGACTTTGCATTTAAGATTATTTAGTTGGCTTTTCAAATAGAGGGATATAGAGTAAGCGGCGTGTTAATAGGGTTCTATACTACATGTGTGTAATGTTGGTTGCCAGATATAAGGCTCGACAAAGAAGCTTAGCTCAATATCCAGACACGCGATAACGCGTCGCAGTAATACGTATTTCTGACGCTAACTACTTTGTGGCGTTACAGTTAGAGTACGATAATTTTCTTGTAAAGTGTTAGTGTTTGTGATGGCAAAAGTTATGGACGGCTTATCAAGTACATCAAAAAGGACATTAATTCGGAAACTGACAACAACAGATCTCAACGGCAAACAAAGTATCTTTCTACGTAAATTCGCGTTTTCTATCTCTACCGCCATGCACGCGAATTCGCGTAGCGAGATTCGACCGTTCCAATGCGCTTGGTGTTTAGCGGTAGTAGACAGATCGGAGCTGGCAGTGAAAGGGTTAAGTTGTATGCTAAGTAAACTTTATTGTAGCCTGATGATGACACCTGTGTGTCGAAACATGTCGTTATAGTATTTAACTGTATCAACTTCGTATTAATTCTAAACACTTTTAATAAAAGTTATTCATGGGGGAGGTTTAGTGAAGAGTGATTTATTATTTGTTCACGTACCAGTTAGCAGTGACTGTGGTTCGCTTTTTTTACTTTTACAGTTTTCACTAAATTGGTATCTACTCGTATAAGAGTCTACAAACATAACATTTTCATATTATCGATTTAACGCGTACTTGTATCAGTTTACATTTTCACGTTTTGCTTAACAACATAATAATAATAACTTGAATTGACCGTCATGCATACGAGTCAGAAACAACGCCGAATGGACATAGCGCCGAAATTTGGACACAACGTCGAAATGAATTGTTGGACACAACGGCGAAATTAGTAGTTGTACATATTACCGAATGTGAACACAACGTCGAAAAGCAAAAATTGTCGGAAATCCGGCGTCGAACACGAAGTCTCAATTTTCTCTCAAACGACGGCAGCCTCTTTTGCAGAAATTCATACACTGGACATAATGCCTAAAATTCAAATTGGACACAGCGCCGAAGTTGTATCCATTCGGGGAAGTGTCCAGGTCCCATACACTTTAAGTTCTTTAAGATTGAGGATGTACACCGCATTAGTTGGAACAGTTTACCCAGAGGTTATGAGTTGAGTTGCTCTGTATGAGATGTGATTCATCTGAACTCCATTATTAGGTTGATGATTCTTGACGATTTTTCTACTGCTAAAATGCTTTCTAACCACTTCAAGGGTCGCTTACAACCATGGATTTATTGAGCACGGTATTTTTGTTTACAACTGCAATGTTACGATCTCAATTGGTGATATTTATTGTTCTCATATACCTAGAGCAATTCTCCTATTTATCATTGCATATGAATTATAGTAACAGAACTTTGAACAATTCACAAGATTTTGTATTTTTCGTACAAGTGACCTAGTCTTTAGAAAACTGAGCGAATAGAAGACTTTGATATTGATCAACAAGAATCGTAATATATCTTTGCCTTTTCTGCGAAGAACGGCCTTTCAATAAAGTATTATTAGAATTCTAAATTAAATTAGCGCGATGATCGAATGGTCAATGCCGTTTTTCGATTTCTGTTTTCTAGTGGCTCGAGATACCTATACTGTCCAGTTAAATGTTGTTCGTTCAATAAAAAGAAAAAATGCAACATCAAAAAGTTGAGAAATTAGGTACACTATTCTCGTTCGTAAACATTTATTTTTTTCGTAAACGTATAGACCTTTTGTAATAAATTTCTTTTCGCTTAATCTCAAAGTTAATGTTACTGTATTGACGTTAATAAAAGTTTTTCGCTTCGAAAATATTTATGATGTTTATAAAATTGTATCGAACTTCTCGGAGACGTCTTTCTTTCATACCTACAAAACAGGATCTTTGTTCAAAATATACTTCGAGCAGAATTACCACAACCTTGATCGTTACGAGTTTCGGAACACATAAATCTAATTTTTCTTTCGTTTGACTTAAACAAATCGTAATAAATAACAGAAAGTTATAGTGTGTTATACGATTAAAACCGTGCGTTTGTAAACACAATTTAGTGAGAATCTGAATATATAAATCTATTAACGTATTTATAAGGCAGCCATTGTAGTGTAGAGTTAACAATGGCCACGAACGGGTACCAAACTCATTTCAAACGGCCACATTCTGGTTTACCGCACTGGTTTCATGTGTGTATATGACAATGAACAAATATCTCAACTCATCTTCCCCTATAAAAGGGGATTTCACCCTGTTATCTCACCTGCCTCAGGGTGGTTTTTCAATCATTCCTAAAATAGGGGCGTGCTCATTTTTATTGATGTTTTAAACTAGGGGATGAGCTTAAAGCATATATTCCTAAAATCGAACTTTATATTGAAGTTTATTCTACAACAAAACTTGTAATAGATTGTAAATTATTTTACATTTCATTTTACTCTCATGAATTTAAGGCAGATTTTTTATTATTTTTTTTATACTTGTACAGCGCTTACGTTACCTCCTATATGATTTGTATGGATTGTAAACCGTTTATCTAAAACGTTTAATAATTGTTCGATTAGTTAAATTATCCCCAACATCTTTGAGGCTCTTACCATGTATTGATGTTGGAGATAAATGGCATTGGTCTCACGTTTACATAGTGAAGGCATTGACAAACTGTATAACATGATGCTAATTATAATAAAATATTGTGAAATTACATAACGGAAACAATGTTGCTTGGGAACGTATATAAACGATAGAATTGCAATTAAACCATTTTCGGAAACCTTGACAAGAATAAGACACAAATTTAAATAATGTTTCAAGTAAGAACCTTTGATTATGAATGAAGTATAAAGGTTTTACGATGTATATGAAAAATTTTAGTTCCTGCACAAGAACACCAGATGGCCTTCAAGTAGTTAATAACAGTAATAATAACAATTCAACTAAAAATTTTATTTTAACTTCCTGCGTATGAAACTTTTGAGGGTTGGCAAAGGGTTACGGCTTCATATTGTCGCATGGTACAACACGTCGTTATGTTTCAATTATGTAGTCACATAGTTACCTTGCAGACACATTATAATATCAGATACAAAACTATGGCTCTTCACAGCTTGAGCAATTTTGTCAAAGTTAACCCGATGATTTTCTTTTAGTAAGGCGTCTACCGCCCAGGCGTCACAACACAACTGCTAACAGTCGTCCGATTTTTGAAAGTATTTTACTCCACTCACAGACTCATTTCGATAGTATAGTTTCATTGTACTATGGATATTAATGGGTTCCACTTTTCACTGTGCATAAAACGATTAACAGAACATTCCATTCGGTAGATTTGCGACTCAACTGAGTATAATGAATTACCTACTATCTTTTCTCATATGGTGAAGCTCACAATTAAACTAATTTATATACATGATGAATATTTAAAAACATAGAATTGTAGTTCCTTTGTTATCCATAAACATTGTTTATTAATTAGAATTTTATTTTTCTCATTATCCCATTAAATTGTGTAGGTACCAATCCTAGTTAAGTTATAGGCGAATAGGTAATAAGTTACGTAAATTAAACGTAATTCTTATGTTAACGAGCGTATTAAAATGATTAGTGCCTTTTTTGTGTGGAAACGAAATTTAATGATTTTGAGAGGAGGTTTATAGTAAAAACCGCCTAAACGCGAAAAAGTACAATGAATATACTGATCGAACTTAAAAAGGGTAATGTATTGGTTTCTCCCAGATGGGAGACCTTCTTAGGGAGTTAGTTCAAGTTGTGTAGGCTAGGTTAATGAGAACACATGTACTTCATTCTTTCACTGACGTTTCGACTGGTACAGTCCAGTCATCTTCAGGGTTCTTTATTAAATTAAAAAGGGTATTCGTTCACCAATGCTACTCTATCTACACTTCGATGGACTAATATCTGTCATCTCATATTGTTAATTTGGTTCATACACCATAGTTATTAAATTTTATTTTAAATATTATCAGCTACTAAATAATGATCTACAGAACACCGAAAACATCAAAAACTACAATAATAGTTTATCACATCGAACCCGTTTCGACAGCTACGTTGCCATCATCAACGAACGACCAAAACCAGATTAGAATAACTGTGAACGGGTGAAGAAGTGCTTAGATCTTCGGGTAGCATACTTTAAGCAACAATAAATACATTAAGTAATAAATCACACAACCTTCCCCATGTAAATTTTAATGTAAAATTGAAGTTATTGAAGTTGTAAGACGAAGACGAAGTTAAATGTAAAGTGGTGCAAGTACCACAGTAAAATTATTAATTAATTACTACATGTTTCGACAAGCGCAGTTGTCATCATCAGGCTAAAAATTGTACACTAAGCTATATAACTAAAGATAAGTGAATACTTACTAATGTGTAAAAAGCTACATTTGTTGAAATTAAATGGTGTCGAGGTGAGATGGAGGGTGCATGATGAAATTTAAATTGTCATGATTAAACAGACAGGTCAAATCGCTGAAAAGCAAAGGTTAAAACCACAAAATGCAAGGGAGTACTTACAATTCCCAATGGGAACGATTGAAAATTAATAAACATTAATAGAACAGGCAAAACCATGCTGAAAAATTGAGGTTAAGAATTTAGGATAAAGCTAGGGGATACTTACGGGATACGGTCTTCACAAAAACCGAACGTTAAAAGGAATTACACAACATTCTAATAAAACTAATGAGGATTGTGAAGCAACCCCAAATTAAGGTGAAAATTATTAAATTTGCAAAATGAGAAATTGAACCACCTGTTCGCAACAAACAAGTGCATTGTGGGAAGGAAAGAAGAAATCTGTAACCGAAAAAGGTACGAGGGCAACCTAAAAAGTTATAGAATTAACAAGTTTTTGTTCAAGTTTAGGGTTTCGTTCAGAACTAAGGAGGGGGTTTCTTTAAATCTCGTAACGATTTCTTTCGTCTCTAACAGGTCTAGTTTTGTGCCTTTATCACAAAAATGAAGGATATCATAATCAGTACCACGGTCCCAAGTATGACCCCGATCTAGTATGTGATTGGCAAAGGAGGAAGTGGAGAACATGTTATTGTTCTTTATGGAAGTAACGTGTTCAGCAAATCTCTTTTTGAACTTCCTACCCGTCTGTCCGATGTAGAACGAGCCACAAGTGCTGCAAGTTAATTGGTAGACACCTGACTGGTCAAGGCTATCAATTTTGTCTTTATTGTGAACTAGGATACTTTTGAGGGTATGTTTGGAAACAAATGAAGTATTGATACCTGCTTGTTTGAAAAGTTTTTTAAAGCTATATGAGGCGGAGCCAATGTAGGGTAAGGCGTAGTAAAACTGGGAACTATCCGACTTGTTGGATTGCAGGGTAGTGTGATATTTGATGTTGAATTTCCGCATCATGTTTTTATAAAGTTTGATGATCAAAGAATAAGGGTAACCGTTCTGAGCAGCTAGTTCCAATATAAGGTTATATTCTTTAATGTAATTAATACGGGTAAGGGGTAGGTTGTTGAGTCTATTGAAGAAGAAACTAAAGGAGGCGAGCTTATGAGAAAGGGGGTGATGCGAGCAATAGGGAATAAGGTGATTCGTGGTGGTAGGTTTCCTAAAAATATCGATATCGAGACCATTACCTATTCTAGAAATATGTAAGTCCAAAAAGTTAAGGGCGCTGTGTTCCTCCTTTTCTAGAGTAAATTTGATTTGAGGGTGAAGAGTGTTGAGCAAATTAAAGCAGTCGTCCACTTCCTTCTCGTCACCTTTGAAGATAACGAAAATGCCGTCGACATAACGTTTATAAAATGAGAACCGTTCAGTGAAATACTGGTTGTTACTGTCACTAAAGACCACAAATTACTTTCATTTGATATTGTCAACTTGTTCCCTAGCGTCCCCTTTGGAGATTGTCTCAAGATTGTCAATACTTATCTCACTGATTCCAACCTCCCAGATACGGTATGCTCCTTCTTGAGCAATAGTTTAACATTGTGTTACGAACAAAATTTCTTCAAGTTTAACGGGGATACATTCGTTCAATCCACCGGCTTACCCATGAGCAGCAACCTTTCTCCTCTTCTCGCTGAATTGTTCTTAACTCACCTTGAAGTCAATAATATATTTAACAACCAGTATTTCACTGAACGGTTCTCATTTTATAAACGTTATGTCGACGACATTTTCGTTATCTTCAAAGGTGACGAGAAGGAAGTGGACGACTGCTTTAATTTGCTCAACACTCTTCACCCTCAAATCAAATTTACTCTAGAAAAGGAGGAACACAGCGCCCTTAACTTTTTGGACTTACATATTTCTAGAATAGGTAATGGTCTCGATATCGATATTTTTAGGAAACCTACCACCACGAATCACCTTATTCCCTATTGCTCGCATCACCCCCTTTCTCATAAGCTCGCCTCCTTTAGTTTCTTCTTCAATAGACTCAACAACCTACCCCTTACCCGTATTAATTACATTAAAGAATATAACCTTATATTGGAACTAGCTGCTCAGAACGGTTACCCTTATTCTTTGATCATCAAACTTTATAAAAACATGATGCGGAAATTCAACATCAAATATCACACTACCCTGCAATCCAACAAGTCGGATAGTTCCCAGTTTTACTACGCCTTACCCTACATTGGCTCCGCCTCATATAGCTTTAAAAAACTTTTCAAACAAGCAGGTATCAATACTTTATTTGTTTCCAAACATACCCTCAAAAGTATCCTAGTTCACAATAAAGACAAAATTGATAGCCTTGACCAGTCAGGTGTCTACCAATTAACTTGCAGCACTTGTGGCTCGTTCTACATCGGACAGACGGGTAGGAAGTTCAAAAAGAGATTTGCTGAACACTTTACTTCCATAAAGAACAATAACATGTTCTCCACTTCCTCCTTTGCCAATCACATACTAGATCGGGGTCATACTTGGGACCGTGGTACTGATTATGATATCCTTCATTTTTGTGATAAAGGCACAAAACTAGACCTGTTAGAGACGAAAGAAATCGTTACGAGATTTAAAGAAACCCCCTCCTTAGTTCTGAACGAAACCCTAAACTTGAACAAAAACTTGTTAATTCTATAACTTTTTAGGTTGCCCCCGTACCTTTTTCGGTTACAGATTTCTTCTTTCCTTCCCACAATGCACTTGTTTGTTGCGAACAGGTGGTTCAATTTCTCATTTTGCAAATTTAATAATTTTCACCTTAATTTGGGGTTGCTTCACAATCCTCATTAGTTTTATTAGAATGTTGTGTAATTCCTTTTAACGTTCGGTTTTTGTGAAGACCGTATCCCGTAAGTATCCCCTAGCTTTATCCTAAATTCTTAACCTCAATTTTTCAGCATGGTTTTGCCTGTTCTATTAATGTTTATTAATTTTCAATCGTTCCCATTGGGAATTGTAAGTACTCCCTTGCATTTTGTGGTTTTAACCTTTGCTTTTCAGCGATTTGACCTGTCTGTTTAATCATGACAATTTAAATTTCATCATGCACCCTCCATCTCACCTCGACACCATTTAATTTCAACAAATGTAACTTCTTACACATTAGTAAGTATTCACTTATCTTTAGTTATATAGCTTAGTGTACAATTTTTAGCCTGATGATGACAACTGCGTTTGTCGAAACATGTAGTAATTAATTAATAATTTTACTGTAGTACTTGCACCACTTTACATTTAACTTCGTCTTCGTTTTACAACTTCAATAACTTCAATTTTACATTAAAATTTACATGGGGAAGGTTGTGTGATTTATTACTTAATTTGCTTCCACCCCATTTGGAGAATCGTCGTAATAACTTATATGGATCCCATCAAGTACAATAAATACATTTCAATCCATATATTATTTGCCTTTGGCTGTATTCAAAACTAAAAAGACAACAGGTTAATTTCCGTTATTTTGCATTACTTCAACCCCCTTGCAAGTGTTCCATTTCTTCCAGTATTCGCCTAAACATGTACTGCTTGCAAGAGAATTTTCCAACTTTTCACGGGTAAATTGTGCGGCTTGATCAACAGTGTTTGTCTTCCATTTATTTCCATTTGCGAGGCGAGTTTCTGGTGTTGTCATGGGTTCTCCGCTCCCACCGGTGGTAGCCAACATCTTGATGGAGTCTTTGGAATCGATCGCTCTGGAATATTTTCATCTTCAGCCCAAAGTCTGGTCGTCGACGATACATATGTAATTTGACCAGACGGCTATGATGCTATGTTGGAATTCCAAGATCAACTCAATACCCAACACCCCTACATCAAGCCTACCATGCATTTTGAGGTTAACGTCCACAAAGTTACAGATCGCATTAGAAAGATTCTTCAAAGCCAAGTCCCTATCCTATTCCCCCTTCTACCAAAGGAAAATTCGCGAGGGCATTGAAATCTTCAAACACCCCAACAATTTCAACCGTGACGAAGAATGATCACTTTCTCCGCTATGGAAATTCAATCTGTTATCCCAATGGCTGATGTATCACGGAATAGGATTAAATAGGTTTTAACGTGTGCAGTTTTAATGGTTCTCGTTCGTACATTTGGTAAGAGTTTTGTATAATTATTTTATTTGTATTGTTACGAAAGTGGGCGAAAGGCTGACTTTTTCAACATTGAAACGGTCCTACCCCGGAAGTCGTCTTAATCGTAATGAACACATATATATTTTTTTAATTACCTATGTATGATTATCATATTTTGAAAATACTTCATTATGTTACGTGCGGTTCTGTAGGTTTGACGGCGTACAACGACATTCACTTCTCGGAAATACCTATAGGTAAACTTGACAAATTTTACCTACGAAACATAAAATGTTTAGAAACAACAAATTTTGCACAACCTTACCTATTCTCAACGTTTCGGAGTCATAAATCATCCGAGTATGCACGTACGATTAAATTATTGGTAAAACAAAATAAATTATAGTTTAATTTTGCGAAATTTATAACCGGGTTGAAACGAAACTATTAATCATTCACAAAATTCCGAATATAACTACTTCAAGTCATATACAAAGCTAAAAGGCTTTTAAGATTTTACATTTTAAATACATTCATCTTTGCAAATCATCGGTGATTCATAATTCATCTTTAGTAAAACGGATCCTTGTTCAATATTTTTCAGCAACATCCAGCGTGTTATATTCGTTTAGAGCTATTCAATCTTGAATAAATACGGAACTAATTCGATTTGCATGCAAATTTTCATTTCAAGTTATTTATACATAATCTGAATTGACGTTTGATTAATTTATAAATTTTGTTTATAACAGTTTACTCTCCTTACGTCGTTATACTACTGTATTCAATTCATTGATCATTTAATTTAACGAGTCGTGTATAGATATGGATCATATTACTTGCTCTGGTTTCCTTCACATTTTTTTTGTGCGTTGGGATATTATTTTTTTGGCTCAGTTTTCCTATTTACTGAACTTTTTTAACAATACCTTATTTCCCTATTCTTGAATACGCCAAAATGTTTAAATTGTCGCCCAACATTTGCAGTAGTTTTCTGAAGGGAGATCACTACATGTTCAACTTTCCTGATTGTTTCAGTACCGTAACACGCGTCGTCCTGATTTTGAATCAATTCATGTTGACTGTTAGTCCATTTAAACTGTTTGGCTTACAAGTTACAATTTTACTTTGAAAGATGACGGTCTTTCGTCATGACACACAGTAATCATGCGTTGATAGACAATTTTTGGTCCAAGACCTCCCTTTGTGGAAACTTTCTGACACTGCCCTTCTTAGTATCGATAATGACACATTTTCAAACACAAAGCTAATGTTGCTTCTTTGAAGTTACTTCTCAAGGTCTCATAACTTCTGTTGTCAATTAAATTAAAAGAAATGGATTAATTTTCTTCTACGGAACCAATAGGGAACTTTATGTTACATTTCAAATTATTTATTACACTGTTTTTTCAGGAATGCAAGCCAATGATCATAAGATGGCTTAATCAATTCGATGACGATTCACCTGAGATATTTCAGAAACCAAAAGGAAATTAAAAATTTCCGAAAACAGGTCCACTTATATGTCAAGGGGGAAACGGTTTGACCTATGATTCACACTTTTAACGTTTACCTCTGCGGCTCCACGAATACCTCCCCAAAAATTTTAAATGGAATGACCTAGAGTCCCTGAATGACCCATCGCGTGGTATCTCAAATGAAAGCCTATCTTATAAGGATTATGGCGGATTATGGTGATGTGTCACTTGCGCAATTTTTTTATTTAGCATTGAGAAATGATTAATTTTACAATATGATAAGAATAATAAGTCTTTAACCACCATTGGCCTCCATGCAGTAGTAAAGCCGCTTTTCACATTCTGGCCTTACTTTCTGAAAAGTTTTTCGTGGAATGTTTCGGCACTCGTTGATAATTCGTCTTTAACGATAATTCGTTGACGCAAGTCATTTAAATCTATGGGTTTAGTCTTATAAACTATACTGACTTTAAATGACCCCAAAGGAAGAAGTCAAGACTTGCGAGGTCGGGTGATAGTGGAGACCATTCGATTGTTCCACGTCTACCAATCCACTGATTTGGAAATCTCTGGTTAAGCCAGTTACGAACATTCGCAGCATAATGCGGTGGAGCACCATCCTGCTGGAAGAACAATTGATATTCGTCGAGTATTTGATTACCTTCTTCATTAAGCTTGTTTTCCACTTCTTCAGTTATTAGAGGATCGATTATGTTCTCCAACATATTCAAGTAGATGTCACCATTTAGCGTTTCATTAATGAATATGGGTCCAACTAGTGAATTACCTAGTATTCCTACCCAAACATTAATCTTTTGATGTCTCTGGGTATGATCCTCTCTTGTCATAATTGCGGATTTTCGTCGCTCCAATATCGTACATTCTGCTTGTTCACGTGTCCATTTAAGTAAAAAGTGCACTCATCACTGAAGCAAATGGTTTTTTACTAAATTTGGATTCGCAATGATTATTTCGGTCATAGTTTCGCATAATTGTAGTCGTCGGTCGCAATCGCCGTCGCTAGGTGATTGCACTATCTGCATCTTGTAAGGGTGAAATTTATGCAGCTTTGTCACTTTACGTACCGACGAGTAAGAAAGTCCGGTGGATGCTGCAACCTGACGCAAAGAACTGGTTGGCTCCATGGTAAAATTTCCAATTACTTCCATCTCCGCCAGTTCATCTACTACATTAGCATGCCTTTTGTTGTTCTTTACCGATCCAGTTGCTTCAAATTTTTGCACAAGTTCGCGAACGTATTTAAGCTCAATATGTTTATTTGAATGCCTTTGATTAAAAACTCTTGCTGTGGCACAAGCACATTGCTCGGCACCATAAATGTAGATAACTTCCACTGTTTCTGCAATAGAGTACACCATTTTTACGGAAACCAATGTAGTATGTAGTATGTAGGTGAAGTTGACAAAACGGAAACAACGAACAGTTTGTTAGACAAAACGTCGACGGCTTGCTTTCTTTTTTTCCACGCCTACCTGATTAAAATTAGGTTTCGATAACGCTTACTGTTCTCCTGAAGTGGCGATGATAAACTTTCTCATAAAATGTATGAGAAATTAAAAAACGTGGGCAAGTGACACATCACCATGTAAGCCTTGTAAGACAAGCCTTCATTTGAGATACCACGCGATTGGTCATTCCATTTAAAATTTTTAGGGACGTATTCATGGAGGCGCAGGGGTAAACGTCAAAAGTGTGAATCATAGGTCAAACCGTTTCCCTCTTGACATATAAGTGGACCTGTTTTCGAAAATTTTTAAGTTCCTTTTGGTTTCTGAAATATCGTGGATCGTTTTCAAAAAATCACCCTGTATATGTATATAGTCAATATTTGTTTCATTTTATCTGGACTAATTTCACGGAACTACATAGATGGTTACATTACCATAATACCCAATAACTTCAGTTAATTTTTTATTTCAAAGTAGCCCAACATATTTCGCCTGGGCAGTGTCAATAGGGTTGATGATTAGAAATGGTATTAGTTTTACGAGATAATTGTTTGGTTGAAGAAGCTTGTTTTACTCGATGGGGCATGTGCACTGCACCGTTTGTCTGTTCGAATTAAACTTATTCTGGAGAGATCGCAGAATAGTATATTCTTTAACGAGTGTAGAAGGGTGGCTATTATTCACGCGGATGAAGTTTCCAAAACGAGCGAGCGCAGCGAGTGAGTTTTGAAATCATCCAAGTGAATAATAGCCATTCTACACAAGTAAAAGACCATACTTTCTCCATGACTATGCATAAAAAAATACATACGTAAAATTATGAATATATGATTATTTTGACATTTCAAATGACGCGCTGTCAGAAGCGATTTGCGTAGTTATTTATTTGACGTTTTAAAAGAGACGATGTGATTTATTCATTTTAGCGTGATTTCTGATAAATCATAGAATGTGATTGGCTAACGAGAGTGAATTCTTTTTCATTCTTCACTGGTGTGAAGAATTTATGTCTTTCTTTAGCTAAATATGTAAAAAGAATTTATGCATTATTATTATAGTCGTGGAGAAAACTTTAACGCATCCTCCTAAATCTGTTGATCAAAGGAGGACAACAAATGGAAGAAAAACACACTTCAGTGGCTGAGCGATCAAGATCTCGTGATTGCAAATTCGAGAACCACAGCAACATTTTTCAAAAGAGCCCAGAAATCGTTGTAGATGTCACAGCAATAGTAACAACAGTCTTAAAAATGGTAAATCTCTATGGAAAAGGCAATGAGCGACCATAGATATGTAAGCTGAAAATTTACGGATGATAAAGTGCACGGAAAGCACGAGACTCGGATTGAAGAGCGTAATAGCAAGAAACAACACCAATCACTTTTAAAATAAAGAAAATGAGTACGAAGGGGAGATTCTTAGAAGAAATGTGGTATATATTTATGGAAACGCCCATAAATGACCAGATGCTGCAAAAAGATTCTTGAAGTTAGGGAATTACCCACCAACAAAACGGAAGTAGGTACTACACATGGTGCCTACTAGTGTGGTCAATTAAGTCGCTATAGAGACACCGGAAATATGTGCTAACTGGCAAGTACACGGAATGAAAGTAAGCTTCTTTGGGTGGGGGCTAGGAAGTTCCTAGCCCCCACCCAATATTAGAAATATCTTTAAAATGGCTTGTATCACCGACCATATGGAGCGGCGTTTTGAAGTAGTGGTATGGTGTGGAGATAGACATAAATGTCCTATGAGTTGATAAACAGTTGAACTGTACTACGATCAAATTACGGCGCGAACAATCTAAAAGTGGCTGGAGGCGAAGGAGCAAAGCGTCGAAAAGGTCCTGCAAGCGCCCTATGAGTGAGAGACAAGACATTCCTGGAAGAAATGGTCTCGTGGGTAGAAATGAAACTAGTTCAGTTCTTCACATGGCATGGTACAAGAATTTGTTCTTTTGGTGTTTTCTTCACCTTCCAGTATATGTCTGTGGATATCTTGCTTTTGTGTCTTCAATTTCATCTCCTGGTCTCCCTTACAGACGTCCTCTCTATCTTGGAAAGGTTCCAAAACTACTTCTTTCTTATGATATATTTTACAGTTAATCACAAGAGTAATAACGCTGTAGTTTTCTTTTACCTTTAAGCTTTCTTCTAGTTGCATTCTCCTTCATATTGCCCGTTTCTTGATAACCTCTTCTTCTCGTGCATATTCATTTGAACGTTGAGGTAAGCATACTTGTGTCTTCAGATGGTGCGGTATTGTATTACATATTTCATTAAGCATATTGTGTGCGTCATCATTTAATATTCTGCATTCTGGGATTGTATATCCTAGGTGTTCGAATTGCATTAACATTCATTAAAGGATTTGGCACCTGATCACTGCGAAGTGGTTTCTCTATCTCATTAATTGGTGTAAAATTGTATACGGCTTAGGCTAATATAAGACTACATTAATTTATAGGAAAACATTGTTATTCGAGCTTTCTGATTTGTCACTATTATTATTATCTGTTAAGCCAAATTTACTCAAGTTGTTGCCTCTTAAAGTTATGGGATGAACTTAACTAGCGTCCTCTTATTTCAACTTTTGTAGAAACAATTTTTAAAGCGATAGTGCTTTCGTTAAAGATTGTCCAATTCGCAATGGGACATTTCGCCATTGATTTATACTCCTTCTAGAGGTTGTCCTTTACTTGCTCGATTTAAAGAGGGTAGATGCAAAACGGATTTATTTTTTACTATCCCAATTTCAAATTTAAGGCGCAGCTTTAGTGGAATTTTTTTTTATATGTATAAAAAATCTATACGCTCACTAATGGATGTGGTGAATTCAGTTAAGTAATCCATTGTACCTAATTTTATATATCAAAATGGGATTTTTAACGTTAATCTGAGTAAAGCAAGATGTACGGGTGTGATTATTTGTAACTCAGTGACCGTAAGGATAGCCGGAGCTTCCCAGGTGATACATGAGTCGTTAAAAATATAACCCCTTTATTTTATGAAGATTAACAGTTTCCACTATGCGTGTTGTCTTTTTTAAGGTTTTTATTTTGTGGCATATATACGATAATTCACACTGATAAAGGGTTCGCGGATAGAAATTTGATGTCAATAGATCGAACAAACCCTTTTATTTTTAACCAAATTAAATACGAAAATTTTCATATTAATTAAAAATCGGATCCAATTAGCACGAGAGGATTTTGAAACGACTGCACTTGACACACGTCGGAGCCAAGTCTCAACGTTGAACTACTGTACTGGAAGTAATCTATTGGCTTATACGAAGGCCATTATAAATGTTTTGTTTCTTGCATAAATTTTTGTTGTAAGCTGTAAAATATTGGGAAATTTAGACAATAATCAACCCCTACTAAGCATTACGAGAGGGCATGAATCAAGCTCTTAATGTTCATAAATAACGTGCGCCAGAATTGCGTTAAGAGCAATTGCAAGTCACGAAGTTCTAATTGCAGTCAATGAAATTGTTCGAGAAAATTGTTTAGGGACCTTCATTGTTATAGTAAACTGTTACCGTTTGTTTCAGAGCGTAAATCCCTTGCTATCAACTTTGATTCGAGTACCATTGAAAATATGGCACAGTAACTTTGTTTGCTGTACTTCACAATATTGTTTTCATACTACAGATGTATCGATTTGTATGATAAAAATTCTGAATGCTTATTACACTGACGTTAACGCAACTGTTGTAATATTACGTCAGCCAGAAATACCTTACTTATATTTAGAATTAGTAAGTGCTGGAAAAAATTTAATTAAATAACTCTATTCAAAAGGTAACAAGAATAATATATTTAAAAGCGCTACTACGTCTTAATATAGAGCGTTTGAAACATTAGTTCATCACTGGTGTATATTATAAAATTTCTCTTTACGAAAATTAAATTAAAGTACTGCAATCCCTAATATTTCAACAGTTATTACGCGCATTCTTTGCTTTTCAAAATTGCCTTCTTCATAAAAAAACGTTGACGGAGCGAGCTTTTATAGTTTTCTGTTGTTTCGTATCGTTTATTTCTACTTTTGTTTCACCTACCTTCTTCTTCATCTTCAAATTATTCTACCCACATACACCGACAGTAAAATTTCAATCTCAATTTATATCGCATACATGTGTGCTCGTTACGGTGTGATAAGTTTCGATTTATGAATATCATATTTTTCACTTTACAGTTTCTTCAAATTTCTTTTCACTTTGATTTTCTTGTTTATTTATTTGTGATGGTAATATTATTATTTGATTTTTGCTGAAATAAGTGCCTCAGCAACAACCAGGAGGGTTATTTCATGGACTTATGAATAGTAAAACATTCTCTCCTGTCAACGCCCAAGAGTCCGAATGCAATACAGGGTGATAAATAGCTGTTGTAAAATTTTATATGTACATTTTCTACAAATACTAACAACTAAAAATGCTACAAAACCTTTACTATGATTTACGAAAAAATTTATAAATTCGTCGGCCGTAGTACATAGCAAGGAAGAATTCTATAGATTATCATTTAGCATTCTCGGTGAAGCTTTCGACCGTTCAACCTATAATCATTTATAGAAGATAAGTATCTACATGAAACTTTTAAGATGAAAATAAAGTTTCAAAACACCTACACCCAACTGTTTCCAATAATTGATGCAAAATTAATACTAATATGTGAATTAACCTAGTACGTGCCCAACTTTCCCCCACTTTCGTCTCCAGGATAAAATGTTTGAGTATGTAATAAAAATAGACGGTTTTTGGCGTTATGCGTTTTATTTTTAAAAAAGTTCTTAGATTTTAGCTCAAAATTTTTGGAAAAAAATAATGGTACCTATTATTTCGATTTACTATAACTTTCAAAATCGAGAGTTATGTAGAAAAGGAGTCGAGTTCGGTTTCCTATCCACCAAAACAAAATTTCTGCAGAATTCATCTTGAAAAAAATTGTGAAACAAGTTGCATAATCAAAATATTATTCTAAATCAGCCGAATCTGCCGATAATACACACCATTGAATTTACATTAATTTGTCGTCAGATAGTGTTCTTATGAAGGAAAATCAGTAGAAAGGGCTATTAAATGTTTTGAAGGATGCTAATCAACATTTTGAACACCTGGGATTCGATACGAGGGTTGACAGAAGCCCATGTACATGCCAGGAGGTCTCAGTTGGACCAGTACGGGACACCTTAACACTTCTTACTTTAAATTTAAGCGATTGTCGTAATTAATCCTATGATAAAACCAACAGTATGTCGAGTACATATTTATAAAGAATAGGCATCGCATTCTAGGCAAAACGGACTATTGCAATTTTTTTAGGCACATATGTGAACCTCGTGTATTTTTGCTTGTTACGTCGAATGGGTTAATTTTAACCCTACTTAATTTTGCCTAAAATGCCTAAAATTGATGTTAAGTGACTATTTTTGGTTTAACCTCCTAAAAATGCCTAAAATACCCAAAAATTCCGAAAACTACCGAGAGATTTATTGTAGGCCGGATTTACTTAGGTAAATGTTTTGTTCAGAAATGTGAAACCAACTGCCAAACGCGCTGGTTGGTGGTTCATCCACACACTTAATGTTTAAATTTGCACCAATTACCTCATCTGATGTGAGTTTTTCAAGACATAAAAATATTTTAGCTGATAATCGTCAAAGGTTCACATCAGAAAACTTAGGAAAGTATTTAATTGTTAACGCAAACTATGTGTTCAATAAAAAATTAAAATTTACTGTTCATGCTTTTTAAATAAATTAATAATAATCCCAATAATTTTTGTCCCAAATATTTATTTTACCTAATATAAAATATGCCTAAACAGGTATTTTTACGGACTATTGTGAAGATTATAAACGCCTATTTAGGCGACTATTTCTTCATTTTTTTTACTGCCTAAAATCCGATGCCTAATAATGAACTCCAAGCTAAGAATCAGGTCTGAAAATAAACTTGCTAAGTAGGTACGTACCATATTACTTAACATGGATCTTCATGTAGCATGGACGTCTTTCTTTTGATTGGTGAGATATAATCAATTTTTCCAGCCTGAAGAAAGGAAGCTATTGACCTTCGGGTTCATAAGCCAACAGGGAGAAAAGTTACAGGTGTTCGTGTTGATCAGAAACGCCAAAAAACATACTAACAAGCTGTTAAAATTAGGTATACTTAATTCTCTATCAGGCATGGACTTCGGACTTTTGGTAGATAATAGTTTATAGCCCTTAGATGTAGAACTATTAATTAAATTCCATCCGTTGCCCAGGTCCAAAGTTATGAAGCAACATTTTTCCTAAAATGGTTATTTGTGCACCAATTTCGTGGGAGAAACGTACAAACGTATTTCATCGTTGGCGTTGTCCAATAAGGGAATTTCGTTGCATTTTCGGCACCCGACTATTTTTTTACGAAAGCATTTGAAAGTTGTTATTTGTGGACCAACGTTATTAAAATGTAGAAACCACGTCTAATAAGTCCATTTTATTCATTTTACTAGTCACGTGGATTTTAATGAAAACATAAAAATTGTTACTTATGCACTAATTTCATGGGGAAAATGTTCAAATGGATCGCATCTTCACCCCAATAGATTTTTGGCGATGACGTAGATTTTGATCAAAACAGTCCAAATCGCTGTTGGTTTGAAGGTTTTAGACCAATCTCATCGAGATCACTAGAGACTTTCCACAAAACTTGAGCCTATAGCCCAGTCAACGAATGAGTCCTTGACCGTAGGAAAGGCGGAAGAGGGGGGTAAGCGGAGTTAAAGGTCTCTTTTTTTGGTTTTTCGCCTATATCTCAGTAGGGGTTAGTCCTACAAAAATATAATTCAATACAAAATTAAAGCTGACAAAATTCTCTACATTTTTGATTCCTATAGTTTTCTTGGTATCGGTAACCGTTAATGAGATAATATACGCTCTCAAAAATCATTGATTTTGAAACAGAAGTTTGGCGAAAAATCTGTTGCGAAAGGTTTTTTTCGAAAATTACCGATTTCCCAACACATTTTGTCAGTATTAATTTTGTATACAAATATTTTTTTGCCTCACTTGCCGAAATAAAACAAACATAAGTAGCATTATGACTTGTTCAGACTACTCGCTTAAAGTCGTTTTGTAACAACATATATTATTATTATTATTATTGTACATGTTTCCACATTAAGTCACAAAGATGAAAAATGAATATGACTGTCGGTAAATGAATTTTCACATGTTATAAGATTGTGCAATGGAACTTGAAATAGTTTTAGCATTGAATAGCGCCCAGATTTGGTTTTTATTCCGTTACAACTTACTAAAATTGACTTTTTTGTCATATTTATTCATTGTTTTACGTCTAGGTTCGGTTTTATAATCGAATTAGAAAGGTAGGAAGGAGCATTACAATCAGTGGCGTAGCTACACCCACGCAAGTCAAAGCGATGCATGGAGGACACGTATATGCTCTCTATATCGACAACTGTAAATAAAATAAATGCCGCCTCAAAATTATTTCACTATTTTCCGACGATCTTCTGTAGAGGCAAGTGCACAAATTCAGATACTTCTCTTTGGATTCATTTTTTAATAACTTTCGGTAATTATCACAAATTACTTATAGATAATAAGGCAAAAACAGCCATGGGCCTACTATAACATACTTATCACTATATAATAACCGAAAGATGTGTATATGTTTGTGTTGCTGTGCACTTTTCCGACAGTCGCCGAATCCTGACGAATGCGGATGTGATATTTTAAAACCAAGCTATTATAAATTTATAACCTACAAATTAATGCTACAATTATAGATACTCCCGCAAACCACGTAAATATCTGCACTAATTTTTTTCAAAGTAAGTTTTAAACATTTTAGTATAAAAGTCCGTCATCTTATTCAAGCGGTATTTGTGTCTAAATATATTTTCTTTACTTAGAAAATACGTTCAAAGTTTCCTTATGGAGATTACGTGTAAAATAGAATTCGCTATTTGTGCTTATTTTTGGGTGAAAATTTTGTGTAAACATGCAAAGTTTGTCTGTCCGAGGTCCTTAACCCATTTCGAACATTAAAACAATGGTAGAAAGTATTTTCGCGAAAATTTTCAAAATGACAAGTATCGGAAACTTTTTCTCGATAACATGGAAATTTAATTATTTCAAGTTGAAAAGTTTTTCAAATGATGAAAAATGATTCTATTATGCCTCGCGTTAACATTTTCATGGTAAAAATGATGTAAAAAGTAGTAACAGCATTCATCGTAGACTAATTTATGTGTCCCGATACTTTCTTTCGGTAACTTTCGAAATGTACATGTTTGTGCGCTTATTTCGAATTTAGAGATTTTGAACGATGGACGATGTCGTAGGTAACATATATAGTCGAATGTTTTCACTGAGAAAAATGTTTTTGTCTACATATTTAACTTAATATCTATTGATGAAAGTAGGTGGCAAGTGTATTGTTACGTTACACTATACCAACGAGAATACCTATACTTTGACTATACTTCTAAATATACAACTTATATTGTAATTAAGAGGAAGTAAAATCCATATTTACTGCTGTACATATACGTGTAAATGAGGCCTTTAGTTAGTGAAATAAACAAAAATTTGAAACTGTTTAAGGCAGAGAAGGTCTTTCTATAAAACAGATGTTATGCAACGTTAGACCAGCTTCTATTTGTACATTTTATGTTTTATGGTATTTTTAGTTTTACTATAGTTAAAGATGAATGTTAAAACGTTCTCCCTAAGGCCATTCGTATTCCCAAAAAGCTGCCAGTGTCCAAATTGAATTCTTTTACATTCAAAATTCATTCTAAACTATCCTCATGAAGTTCACACGGAATTTGTTATATTTTCGTTAATTTTTGGGCAAAGACTATGTGCAAAGACATAATTAACATTGTGAAAAGGCCATTATGTATTTTTGGTCTCAAATCTATTCCAAAAAGTTTGCATTTTACATTTTTTTTAATAATTGGTAAAAATTTACTATAAGTAGGTAGGGACGAATTCGTATATCTTTACCAAATATCAACCCATTTTTGTGATTTTTACGTCAAATGTAAGTAAATTCAATCCTTTATTTTAGTTACTTTAATAACTTGCTAAATATTACAGATAGGTACCTACAGGGTCAAAAATCTGAAAAGGTACAAAAATGTAAATTTTTTTTCTTTTTTCAAGGAACTAAGCCAGCTCAACAAGGTGTGATATTTTAAAACAAAAGCTATTACAACCTACAATCACAGATACCCCCTCCCCACAAAGCACGCAAAACGCGAGAATCGCGTGTACCCCCGTTTATAATAAATATAAACGTGAAGGAGGGAGGCTTTGAAAGATCTTGAGCGAGGGCCCAAATATTGTAGTTATGCCACTGATTACAATACGAATATAACAACTGAAATGTGGTATCCAGGGAAATAAACTTCGCAACCAGTAACTAATATAAACAAAAACAGTGACCGTGACTGGTTGCGTGGCACCATTCTGTACATTTAACCTTGTGAACGTAAAATTATAGCCACCCATCATGGGCGCCGCTACTAAAGGGCAAGGGGGGCCCGGGCCCCTCCCTGGAATTTCATAAATCGTGTAAATCCATTTTAGAAAATGTTAAAAGCTCACAATATAACACGTTTGGAGTATAATGTTCTATTCCATCGGTGACTGCATATACCCTATTGATTTATACTAATTTAAAAATAGGTAAAAACTTTCAAGTATTTCAATTTCTACTTGAAAAAATGTAAGGGCCTCCCCCTAACAAATTTTCTTCCGGCGCCCCTGCCACCCATACGTTGAAATAATTGCCACTGAATATGCTTGTTGCAGACATCTATTGTTAGGATCCAATGAAATACAAAAAAGCACAAAGAAATGAAGGTTGAATGCAAAATCCACGACAAAAACATTTGTAAGGCTCTAGTTCTTGGTAATATGATAACAAAGTTGAATAATTCAAATAAACTTTAATAAAATAAATTTCGTACCCGTAATACACATTTGTAAAATAAACATAACAATAACAAATGACGTATTACTTTTTGGCAAAGTCCACTACACGACTTGACGATCAAGTGAAAAGTAAGCTTCGCACCCTATTCAAAGTATTTGCTAATCCACATCTCGAGGTTAGCAGCCATACTATTTTCTGTTAACTGTAGAATGCTACCTTCATCTCCTTCCAATTCGTTTGTTATTAAAATGTCGGTATTTATTAAAAACAGATCGCTTTAAGACTTCCAAATTAATTGTGAGATTAATCAAAATTTTGTTAAATAGTCTCTAAAGATGACGTCAATGAAAGTTTCATATTGATGAAAGCCATGTAATCGGTTTGAATTTTCAAAATTTTTTTTGCATTTCTCAACCTTTATACTTATTATACATATTATACATAACAACATTACGGTTGTAAATTGGTTGTTATGCGTAAGGCAACAATATAACCTATTCTAATATGATCGTACTGAAGACGAGTTACAATTTTGAAATGTGTGGTGTGAGGCAAGTGAATATACAGGGTGTCCCAGGCGGAGCTTACGCTAGACGTATCTTGAAAACCGAATGTCACAAAAATTTGAAATTTTGGGGCCCGAGTTACTTTTTCACTTAAAATCGACTAAAAATATTTGCAAGGAAGTAGCACTTCCGGTTATACCGGAAGTAGACCATAACTTCGTTATTTTAAATGGCAACCCCGATTTTTTTTCTCTGATTCGAATTACCCCTTTTATTTGGTTTCCAAATCACCCTACATGTCAAATGTCTGCATGGCCACCTTGACTTTATAAGTGATTCAATGGAAATTTTATGGAATGCAGAGGTTCATGCCAATGGCTGCAACTTTTGAACACTTTAAGATAGAAATGCATGTGATACATGGTTTTATAGAGGAAGAAGTGCTCCTTCTAGTCGTACCATAGCTTCTTCAAATGAAATGTTCCAAGGTCACGTTTTGCCTCCTTAAATATTCGACATTTCAAATGATGAAAACTCCATTTTTTTAAATGGCAACCCCATGGTTTGTTTTCATCATTGAACGCAGAATTTCACCAGCTTTCATTCGGTACCCATAAAGTATGGCGCGTGGAAAACGTTTGTCAAAATAATCCAACTCTGTATGTTTAATGCGATAATTGGGTAAATATCAACCCAGCAATGGAAAACAAATTTTGACAAAGGTTTTCCACGCACCCTACTTTATGGGTACCGAATGAAAGCTGGTGAAATTCTGCGTTCAATGATGAAAACAAACCATGGGGTTGCCATTTAAAAAAATGGAGTTTTCATCATTTGAAATGTCGAATATTTAAGGAGGCAAAACGTGACCTTGGAACATTTCATTTGAAGAAGCTATGGTACGACTAGAAGGAGCACTTCTTCCTCTATAAAACCATGTATCACATGCATTTCTATCTTAAAGTGTTCAAAAGTTGCAGCCATTGGCATGAACCTCTGCATTCCATAAAATTTCCATTAAATCACTTATAAAGTCAAGGTGGCCATGCAGACATTTGACATGTAGGGTGATTTGGAAACCAAATAAAAGGGGTAATTCGAATCAGAGAAAAAAAATCGGGGTTGCCATTTAAAATAACGAAGTTATGGTCTACTTCCGGTATAACCGGAAGTGCTACTTCCTTGCAAATATTTTTAGTCGATTGTAAGTGAAAAAGTAACTCGGGTCCCAAAATTTCAAATTTTTGTGACATTCGGTTTTCAAGATACGTCTAGCGTAAGCTCCGCGTGGGACACCCTGTATGTATAGAAATTTAATGACCTTTGCAGCCCTTATACTGATTTTCTTTAAAAAGAATCCATACCAAAAGTGTAATAACCAATTTTAAGAGAACAAAACCAGTGCACACATTTTTGCATTACAAAAATTGTCGTAGTTGCACATTTTTCCTATTAAGTGCAGCATATTGCAATTCAGTGATACCATTGAATAACTAATACTTGAAGAAGTGCAACTATATAGGCTTATTTTAAGTATGGACGATATACCCTACGCTTCAAGCGCTAGTGTAGGCCTCCTATAGTCGGGTACATTAACTACAAGCAGTATAAAAATACAGGATTCTTACAAAACTAGTGGTGCAATGAACCAATGATTATATACTTCCAATGCCTTGAGTGAAAGTGAAAGTATAGTCGAGTATTTTTGTTTAGAATGAGATAGGATTAGCAGCAGGTATAAAGTGCACCTACATAAATACAATGTCGAATCTGAAAAGGTTTATTTGCGTAAATAATGACCAAAAATCCTTTTCTATAACTTCATTATGCAGCAATTGACTTTAAGCAAATGTGCGTACATAACATGAATAAGCATATTATTCATTATTTTGGCAGGCGTTAAGACCAGTTTCTTACGCAAATAAACATTTTCGTTGCGCTTCTTCTTTATAATAGTTTTTTTATAATGCATAATTTTTTGTTTAAGCCCTTGCAGTTGTGTGTTTGACTTCATTTCGGATTTACATTTACTTGGAGAATTAGAGAGGGTATTTCCAATAAATTGGTCACAAAACCATTAGTTCGGGAGAATTGAACGATTGAAATAACGTTTCAGTGTCAACTGTTTGAGCATTAAGTTTTTTTCGCTCGTATGTTTGATTTTGATCGATTTAAAATCATGTCAGGAGAACATTGTAATGAAGGTTTTTTGGTAGATGCAGCTTCTTCTGTTACTAATTTTCTTTTGACAAAGTGATTTTTCACTTCCATAATAATTGATTGGAATTGCAGTTTTAATTATGTTCACATAACAATACCTTCAGGAACATATAAAAGCTTAATGTTTCCACTACACTTAATCCATTCTTGAAGACGAATTTTATCAATAGAAAAGTTAAAAAAAGGAAAGCGATACTATACAAAAACACAACCAAGAGCAAAGTAAATCTAAGTAGGTATATACTAATGTAACCTGAATTGATTGTGCAAAAGGTTTGAATTTGCATGACTTCTTTGAAAATGTTTAAGAAAAGCAGGTACAAAATGGGTTAATGTAGTTGTTTACCCTTTACCTAAGGAACAAGTTCCATGATTCATAACAGGTAGACTTGTTCAAATCTTATTGTTATTAGCGTAAGACAGGATGTAAGTACATGGTATGTACGTCATGTATGCAAACAATAGTAGTCGAAAGGTATGTACCTAGCTGAAGATGACAAAAGTCGATCAAAGATTGCCGGAATATTTTCGAATTTTTTTCCAAATTAGCTGTTTTAGGTAGGCACTTTAAATAAATACCTACAAATTTTTTAGGTATAGGTACATACTGACAATACAGCATTATCAAACTTATTAGATTTTATTAATGGATTTCAAGTAGTATTTGTCCTATTCTATTCTATAAAAACTAGGTAGGCATGTACGTACACCTTTATACATTTGCAAATTTACGTTAGTCTACAACTTGTTACTACTGTTATAGAACAACATTTTTCTATAGCTACTTGTTTAGTTAGGGTATAATCCGATTTACTTTGTCCTAAAGAAAGTATTCATACCCTAGACGCCAGGTAAATGAAAATCTACCTGAGCAGTGAGCAGTGTACGATTTGTTCCGTAAAGATAGACGCAAAATAAAATGAGACGAAGGACGACTGGCTGGAACGTATATTTCTATATTTTCCCGCAAAATGTTAAAGGCAGCATTTTACAACTTCTAGTTTAGGGGTAAAGGGCAAGGGGGGTAGGGCTGAAATTTTAACATTGAGGTTGCACTTCTTCAAGTATTAGTTATTCAATGGTGATACTTACCTATTCCTTACCAATGCATACTGATCACAGCAAACCTGAAAATACGAAGATGATTTGACGGGACGTGAGAATGTACCACTAGCGCCATTGTCACCCGTGCTTTTCAATAGTCAGTTCTTTTTATATTGTTTGAAATGTGAATGTCGTCGTTTTTTTGACGGTTAATTAAAAACTCAAGTTGTTTATAGAAGACGCGCGCGCGACTAGGAGTTATTGCTACAATGGATCATTGTAAATACTGTCACTTCAGCATCGCTGATCCAAACGCTTTGATGTTTAAGGGGAAATAAAAATAAAACATTTGGGATAATTCATATTCGAGTTTCAGGCCCCGTCAAATCATCCTCGTAGGTAATTCTGCGAAAAAAAAGAAAATTATAGGAAATAAACAATTCTGTAATTATTCATTATTTATTTTAGTTGAATTTTATAAATCGAATATTAAAAAATTGAAAGTACAAAAAGCTCAAAATATCAATATTACAGGTAAATATAGTAATACTAATAATGATAATAATAATATATAATAATGGTATTGCAAATTACTAGATTAGATAACAAAACGCAACATATAGCTTAGAATGTAACTAGTTTGGCATTGAGGACAATTTATTTGACTTGCATTTATATATATTTACATATATTACTAAATTTGAATATAACGTTCTTGATTTTTTTATATATGTGCGCATAACTGGAAACCTTCATAAACATTTGAAAATTTACAGTTGGATAATTAAATAAAGATTTCAAGCGAAAACAATCTGCATTTTGAATGCATATTTGAAGCATAACATTTTCACGTTTTTTTTTACTACATTTATGATACGTATTTATTGTGGAACACTTTATACATTCATCTTTCTTCTACAACCCTGCTAAAATGTATCTTGTAAGCACAGTTAGTTTAAATATTTACAACCAAATAATTTTGCGCAGAACATACAGTGATGGAAGATGTTGATTTATCTAAAGGTATTAAAAAATGTGCGTTATTTTAAATGTGTTGTTCTGTGTTATCTATATGATTTAAGTTGTTCCCAAGTTGAAAGAAAAAATCAAAATCTACCATTTCTCTTCAACTACCTACGTCAAATGCTTTTTGGATCATGAAAAAATAGAAATGAAATCATACTAATTATACGGCAGTGAAATATTGCAACATATACTCAGGTCCGGCCTGGTTTTTATTTTGTTGTATTTTTTTATAAACATTTAAATCACGTTTCTATATTAATAAGACAAAAAAAGGTACTGAATTAAACATACACCGTATAATATATACAAGTGACTATGCGTGAATATCACCGGAATTGATTTTAGTTGGAGTTTTCTGAGCGTGGGTATCAATGACAGGTTCGGCAGCCAACGATAAAGTTAAAGGTTTCATTTTTAAAGGATGCCCATTTAGCTTCAAATCCGCTCGTGAGGAATCTTTAAATTCGCGGCTGTGGGACGAAACCGAACCAGGACTTACCGCAGCTTTGTGGTTTTCCCTATTTGATTTGCTTTTGCTTGTTACTTGTTCTCGTAAGGCCATTTGGTATGCTAGCTCAAACGCCTGGCCTAATGTTAAAATAATGTCCGTTGCGTGATCCTGAAACAAAATGTACTTTTATACGTAGTTGCAAATACAACAATTTTGTAATACACATCACACTGTAATTTTGTGTAAATAGTATTTATGTGCAAATAACTGTTTAAATGGGAAATAGATTTTTTAATTTTAGCTGCTTTGTTTAAATAAATAAATTACCCAAAGGTAAAACTGTTAAATAAAAATACAGGGTGTTCCATTCAAAATATTCATTAGTAATACAACAAGTGGGTACGAAATAGCCGAACATTTTCGATCTCAGATACTAGTATTTGTTTCGACGACAATTTCCACCAGTGAGCGTAGCGAACGAGTTGAAATTGTCGTCAAAACAAATACGAGTAATCTGAGATCGAAAATTTTCGGCAATTTCGTACCACCGAGTTGTATTCGGCATGACAATTTCACGAAAGAAAATTTCATCTTCAGATTTTACACAATTTTTTTAATTTATCACTTAGACTGTCAAAACCTTAGTTACCAAATAACAAAATTTTAATTTGAAGACCATACTAAATTGTCAGTGTAATTGGTTCCTAATTGGTCGAATGATTCAAAATTGTGCAAACTAATTGGTTGAAATTTTCTGAGTGGAATTGTCGTATAAATTCTATTTAAAGTTCACAAATTTTGAATTCTCATTTTAAACACTCGGTATAACATTAATCACTTAGTTTATTTTTGTAGAGTAACACGACATTAGGGTAATATTATTCATCAAATAAATGTTTCCTTTTTTGAAGAATAACATAGTTATGAATATTATAATCCGACCTTGAATTGTACGAAATTTTGACAAAATAATTAATAATTTGGCAACCGCACATCGAATATCAAAAAAATTTCAGGCGTGGTTGGTCTTAAACAATTTTTTTACTTTAACTGATTTAGGGATTGTTATACTGATACTTTCTGAATTTTAAAATTGAAAATTTCATGTAGTCGCCTTTTTTATCCAAATTCTGTCACAGAACACGAATCAAGATAATCATGTATGTACGCCCCCTGAAATACGTGAACTTGCCATAAATAGGGTCGCAAATTTGGTTCTGATAAATTCCCTTCAGAATGTTCTTGATACATTTTTAATTTAAACTGCCATGCATGACAAGATAATTTCCCATCAAAAGCATCCCCAACCTAAAAATTTTCGTAAAATGTTCCGTGACTTAATGGTCATAATGACATCGCAGATGATGACGTCGTGTTCATTAATTATGTCTAAGTATTAAAGAATCAAAATGGAGGTAAGTTACAAAAAAATATTTGAATACGTGAAGGACACTTGGGACACATAATAATTAAATTGCGGCTGTAATTTCACAATTATCTGCAGAAGTGGGCAACTAAGTACGCAGAAGGAAAAGGATTTGTTGCTGGAAAAAAGGATGAACAAGTGGAAACCTCAAGTCGGATTAAAGACAAATTTGTAATCAGTGACCTCGAAAACCTTTATGTTGGTAATTTTACGAGATTTCTTTCATTTTTCAATCTTTCATCCACCATATTGGATACGCCATTTTGATTACGTTAATAAACCACACGGGAGTTAGTCACACGATGAACTATAACGAATCAACCGTCATACGACACTTACATTCCCTTGGATGTCCAAAAATTATATGTACAGTTGGTGCAACAAAAAATGAGACACTATGGTTTTACAAGTTCAATGGGCAGATCTACTTTAAGTAGTACTTGACCTTCGTACATAACAATATAACGTATGGTGTTGGGATTAAACGACAATACAATGAAGTAGTCAGACACTACTTAAAGTAGATCTGCCCATTGAACCATAGTTTCTATTTTTTGTTGCACCAACTGCACCTATGGGTAACGTACGTAAGGGAAAACAAAAAATTACCATTTTCGCACCTTGCTTGCTCGCCATCGTTTAGTTCGCTAACATCGACCTTTTTTCGCACATTGTCATTGGTGATGACCTTCAAGTGATCTTCAAGAAGAGAAAGGAATGACCAAACTCTAACAAAAAAGCTACTCCCGGTGGGAAATTTATTAATACAATAGTTTCACTTCAGTCAACGATAAGAAGAAGTGCAATACAATAAATTATACAACACCACGAAGTGTTTCATAAAAGACAGCGAGTTTGGGGTTTGAGAGGCAATTAATGTGTGCAATGAGAAGTTGCACATCAGATAGGAAAAAAATAAGGATAAAAATGATTTTATTCGCGACGAAATGGCCGAAAGAAATAGGGAAGCCTATGATGTTGAATTATGAGAACTAATTATGGTTTGAAAGATATCCAGATACGACCACTTTTGGTCGACCATCAACAAATGCCTTTCGTAGATGACGATATCATGTATTTATTGTACAACTCCTTTAGATGTAGACATCATGGATGGTTCTAACTCTCAGAGGGTGTAAGGTAAGTTTCAGTTTTTGAGCGTCCGCTAAAAGAATCACCTTCCATACTAGTGCCGTTATGTTTAAACACTCTTTAGTCCATTTTGAACAAGCCAAAAATGATGGTATCGATTTCTTTAATTTATTTTGTAATCTTTCATAAATTTTCGTGGCCGATTAAAGTTGCAAAACACTCAAGCAGCTATTTCCTCTGTTTTGAAAATAGGCGTTTGGCGTCTTCATCGACCGCTTGTTTTCCACCGAAATAAAATAACATTAGATATTACGGTTGTGAACGTCCATCAATCTATTCCTTGCGGTATTTAGTATTTTACTGTGCTTTATACAGACAAATCGAAACGTGAAAAACATTGGCGCGCACCTCAAATAATAAACGAGCCCCCACAATTATCGCTTCGAATCTTCCAATGACTCTGGCTAATGTAGGTAAACCTTCAATGAGAAATAACGGGGGAGGGGGGGATTACAAGTCCACCCAATATTTACAAGATGTCGCACTACGACAATTTTTTCAAATTCCCTCCTTTTTTCGAAAAAGTATATAACCTCCGAGTCCAAAACGCATTTTCCAAAATATTCCCTAAGCCAAATGAGTCATGACGATGTATATCGCAAGGGCGATGTGAATAAAAGAGTAATTTAGCGCAACTGGGTCTTCTACAAAAAATATAAAATGCCGAATGGGGTGAATCTTTGAATTTTTCAAATATTACAGGAACCTGCATGAAACACAAATGAGATATTGTCAAATGTTACTTTCCCCTACAACAAATAGGGAAAGTGTCCCTATGTCGAACGTTCATTTGAACTGCAACAATATTTTGAGAAGTATAACGTGTATACAAAATCTTCGAATGGTTTTGTCTTTTGCATTTATTTTATTTATGAAATAAATTTTTATTTTTAGCACAATAACAGCATAACTTAAAATAATTAGAGCTTACAATACCGGAAGAAATTTTGAATACCGGTTTTCGGTATTCAATCAAGTGATTCCCGGGATCCCGGTATTGATACCGGTATTGACTTTTTTTACTGCTAAAACTATAAAAGAAAAAGAAAAAAAACGCATAGCTTAGAAATTCAAAGTTCAAAATTCCAAATTCAAAGTATTCAAGTTATTCAAAGATGTAAATATAAAATGTAAATCAAATAAATCCACAAAAAATTCAAAAATTTCGTATTCAAAATAGAAATTTGAAGTAAAAAATTGAAACTCAAAATATTAATGCTAATGAATAGATACTAAATTTTAATTTGAAAATTCAAATTTCAAAATTGGAAACGCAAAATATTACTGCTACTTACAGTTAAAAAGTTTAAATTAAATTCAAAATTGAATTTAGAAATAATGAACTCGCAATTATAATTTTTTAAATTCATAGTTCAAAAATTAAAACGTAATAAAGAATAATTGGCAGTGCCATTGGAAAAATCAAGTTACCGTTTATAGAAATTTTGTCAATTGACGTATAGTAATTTCGACGAACATAGTAAGTACAATTTCATGTTTTAATAATATCGCATCGTCACGGCCTTCTAAGCTTTGTAATCCCCGCGATATTTAATTTTTTGACATATGCGGCCAAACGATTCGTTTTAAGTACTATGTGTGACACATAAAGTCGTACTAGAATATATAGAACATATAGAAATATACAGGGGGTACCATTAAAAAAAATGCAAGTTTGATATAAATCATCCTGTATAAACTTTGCGATTCAAGTGAAAATATTTTCGATTTCTAGCCTTACCATATCGCATGAACGAACTTTCGAAATGTTCGTTAATAAACCCAGTCATCCATCCACACACTATTGGCCCACCTTGTATACGTACAATATTTTGCACTATAGTAGTTGTAAATATCATTAATCCAAAATGTTTTCTACTAAAATAAAATAAAATTAATACCGAAATACCGGTATTTACGTATGAATACCGATTTTAAATACTGCATCAATTTTGTCCGGAAATCCCGGAATTTCGGTATAGTAAGCTCTAAAAATAATCTACTAGAATACTAGATTGTAGACGCGACATGGATTCACGACTAATTACCTATTCTCCAGAAACAAACCGCAGTAATCCTGCACCAAAAGAAGGTCAAAACAGTTCCATCGACCGGAAATGTTATACCTGACTTAGGTTCTTTTTGGACGTCAAAGGTTCGTTTAGCTAAATACTTTAAAAAGGCGATTAATGCTATCTCACTTGAAGGAAAAATTAAATTCCTAATTGAGATTCGAAAGAGACGAACTACCACTGTGATAAGTTAGAATTAATTAGTATTGCAGTAAAGAAAAGCAGAGTAGAGTTAATTATGAACTATTTTGGAAAAACGTACCAACCAAAAAGCTAGCTAAAAGCGCATACAAATTGCTTTTCTCCATCAAACCCTAAAGTTAAAAAATGATGTACATATACTTACAGCTGTATCGGTGCAAAACACGTGGCAGTAGTAATTACTGGGATCTCTTGTAATATACGCAAAGTAGGTCAAACATTCAGTGTCCTGGCAAGCGCAATTAACATTCTTGATTTCATGTTCACATATTAATTCCTGGAAGAATATGTATTTCAGTGTACATTTCTCACTCAAACTAATATTACTTACTTGAGTAACGGGATTAATAAATTTGACACCGGCATAAGAAATTGATAAAATGATGTCTTGATCGTTCCGATCTTCCGTATTTTTTCTAATTTTCAGAATTGATTTCTTAGTAGATTCGGTTCCCTTGAATTCGTGTATCGACGTTGAACCTAAATACTGGAAGAACACTTTTATCACAAACACATTTATAAGAAAAAAGTTTGAAACTAACATTTGCCGTATATTTAATGGCGCCGGTAATGAGCAAAATAGGTTGATGTCGCCATTGGGATTTAATGGAATTATTGCCCCCGACAAAAAGCTCGGCAGGTTTCTACTTTCCTCTTTTTTGGGAATATTTATAGGTGGAGGAGGAGCTGGTCGCGATTTTTTATGTCGATGTCGTAAAGTGCCGGTGCCCGAATTGTCTTTAGGTGCGTGCGCTGATGGTGAACGAAGTTCGGCTTTTAAAGTTTGTATGTTGCTTTTCTACGTTAAAAAAGAACGGTTAAATACCTATTGCGAGATAATCATTTAGTGTAGCTTACGAGCGTATTAATGTCAGTGTTTAGGTCTTCCAGTTTCGGTCCCGGCATGATATGTTCTCCACTACTCACACTCGCCAGTATTCGCTTCCGGTGACCGATTTTCTCTATTTCTAAAACCGCGGAAAGTTCCACATCCCAAATGCGTTTAATACGGCTCATATCGTGATACAAATGTTTCGCAAACGTTTCCGCATATTGCTCCAGGTGAATTTTGCGTAACCATTGCTCGACGCTATCAATTTGTTCTTCGACGTTATTATTGTTATAAAAAGTTTGATCGTTTACTTTTAAAGGCAAACGTTTGCAGGAATCTAAAATAAGTTGACGTTCGAGTTCGCTAACAATCCCCATTTCTTTTAAATCAGATTCTTCTAAAACGCCATTCTAAAGAGAGAATAAAATTTTATTATAAAATTCACGTAACGAGAAAGTAAGTGTTACGCCAACTTACCAAAAAATCAACGTCGTCAAATCCATTCGTTACAAATAGTCCAACGTAATCGTTCATGTCTAAGTTTCGTAGCCACTGATCGATTGTGTTAACCGATCCCGGATTTAAATTATTTTGGGATACGCTAAGGCTCATTAATCTAGTTTGAAATTCTTTTTCCAATTCAGTTACAAATACGGATTCTCGAACAATTCCTGTTCCGAACGACGCCATAATTTCTTGTATTTTAGCCCATTCCTCTTGTTCATCAAATGGACTAAGAGAAGTAACTCTCTCTTTATTCTCTTTATTATCACAATCTTTTTCAGAACTTGAAGAAGAATTACTACGAGATTTCTGATCCAATTTTGTTGAGCACTCTATGGAATTATCGTAAACGTTCTTGAGTTTTTTAAGGGTTTTAGGACGTTCGAGTGGTTTGTGCGAGCCGTCTGTTGTTTTAGCAGACCCTTTACATAAACCTACGAACAAATAAGCACCTCAGTTGCAAATTGTACTTTTAAGTAAATAAATCTGAATATAAACAATTAAGTACACATTGAGTAAGCGCTGTTGCTTGTTTTAGAAAATATAGAATTATAAAGCTTCGTATTTGTTCCCATGTTTCCAACAAATTTTCGTACAGAAAATTAATTAAAAGTGAGAATTAATTAACTCGGATTTATTATTAATAGTGTTGTACTATAAATTTATAAACGTTTTCATTGTGAAACCACTTTAAATGCTTGTTCAAACGTCAACGTTAAAATACTTTAATGTATATTTTCTCAATTAATTCAAGAATTTTCACTTCATGCAACATATGTAATTTCCGCGAAATAATCTCATCTTGTGCTGTTACAGCGATTTTTATTTAAAAAAGGACAAATATCGAACCTGCTTCCCGCTTTATAATACGATTAGTGTACAACAAATCTAATTTAATACTTAGTTATTTGTACAACTAGAAAAGAAAGTTATGCTATTTTCAAATCGAGCTCAAAGCTTGACACACGAGCGTAGCGAGTCAGAGTTGAAAACATGTTCTTCTCGTGTTTTACACAATTTTTGTTCTAAAACTGCATATAATTAAAAAAATAATCCATGAAATTTGCATTGGGTCGTAATTTTCGCGGCCCCAAGAATTGTCACTCTAAGCTCAAGACTTGTTATTTTTACCCCAAGAATTATTTTTTCGACCCCAGCTTTTTAATTATTTTGGTCCCAAGATTTCTGATCCCAAGAATTATTATATTAGCCCCCAAAATCATTCTTTTGGCCCCAACATTTTATTCATTTTACCCCATGATTTTATTCATTTTATTCAATTGAAAAAAAATATACTAAACCTAGCTTTAACCTAAGCGCCTGAATGGCAATATACGTTTAGGTGGGCATTTGTTTTAAGTTGCAAATACTGTTTAGTATCATATGCCCGTTTTTGTATCAATTGAAAAACAATATACTAAACCTATCTCTAACCTAAGCGCCTGAGTGGAAATATACGTTTAGGATCGCATTTTTTTTTAGTTTCAAATATTTCTATAAAATAAGTAAATAAATAAAATCTTGTGGTAAAATAAAAAAAATCTTGGGATGAAATGAATAAAACCTTGGGGTAAAATGAATAAAGTCTTGGGGCCAAAAGAATAATTATGTGGGCTAAATTAATAATTTTGGGGGCTAATATAATAATTCTTGGGAACAAAAATGTTGGGACCAAAATAATTAAAAAGCTAAGGTAGAAAAAATGATTCTTTTGGGGTAAAAATAGGTAATAATTCTTGGGGTGAGAATGACAATTCCTAGGATGCATAAAATAATATCTCATTTGCGTTTAAGTAGTGAAAGTTGAGAAGTTTACTGAATTCTTTTGTTTTCCTACAATAAGTAAATGGTATTGGCAATACTGTTTACCCACTTCCATCTCTAGAGAGGAAATTGTAACTTTCTTCACTACTTTTATTAACGAAAATACTATTTTCCAAGGCAGTTTTAGAAAAAGGTTTTTCTTTTAACTTAATGAAAATGTTGATGCAAACGCCAGTCTTAAGTCCAAATGATATACAATCGCACCCCCTTATCGTTTTATTTATAATTTCAGTTTTACGCTTAGAAGCATTTCAAAAAAGACATCCTGAAATTGCATTTCAGAGTTTCTGAAAATCTCACAAAAACTCCAGCCTTTATATCAGAAAGTAACGAAATAATAATTTATTTCATACTGACTAGTAATCTGTGTTTTACCAGACTCATACGGTCATACGAGTCTGGTAAATCGTACCTATTTATTTCATCCTGTATCACATTCTTTGATTTTCCGGACTCATTTCAGTCCGGAAAATGAAACTTTACAGTATTAACGAATATCAACAAATTACACAATTGCTGGAAACCGTTGCTAACAAAATGAAACCGTTGCTAACAAAATTGTGATTCACAGACTTAATGATTGTTGTGACATTTAAAAAACTTTTTAGTTTTTTCAAACAAAATTGGTCACAGGATGAAATAAAACGTTATACGATATACGTCCGGTAAATATTTCCACAGTACTCGTTTCGAAATTCTTGATATCTATTACCGTACTATAAATTGTATTTACCGTACTAGAAATTTTGTACCCGAATACAAAGGTTGCCATAGCAACATAAAGTGACATAACTTTGGAAACCTCAAATTTTATATAAAGTTGATAGAAAAACTCTTAAGAAATGAATGTATGGCCAGTATGAAATAAAATGTTTATTTGTACGTTAAATCAGATTACGTTACTCGTTTCAAAATTCCTGCCTCAGCTACGCTTCGGCAGTAAACATCTCACTCGTTAACGTAAACATTCATTTACCATACTCATATGTAAATAACTATTACACAAAATAATAATTCTAATGTGTGTTTCTCTGAGAGGAAGAGGAAGGAGCATTTTTTAGCCCTGACAATAATCTAGTTTTGGTAAAAAAAGAACAAAAGGTCCTACACAAGCTAATTAAATACGATGGAAAAGAAAGTTATTACAAACTTGTGATGGGAAATTCTGTTGGAGAATTACATCTGCCAATGATAGTAATCAACCATAAACGAGTTCCCAAGTCTTTAACTGCATAAGTGCATCATGGCCTATTGGTAGGTTACTGGTTCTATGTTTCTTTATCCGTGGTTAGTAGAGAAATGTGTGGACTTTCCAGTTATTTTGTATCTTGATGATGATTTATTGATCGGACCTGTACAGATTCTTCAAAATACTCTCCCCCTGCATCAATACACTTGCGGAGACGTGTCTATCACGCCTAGAAGGCACCCTGAAAGTTCTCGACGGAAATGCTTCTCAGTAACTTTTGGATGTTTTCCACGGTCTCTCAATGCTTTCCTTTCAGCTTTCTCTTCAGTCGCGGAAACAAAAAAAGTCGCACGGAGTCAAGTCGGGACTGTAAGGGGGATGGGGAAGTTGGTAACGATTAAAGACGTGTGGCTGGGGGCATTCGCAGATCCTCGGTCACTATCCCATGTACCGCAAATGCTGGATGTTCAATCGACGGCCGAAACGCAAAATTTCGCCCACACGATCCACGTTTTCGTCGGTTCTGACTGTTGTTCGGTGTCCAGAATAGGGTTCGTCGGCGACCTCCGCCCGACCCTCCTTGAAGGCCTTGTGTCACGTCCCGGACTGTGACCTTCACATGCAGTCATCCTTGAAGGCCTCTTGAGGCAGGTGGAATGTTTTGGTTGCATTCTTTGCAAGCTTCACGCAAAACTTGATGGCGTAGCGCTGTTCAAGCAAACGCTCCATCGCGCCGTGTTACAAAGTCGGAATAACACACTTCACGCGGAGGGAGGTGTTTCCGCTCCCACTGCTCTTAGCACACTGGCGACCGGCTGCGTTGGAAAGGCAGACCCCCACAACATTGCCCCACCAGTTTTACCGCGCTGTCATGTTTAGTCGCGTTACAATAAAATCATGCGCATTACTTTCATAATAGACTATGTATTCTATAGTCTATGGATGTAGTCGTAGCGGTACGTCGAGAAAATCGCAAATGTCTGTCAAATTGTGCGGGAAGTGTGAAATTAGGTACACTTATTAATTAGATCAAAATAAACGATTTGACCCGCAGCACCCCTATTTTCAACCCTTAGTTTTCAAAAGTGCCCCGTATTTAGTTTTATCCATCCCCTAACGATAACTCCTTTGTTTACAACTTTTAGAAAAAATTATGTTAATAAAAGTTTTAGGAATTCCTATGAGAAACATTTTATATAAGGATAAAATTTTCACAAATATCAACCCTTATCGAGATATGTGGAAAAAACTGATTTTTGCAGTTTCATTACAAAATCGGTCATAGTTTTCTGGTTTATCGTTTCTCAGAAAAATTATTCAAGTAAAAGATGTAGATATTAATATGATCAATATTTTAGGTATATATAATATTTTCACAGAAAGCAACCCTTAACAAGTTATTTCGATATTTCTGAAAGTAAGCAACCCTTAAGTATGAAATCGCTCATATCTTTTTTATTTGTAACTTATGAGGAAAAACATATGAATAAATATTATAGAAAATTATCTTTTGGGCATTTTATGTCGGTATGAAAATTTCTCAAAAGTCAACCCTTAACGAGATATATCAAAAAAACCAGAAACTGTCAATTTTCACATAAAATCGAGCATAACTTTTCTATATTTCACTACAATGACATTATTGTTATATAATTCGGTAGGTATATGGATGTAGAAAATATAAGTAAGGGGTAATTTTTTTACAAAAACTCACCCTTAGCGAGATATTTTGACAAAAACAAACTTTCGGCACTTTTTAGAAAAGTTTTCGTAACTTTTTCAATTACTATGGTTAATATTATTTCTTCGCAGTTATTAATAGCCAATTACAGTGTATTTCATGAAATCATAGTGATTTTGCACCATATCACACTGGTGCGGGAATTTTCAACGTACAAAAGTAAGGTTTATTCGCGGTAATTTAATTAAAAATAAACAATCTAATTGTACCCAAAATGCAAACATAAGTCATTTTTATATCAAGGAAGACATATTTTGATGTTATTTTCTTGGGGGTGGTTCTCACCTCCAGCGCTTCACAGGGGGTGACATTGAAATTTCAAATAGGAAGGCGGGTCATGTGATACATCATTGGAAAGCTAATTCCTCGGCCTTTTCATTTTTGCATTTTTTTCACTTTATTTCTATCAGTAGCTAAGTAAAATACTGAAATATTTATTTAAACACATTTGACTTAAGTACGCGAGCTCGTTACGTCGCGGGCGTCGCGGCATATAGTTTCGCTCGGGGATTCCTTTAGACATTTTACATGCGAAAATAAAAGGTAAGCACTTCAACAGCAAGTTAGTATTATCTCACCGATTCCTATTTCAGTGAGAACAACCAAATAGAAGACTAAAAAGGAAATGCGACACCCGAGCGAAACCATACGCCGCGACGAAATTTCAATGTCACCCCCTGTGAAGCGCTGGAGGTGAGAACCACCCCCAAGAAAATAACATCAAAATATGTCTTACTTGATATAAAAATCGACTTATGTTTGCATTTTGGGTACAATTAGATTGTTTATTTTTAATTAAATTACCGCGAATAAACCTAACTTTTGTACGTTGAAAATTCCCGCACCAGTGTGATATGGTGCAAAATCACTATGATTTCATGAAATACACTGTAATTGGCTATTATTAACCGCGAAGAAATAATATTAACCATCGTAATTGAAAAAGTTACGAAAACTTTTCTAAAAAGTGCCGAAAGTTTGTTTTTGTCAAAATATCTCGCTAAGGGTGAGTTTTTGTAAAAAAATTACCCCTTACTTATATTTTCTACATCCATATACCTACCGAATTATATAACAATAATGTCATTGTAGTGAAATATGGAAAAGTTATGCTCGATTTTATGTGAAAATTGACAGTTTCTGGTTTTTTCGATATATCTCATTAAGGGTTGACTTTTAAGAAATTTTCATACCAACATAAAATGCCCAAAAGATAATTTTCTATAATATTTATTCACATGTTTTTCCTCATAATTTACAAATAAAAAAGATACGAGCGATTTCATACTTAAGGGTTGCTTACTTTCAGAAATATCGAAATAACTTGTTAAGGGTTGCTTTCTGTGAAAATATTATATATACCTAAAATATTGATCATATTAATATCTACATATTTTATTTGAATAATTTTTCTGAGAAACGATAAACAAGAAAACTATGACCGATTTTGTAATGAAACTGCAAAAATCAGTTTTTCCCACATATCTCGATAAGGGTTGATATTTGTGAAAATTTTATCCTTATATAAAATGTTCCTTATAAGAATTCCTAAAACTTTTATTAATATATTTTTTTCTAAAAGTTGTAAACAAAGGAGTTATCGTTAGGGGATGGAAAAAACTAAATACGGGGCACTTTTGAAAACTAAGGGTTGAAAATAGGGGTGCTGCAGATCAAATCGTTTATTTTGATCTAATTAATAAGTGTACCTAATTTCACACTTCCCGCACAATTTGACAGACATTTAGATGTACCGCTACGACTAATGTATCTCTGTTTAATCTAAACTGTCATGTATGGCATGATAATTCCGCATCAAAACTATTTAGTTTTGGTTTGAACGAATTTCCTAGTGTATAAATTGTTCAATATTCGGAACTGCACATTTTCCCCTTGCAACGAAAACAGGTTTAATGAATATTTGATCAAACTCTTCTAACGTTTTGAAAAACCTCTAGCGGAATTTCTCTACACGCAGCTTTTTTTTTTATTATCAAATCATCCAAATATTGAACCCATGTTTTGTAAATCACCGATTTAAGATGACCGACCTCCATAAGAAGAAATCTAGTGACGTTGTTACTTCGGTGATCGTGATGGGCATTCAATTTCTCCTTTCCGACCAAATGCATATGCCACGAAATCTATCACTTAGCCACTGTCGAACTTGAATGTAATGTGGTACAGCTCCATCTTGTTGGAAGTGAATAATAGCTTCTTGAAAAATCATATTACCAGAAATCGTCCTTCAAAAGTTATTTAGCTTTAGTGGTTTACTTCCTGTTTTGTGACGTGTAACAATACAAAATGAGCAAAGCGCTACTTCTTGAGAGAAGTGCCTAACGCTTCTATTTGGATTGCCTCACCCAAAGCACGTTGAATAATTCTTTTTTGGCAACAACGGAAGCAACTTCATTAATCTTAGCAACTAAGATATTTATGATTTCAATTATTATTCGGATACTTCTCAGTAAACATTGCTGCCGTTCTTCTTGCGCTTCTTCCACATTTCCTATTAATGTTTGAAAATAATTTAACAAACGCACAAGGTTTAATTCCTAAAACTAACATTCAAATAAAGTACGTAGTATCGGAAATGGCAAAAGAATATTTCAACAACAAAACAAAATAATGCTTTTTTAAATTTATAATGGTTTATTCCAGGACACTTGAAGTTTGCTCACGGTTTTTGCTTGATTTCTCAAGAAGTAGGTATAGGTAATATATAAAAAAAAATTCTGGCAAGTTGCCAAGTGACTTCCCTCGTATTAACACTTTTTTCAAAAAATAAACATAGCTAAATTCAGAAAAAAATACTCTTAAACTAAGTAAATAAAAAACTGTAACTTTATCTTATAAAAAAAATGAGTGTCGCCATTTTAGCTTATACCGGAAGTGACGTCATCAAAGGTAATATCAGTATTTTCGCCCTTGCCCCGAATGCAATCTATTGGCGAAAAACGCATTTCAATAACTTCAATAGTTTCTGAGTTTAGAGCGTTGCAAGGAATTTTTTTCCATTTTTTGAATCTACGTATTAAGAAACGAAAGATATGTAAAAATTTGCATAGGTCAATTTTTACTTCCCGAGTACGAAGTAAATGGGAAGGGAAGTAGGTATTGGTTGTTCAAAAAAAAATTTTATCTATGCAAATTTTTACATATCTTTGCGTTTATGAATACGTATATTCAAAAAATGAAAAAAAATTTTCGTCTGTCGTCTGTAGTCTGTTCGTACACATTCCTTGCAACGCTCTAAACTCAGAAACTACAAGTTATCGAGATGCAGTTTTTGCCAATCGATTACATTCGGGCCAAGGACGAAAATGCTGATGTTACCTTTGATGAGGTCACTTTCGGTATAAGCTAAAATGGCGGCACTCATTTTTTTTATGATAATGTTGCAGTTTTTTATGTAGTATAAGAGTATTTTTTCTGACTTCAGCCATATTTATTTTTTGAAAAAAGTATTAATAGGTACGAGGGAAGTCTTGTGGCAACTTGCCAGAATTTTTTGAACACTAATACAATACTTCCCTTTTACTTGGTACTCGGGAAGTAAAAACCGTAAGCATGTTTTATTTTTGAAAGGTAATTGAGTCGCCCTTAAAATGAGGTATCACTCAACCACCTCCTTTTCTACTTAATCTTTTGGAGTTGTTTCTAGCACCGCCAGAGTTGATGTGCCTAATTTAATCGAAAACCAGCCTAGAAAATATCCCCCTAAAAAATGAAGTTGACGTGTTTGTGCATATTTCTAGATTTTTTGTAGGGGTAGGAGTACGGTACGTTTTCAAATTCACACACCGCATGGCGCACACAGCATAAAAGTGATTTGTCAACAGAAAATATACCCTTTCAGAATATTCCGAATGATAATGTTATCGATAATTCGTTTTGAAACATAAGTGTTGGTATTTTTGTTTTCGAATTAATTTTTTTCTAAACTTACTTTTGTTATTGTTTTATTATATTACTACAATTAATTTTTGTTTTCGTTAATTCTAGGTGTTGAGTTACCGAAAGGCCTCGTCCGCCATTCCGAGTTATTTGCAAATTTTACGTGGATTCTCTCATTAATTTATACTCGTGCATGAAGTTGACGGTGAATGATTTAAAAATAATTATCAAGCGCACAAAAAACGACCTAATATAAAAGTGCCGTTCAGCAAAATTCGAGGGATTGCTACCGCAGTTGATGTTAACGGTGAAAAAATTAATTACTAGTACATTTCGACCTACCTGCAAACGGTGCATCCGAATGATCAAGAACATTGTCACAACTCTTATCCGACAGAGAAACGCTGCTAGAAAATGATTCGCTCGATTCGTCACATATTAATAAATACTCTTCATGTATTTCTGTTTCCATATCCTTCGATTTCCTCTTGTATTCCTGGTGAACCCAAGAATGTCTAGCAGGAATTTCTTATGCCAAACGCACGATGCTTGCTATATTAAATAGCGAAAGGTACGTGCTCTAAAATTCGTGCGTACTTTCATGCAGTTTTATTTATTGTGAGATAAAAGCAAATATGAAAGACTATTAATTTTTTCATGCCTTTTGCTTTGCTTTAAATTAATTGCAAAAAAAGGTATAACGGGGCGCTAGCTCTTGTAGCATTGCCGTGTGAAATAAAAATTAAATGCAAGCTTGGGGGTGATTTGCAACATAAACACATATACTCAATAAAGCTTTTTTATTTAAAAATTAACGTAACAGGGACACATAAAATACTGTTAAAAAATTAACAACAAATATAATATTATGGCAGATATAAATAAAATATTTCTATTTTAATACTTTAACATAAACTCTGCATTCTTTGAACATTTAATTTGTTTACAAACTCACCTGACTTAGTGGTCGTACTCTTTCGTAAATGGTATTTTCGGCATACATCGCCGAAGGAGGAGGGTGGTCGGGAGTGGGAGGTTGCCTATAATGTGTGGGGCTTAATGGATTATTTTTTGGGTTAGGCACCCTTTGAATGTGTCTTTCGTCATCACTAGTTTCGTTATAATTGTCTTGGTACTCATCTTTAATCATAATAAATGCACTAGATACAAATGTAGATGTGGGTGCCGAGGAACTGGATTTTACTTGTTCTTCCTTACTCCTAAAATCGTACTCCTCGTATACTTCCGGATTTCTACGTAATTTACGCTTTGGATTTTGCTGTTTTATAATCATATTTTCGTACACGGATGTTATTGCAACGGGTTCTAACCGCGTAAGTGCCTTTCGAGTATCTAAATCTTCACTTTTCCCTCTGTGTAATTCTTTAACTGGTCGTTCTTCTTCTTCGTCCAACGCGATATTAAAAACTGTATTCATTTCCACGTATTGATCGACACTACGTCCGTGAATTAACCGTTCTCGTTTCTTTTCATGTTGTAATTCATTTAGATCACTGTGACTTCTTGTACCAGTATGTGCCAAAAAAACGTACTCGTACGCATTATTGCTAACACCGTCTATTGACATGGACATGGGATGTAAGTGTGTAGGAGATCCTGACAAATTTCGACGAGGTGGTTTTTTGGGAGGTGTGGGCTGTAACAAAATGGGAGTGATGTTAAGATATGCGGCGAGTCTAGGTAAAAATTTAACTAACCGAAACCTTATTGTTTGATCCGGGACTACGCCCTCCTTTTATATTGTTCATGGGCATATAAAATGGAGTACCGCCACTATCCGGCCGTCGTGGATAGCTTGTACTCGAAGCGGTGGAAGACAAACTGGTGCGATCCGCTTCCCGATTATTTGCCAAAAAATGAAGATCTTCCGAATGACCACTAGAATCCATAAATAATTTTGGTGCGGGAGGTGTGTGAAATAGACTGTTATCAGAATCTCTGGAACAATCAGAAGCCGTTCTATAAGAGGATTCTGATGAATTGCTTTCTCTTATAGATATTTTCTCGCTGAATGCAAATGTTATGCTTCCCAACTGTGACGCAACTTGAGGACGATCATGCAAAGTGGAGAGTTTTGACTGTCGTTTCATACGTTTGTTGATAGGTAAACTTTGATAAAACCGTGAAAAGCGCCTGGAACATGCGTGCATGCTAAGCCATGCATTTTATTTTCGCTAAAGCAAAATCTTTAAGATATTTTTAAAAAACCATTACTTACATCGACATCGCCGACGTGCCAGATGTTCTCCTATCTTCAACGCCATCCACCGATCGAGCTTGGCGGTAAAAGTCCCAACGATGCGGCGAAGTTCCTGGAGATGGTTCAGCGGTTAAAGATCTACCCCTTGAAGACGGACGTACATTTTCATAAGGGCTGCCTATATCAGACGTGGTACTAGGAACAGGAGGAAAAGGATGACTAATACTTTCACCATCACTATCTTGAGCAATCCATGACCTTGTATATCCTACGGTAAAATGTTTGTGTGTGATGTTAAATAAACTTAAGTAAATAGTTACGTTTTATAATTCCCACTATCTCTTGTGTGGCTTGTGCTGGAAATTGGCTGAGTAGATCCATGACTGTGTAGTTATGCGCGTCTCTAATGGACATATCGGCTCCATGTTCTAAAAGCGTTCGAACGACTTCAACTTTACCACAAAGCGCAGCTTCGTGAAGTGCAGTTCCAGAAGGCGTCCTTACGTTAACGTGAAAACCGGAACGTAAAAGTACCTCTACAACCGTTCTAAACAAATACAGGAAAGAAATTTGTTAAAAATAATATACCTCGTTGTGATGGTCTGTTAATGATGTATGCACCTGGTTTTGGAAAACTACACGGTGAATGAGCTTAACTCCTATATAAATGACGCATATGGTTGCAATCAGTTTAACATACGCGTGACCTAACACACATATAACGCCGTAGCGGACGTTACGGTGCGCTTATTTCTATGGAATGATATAAATAACTGTTGCTAGAAAATATAATGCTCGGAATTATGGTCAACTAGAGAGGAGAGCATATATTTACGGTCACTAAATAAGATTCCGTCTACGAACATGAAGTTGTATAAAATTCGTTTATATAAAATTAGGAGGAAATGATTTATTTATTTACATTTTTACAGGATCCTGTATGGATTCGTCACTATAAAGAACTTTTCTGTTGAGTACCTACAAGAATTGGAAGGTTCGTGCCCGTATAATTGAAATATGCAGGAATGTGAATGGGGTACAGTACCTACGTTAAGGGAAAGCATCCTGGGCAATAATATGTAAGATTCAAGTATGTAATTACATCCCTCTGGCACAACCACTTTTGGAAAGGACACACATTTCTTTAGAAGACAAAGTGCGCCTTAAATAATTGATGCCAGAGGAGGAGAAGATTCCAATAAAAGGCGTGCACATTTCAAATAATGTACAAATAAAAATAATATCGAAAGATGAAGTTATACTTTATTATAACAATAACTTCCCCTTTTATCATTTATACAAACTGCTAGGTTTGTAATATTCGCATCAAAGGAATTCTAATTTAATCAAGGGATTTTGTCTTCGTTTCGTTGTAAACTGTGGCATTTAAATTATATTATCAAAAGAATTAATTCTAATAATAAGGATTTATAAGTATCTATCCAATTAATGAATCACGGAAACAATTGGTTTGTTAGGATATTTCGGAAATTGTAGTTATGTAATCTAATAAGCTCGCGTGATTGTATGATGAGCAGTTAGTGGAAGTGATTCAAATTATGTACTATATACGCTATGTGCGCTAGCTAGGTGTTTATTGTAAACATGTTGTTGCATAGAAACCTTTACACGCCCCTGGGCAGCTAATAGAAAGTGCATATCAATTAGCCATCCGACGTGAAAACGTTTTATGACAAGCAAACTGAGAAGATTCAACAATAGCTAATTGATAGGCATCCATTACGGGGTAAAGCTATTGTTAAAGTTCCGTCATTACCAATTACAGCAGCAATATTATTTTAATCTATATTCCGCATGGAAGGCACTTACTTGTGTCCATTCCTGCTAGCCAAATGTAAAGCCGTGTGAGGAAAAACCGTTCCCGGAATGGCCCTTTGCATTGGTTGTATTAAACCGGGATACGTTCTAACTAATAATTCTACAGCCTCTAACCTGCAAAGAAAGGGATTGTGTAATTGAAAACAGAATCAACGTAATCTATCAAAGTAATAAAACTGATCGATTACCTTCCATACTGAGCAGCTAAATCAAGGGCAGTTTCCCCCCTATTATTTCGAATGCCAGGATCACATCCATGTTCTAATAACAAGTGTACAACGGGAGTGTGTCCGTATTGCGCCGCAGAATGCAACGCCGTCTCATTTGCTTTAGTCTGTAACAGAACGAAAAAAAAAGTACATCTTAAATCTAAAAATCTTTCTCATTGCTTTTTACAATTCTAAAGTATCACATTTGAAGCGAAGACACAACTTTATAATCAACTTGAATATTCCATTAAAATAAACGAGGATAGCAAGGCTGGCTAATTCTGAATCATAAACAGGAAAAAGGAGTTTGTAAAGTTTAGTTTTAAATTTTAAATAGGCAACTCGACTGTCAGTAGCAGCTTTAGAGAATCCGTCAAGCTGAAGCTGCAAGTGGCACATCGCATCCAAATTAGTATACGGTCCAGTAACTTTGGCGTGGAATTGAAAAGATCACGGCAAGTTTGCATTCTAAAAGAGTTTGAACAGCAGTGACAGACACGGATTGTAACTTCTCATCAAATAAAATAAAAGTAAAAAAAAACCTGAATTGGACATTACCATTTCGAAATTGTTATATTTATTCTAATAGAGATAAATTCTATTTTCGGGAAATAAGAAGGCAAAAAGGTTAATACTGTTGATCGAATAATCGCATCCGACCAAAAACTGCACGACCAACAAATTTTTTATTATGCAAAATACACATTGTACGTAGTTACATTATTGAGAGTGCAATTCTTTAGATTAGATAGATCATTAATTAATTCTCTAGTTTGGAATGGATAAGATACTCTTGCCATACGTAACGAGAAAGTAACACTATTAATAGTAAAAAACCATTTTTGCGCATACCAATTGTATAAATGTTCACATTCGTTCATTTGCAAGGGCTCCGATGTGGTAAGGGATTAGTTGTCTTTCAACATATTAAATTAAGGGTCTGTGAAGGTGGAAGTACAGCATGGCGGTATTCAAATGATTATACATAATACTCTTGTGCTAATTTTATGGTGTTCAGCAGATAACGAAAAATCAACTTCTGACTCCAATTTTACAATGGAGTGGTGCCTCCGACTTCGGGAAAACTAAAATGAAAATCATATAGCGGTGCGCTCAGTTTACCTGTACCCTGCCAATATTCTGCGCATGTGGTAGCGGAGCTGTTAATGAGGTATAACCCCTACACTAAATACACACTGGGGTAGCGGTACGTCTGAGGCACCAACAAAACTTTTCACAAACTGTTTCATAAAAGTCGAGTACGCGGTGCTCAAAACCGACACTCGGACAACCTATAACCCCGGTTTCACGCCCTAGAAAAATTTGTATGAGCTGTGCTGGTTTAAGGGCCTCAAAAGCTATTGAAAATAAAAGTTCACTGAAAGAGTGTAAATAAAAAAAGGTGGAGGAAATAGTAAGAAGGGATTAAGACATCCAAGCGCAGGAGAAGAGAGCGAAAATATGGGAAGGAAGATATAATGAAGGGTATAGAAAGTTGGTGACGGAAAAAATGCCGGAATACATAAGGGGAGGGAAAATCTGAGCGGCGAAGAGCCACGGTTTAGGTGTGGCAATGAGGAAAATGGCAATAAGCACCGGAGGGAGGAGAACGAAAGAAGGTGCAGGTTGTGTAGGGAAGGATATGAGAGTTGTCAGCACATGGCAGTGGAGCGTGAAAAGCTGCGGAGGGAAGGGAGAAAAAGGAAGCACGTACTAGGGGAAAGAGGGGAAGGAGAGGACTGGATGAAGGAGGTGTTAGAAAGAAGGAAGGTGGTTGGGGAATTGTATGGGGGAAAATAAATTGTTTATGTAGTTAAAATTGAATCTTTTGTTAAAACATAATATGTATATAACAAATAACAAATAAATAGAATAGAATAAAAGAGTAAATTTGAAATTTGAAGATTAAGTATGAAAATGTAAGGGAAAACCTCAAAAGTCACATTAAACAAAGATATAAAATAACCACGAAGACGGTATCTAATCATTCCTTGAGAAGACGAAGTGAAGGTTGAAAGTTGCAACTTGCAACATGGCAGATTCGTTAGCCTGGTTTATTATTATTAGTATCGAAATCAAAGATGGACACAAACTGTCATGGATCAGAATAATGTCACCAGTCAGCATGCCTCTTGTGTTTGGAATAGCTTCCCGTAAGCGCTGCATAAACTCTACAAAAAACACACCTTTTTTGTCCCAAAAATTTCTGGAATGGTTCTGATCCATGACAATGCCCTGAATTGAAAAAGTGGCTTGGGGAGCAGCTTCCAAATTGACGAAGAGCTCAAAGAAACCGTCACAACTCACTTCAAATTATTGGCGGCTACATTTTATGAAGAGGGTATTGCAAAGCTTGTTCACACGTATGACAAAAGTCTCAATCATGAAGGTGATTATGTTGAGAAGTAACATTGATTGTACATTACTTTTGGTAATAAAATCATTTTTTTATATTCACCCGTCTATCCTTTATAGCCAATCGGAGGTTGGAAAAAAAATAGCCCTCGTATCTTTGAAGGAGTTCACACATTCAACTATCTAGGCTCACGGATAGCAATCCCAAAACTACAAAACAGAAAGAATTCAAAAAGGAAGCAGATGTGTCTATAAATACAAATATCCCTTCAATAATAAACAGTTGAGATAAAACCAAGATGAAAATCTATAAAACTCTAATACGCTCTGTAGTTAGTTACGCCGTGCAGACATGGTCATTTAGAATGACAGAAGAATTAAGACGCTTCGAAAGAAGAATCATAAGACGAGTCATGGGACCCAAAAAGACTGATGAAATGAACTTCGAACTGGTAGAGGCCATGAATGGAGAGGATATTATAAAGTTTGTAAAAGCACAGAAGCTGAAATGGTTTGGTAACGCCATGAGATGCGAAGATGCAAAAACAAGCAAAAAAACCTTACAACCACATCCATCACACGTGCCTTTTAATTACTCACAGATTGCATATCTCATTTTACACCATCCACCGGGCATCTACATCACATATATAACCTTAGAATTTATTCATTATACTGTATGCTTCTTCTATGATCACTTGACGCATGGCCTGATGATGGTCAGCCTATGACCGAAATCGATAGCCGCAGAAAATATTAAATTGAAATATAGTTTCTTTTATTTAAGCAAAAAACAAAATAACGCAATGGAAGCCACAGCAACAAAAATACAGAGGGGGGTCGAAGAGTACATGGCAAGACAACATATTAGGACAATGAAAATAGGAAATTGGAAAGCTAAGTGTAGTAAAAGAAGGGCCTAGAAAATAATTGTGCAGACGGCCAGAGTGTAGTGTAGAGATAGGGAAAGAACTATAATAGTTTAATATTACATAGTATGGGTGTTCCTCTCAGAGTTGAACAGCTTGTTAAAAATAAATGTAGTTAGACAAAAAAAAATTTAACGAGCTTCCCACGATATTTCAAAAATCATTTTTGAAGTGGCAACAAATAACACTGCCTCTTTTATTGGAAGCACTTGAACACTTTTGGCCGTTGAACACAACACTATGAACAACTGTTCGCTGGAAACGACAGCTTTGGTGTTGAAAGGCGTACGTTTTAATAAAATATTAATGTGGTTGTTTATGTTTCCTGTGTTGTTTTTTACTTATCATTTTTAATTATAACTTTGGCAAAACAGAATCAATGAAGAAACATCGGGGAAGCCGTTATTCAATTTTGTAATTCGAGAAATTGAATCAATTAACTAACGTTTACATGATAAATGCAGTGAAAAAAACATCAAACTCACAGCAAAAATAAAAAATCGGTGGCATTACTTGATCGTATTATATTTGTGCTTGTAATCTCTCCTCCGTGCTTCTTTTTAAAGCTGATAATTGCATAAAAATGCAAAGATAGTCGTTTAAACACATTTAAGTCACTTCCTTTTGTATTGATAGTAAAATAAAATGCGCAATTTGATATAAAATACATAATGAATTACAATATTAACTAAGGTTTGTAAGAAATTCTAAATTCGCCCTCAAAGTGGGAATTAATAAAAAAATAAGTAATAAAAAATTATAGAGTCAAGTCCTTTATTTAACTAAACAAGCGTTCTTTTTATGATAGATAACGTTTTTCATCTTAAGGGACCTCGACCTGAAGCATAGTTATTATGTACTGAATTTTTGAATTTACCTATGAAAGCGCGAAGATGTGAGGCACTATGGCTTTGCTCCCCGATCGCTTCGAAGGTAGACCTATACGTTCAAAAACTTATTTTCTCACTTGAGCTAACCATATGAAAAGTTAAACAAATTATATCTACAATATTATTTATACGACTATTTTTTCAAATGGAACACCCTGTACTTTTTTTTGAAAATCGTATTATAGCAGTTTAAAAATGTACGTCAGTTGCCGAGGTGGAAGATGAATGTTTGTATTATTACCGAAGTTAATCATTCCCAGGATTAGTTGTTATTTCATAATTTTATTGTTCTTTCTCTACCTATAAAAGGAGGACGTACGAAAAAAAATTTATGAGCAACTCTCCTTTGTGGAGTTTGCTTATACAACAGAGTGCATGACTAATTCAATAAACCTAGGGCTCGTTCAGATGAAAGGCGTTAAACGCAAGTTTTTGGTAACGCGCGTTAACAAGTAATATTAGGGCTCGTCCAGATGAAAGGCGTTAAGCGCGCGTTGAACGCGCGTTAGATTTGTGTGAAATGTTCATATGACGAGCGTTTTTTGAGCGTTGAGTATGCGTGACCACAGTTCAGTTTTATTTCTGCATTGCTTGAATATGAACGTGAAAACACCTATGTGTTTGTGGATGTATCGAAAACGTAGACAGCGGCGCAACACAAGGTGGCGATTTTGGGTGCATCTAATTTTATTATCCAGGCTCACCGAAAGTCAATTTATCACTTTATATCCTAAAGTCAGACGATATGAACCCAAATTATTGAATTACTTTAGAATGTCCATCAAATCATTTGTCGACTTGCTGACTTAACGCATCTACAGCGCGCGTTCAACTGAACAACTGTACGGAAAACCAATGATCTCAAAGCGCGCGCTAATGCGCGTTGACAAGTGTCGCGTGCTAATGCAGCGTCTTAAACGATTGGACGATTGGACGATTTCAATAAAATAAAATTTCGAGTACATGTTAACGCGCGTTACCAAAACGCGCGCTTAAACGCCATTCATCTGAACGAGCCCAAGGTGGCGATTTTGGGTCCACCTAATTTTATTATCCAGGTTCACCGAAAGTCAATTTATCACTTTATATCCTAAACTCAGACGATATGAACCCAAATTATTGAACTACTTTAGAATGTCCATCAAATCATTTGTCGACTTGCTGACTTAACGCATCGACAGCGCGTGTTCAACTGAACAACTGTACGGAAAACCAATGATCTCAAAGCGCGCTAATGCGCGTTGACAAGTGTCGGGTGCTAATGCAGCGTCTTAAACGCGCGTTAGCATGTGGACGATTTCAATAAAATTTCGAGTACCTACATGTTAACGCGCGTTACCAACACGCGCGCTTAACGCCATTCATCTGAACGAGCCCAAGGTGGCGATTTTGGGTCCACCTAATTTTATTATCCAGGTTCACCGAAAGTCAATTTATCACTTTATATCCTAAACTCAGACGATATGAACCCAAATTATTGAACTACTTTAGAATGTCCATCAAATCATTTGTCGACTTGCTGACTTAACGCATCGACAAGCGCGTTCAACTGAACAACTGTACGGAAACCAATGATCTCAAAGCGCGCGCTAATGCGCGTTGACAAGTGTCGGGCGCTAGTGCAGCGTCTAGCGCGCGTTTAAACTAAACACGCGTTAGCATGTGGACGATTTCAATAAAATTCCGAGTGCATATTAACCCGCGTTACCAAAACGCGCGCTTAACGCCTTTCATCTGAACGAGCCCTTATTGAAATCGTTCACATGCTAACGCGCGGTAGACGCTGCGCTAGTGCCCGACACTAGTCAACGCGCAAGGCTACAGCGGATACAACTAATTTTTATTATGAGTAGACAACTTAACAATGTCGTAGAAATGGTGATGGAAATTTGGTGAAGAATGAATGGAATAGAACAAAGCAAAAGAAGTGTTAAAAAACCACATCCGTCCGCGTCAGATCCTCGAAGCAGAAGTAATCCTTTCTAAACTGGATGATTGATCATTAAGGTAGCGGCACCAGTAGCTGACACTTTTAGAACAAATTTGCATTAAAAAATCTGTTTCTATGATTTTAAACATAAAAAGTCACAGTTAATATAACCATATTAATGGAATAAGGTTTTTCTATCATTATAGCATACCCAAAAGCTTTTATTTACCAAGTTGATGTTTTTTTCTATTTTTTTTTAATAATGATTAAATGCACCTATAGCTGACACACATAAAAATGGTTTGCTCCTAAAGCTGACACGACAAGTACCAGTAGCTGACAAAAATGTGGTTCAATAAATTATAGACAGCAAAACACTTTCTGCTTTATATTTAAACAATACAGATTCTCAGTGCTCATACTTATTGTTGTATAGGTAACTGTCGTACTGAATGCAACGACATTTATTTGGTCACAGGAAATTTTCTTTTTGCCATTTCTAATACCCAAATCACAATTAACTCTTCTTCTGCCTTAGTAAAAATTGTAGACGGACCCATCTTCCTTTCCTCTGGATATTTCCCTTTCACCTTACAAAGTAGTTCTTGGACCTCCGTAAGTTTTATCTGTGGTAGCTACCGAAACACCACGTCTAGTAGTAGCTGCTAACGGTGTATTGTAAGATCTTTCCCTTTGTGTCGGCCATCATCTATGTATAAAAAATGAATCTAGGAAAAGAAACCCCGGAAAAAAGACCCCCGGTAAAAAAACTCCAGGAAAAAAACCCTGGGAAAAAAGACCCCAAACCCCTGAAAAGATAAACGCTGAATAAATGATATAATAATTATACTTTAGATTTATAAGTAGGTATCAAACAAAAACAAAAAGTATCAATTGGAAAAAAATATACAAAACCTACAAATAACCTAGGCACTTTAGTGGCAATCTACATTTAAGTTTAAGCATTGTTTTTACTTCCAAACTTTGTTTAGTGTCATTTTGCCGTTTTGTATTAATTAAAAAAAATGTACTTCACCTGCAAATGACCTAGGCACTTTAATGTATATTTATGTATTTATTCACAGCCATCTATAATTATTTTTCGGCGGTTTTCCTCCGGGGGGGTCTTTTCTCCTAGGGTTTTTTACCAGTTTTTTTCCGGGGGTTTTTACCTAACCACATAAAAAATGTACCAAAAACTGTTTCACAGTATTGTCAAAATGGTGTCGGCCATTGGTGCCACTATTCAAAATGTACTGTACCTTTACCTGTCACTCAATGTTAGGTAAATGTACAGATGTACTTTCATGCACCATTAGCTGACACAACAAATTCCGCCTAAAATGTATAGGTTATTTACAATAAAGTAATAAGTACATGCCCTTTACACATTGATTAGTCAGATAAAACCACAAAAACAGTCAAATTATTATTGTAAAAATATGTATTGTTCTAAAACTCTTAATTTACCAACTAACAAAATAGTAAGAGTTGCACACAGAAGTCTGACCTTCACCGTCGTTGCAACATAAATGCACTATTATATTGGAATTATATACAATATAAATGTAGTTTTGCCACCTGACGATGGCTAGTCTACCACTTCAATTTTACAGACCCACAGAACATAGAAATGATAGTTTTTATTATTGTTTGAGACATTTAATGATATCAGTGTCAGCTTTAGGAGCACTGTCAGCTACTGGTGCCGCTACCTTAAGGCCTTTTCGTCAAAAGCATTAAAAATGTCGGTTTTTAAGTTTTTTGAGAATATTTGGTATCTAATCCAAAATTTCATCTAAAACGATAACCATACCAAAGTATCTTCAACGTATGGTATCTTTTACACAATATAGAAGAGCCGGTTGGGCGTTAAAAAGTAATACAACAAATTCAACGATTCTTTTCTTCTTCTTAAGAATAACTTTGGTACCTTTCCTCCTTCGGAATGGCACAACCCCTATAAAAGTATCTAAGGATTATCTCTGGATTAATGATACACGACTAAGGAGCGCAGTGCTGACCACACTGCCTCCCTGGTGATATTCCAGATATAGCCGGGATGAAATTAAGTATAGAGATCGTTTCAAGACTAAAGAATGGTTGCGCAGAAACCGATTTTGTTCCGAGTGTCAATACACTATCTAACTGAAAAACGTTTGCATTTTTACTTTGACATGAAGTTGCAAAAATATAGTTTGATAATGCTTTTACAACAACTTCAACGAGAGAACAAAAAAGTGTTTTCAACAAAATTTTGGTATGTTATAGTGCCAAAATTGCACATTCTTTTTCCCCTCTAACCGCTATAGTTTTTTGTATACACGTGGAAATTCCCGTAACGGAAGATCGAACGAGAATGTGAACTACATAGTTGTCTTTAATAAAATATTAATAACACAATTAGAATAATTTAAAATCCACAAACTTTTGTTGAAAAGAAAAGAATTAATTCATTGGAGTTTTCTCCTCAACACTTTCACACAGGTAACCGTTATGGAACGGCAGCCACAAGCCAATTATAAATGAATATTTGCGACGTGAAGAAAGGTACATCTATAACATATTTCTTGCAGTGATTTAAGTGATTCGCTTTGCTTTAAACCGCACTTTTTTTGCTCGTAGAAATTGCTATTAAAAATTCTTCAACAATATTTTTGGAACTAAACAATTAATCAGGTTTCAATTTGATGTCACGAATATTAAAATATGTGCAGTATAACTTTTTTCTCAAGTTTCAAACATTTTCATGCGAATTCTGATTTTGCAAATATTACTACCCTTTTTCCTGATGCTAAATATTATATTCGACACAATATTCAACGGATTTAATCAATCCTCGCAATATGAATATCTAAACGATTTCTGTCACCTTTACCAAAATATATGCGATGTCCTAATGAATAATCGAGTTTCCTGTTTGTCTTGAAACGTTAATTTTGAACTCCATAAAAGTCTAATTTTTCCGTAAATGAAGCATGTGAGGAAATCTGAATACAGACACGAATTTTTCTAATTGAGTTCACTTCAATAATACTTTGAAATACAGCGAAAACGCTGAAATTTGCGTAACGTACAAGGATGTTTAAAATAATTAAGTCTAAAATGTGTGTTAGGGAAAATTACACGGAACTATGTAGCACATACCTCATAATATTACACGAACGTGCAAATATGCTCTTAGCAATGCAAGGAACTTGACTAAGGGTAAAATTTACTAAGCAGATTGCATAATATGTAATTAACTTCATAACATTCTTTGAGTATTTTGGTGTTTTCAATAACCCATTTTAACACGTATTCGCAATTTGCATAGTTTTTCTTTTGTGAAAATCGGCATAACAAAGCAGCTTTTATTCGGCGTGTTAACACAAATTAACTAAATTTTGCTTAAATTGAGTTGTTTCAAATTATAATCACAACTAAAAGCGCGACTCGCAAAGCAAATTGGTCGGTCCTTTGTCTTTGTTGTGATAAATAACCACCAACCTAGAAATCTATTATTTTGTGCGAACAATATGCAACCATACAATTATTACAGTTAGTTTGATTATTTTTTTTTAGTGCCATAAATCGAACCGTGGACGATTTATATTTTACATCTGTTTCTGAAAACGATCGAGTTTAATCTATAATAATGTATAACCTACCCTATACAGTTACTGAGGGTTGACTGCAAGAGTAATGAGGGTGAACATTGCACTAATTAAGATACTAGTAAAGTCTAGTCTTGTGAATGGCACTGGCATTAGAAGCGGTCCAGTCAAAAGGCTGGTTCAAGTGGTCTGTCTATGTGAAAGGGACAGCAACTATTGATGCCAATGGTGATTAATCTACGTAAATGGCACTCACATTGCCAATCACTTTGATTGCTTATTAGATTTGCTTCGACAATTTCACGTTTATGCCGTAATAATTTATTAACTAAAAATAGTTATTTATTTCAACTTTACGACTTCTATTTCACGTTCAACATTCGTTAAATATTCAAAATCATAAAATTTAGAGCGATATCACAGTGAGAATTAATTGCGATTTGGTACCAATGCGAAGATCTAGCACTGAAACATGCTGAAACTGTGTTTGTGCTAAGTATTGCAATTTTAGCTGATGTATAATTCTACAAAAGAAACGAAGAATTACCAGTAAAATGTAACATTGTAGTATGTAGTGTATCTGTATGTAGTAGTATTTTTTACTACATGTAAAATGATGCAGAAATCTTCTGCTTTGTAAATAGGAATTTGTGAAACGTTTCCATGCTTCAATAATGCAGGATGTGCAGAATGTAAAATAGACTATATTTATCAGAAAACTTGATCCTGAAGTACGTGGAATACGTCTTTGGAGACAGAAGGCAGCTTTTGGGGACGGGTACCAGGCAGTCAGATTAAATTACTTACTCATACAATTATACCGCAGATGGTTATTGCCACCAATTTCACAAGGACTATGGCGGAAATAAATCTAAATAAATCATTCATTGCTAGATAGCAATTTTTGGTTGCAAATCGTCCATAAGCATCATAAAATTTAGAGCGATATCAGTGAGTATTAATTGCGATTAGGTACCAATGTGCAGATCTAGCACTGAAACATGCTGAAATTGTGTTTGTGCTAAGTATTGAAATTTTAGCTTGTTTTAAAATTTTAGCTGGTGTATAATTCTACAAAAGAAACGAAGAATTACCAGTAAAATGTAACACTGTAGTATGTAGTGTAGATAGCAATTTTTGGTTTGCAAATCGTCCATAAGCATTGCCTTATATAAACAAGGATATTACCTTTCATGCTTGGAATACTACCAAATATTATCTTTTTCTAAAACTGCCATGGAAAATAGTAGGTATTTCTCTAAAACTGTTTTATAGAATAGTATTTTTCCAACATCGCTTATGAAAATGGCACTTTCATCACTCATTGTAGTGAGGAAAATAGGTGTTTGCATCACTAGTGAGGAAAGTTCATTTCCAGAGCAACGTTAGAATACAAAATCAGCAACTAGATTCTTGAAAAAAATAGGAGAGCTATCGCTCGTGAAAAATCAGTCACTTTCATCACTTGTATTGTAATGTACTATTTCTTTTGTAAAATGAGTGAGGAAAGTTGCACGAGAAGAAAATGTTTTTTCAACTCTCGCTCAATTGATGCACTCGCTACGCTCGGTGTCAAAAAAATCTTTGAGCTCGAGTTGAAAAAACTATTTCACTAGGTGCTCTTTATGGACTTCATACTGTCGAAATATCTTATAATATTAACAATTTTGTCTGCAAATTATGGAGATTCATACGTTTTGGAGTAAACATAATTTTTTAAATAAGCTCAATAGAAAAAATTGAGTGGGGTCAAGTGGGGTCTAACGAATGAATGAATCAAGATACAGATTTTTAATTTTGTTTGCATCTTCCCATCATGAAATAGAACAGGGCAAAGTGGTATTACAAATGACATCAAAACACGAAAATATGGGTGAATAGGACATACACTGCGATAAAATATCAATGATCCTTCTAGAATTGCCTTAAAATGGAACCCACAAGGTCAGAGGAGAGTAGTGAAATAACTATACCAAATCATGATTAACAGCTGATTGAAAGGGAATTGGTGCTATGAGGTTTGCTCATGAGTAAGTGATTAGTTGAACGTACGTTGCTAAGGTCTCTAAGAAGAATGAAGATGACTGTACTGGAGCGTGTGGCTAAAGGAAAAGTATGTAATTCTTTTACTGCGGCGCATTTTCTACAGTAGACAATGTTCGTACTTATTGGAATATGATTTACTGTGGAAGGTACAGCAATCTATGATGGCCGATCTAACACAGACGATGTCAGAAATTCGTGTTCAGAAAATGCATTTCAATTCAGATGCTACATGAACTACAGGAAATGGGAGGTCAAGCTCCTGCACATTCATGAATCGCATAAAGTATTCATGTATTTTTTTAGCAACCCAAAACAGTAGTCGATCTAATAGCTGCGCCTTAAGGAGTTATCCTTACAAAAATCTATATATAACGAAGATATAACTTTATGGTTGACTCCTCTAATTGCAGAACTGTTTTCTCTACGGAACATAGAAACATGAACTGCATCTCCATTACACCAACATACCTTTTTTCCCGTAATGAGGATATTCTCTGGCAAATATTTTCTATCCCATACCATTTTGACAAAATCAATATTATTAGTGCGCTACAATCTTTAGTTTATACATATCTTCCTACTTAACGAACTAAGGGGATCAATTTATCCAAGGATATTAAGTATACATACAGAGTTTTTCAATAGAGAGACATTTATTCTGAAACCATAAAAACTGACTGGTTTCTTGGAATAAAAGAGGAAATTTAGATGCAGGCATTGATACCATCATCGCAAATGCAACGGCAATGCATTTCAATGAATACCTGGGTTGATTAATTTCTTCAAGATGATTTTCACAACAGATGTGATAATTCGGACAGTTAAATCAAAATAAGTGTAAATGAAGATTAGAATCAGAAAAGTTTCATTATCGAATCAGAAATACAACAAATGATCCATATAATAATAATAATAATAATAATAATATTTATTGATCGTTAGACCACAAAAGTGGTATAGATCTAGTCATAAATTACATACAATTAAATTAAATGTAAGACATTAAGTCATTATTAGTTTAAAAAAACAAACAGTGTACATAAAAAAAAATTAAGTATAAATACAAATACAAATACAATGTGTAGAAGACAAAACATTAGCGTAACAAACAGAACACATTAAGAATTATTGTTTTGTAGTCGTAAAAATTCTTCTACATTGTAAACACAATGTTGCCTTAAAAGTGCTTTTGTTTTGCCTTTAAATTGTTTAAGAGAGCCACATTGCTTCAAAGTTTGGGGCAAGTAATTGTAAAGCTTTATACCAGACGAGGAAGGAGCTTTTGCGGTAATATTGGTTTTATTAAGAGGATTACGATAATCATCCTTTTTCCTTGTATTGTACAAATGAAAGTCTGAGTTTTTTTTAAACTGGTTTTGGTTCTTATGGACAAGGCATAGAAGCTCAAGAATGTACAAGCTAGGTAAAGGTAATATATTATATTTTGTGAAATAAGGTCTGCAAGATTCATTACTTTTTATACCAGCCATGATTCGAATTACTCTTTTCTGGCTCAGAAATACTTCTTGCGCTAATGTTGATAATCCCCAAAAACAGATACCGTACAGCAGCTTTGAGTGAACTTGTCCATAGTAAAAGGAAATTATAACGTTGAATGGAACTATGTACTTTAAGGATCTAATTTGAAAGCAACATGTATTAATTTTCTTTACCAAAGCAGAGCAATGTGTTTTCCAATTCAAAGATTGATCAAGTTGAAGACCGAGAAATTTTACTACTGGTTGTTGTAGTACTTCGGTATTATTTATTTTAAGCCCACTACTCAAGATGTGTTTATTGAATAACATAAAATTTGTTTTTGCGAGGTTGATGTGTAACTTATTTTCTATAAACCACTCATTTAGGTTCTCTAACAGAGCATTTGCCTTAGATATCAAATCATCTAGCTTGGTACTAGTTATTAGAGCAGATGTGTCATCAGCATAAAGATATAACGAATAGTTTAAGAAATCAACTATGTCATTAATAAAAAGCAAAAACAGAATAGGACCTAGTATGGAGCCTTGAGGAACCCCTACTGTAACAGGTAAAGTAGACGAGTAGTAATTATTAATAGCATTGTTAGGTGATTTATAAGTAACTCTTACAAACTGAGTTCTTTGTGAGAGGTAAGATTGAAACCATTTGGCGACAGTGCCTCTTATACCATAGCGTTCTAATTTGTTTAATAACCTGGTATGATTGACGCAATCAAAAGCTTTAGTCAGGTCGCAGTAAACTCCAACAACAAACTTTTTCTGATCAAGAGCTTCCACTATTTCATGAACGAAAGAATGTAAAGCATTAATCGTTGACTGTTTTTTTCGGAAGCCATACTGTCTGTCGGTAATAATGTTATGGAATTCTAAGTGACGCAAAAGTCTTGATAGCATTGCATATTCAAAAATTTTAGAAAATGAAGAATTGAGTGATATTGGACGAAAGTTAGAAATTTCGCTATGAATTTCTTTTTTGTGCACCGGAATGACTAAGGCACACTTTAGTAGTGAAGGGAAAACGCCCTGTTCAAAAGACAGATTAATTAATTTTGTGATAGGACTAACAAGGGACAAATGAACATGTCTTAGGAGTTTACAGGGTATGTCATCTGGTCCACAGCTGTTTTTATTTTTCAGTTGCTTTATAATTAAGCACATTTCGTCTTCACTAAATGGAAAAGCACACATACTGTTATATGTTCTTAATTTATTAACATTCATAAGATTTGTGGTAGATGGCATGTTTGATATTATTCTAAGCGGTTCTTCTATAAAGAATGTATTGAATTTTTCTGCCACTTCATTGGGGTTAGTTATCATGTTTGTACCCATACGCAAAGATATATTTGAAAAATATGTTTCTTTACCAGTAAATTGAGATATAAGTGACCATGCAGCTTTTTGTTGATTTTCGGCATATAAAATTTTATTAGAATAATATGTGACTTTGGTCTTTCGAACAAGTTGACGGTGACGACGTTTATTTTCTAAATAAAGAAGACTTAATTCTGGGTACTTAATTGTTAGCCGATAGAGGTCGTGAAGATTTTGACTGGAAATTTTTACAAAATTGGAGACCCAGTTTGAATTTGTATTAAACTTTCTGAGGAACTTAGGTCTACATGGAAGAAAAAGATTAAAATAATGCAGAACAGTATTGTAGAAATATTTAAATGCATCGTCGAGTGTTGAAAAATTTTCAAAATCGATCCAACGTTCCTGTTCTATGGCCATGGCAAACTTAAAAATAGAGTCTTTATTATAAGAACGTTTGCTTATTACTTTTGGCTTTGTGGGTTCTTTATTATGTATGTTAGCAGTAAATGTAATGTAATTATGATCGGATATTGTGCAAGAGTGTACATTATGTGAACTTCCACTAAAATTGACAAAAATATTATCCAGTATAGCTACCTTCCTTGTCGGTTTTACAACTACTTCAAATAAGTCAAATGTGGACAACATGTTTCTTAAAGTGAGTACATTGCGATCATTTTTTTCAAAATGCAAATTAAAATCGCCAGTCAAGATCATATATGAGCTCTTATCAAACACAAAGTTCAGTAAATCAAACAATATTTCTAAAAACTTTGTAAAGTTACCCAAAGGTGATCTGTAACAAGTAATTATTGTATATTTGTTCTGGTTAATACTCCAAATTGCACCGCACACTTCGAAATCTAATTCTTGACAAAAATTTTCTAGGTCTAAAGAATGAACATTTAGATTTTTCTTAGCATATATTGTTACACCACCATGAATGTGCAATTCTCGAGTAAAATATGAAATTAGGTTGTATCCAGTTAACTGTAATGATTTAATTGACGACTGGTTACACCATGTTTCCGTTAAACATATAAAATTTACGCTTAATTCTAATAAGTCTATTTCCACTTGCGAAATTTTTGCTGTGTTTAAACCTTGTACATTTAATAAAAGAAGATCTATGTATTTACACGCACTTTTTGTTAATTTAGAGCTAATATTATTATTGTCGATGGGTTTTATTTTAAATCTGACTTAACGGGATTTAGGTGAGTTGCTTTCATCAGTTCATTAATTGTACCATAGTTGAATTATTGGGTCAATAGATACAATGCTATATTCATGAACGATCCTCTGTACTATAAAACAATATTATATTCACTGTTTTTCACGCGAACTAAAAACATAAGATCTTTTAGAATAATATGGAATAGGATTTTTTACAAGTAGGTGCAACTCCTATGACTATCCTCAAAGTAAAAAATGACAGTACGTGCATATGTATAATAGTATGGTCCAACTTATTTGGGCGAGATCAAGTGATTGTGTTAATATGACCTCACACTTCATTAAGAATCAGTTGATTGTTTTATAGGACTTCTCAAGTAATCAAACAGATCACTTTGGTATATTGTCAATGATTCTACATGATTACCTCTTCATTTCTTTAATATGACGTTTCATCACTGAAAAACCATCATCAGATTTTATTTTTTATATGGGCCAAGAAAACCTCAAATTAAGAGATAATGAGAGAGGTACTCTGTCGTATTCAAATAATTTTAAAATCAATTACTTCAACTGACTTTTACCTACATAACAGGAATTCACCACTTTCACATAGTCTCGTGTAAGTAAAGTACTATTTGATATTGGTTTGTGGAGCTATGTGATCATTATTATATTCCCTAATTTCCGAAATTGTATACCTACGAAAAACGGTAAGCAGTCAAATACTTTAGAACGAATTAGAGAAGGGGCGAGTTAACCCTGCATTAATTCAAAAGAAATCATGCATGTGTCCAATAATAACTTCATCTTTGTCTCACTCTTCCAACTTTCATTCTATTAACGAGGAAATTACACATGTGTTTTCCAATTTTACGTAGAATTTCAATGGGACGGTCAAAATAAAATCCTTGAAGTAACCGATAACGGTAGTTACAGCCCTGTATAAAGCAGCGTGAAACACTTGTTAGTATAAAAGTAAACGGGGAAAAATGTATTGCAAAAATCGGTTGCATAACGTAATCTGAAGGAAAGTTGATTTAAATTCCGGATATATGCAAATACTGGCAAAAATAAGCCTATTGAACTTTAAGGTAAACTTAGCGAAGAGCAAAAGCTATCTAAAGCGTTTAAAGCATAACTGCTTGTGGCTTACCAAGAAAGTAGGTGTACACCAAACCAAAACACCCACATCTGCAGGAACACAAAAGAAAAATTCAGAAGGCAACAAACATAATCCAAAAAATCAATACACGTCTATTGAAACTACACGCATTCTTAAAATATTAAACAAATAAGACACTTACCGTTAAATTTACATTACAAATGGATGGTCCACAAAGAAGTAACCTAACAATATCGACGTTACCAGACCAAGCTGCCAAATGCAACGCCGTTGAGCCTTTACTATCTACAATATTCGGGGAAGCATCGTGATCTAGTAATAATCGAACTATTTCTCTGAAAATACACATTAAAGAAAGAACATTTTGAAAAAATGAATACGTACTTGTGACCGTTGAGCGAAGCGTGATGCAGGGAGGTGTAACCACTGCTATCTTGAACATTAGCGCCTGGGCCTCTACGTAAACTGAAACAAAATGAAAATAAATAAAATACTAAGTGAACACAAACACCAAATACCTACATATTAAAATGGTATTAACGTCATAAAGAAGCCACTTCTTAAAGCAATAATGTCTGAATAGCAGGGAAATAATATCGTACACTTACTAGTGTTTAATATTGTGGGAGGATTAACGTCCTCATCCATTCCCCTAACAAGACAATCCTAAAATCTCATAATAACAGGGGGGAATTCTTCTTACGCCCTCGTTTGATAAGTATGCCGAGTAAAGTTTACGTGTAATGTTTTTTTTGCAATATAATACGGTAAAAAATTTTGTACACAAAAGCAAATGAAAAAAGGAAGTGAGACGGTAAGGGTTAAGTCAACCTGAAAGTGCGAATTTCGATCGATGAAAGTTCGCAGTCGCCACCAAAACGACAACACATTATTACACGCCACACCCTACCGATATATCACCAATTACTTTTATTCTTATTTAATTTCGTTTCCAAATTGAACTACGTCAATTGATCCCACATGTTTCATTTTCCCGCATTTATATATTGAAACTACGAGTAATGTATGCCATGCGAAAATGTACTATTTCGATAAGCGTTTTGAGATAAAAAGGATGTTTCGGTGTGTGCGACCTCGCGAAGGTGAAATTCGAGGTGAAACCTTGAAAACCGCATTGTTATTATCGCCAGAGCAAAAAATTCAACCAAACATAAATTAAGACGTGAAATCGATAGAAGTATTTTCATGCAACTGTAAAACTTATCCTGGAAAACAGTTATACTGAAAACAGCATGTAAAAAATGCAAAAAACCGAAGAGTCAATAATTGGTGATGCTGTTCGTATTATTTGTGATTTTAAAATTCATGAACGAAGGTATCAGTCCTAATGAAGAGGTAGACCACGACAGTGTAGTAAGTGATCTAGTTATCTAGTACGATCTCCTAAAGAAACAAATTAAATAATTTACCAACTACTATTAGTGTTTGATTTTATTACTTTAATAAAAATAAATAAACAAAGCCCAAATATAAGTTTTCGCCTCGGTTTTCGCTGAGAAATTTTGCAACTGTATGTTTAGTACACATTTAGCTGTTTAATGAATAAATAATAGCTGTAAGTATTCCTGAAGAGGATTTGGTCATTCTACCGGGGAAGAGGCTGCTATAATAGAAAGTGTTGGGGTTGTTGCATATGTGAATCAACACCGAGATCAATACAGCCACGAGAATTAAATCATCGGGCACATCCTTAAAATGCAGTAATATTACTTAATAGAAGCATCCTCCCACGAGTTTGCGAGAAATCTAAATTTCTTACGCTCAAATTTCCACATGCCTCCGTCGCCTAACAGCCCAAAATTTTGCACACACTTGCAGGGGACCTCCATAAAAGAATGAAATGCCTTATGGTGTCAAGGTAATAATTAAAATTAAAGAGAATTTTTGAAAAAAATATGGAACTACTCCGAAATCTCAGAACTGTAGATACTGGGGAACAGCGAATCTAAATTAAATTAATATTGTAAAAAGAAGGGTTATTAAAATCCTTACATACTGTATTTAAGATTGCGCTTAATTTACCACTTATTATGAGGCCAAAATTATACAGGGTGTTTATACTCAAAGTGGACAACGTAACAGAGGTTGTAGAACTAGTCAAAACTAACACTTTTTTTAAAATAATTTTATTCATTTTGGATTTTGTTTTCGAATTATGGACCTGTTTTGTTTTTTTACAAATCTCTATATCTCCATTATTCGTAGTCGAATTTCAAAAAATCAAACTTTTTTTAAAATCCACAGTTTAATATCTACAACGTTTGTTCAAAACTTTTTTACAAAAATTTACAACAGCAATATGGTGGTCATTTTAAATTACGGTAGTAGAGTAGATTTTGTGCTATTCAATTTCCAAAATTTAAAATCACCGCCATTTTGCTGTTGTAAATTTTTTGTAAAAAAGTTTTGAACAAACGTTGTAGATAGATAAACTGTTGATTCCAAAACTTCGAGTTTACGAAATCCGACAACAAATAATGGAGATATAGAGATGTGTAAAAAAACGAAAAAAAAGTCCATAATTCGAAAACAAAAGCCAAAAGGAAAAAAATGATTTAAAAAACGTGTTAAGTAGTTTTAAACAGTTCTATAACCTCTATTGAAACACCCTGTATTTCCAACTAAATGAAGTCTCGGTACATAACACACAAGTATAATTTGAATATGCGAAAATTTTCCTTTAAGCTGAATTGGTCGTAATAGAGCCTTAACCGAGGTTGCCCGACGTCACATCACTAGACTTTTACCTTTGGAGGATTATTAAAAACGTATAAGTATGTAAGTAGATCTCAAAACAAAAAGAAATTATGCCAGACCATCCGACAAGTCTTGTGACGACCGAATGGAGATGATAAAGTGACTACCCTAAACCAACGGCTCCAGCTGCTCGAGATGGAGGGAGGTGATTTGCTAAAAAAAAGGATAGTCGCAACTAATTTTGTATTAGGCCGTACTCCAAAATTGGAAAAGGCACTCAGATCTACTAGAACACTAAATAAAAGAAGGCGGACAATGCCAAAAAACAACAATAAATGGTCGTGACCCCAAATAAATTGAATAAAAAAAACGGAATCAATTAATATAATATGTAACTAGGTAAATTTGTGATTGTGCAACTTTCCTTTGATCGCCGCCATAATTTTACTCGAAACACTACTTTTTATTTTAATTATAGTTGGCAAAATTCCGGACGCCAAAAGTTCTATCAATGATAAAGATTCATTAATGCCTCGAATCACAGATTTTGTACTGATTATTTTTGAAGCAAAGAAAATATTTAGGTGTTCTCATCAAAGCGAAACATTGTATATTCAGTGTACTGTGTACAGTGTACTTTTTGTACTCGGCCGAGGGTGTGAAAAGGAAAGTGGATATATACTTACCCTCTAGCTGCTTTTGAAAAACTTCTATGTTTGGCCCATAAAATGGCACCGAAAATAAACATTTTAATGCAACGTATTCTTTCCATTTAATCGACTACGGTGTTGCTGGCCATACTGTACATTAACACACGTCTCGAATTTTATACATACAAGGAAATTAAGAATGAAGGTTTTATAAACAAATTAGATAAGAGGGCTATACACAGGGGTGGACAGTCACAAAATACTTGTATTGAAAATACAGTATTTGAAATACATTTGTATTTTGTATTTGATGATTTTTCCCTAAAGTATCTTGTATTTTGTATTTCAAATACTCTCTTATGAGTACATATTTTGAATTCTGCATTTGAAATACATTAATGTATTTATTTTGCCCACCGCAATGTTAACGATAGGTTCAGAGTGAATTTTAAGTACACATTTTCAAGAACCTACCTATAAAACTTTCCTAGAAACGTCTAACTAAATCTCCCAAAAAACACCCCGTATGCGTATAGGTATTTTTGCATTTCAAATATTATATTTGTATTTTGTATTTTTAAAAATAATATAAAAGTATCTCGTATTTTGTATTTCAAATACATTTCTAGGAATATTTTGTAATTTGTATTTGAAATACGTTAGTGCAGAGGTTCTCAAACTTTTTTTTTTCGCGTACCACTTCTATATATTAAGCTTCAGTCACGTACCACTCGCTACCTTAATAAATATTTTAGTTAATTTAGTACATTACACAGAGTAGGTAATATAAACTACTTTATTTATTTTTAATTCGAAAATAGTCACGGATCCATAACCTTGTATTGTCAAAGATTACACTTTGATATTGTGTAACGAAAGAACACGAAAAGTATTCGGTATCGGTAACGGCAATATAGCGAACACAATTGTACAATTACAATGCGAATACTCCTAACCGGGTTAGTGCATGTATTTTGCCCAGCCCCCTGGCTATACATTCGGATATAAATATAATTCTTAAAAAGAAACACATTGGGTTTACTCATTCTGCTCGAAATAACACAAGAAACCTCAATGGTGTAAGATTTGGTTTCAAGTTGAGCCATTCACATGAAGCATAAAAACACCAAAAAGCTGCAAAAATATTTAAAAAACCATTGTGGATAGCAATGATATCACCATCCAACAACTACCTCTATTTTTCCAATTGATTTCCAGTTGCACGCTGATGCAAAAGGCATCCAATATTTTAAATATTTTCATGACTTTTTGGTGTTTTTAGACTTAGGCTCGATATAGCAAGAAATGAAGTCTTTTTGACAACACGTTTATACATACTTCTTTCTAATTTTGATAAGTACACGCCCCCCTCTCTCTTTTTGATACTTGTCAAAATGCTAATTTTGTATTTTTTCCAACTCTCTCTTACTTAAATCATGTAATACAACACTGAAACCAGTATCTTCATGTAGATTATTTTCAACTGGATACACTGTAGGTAAGTATGTCATAATATTAAAGTTTCCTCCACTTTCCTTCTTAAGTCATAAAATAAGAATGAAAGTATCAAAAGTGTTGTAATATTAAAACAACTACTAAACCTAAAAAAAAGAACGGGGGGAGGGGGGATGGGTGTTCTTTTTGTTTCAAAATGTTTTAGTACTATAACTATGTCCTTGTTCCCCTAACAATGCAATGCAGTACAATTTTATTACGGAAACACATTTCTATGCTTTAGAATCGGAAGACGGTATGACATGTTAGGTGGCTAAATTTCTAAAGAAGTTCCAACATATTTGTTTCAAATTTAATACGTATATCACTTTTTGGACTCTATTCGATCAAATATCAAAACTATCTGTGTTCATGGTGTTACAATTTTGGCATTACCAACCGTTTCACCTACCTTTTTTTGCATAAACTGCACAAACAATGACACCGTTGAGAGTTACGATGGAGTCGGAGGTTCTGTCATTTGGGATTCTGGTCAGGATTTAAAGTTTGGCGGGCGTTGTGGCCGTTCGTGATGTGGTGGATGTACTCGTATACCACTAAACTACACCTTGCGGTCTCGGGTGCAAAACCAAAAAAATATCAGAATATTTTTTCTGAAAAGCTCCCCTCGTCACCCTAATTTTACGAACAACGTTGATCATGCTTTTTAGATACTTCTATTCGAGATTTTCAAACGATTACTTTTCGCAAATTAATGTTAACCAGTTACAGATGCAAACTTATAGAATAATCATCTAGGTCAATCCTAATACGAAAAATAACATGGATAATAATTTATGCAAAAATCAGTATGCAATATGCGGTAATATGCATAGAAGGTGAGAAATTCTTTCGATTTCACGAAGTTTGTAGAAAAATTCCTCTTTTAAAATTAATTGCGGCTTCAACTTCGATTACTTTTTGGATAACATCAAATCTCACCGACATACTTTTAACGTACGGGTCTATTTGATTACTAGACTTGATAATAATGATAATCAAGAAACGCTTTATAAAAAAAATATACCTAAATAATATACTGTCGTAGAGGAATAACAAGAATTGGTTTATGTAAATGACGTTAAAATAGACATTTTAGAAACATGAATTGAAAACTTTAGGTTAAGTGATGGTCGTAAATTGTAAAAGCTAACCTAAATCATGTATATTACGATTGTTAGACCTAGGTTCATTAAAAACTATAGTAGGTATGTATAATACAGCACTATCTTACAACGTAATTAAAGATAAATGGTTAATATTTTTCACCAGTAATAAGTATTACTTTCGAGAACGGTCTTCCGCCATAATGCTCTAAGATCTAATTAAAAATCTACAAAATGACGATTGGATTTAATGAAGCCTAATCCACATGGATTATTATTAGGTACGTACCTACACAATACAGAAATTTGGCATCATAGGGTGATAGCAAATACTCGGTAGTACATCGTAAGGTTACGATCTGCAGCTACGTTGTCTTCGGACTTATTTATTTCACAAAGAGACTTGAAGCCGAAACAAGCATAAACAGAGCTCGATGTGCTTGTGCAAATGTCGAGTTTCTTTAACGCTCACTGTAGAATAGCTATGGTTTATGGTACAATGTTCGTTCGATGTGCCAACTACCTGCCTTCTACGTAACGCTGTATGTTAAGAGACGATCCAAATCTCTTCGTGTCCCAGACTAGAGTCACGAATGCTTTGTTTCTTACATATTACATCAAAGATACCTAGCTTACATTTGTATTATCAAACTCTTATTAAAGGTAGAGGTCTTTGTAGTGTAAGCAGTTGTTATGTTATGATTAAAGAAAATTTGTTCCCAAATATGGTCCATAAGTAAATGTCGCTGCATCAAAAAATTGCTCAGCTTGTCTGACCATTAGAGATTTCAGCTGAATTCATTCCAACACAAACAAGGGAAAACAAGAAACGGGATAAATCGAGGAATTGAAAGAATTAACGATATAACTAAGATAAGAAAATAAAATAGAGACTATTACACATATGTAAAGGAATTAAAACAGATAAACAAGAAAATGAAGAAAGAAATGGATGAACTATGTAATATAATAACACAGATCAAACAGAATTCTTTATTATACACCGTGTCCAAGATAAGAATGCACAGCATGGGGATCTTGAAAACGGTAGAAGATACAGGGTGGCTTAAATTAGAAAAAAGTTGCGCTATTCAGAGTATGTTCACATGCTGGCCGCAAAAGTTCATTATTGTTTATCGTTTTCAAAATTCTCAAAAAAATGTGATTTTTTGGATTTTCGTTTCTTTTCATTTTGTTATTTATTTTAACTGATATTAAAAAACTACCGGCACTTTCTCATTGCCACTTTTTAAGCTCTACAAAATGGCGTGTTCAAATTTTTAATCCGACGTTTCGTATCCGAGAAACCATCATCAACTTTATTTTTTTATATGGCCTCAAACAAAGAGACACTCTGTATTCGGTAGCATTATTCATTACAAATTCAACGATGTATCACACATTATGGTTTTGAAGCCAAAAAATGGGAAAAACGTGAGTTATAAGGTTTTTTATTTTTTAAATTAGTAGGCGCTGGTACAATAACAGAAACACAATGTCAAAAAATTATAATAATTGCTCAAATAGGTTGCCATTATTTTCTAGACACAAGTATGCTCTGTCTACAGAAGAATTCAAAACATGGTCTAACATTTCTGGTGTGATTGTATTAACTGCTGCTAAAACCAATGCCAATAACTGTTCTTCATTTTCAAAAATGGCGTCATACACTTGGTTTTTTAAATAACCCCACAGGAAAAAATCCCATGGGGTTAAGTCAGGTGATCGGGCTGGCCAGGCTACTTCACTGTGAGTTCCAATGCATTTTCCAGGAAACCTCTGGGACAAATATTCTCGCACATTTCTTGAATTATGCGCTGGGGCACCATCTTACTGAAACCAGCAGTTATTAACCATAAGTAATGGTAATTCATCCAAGGCATTCTCCAAATCAATCTGCAGTAGGTCGAGATATCGTTCGGAATTTAAATTGTTGTGATAAATAAAAGGTCCTATTATTCTGCCACCCAAAATGCCTACCCACAGATTAAATCCAAATCGATGTTGATGCCTTGCTTCTTTCATTAAATGAGGATTGTCTGTTGCCCAATAATGTTTGTTACGCCGGTTGAAAATGCCATTGTTGGTTATCATGCTCTCATCAGACCAAATTACTTTAAAAGGAAAATTTTGATCTTCTTCACATTTTCTGGTATACCATTCACAAAAACTTGCTCGCCTTCTCTCGTCACCAGGTCTAAGACCCTAGCAAATTCTAAATTTATAGGGATGAAATTTATTCTTTTGTAAAACGAAATGGGCTGTAGATCTAGCTACTCCAGTTCGACGTTCAATTAGTCTTGTTGATATTTCAGGATTTTCAACAACCATTTGTAAAACAGTAGTCGCCTTTTCTTCGTTGGATTATTTTTTACGAGATACAACAGGTTTTTTAAATGAGCCAAATTCCTTTAAATTAGATACCAAACGTCTAAAAATGGATTTTTCAGGTTGTCTTCGTTCAGGATAATTATCAGAGTACATATGTTCAGCAGCTACACAATTTTTGCGGCACAAGATGTAACACGTCAACATATCAAATTTTTCTTCGTTTGTGAAACGTTCTCTTTCCATGGTAACACTTGTAAATAAATTAAAGGCACGAAGCAACAAACTAACGAATAAGTAACTTTAACAAGAACAAAAATTAAAACACTTCAGATTCCCGTAAAACCAACTTACACAACACCAAATTACGTTTTCAACAATGTGACAGATAAAACATAAATATTGCGATTATTCCAATGCCTACTAATTTAAAAAATAAAAAATCTTATAACTCACGTTTTTCCCATTTTTTGGCTTCAAAACCATGTGTGATACATCGTTGAATTTGTAATGAATAATGCTACCGAATACAGAGTGTCTCTTTGTTTGAGGCCATATAAAAAAATAAAGTTGATGATGGTTTCTCGGATACGAAACGTCGGATTAAAAATTTGAACACGCCATTTTGTAGAGCTTAAAAAGTGGCAATGAGAAAGTGCCGGTAGTTTTTTAATATCAGTTAAAATAAATAAAAAAATGAAAAGAAACGAAAATCCAAAAAATCACATTTTTTTGAGAATTTTGAAAACGATAAACAATAATGAACTTTTGCGGTCAGCATGTGAACATACTCTAAATACCGCAACTTTTTTCTAATTTAAGCCACCCTGTATCTTCTACCGTTTTCAAGATCCCCATGCTGTGCATTCTTATCTTGGACACGGTGTAGAAGAACGTGACTTGGAAATAAAAATAAAAGGAATCAGAAAATGGTAAAAAGCGACAAGGTAAGCCGTTTACCATAATAATGTAAAAATGGATATGATCATTGAAATGATATGATGAAGCGAAAGAAAAAGGTAAAAGGTAAAATTACCTATAAAATAAAAGCCATAAACTTAAAAAAGCAACAAAGTATCGAGAAAAATACCAAGAGATAAATAGAAATGGTGGAAAGAAAGGAAATGGGCTAAATTTAAAAAATTGCTATTTTCTTTCTATTTTCTTTGATTTTATTATTTTGTTCAATTCTTGCCGGTAAGCAGTTTTTATTGTTTTTGTTTTTGTTTTGAATATTATCATATCAAGACCTTCAAAATCGGGAAGTTCCAATACTTGTCGAAGGCAATATCTCTTTTTAATTTATTCATATGATTTTTATTTCTAATGTCCCATAATACATCATAAGTTTTATAAATACCTATCTAGAAACAATCATTTGTTCACTATTCCACTTCATTGCACGTTTTTTACAATTAAAATAAACAGATCATGTCAGTAAACTTGCCAGTGCCTCACCTTTACTGTCCACTTGCTGTCAAGCAGTTAATTCGCTTGATTTGAAGTTTATATATGGCAAGTTTACTGACGGCAAGTACTTTCCGCCAGTAAACTATCCAAATGTCAACTACGCTTAACGCTTGATATACCATTTGTTGAAAAAATAAACCCAACTGGTGTCGCCAATGGCGGTAATTGCGAATCAAACAAAAATTAAGGAAAATCTAACATTTGGTATACTTTCTGTTAAAAAAAGGACAATCTGTCACCAGCGGCATCACATTTCAGTTACCTACTTCACTAACATGGAATTAAGCGAGGCTCTGTAGTGGTCAGGGCCGCACGAGGATATCGACAGGGGGAATTCTCTCTCCTCTAATCTGGTGCCTGGTAGTGAACGGACTGCTGAGGCGACTAAGCGAGGCAGGCAATACCACTGTTGGCTATGCCGATGACATAGCGATTGTGGTACGTGGCAGATTTGAAGAGACCGTATCAGTTGTAATGCAGGGAGCTTTAAATCTCGGTACGCGACATTTGGGCGCCGGCGATTGGGCGCCGGCGATTGGGCGACGGCGTTTGGGCGCCAGGCGTTTCGGCGCCGGGCGTTTGGGCACCAGACTATTTACCGCCGGACGTCTGGGCGCCAAATCTTTAGTTTTACATTCCCGTTTTTGTTTCAATTGAAAAAAAATAATATACTAAACCTACCTTTAACCTCGCATCAATCTACGCTTAGGTTAGCATTCGTTCTAGTTTCAAACGTTCTTTAGTTTCACATTCCCGTTTTTGTTTCAATTGAAAAAACATACTAAACCTACCTTTAACCTCGCATCAATCTACGCCTAGGTTAGCATTCGTTCTAGTTTCAAAAGTCCTGTCCCGATGTAAAGTAGCGTTTTGAAAGTGCGTTGGTAAAATTTTCTTGCATAACATAATTACGGCGCCGAAACGCCCGGCGCCCAAACGTCGTCGCCCAATCGCCGGCGCCCAACCGCCGGCGCCCAAACGTCCTGCTCCGTTTAAATCTAGTGGAAGCATGGTGCGGAGAACAGCGTCTATCTGTTAATCCAACAAAAACGAACCTCATTCTCTTCTCACGAATAGAAGGGCCGACAAAGCTAAAAGATATAGCAATGTACAGGTTGTGAGACAAGACAAACACTTGGGCATAACGTTAGGCCAAGGGCTAACCTTCAAACCGTACGTAGAGAAGACAGCGAACAAACCACAAAGTCCTTGTGGGCCCGTAGGCGAGTGTTCGGAAGCAAGTTGGGCTTATCTCCAATAGGTAAATTCAAATAATAAGACACAAAGCCTCCCCTTATATAGTTTAATGAACAAGGGGAGGATTTGTGTCTTATTATTTGAATTTACCTATTCTTACCCCCTTATTGTGAGCTTCGAACCACTCGGTTAAGATGGCTTATCTCCAATGATGACCCACTGCAGCTAAGGAGACTCTCTTGAACCTACCGCCACTAAACCTAGCAATTACGGCTAGGGGTTAGGGGTGGGATTTTTACGCATTTTCTATACACGTGTAAACGACACTTGTACACGCGTGTAGCCGTGTACACGCGCCTTAAAATATATACAATTTATTTTCTTCATTTGAACATTTGGTGCATACATTTGGGTACTTTAAGTAAGCATTAACATTTATTTTTAATCAAAAATAACAAAATTTCTACATTTTTTGGACTTAATTGGGTTCTTAAAAATTATGAGTCAGAGATTCACCTAACCTTTTATGTAACGTGTATTAGTTTTTATACACGTATCTTAAAAAATGTGTACAGTTCTCGCCCCTAATTACGGCAGAGGCGCTCAGTGGGGCATACCGGCTGAAGGTTAACGGCGAGGAGGGATCGTCAAGGACGGGCCACTCGCTCATTTTTGACGAAATCTCCAAAGATAAAACCCTTGTATGAACACTGAGAGGATCCCAAAACAGTTTGTTCCACCAACAATCCCCACTCGCCACGACTGGGAGAACAATTCCAGTAAAGCGAAGCTGAATGGAATCGTGTATTACACAGACGACTCGAAAACCACAAAGGGCACTGGCTTTGCAGTATACGGGAGCAATGGACGGGGTTGTAGAATTTCCGTAAGGGTAGGACAACAAGCGACCGTGTTCCAAGCCGAGGTGTATCCAATCCGGACAGTGGCTACTCAGCTATTAAAAGAGAACCTTATCAAAAGAAAAATCTTTATACTGACAGGCAGCAAAGCAGCGATTGCAGCAATAGGCTCATATGTGGTATATTCAGGGCTAGTCCTAGTAAGTGCAAGTCAGTCACACTAGTGTGTGCGCCTGGTCACGCGGGAATCGCAGGTAACCAGGTTGCTGACGAGCTTGCGAGAATGGCAAGCGCAAAACCATTCATAGGACCCGAACCGGCTTACTTATAACACAGCCAAAAAGGAGATTCAGGCAATACTCAGAGAAAGAGCATTGCAGACATTGGTCGAAAATCCCAGGACAGAGTACATTCCAAAATCTTCCTGGAAACCCCAAACGAGGACCTAGCTACGTCCATCTTAGAGTTAAGCAGGACGACGATAAAACTTGCGACAGAAATGGTCACGGGCCACTGTTGCCTGAACAAACACCTGCACAACATGGGACTGACCGAAAGCCCGACATGCGGGGGTTGTGGTGAGGCAGATGAAACGAACTATCACGTCATTTGCCAATGTGAGGCATTCATAAAGGTAAGGCAACACCTACTTGGAAATGAAAAGATTACACAAGAGGAAGTAACGAACATTCGCCCTACTAAAATCCTGGACTTTATGAAAGATACAGGTATTCTTAAAGGATAGACAACACCGGGGAGCACAATAGACCAAAAGGTCGTAGTGCGGGAACCTATTGGGACCACCCCCAGTATAAATAATAATAATAATAACAAGGAATTATAAAATAGACGAAAATTATGGCAGCATCAAACAAAAACTAAGGAAAAACCAACTTTTGGCAAACTTTATATTGAATTTGGTATCGCATACTTCAAAATTGCCTCGCTAACATGTATATAATTGCGAATCAAAGAAAAACTGCGGGAAATCTAACGTTTGGTATACTTTTTGTTGAAAAGAAACCCAAAACTTCAACTATCTCGCTGCTATGTAGCATGTAACTGCAAAACAAACGATAATTACGCTAAAACCAAACAAAAACTAACGAAAACGCGAGCGAAAACGTAACGTTTGGGGTATACTTTTTGTTGAGAAAAACTTGTGTCACGAGCAGCACCATATTATTTCAAAGGTACTAACCTCGTTGGTACGGAAATGCGAAACACTAAAACTCAAAAAATGAAATTCAAATTCTACCAAAAAAAAGTAAAATACATTTGCATGGATGCGAAGATTACCTTGCGTAATACATATATTTACATGAACCCTCAAATTTTGAGAGATAACATTATCTGTCTTATTTACGAAGGAAGTTTAGTGTCTTAATCAACATTTTTATCTGAGTCTATATTTGTCAACGGTGTCGACAGCCTTTAGTTGCCTCTTGAGAGAATCTTTAATCATGAAAAACAATTGTCGAGAGAGATTGCGGAGTTTCGTTTACGCAAAAACTTATAAGAAATGCGGTAACAAAATTGCATTAATTAAAGTAATAATTTATGAACGTGTGAAAATATAAAGTAAGTAGATGGTATAAAAACCTGTCTGTTCGTTATTAAAGGCTTGTAAAATTCGTGGCAAGGTTGTCAATAAAGGTAGGGTTTTCTTAATTAACGAGTTTCTATTCCAACAGGTACAACTAAAAAGTCCTTGACCTAGACGGGATAACAAAATTGCTCTATAAACATAATAGATTTTCATACTGTGAAATTGCCTGCAGATAGAAAGTATTTAAGTAATATCGTTAATTAAAAACTTTCACTTCTACCCGCAATTACACTTAATTTGTAAAACGCTTGCACATGTACATTTTTATTGCGATTAAAAACAATTGGGTCGCTGTAAAAGCGGTGACGTACGCTAATAATTATTAAAAAATAAATTATGTAAAATCTGTTAACACAAGAGTGAGTCACTTTTCTTAAAACACCTGATTAAAGGAATTGGTATCCTTAAATTTACGTGGAACAATATTGTAATTAATTTACTACGAACACAGTCTAGCATAGAGTTCGCTAATTTGTTATCTTTGTTATTATTTAGGTACTTAAACGATTGATAATGATCACGATATAAACGCTAGCGTAATTGGAGACTTTACAAAGAACGCCTTCAGGTGTTTCTTTTCATTCATAAAACTATAGTAATTTCTTAGAAAACAGCTGAAAGTATCTTACCTTGCTAAAGGGCCACTCCTTTTAGCCCTTTGGCCAAGTATTTTTTCGACGACGACTACGTTTCCGCTGCGAGCTGCTTCGAGCAGCTCCTGGTCCTTGCCCATCGCCCATTAACACATAATAAAACAACTTAACAACAAACTACTCATAAAAACACGGTTTTACACGCTTCCGTACTATAATTCATTGATCGGTTTCGTCCATGTTGCGACTGCAGACACTCTAACGGTCTAAACCTAAACTACCGCTAAGCAAAAACATTTACTTATTGCTAAATAAAGTCGACGTCATTACGATTAGCGTTGTACAGTAATTGTACATTATGCACGCATCTACATGAATAATTACGAGGCGGTTTTAATTAAAATAAACCACAACTATGCGTTTTTACCTGTACGTTCTTGTTGTGCTACACCTAACCTCACAAATTTCTACTGAATTACTTAACGGTAAGATTACAAAATATAATAATAAACAGTACCTACTTTATTATTTTGTACGCAGTTTTAGAACAAAATGTTAAAATTGACCTATCAGATTATGGAAAAAACAAAACATTTACATATAAACTGTATATGGCGGAAGGAAATGTTATTATTGATATAGTAAATGCAACTGAAGGTGGATTCTTTGTTATTCAAGCTCATAGTTTCGAGTCCAATATTTCTCTATCGAAAACGGACCCGTTAACTTTAGGTTATTATGTTATTGGTACCAATATTGGGATGGTTGAGACTGATTTAAGTTCGAAAACAGTTTATCGATATTATTTAAAGTATGTCGATAAAGCTAGCATTCAAGCTTTGCTCTCCGTTATTCTTTATGGAGCTGAAGGTTTGTATTATAATAAGATTTAAGCATGTATGTAGCTTATTAACCCTTTGTGAATTTTAATTACAAGTTGCAAACTGTAGGAGACACACCACCAACAGTTTCGTCACGACCCATTTAGTTATCGTGAAGTAGATATTCAACCTGTACTTGTTTGGAGATGCCCCACTTAATCAATATTTACCAAAATTAAATTCACCATTAATTGTAATTATGTTATTAAATTTTGGTCTTATAGATAGTAATGGTCCATCATATACAGCCATACAGTGTGGTCCAACTAAAAGTTTCCACTTTGCTTTTTGAGCAACTTTCTAATGCTCCCGTCAATTTTGTTTGAGGGGTGAGGGGGCATTTCAAGCATTTTACAATCTGTCGCTTCAATCCCCTGGCGGGAAAGAATCACCTCACAAATTTTGAATGGTAAATGGAGTGGAGTAATACATAAAAATCCTTTTATTTAAACGATTAATACAAACACTGAAACACACCTTTTAGGCCAGTCAAAATCAACACAAAAAAAGGCTAAATTCGCAAAAGTGCAAGTATGTAGTTCTGAATTTTTGGTATGTTGTTCGGGCCAGTTAGGGTAGTATGTATACCTATACCCAAGTGCAACTTCGAAAAAGTTGTGCTATTTGCATAACTCGCGAAAAATGGCGTAATTTTTTCCAATTTTCGCTGTGCAACTCCTAAAATATGCAATTTTCGACAATCAACACTTCCACAATTTTTAAAGTACATTAAATTCGCCACAATATTAGCGCAGTTGTCGCTCTGTAAGTTGAACGGGCACGGAGATAAGGCACTTCGAATTTAGCCCATTTCTTCCAAAGAATTTATAACTTTTGCCCTTGTTTAGTGTCATATGGACGAAATGACTCATCCTACGAGAAAATCCATGTGAAATAAAATTGTAGCAAATTTAACTAGCTTATTTAAACACCAAATGAGATCTGTAACCCTAATAGTTTTTTCACAATCACGAAATAACCAAAGGGTGGCAAAACTGCAGTTTTCATACAACGAACCAAAACTATTCTAATTCCTATATTTTTGCATGGTATTCAAGGGAAAAGCATAGAATTATGTATTGCAATGAAGTAATAGTAGATTGTTTTATGTGGAGGTATTAGTTTTCATGGCGTACCTGTGTTTAACCGCAAAGCGAAGTGAGACGTGTATTAGAAGGCAAGCCATGAAAAGTAACTTCTTCTACAAATAAAATATGCTATTTCTTCTTCAAACTTCCGCAAAACATTTATTGTTAATTAAGGAATATTGTTAGCGTTCGTTATATTAAACGCTATTGTCAAGGAAGTAGGTTTGTTTCCATGAGTAGGTATGTGCTGCTTCCTTGGTAACGCTGTAATAGTATATGACGTAACAAGTATGGAAAGTGATAAATAACGCACAAGCGGGAACGTTGCGCACGAGGCGTTAGCCGAGTGCCGGCAATCCCGCGAGTGAGTTAGACACTTTCCTGCGAGTTTTGTACACTATTTTTCCCACGACCATAAAAAAAACCAATAAACTACTTGCTAACAAAATTAGTGACAGCGCGAATAAATTCAAACTGTTATTTTAGTTGTTTGACCCGGCCGCCTATTCGAGTGTGAATTGTGCGTTATATTTCTAACACACAGCGCGAAAACAAATCGCACAGGTTTTTTACCTCGGACGATGTTGCCAATTTTCACACATACGTAATTGTGCGTTATGAGTTGGTTTCGTATATGGTCGTGGGAAAAGACTTTACAAGACGCAAAGGCAAAATATAGCTTGTAACTATAATTACCAACCAAATTGACAAACTTGATTTTTTTGCAATTTGTAAAAAAAATTTCCAGAATTTGTAAATTTCGTCTTTTTTGCGATTTCCAGAAAAAGTTAATACAAAACACGTCAGTAAAATCTCTTACTTTACTCGGAGCTTTAAAATACTCGTAGTTCAATATTTAGCTCCTCTTCAGCAATGTGAGATTTTCCTGACTTTTATTTAAATAACTATTAAGTGCAAGGGAAATATAGCAAAACCTTACTGGTAGTAGTAGAGTCTAGTCTAGCGAATTCGAAGTTTTTTTGAGGGACCAGGCGGTCGATTTCATCTCAAGGGTGAACTTCCCATAAAAGGTGAAAGTCTCTTCAGGATCCTCGTCGATGTCGGGATCGTCGCGGTCGTCATCATCGAACAGTATCCGTGTCACGTTCTGACATGTCTTGCCTGAGCATGGTGTGCACAACGCTGAGAACTTCAGTACAGTACCAATGCAAGTGTTAGACACCCATGCATCCTTGCTTGCAGTTGCAAGAAATAATCTTTAGAAGAAGCGGTGGGGCCTGTTGTTCTTTGGATGTGATTGGCGTCAGACCATCTGGTCCAGCCCTACTGTATGGACTTCATGTCTAACCCCACCCACTTTTACAGCTGGTGCTAGGTGCCGAATGAGTGGTTGTTTGGGGGTAAACGAACCAAGTTGACTTTGGCAGGGCCGCATTCTTGGCAAAGATGTTTAACCTCACTTCGTTGAGGATGTTGGTAGTTGGTTCCCCACTATAGCGAGCCACTAAACACTTCGATCCAAGTTCCGCTATATCTTCGTGGGTCGAATTAGGGACTAGGAAGATGGAACTGTAATCCACCAAGTCCTACGTCTTCTGGAACTAGCCTCACAGCTAGCTTCGACTCTCCTTGCCAGAAAAGAGCAGAAGTTTAAAAGAAGAAGATTATAGAAAAATGACCTCAAATTAAGCGCAAAATCCAAAAATGTGAAAATATACAGGGTGTTCCATTTAAAATAACAAATTTAATATCAACTTCCGATATAACCGGAAGTGCTTTTTTAATGATTGTTTAATAACGGAAGTTGTAGAAGATCGAGTACCTCAACGCGGCATAACCCTGATTCAGCGGCCCCCTATTCAGCGGTCCTCGTTTCGGCGGTGCCCCGTTTCAGCGCTCCCCGATTCCGCGGCGCCCCGTTTCAGCGCTCCCATTTCGGCGGTGCCCCGTTTCAGCGGACCCCATTTTAGCAAGAAAGTGGACCTAGTTGCGTAACCATAAAAATGAATGAACTTATCAAGTACTTTGGTTGTTCAGAAAAAAGAATAATGGTTGTCACAACATGTAATTATTGGTTATATTCTATATGAATAAGTTAATTTTAATTAATAGTTCACATGTTAATACTTTCAAATCAACTTTTTGATGTAGTAAACCGCGTTCTTTTTTCGCGGCGTCCTTTTGACGACCTGTTTGCCTTTTTGTGGTAGATTCGTTTTGTGCAGTGCATACCGATTCAAATGGTGCTTAAAAATCAAAAATTCCAAGCGCTTTTGAAGACAAACGAAGGAAACCGAAAAATTCATTTTTGAATAGTTATTTGATTTATTGTAAAAGGTACAAGAATTTTTTTATCAGAAAGTTACTGCCTTTTGGCAAAAAATACCTTTTGAGATAAAAGACATATTTATAGTAAAGTAATTACAAACAATTTCATAGGGTAAAAGGATAGGAGCTCATCGTTTAAAATGATTTTTTTGAACATTATACTTTCTTGTGAATCATAAGTTACTACGAAACAGTGCAAAGGGGCTCCGAAAAAGATATACCACCGAAACGGGGACCGCTGAAGCGGGTTACCGCTAAAATGGGAACCGCTGTAACGGGTGGCCGCTGAAACGGGGACTGCCGAATCGGGAACCGCTGAATCGGGGTGCAACCATGCTGTTTTTGTAAGGGAATTTTTAAATAATGCATTTCGTGGGCAGTGGATTGAAGGAAGAGCTTCAATTGAATCGCCTGCCAAGTCATCCGATCATCGCTCTTGGATCAAGCCTAAATCCATCGAAGAGTGCAAAAGTGCCACAACTGATACGCTACAAAATGTACGAAATAGGTTTAAACTTTAAACGAAAACTTCATTATGATATACTTACGAACAAATTAATTTTGTTAAGAGAACAAGTTAGTGTCGTTCAATGTTTTTCGGTGGATTTCACCCCTTTAATAATTAAATGTCTGTTTTGACGACTAAAATCTAAAACGTACAATTAATACCAAAACTGTTGCGTTTGGGTTTCAATAACCCTTTTCGGCAGAGCCGGATATATGGGGGGGGGGGGGGCAAAGTGTGCACTGCACACAGCCCCGCGCTAGGTTTGTTTTTTTTGTTTCTCTTAACATAGTTTCGTAAATTTTGAATTTTCTGTGATTTTATTTTTATAGTTATTAAATGGTACATGTGTACATTTATAATGAGTAAATAATAGTATATTAAAGTATAAGTGGATAAACAGGTCTTTAAAACACGCGCGAGTTTTAAAGACCAGTTATTCACGAATACTTTACGCTATTTTTTTTTATTGGTTCACTTTGATATCTGGTATTAAAATGGAAATAAGAACTAAGTAAAATTAAGGGTGAAATTCCCTTAGTCAGACAAAATTCGAGTAAGGGTAGTGCTAATAACCAAAGCAGTTGATGCGCGTAGAGGTGCTTGGAAATTCGCTGTTCCTAGATCTCGGCCCATAACATGAATAAAAAAAATAATGTGAAATGGTTGAATTCCTAATGTAAAATCAGTATACCTTTCGTTGTCATGGAAATGAGAAAAACGGAAATTAATTTGCAATCTGTCATTTTATTTGACGTAACAAAGTACTCCTGTCAGATCAATAACCAATAAGAATTCACGTTTTTCAAATTGATGATGATGCCATGGCAAATTTAAAACACGTGCGTTTTTGAAAGCGCGATTTAAACACGCTGGGGCGTGGTTTAAAAGGCTAAAATAGGACACCAATAAAAAAAAAGTGATTTTTCTTGACCCCGCATTTATTTTTGCACACAGCCCCGCAAACCCTAAGACCGGCTCTGCTTTTCGGTAAAAGTACCAAACGTATTGCGTCAAAAACGAACTTGTACGCTTTCATTACACTAGTCATCGTTTGTCATGAGAAATCTCAAAACATTTCAGACAGTGATGTCCAAGATCTTTTATCAATCTCTTGGGGAAAACAACCCTTTGATGATTTTGGGTCGTTGGGATTCCTTTTGATCACTTGATCACTGATCACGTGGTTCATAAATTGGCAATTTTTATTTCCAGAACTTTTTTGTTGTTTTAAATTTAAAAATCACTTTCTCTGATTAACTTTTAGCGAAATTTTTAAGAATTCAAACACAACGCACTATTACTTTCGTATCAATCCATCTGAACCCATTTCGGTAGTTTTGATCTCGTAATATTCCGAAAATTTGCATAGGTACAGAAATGAAACTTGTATTTCTTGTATTCCGAAAAAAATTCCCTTATTTGTACTTGTTACGATTACATTTAAATTTCCTTCATATACCTGCTTTTATTCTACAAAATATGTTTTTTTTTTCAATTTTTCGGTCCATTTTTTGCGATGTAAATGCGATTATCGTTATCCCTCTGTTGGAAAGCACACTGACTGAGATCGGAAAATAATGATCGCGCAAATTATGTGAGACAATGTGTATAACATCGATTTTTTTGTCTTTGTATTAACTCCTTATTTAACAATGAAATTTATTGTATGTCATGATTTGACTGCTAACCAGTGGCGTACCCAAGGGGGGGATATTTCCCCCCCCCCAAGCGTCCAACCCTTCCATTCTATTTTACGCTTAGTCTTATTGATCCTTAAAAAAGACCTATCGTAGAAATTCAAGCTCACAGAACAGACTAAATGGATTGCCAAAGTGCCAATGATGTCAATTCATAGGGAACTACCCATCTCAGAAGACGAAATAATAGAGAAACACAACGGCCAAGGGGATTGGATTTTGTATTATAATAATATCTAATTTATAACTTTCTGTAAAACCAATGTTTTTTAAAATTGGTAGATCACTGATCACATCGCACTTTTTATATCCCCTCCCAAGGCTGTAGTCTGCGTACGCCACTGCTGCTAACAAGCAAAATAGTGAACAGATTGCATTATGATTTGTGGTTGAAGAATCCACTTTCATAATTTATTTGCAGAAAAGTGTATTAACTGTCGTTATTTTTCGGAAACTTTAATGGTGCTTACTAAGTTATTAAATATCACACGAACTTGAGCCAATTACGTAGAAAAGGAAACAATATACTCTCACTCAAAATACAGCTTTTTAACATATGAGACCATCCTTGGAACGGTTTGCAAAGAATGCAATAGTTTATCAGTGACACATAGCTCTCTATAACGCAAACGAATAGTGTGTCTCCTAGATGTTTTTTTTCTACCACATATTAGGAGCATTAGTTTTTGTGTTGAAACGCACTTAGTCTTATTTACTACAAAATTTAAATATGCTTATTACTTATTCACGAAATTCAATTTTGTAAACAGATCCAATACCAGGAGGTTGTAATATGGTATACAACACAAAGTATGCTCCCTATCAGGTAGTATCGTACGATGATTACATGATACAAGTTGATGCTGCTCCCGCACTTGACTCTTCCTGTGATATTTCGTATCCCCAACTAGATATGTACCATATGTATTTACCTGAGGGAAATTCGGATATTAACGTTTACTTTAATGGCATTGAAAAACTAATGACGGTAGATGGAATCAAAAAATACGCGAGAAAGGTTTGCATATTAACACTTTAGCAAAGTAAAAATACGGCATAAACCTATCTAGGTTTCAGATTCGTTAAACTATAAATCGTTTCGACGATATTACAGTGCTTATCCCGGTACCGGATCGTTATACGCTATAATAGCTATCTCTGGCGGTGCAACTTCTGCATACGTACCGGCCGTCACTTATGCTTGTGACGTGAATAATTGGGATGAAAGTTGTTCAGGTCCAGGTAAGTTTTATTTTCCTTTACTTCATAATTAAATGAATTATTTTAGTATCAGTGATTTGGAAGGTTTTATGTGCGATAATTTTATTTATGGGCGTATTCATGTGTATGTTTGGCCATAGATTTTTTAGGATTGCAATGTTTATATTTGGATTTGTATGCGGCAGCTTCATTTCATACGTTTCGTCACCGTTTGCGGAGGCACCTTCGGCTGGTTGTAAGTTTGCATCATCTTTTAATTTCTTACTTTACAGTTCTATTCAAATTGTAGCCAGTTTGGGTTTTGCCATAGCTTTTGGGTTCTGCTATGGATGCATTTGGTTATTTTTCTGGTGGCGATTTGGAATTCCCGTTTTGTCAGTTTTCGTACCAGTGTTTTTCACGGGGTACATTATGGGATGTGCTCTATTTTACACAGGGCTCGGTATGAAGAAGTTTTTGCGAGCCGATAGTAGAAATACATTTGTTTTTTAATTTCAGGTGATATAAGTTTATTTGAAAGCGATGTGAATTATTGGGGCATTTTCTTTGGCATTATCGTCGTTATTATGATTATTTTACTATTTATTACAGAATTTGCCAACATCTTATCTTGTAGTATGATTGGAGCAACTGCTGTAGTTATTGCCATCGATCATTATATCGGTGGTACTATTCATTACGTAATTATCAATAATATAAGACGCGCAACTATTGCCAATTTTCAGTTGGCAATTTTAGATCCACCATATCAATACAAAGGTAATTTTGACTTAGAGAAAATATTTATACATTTGTTTTTTTAGATATTATATTAGGTGTTACTTGGTTGGTGCTTATAATATTGGGTGTTGTTGTACAACGAAATCAACAAGTTGGAAAACCACCATTTCCGCCACATCGAGCCGCTCTTGGTAACATGTTCGAAACTAGACCTTTACTGGGTAACTCTCTTTTGAATTCCTACAACGAAGATCGTCAGATGTACACATAAAGTGATCTGTATATATTTTAACCTTCTATATTTTATGTTTTGGTTAATTCACCGAAACAACCAACTTTCTGTTTTTATTTAACTTATCCAGGCATTAAAATTTGTAAGCCACACTAAGTTTTAGGATAGACAATGTTTTTACTTGTAAGACTGAATATAGAAATGTCAATAAAAGTCGTTGGGATCCCTTTATTAATATTTTACCCAGGTTGTGATGTGAACCTATCAAATTTTCTGAATGCCGATGAATAGCACTTGACTGCCTGGTTAAGGACAAGTTGTACTATTTATCATAGCACACACATAGTTTTACATAGTTGTTGCTTGACAAATGAATAATTGAAGGTAAAATGTATTGTTCACCAGTGACGACACGTGCCTACGGATCCCTAAAGAAACTTTAAAATATATTAACTTAAGTTATTTAAATTTAATCGATTATGAGAGATCGATATAAAAAATAAATAAATTCTTACAACTCTACATGAAACATGAAAGGAGAAGAAGCAAAACCCTTACGAGCTTACGACATTGACCTTAACACATGCCGGCCCGCCGGTAGGTCGATCGTTTTCACCTCCTCTTGCGAAAACATTGAATTCGCTAAAAAAAATCTTGAAGAGATGCAGTGTAAAATGTCCTCTTTAAAAAATTTAATATGGCCTTTCCCGTGAAAAAACTATGGAAAGATGCGGGCGACTCATTTATTAGGCAGCTGCAGGGCCGGCGGAAGCGGGATCCTACTTTCAGCATTTCCATGGGGGGGGGGGGGGGGTACATACCCTTGCCCCTTTGTATTTACGCCCATGTCAATATGAACTTTAAAAACCGACATGGGTGACGTTTAAAATAAATTAACAGATACACAATTGTTAATGTTTGTGATTGGTACTCATGTGACACTCTGTATTTCATCATAATACAATTAAATAGGTGTTTTCTTTTTGCACGTTGTGGTAGACCTAAACCAGCTCTGTCAATAACACACCATTCGTTTTATAAAAATAATTTGACTCAGTTCTCAATAACCCTATTCGTTTTTAAAGCTTTATTTAAGTTTTATATTAACCTGAGGCAGAAATATCTACATGACGCAAGGCACTTTAATCACGTGATGATTGTAAGTTTACCTAACCCTGTGGCGATGCAAAAAGAAAACACCTAATGTACGTAAAAAAGAGTGGCTGAGTCGTGATATAAAGTGTTTTCTTTTTGCACCGCCACAGGGTTAGGTAAAGGCACAATAAACCCGTAATTGAAGTGCCTTGCGTCAGAAGACATTTCTGCCTCAGGTTAATATTCAACTTAAATATAGCTTTTAAAACGAATAGGGTATTGAGAACTGAGTCAAATTATTTTTATAAAACGAATGGTGTGTATTGACAGAGGTGCCTTAAGTGTACCACAAAATGCAAAAAGAAAACACCTATAGTCATCGATTCTACCCATACTACTCAGTATAAACGAGTAGTGCACATATTGGCAAACCTGTATGTGTCAAATGAAATACATTGACAACACTTTTGTAATGTAACCAACACTATAATTGAATTAAAACTGTCAAACCTACTTTTAAACATGGTAGGTAATACGAAATATCTTTAAAATTAATAAATGTTAAGTTCACAGAATCCGTAAAAGTACTCAGTAGCATTCAAAAATTGTATAGCAAACTTACTCGAAATGGAAATCCTATTAAGGATCAGCGTAAAGATAATGTATATAAAAACAAGAATGATGGTAAGCAAATAACGAAGGATATAACAGAATGCACTTCGAGTGAACCAACGCATATTTGCACAGAAACATCTTGTAAATTGGATTGCACAAAACTGAAGGGTGCTACTAAACATCATACACTTAAATGCCCTGAAGAAAAGACCCCGAAAATACCAAAAGGCAATTGGCGAAGAGGAAGTGACTAAATATTTATGAAGTGATTTGACATTCGTGTATGTGTTCGTAATTGAAATCGATAATAAATGCCTGTACACTTTTTTATGGATACTATTGGATTGTTGTTCTGCTAGAACTGAAATATTTTCATGCAATCTGGTCAAATATTACATAAACATAATACTACAACACAGCCACCATAAGAGAACGAACTGTCCTTTCATTTTGACTAAAGCAACTCCGGTAGGTAGTAATTTGAGAAAAAGTTGTAAAAAAACATTTTTTCTAGCAGGATGTAATTGCATATTTGAACGTAGTTTTTAGTTCTGATTAACTTTTTTTAATAACAATTTTCGATATTGTCAAAAATAAAGGTACTTTACTCTTGAGCAAAATTCATATTTTTTGACAAACCGCGTACACGACTGAAAAAATTTAATATCTGATGATTGTATTTTAAATTTTAGAACATGCAGAGCTTTTTATAAAGAATAACTTTTTTTCGTAAAATTAATAATAAAAAAGTTTCCCATATGTTGCCAACTTAAGGTAGTTCCTCCGCGACAATCTCAACCAAAAGTTTCGTCCCATGTAACCATAGTAACTTCTATTATTAACCATTTTTGTCACGACAGTGGAAGTGCACTTTTTGTTCGGACTGTCCGCGTTGTCATGGAACAGATTGCGTATACAATCATTCGCTTGCCTAAACATATCTAATAATACCAAAAACGTCATGTTTCTCAAGGCTATATCTTCAAAGTAGACGGCAAACAATTCTCAAATGTTTTCACAATATTCGTATAATCCCTCCTCTAGCATTCTTTAGTTTTTCATTAAATTCTGACATTTAGTTTTGACAGTACAATTGATAATGTGTCAGTGGCCACATAACACGAGATCTGCAAGGGATGTCCTGTGGCCTTATGCGGACATTCAGAAGTTCTCAGAATGTCTTTCGCATGTCCTGGGGACTTATGTGGACATATAGAAGTCCTTAGAATGTCTTTGGGACGCCTTTGAAAGATATGTGCTACGTGGGCGGTGTTTTTTGTATATGGGTTATACAGGGTTTTTCAACGAAAAGGAGCCACCCTTTATAACTTCTAACAGAATCAAAATTTGAAAAATCGGCGATACCCGTCTATAATAATATCGAGGGGGACACTTTTTGACATAAGTTTGAGATTTCATACCTTAACCCCCTGGGTCCCACAAACATACCCTTAATTTTTTTAAATGGCAACATGGGTCATGTGATACGTCATTTGAAAGGTCTTTTGATATCTTGCATTACTGCGTTTAAAATTTTAAAATCGTTCAATTCGTTTGTGAGATATTTTAATTTAAAGTTTTAGAGAACTGATATAATTTGTCGTTATAATAATGCAATATAAAAGTATTACTGACTTTTTAATTTATTTTAAGTTTTATTTCCATGTAAATAAAAAAAAGTTTAATACAATGAATTTCGTATCAATTTATCTTGACTATAAAAGCAAAAAAATAAATAAAAAACAACCATTTTGAAGAAAATTATATCAGTTCTCTAAAACTTTAAATTAAAATATCTCACAAACGAATTGAACGATTTTAAAATTTTAAACGCAGTAATGCAAGATATCAAAAGACCTTTCAAATGACGTATCACATGACCCATGTTGCCATTTAAAAAAATTAAGGGTATGTTTGTGGGACCCAGGGGGTTAAGGTATGAAATCTCAAACTTATGTCAAAAAGTGTCCCCCTCGATATTATTATAGACGGGTATCGCCGATTTTTCAAATTTTGATTCTGTTAGAAGTTATAAAGGGTGGCTCCTTTTCGTTGAAAAACCCTGTATGTCAATTATGCCAATTTTAAGTGTAAATATCTCGACTTAGGGACGGTAAACCTCATTTAAACTCCACAGATGTTTGGATAACGTATTTAATAACGTATACGCCAAGTTTGAACAAATTCTGTCGCAAATCGTTCCGCGGAGGAACTACCTTAACTAGACACACTGTATAACTCGATGCCATTTCAATTTAGTTCCCTTCGCAGAATTTATTAAATTAAGATTCCTTCAAACGAATGAAGCGAAGGGATAATAAAACAAAGAGAGTTGAAGAGAAACGTTTGTATATTAAAAAGGTTACAACGTCATGGCAATCAGTATTTGCTGTTTTGCTCCCTTTGGGAACGCGTGTTTGAATCCGATCAATGTGACGTGGACGGCCTATAGTGGGGCAAAATGCGAAACATTACAGATCTTTTAGGGTTGACTGGAATTGTTTCAGTTATGGCAAAAATATTATAGGCAAACCCATTTGTGACTACAGAGACACTACTGTTGTAAGATCTCGTCCCACAATAGAAATTCAGGCCGAATTCTTCGCGTGGGATTTGAAAATAACATATTACGATGTTTGTGGTGCATTTTTCTTAGTTCGATATATTATTTATTTATTGTTATTTGACCAATTAGTCCATCGTCAAAGGAGAGACAACTTTATTACATGAATCCTTTTGTTTGGGTAACTAAATAGGCTATTGTGGTTAAACCTAAAATTTCCATATATGTTAAAGATGTGCTACGGCAGTCAGAGCCCGAATAGAAATTGCCAGAAAGACATTTATCAGAAGTAAAAAAGTACGGAACTCTAGAGTAATAAATTTGGAGACTAATTGGGTCCATAATAGTTGATAAAATTGCAGGATCGAATAAATAAATAATAAAAGTTAAGTTGAAATATTAAAAGATAAATCTGACAAAAATTGTTAAATGGGGTAACGCATTCCTAGAGAATTTTACGCATATCTTTGATGAATCCTAATCACCAGTTTTTTTGTTGAATCGAGAGACGCCTCCCTCCTTGATCATCTTTACGTCCATATTTAAAACATTTATACCACCAGCGGATTCAAACGCAGTCAAGGCACCTAGTCGTTTTTCTAAACCAGAAAAAACTGTACCCGCTTTCTTTCAGATAGAAAGTAATCCTGTAGATCTCATGTCGATGTGATGTTCGACCCGTTAACGATCTCTTGCTGTTGATTCAAGACACTCAGTAAGGGTAGTGCTCATAAATAATTGTTAAAATAATTCCGGTTTGCGTTGATCTCATCATTTGATAGCTGCCAGTGCCTTCCGATAATACTTAGGAGAATATTCTTGTTGAACATTTGAAAACTGGCACTACAAAAAACAATAATAAATAAGAAAGATAATGCGAGGTACAAGCGATTATTATTGAGAATGAAGAAATTAGGTAGGCCATGGGAAACAAATAATATAGCCTCAGTAAGAACAACCCTTTATGGTCGCGTCGCTTACTAATTTATCTTAAATCGCATTTGAAGCTTTAAGTTTCGCAAGTGTAGTGAAAAAATGGAATTAACTCGAAAACATTTTCGCATAATATTTGACTTTTAAGAAAGGTTTAAGTGCGAAGAAAGTTTGAAATCAACATTTGCCGATCAGGTCCCTTCCTTGGCAACAATTTACAGATGGTGCAAGGAATTCGAACGTGGAAGTACTACAGTTGATCACCACAATGGTGCAGACCTTCCCATTACCGCTGTGATAGAGGAAAACGTTGTTGCTGTGAAAAAGGTTATGGAAGCAGATAACAGAACTAGTTACACCGTAATAGAAACTCAACTGGGAATTGGATCCTCATGTGTGAAAACAGTAATACATGGCCACCTTCATCTGAAAAGGTCGTTTACCCCATCATCTTACAGATTTTCAAAAAGCAGAACGAGTACGAATTTACCACGAAACTTTAAAATTGCTTAAGAATGTTGGACACTAAGTTTTGTCGAAAATTGTAACAGATGATGAAACTTTGCCGGAAGTGTTTAATAAAGTGCCAAAGAAGAGAATTATCCTTTATCACGATAATGCTTCTTCCAACACAGCAGAGCTAACTCAGCAGTATTTGGCTTCAAACAAGATTAATGTAATCGAACGCCCTCCCTGCTCACCGGATCTTCCAATGTGCGACTTGTAGCTGTTTTTTGGACTTAAAAAGAACTTATGAGGAAGAAGGTTTTTTTCAGAGGAAGAGATCGATGTTATTTTAATAGTATTCCTAAATCTGCTTGTCTTGGAGCATTTAAGCAGCGAAAGGAAAGAATGGGCTAAGTGCATTATAACAGAAGGCAACATAATCTAAAATAAAATTTTGAAACAGGTAACTGATTCTTTCATTCTCAATAATATTGGCTTGTCCCTCGTAGTATGTTGTGGTCTTAAAGGAGCTCCAGGGAGCCAACTTCCTAAGAGTTTGTGGAGGCGGTCTGCTTCCAGACAAAGTTTGTCTCAGTAGGTAATCGGTTAGGATCCTACCAACCCCTAATAAAAATTTACCCCATTTTATTTTTACCATTTTTTTAATGTAAAAGGTGGCCACTAAAGGATACAAAAGCTAACTACTGCTACTACTTACCTCTCTGGGAAACGAATACGATACCTTTAAGTACCTACTTACCTTTTTTTCTTGGCACAAAACATCTCGTAAGGTCTTCTTCTTCATACCAAAAATCTATCAGCTTATGGTCGCTTTATAATTATTTATTGTCATTTAGCCAAGTTGTATAGTAATTAGTAGGTACCCACAGCCCAAAAAATGTAGGTACCCTAAATATACTATTACTTAGTCTTTTAGGTGAACATAAGCAAAACGATGCAGGCATTCACTTATCTTTTTATTTATCCACAAGTGTATATACTAGTATAATACACACTTAAAACAGCAACTAACTAGACTACATAGTTGTTAAATATATAATCGTTTAAACATAATCACAGCAATAAAAATTGTTACAACATTTATTATTAAGTATATTGTTAGCTACATGAACAAATGGAGCATAAAAACCAAATGACTATTTTATTACGTATAGGTATCTATCCCGTTTTTAAACTATTGCAATTTTAAATTATTATCACTAATTATCTTTTTAAGTATATTGAAAGTGCGCCATCAATAAAAATATTTAGAGGTAAAAAACCCAATCGTAACTGAGGTGCAGTGAAGAAAGACGGTCTTCTGCACGTTAAAATTTAGGCATCCTCTTCATGTGCCATCAATAAACTAAATCTAGTAATCGGGTTATTGCTTCACAATTTATTTGAAATTTGTTATTGCGAAGGTATTCAATACCACTCTTGAGAATATTTTACATCTATAAAAATGACAACTATTCATGACACTCCCTACACGAACACAATTACTAGAACTTTCAATTGTATTTACACTATATACAATCGTACACATTTTTACCCTGCAATCCGAGTACTAAATCCAAAAACACTACACTCACAATGTGCCTTACTTTATGACGATTCATGACCAGGGTTCGCTGCCGTCGCTGTTGGAGGTGTTATTGGGTTTTGAAAATTCGGATTGTCCTGATGCACCAGAAATCTGGGCGGAGGAAATCCGAAAAGTTGAGATCACTGAATCCGGGGCCAGTAATTCGATGCCAGGTTTGACGTTAAATCGGGTGTCTGGCTGGGAATTTGTACAGGAACGGAAACTCCCGCCGATATAACACCTGAAAGAAAAAAGAGAAAAAAAGAGCGTAATGAATTTGCATACGAAAGCGAATATAGTAAAGGTTAAATCTTTTCTCAAGAGACGCGGCCACAAACGAACCTTGCAACCAGTACAAACTACCCCCTCCTTGATTTAGTTCGCACATTATTGAGCGCTCGCCGAGCCGAGAATTGGAAACCACCCTTCGCAGACACTTTAAATTGATCAATGACAATGAAATTTACGGTAAAGGGAAAATTTCTAGACGCGCGCTTCGGTTTCCGTTTGAATAAATTTAACGTTAAAATGGTAAAAATTAAATCGCTTACCTGTACCTGTTGAAACGGGAACGGAAGATGTTGGGGTGGCTGCTGCATACGATGGATGAGCTGATGGTTGTGGAACTGCCGAATTGCATGCAGCGGCTGCTCTCGAATTATACGACGAACTTAAGGAATGAAGGGGATCGTGAAACATATATGGATAACCACTTGGATCGCGTTGTTGCAAACAGCTGCTGCTTAGTCCTCCAGGCATGGAACTAAAACAAAGATAATTATTCTTAACAAGTTAATTAAAATAGAAGTATACGCATTACACTTTCAAATTTACTAACTTGTCTAACGCCGTTTCAAATTTTTTTCTTCTTGTTTTCTAGCAGTACTGTCAAGCCGTAATTAATTGGGAGATATTAAAATTTATATTTTTTCTAGATAAAGGACGTGTTCGGTATAACAAGACAGCGGCGTTTGTTGGAATCTACGATACGTGACATGCATCCAGCGGTCACGTCATGTCAACGAATCACTGCGGGATTATTCTGTCATATGGGACAGTACGAATGCTACCACTTAACCCAGCTTTAAATAAGCTCTCTCAACAGGGCGTCTCATAGCTCGTTTATAAAACGTACTATACAAACGCTACTGTGGATACTTTAAATTAACTAGTTAATCAACATTCTTTAAGTGCCATTTCAAAAGTAATGTGTCAATTTACTCAGCTGTATAACAAATTAAAAAATTCTGATTCCAATTTTACGAAGTAAGTGCTTTACTACTTCATTTTCATGCTACTGACTATTGGAACCAATTATGATTTTAGATCTTAAACAACATTACCATTTAGGTATTGTGGATCTGGAATTTTTTTCTCTCATATTTCTGCGCCTCTAATACCCACAATGTACAACAAAGGTACCATAATCCCTTTGATCCGAAATTGTACTCATATCAGTTATGCCCAAAAAGAAGTGGAATAGATATTTCTTTGTGGGGTGGAATACATAGTCATTTCATACAAGGCTCAATTCCATTCATAACATTTGAGAGGAATAGAGAGACGAAAGCACGCCTACGTATTATATGAACTACGAAATCCACTATGACAGCCAAATGTGCAAAGTGGAGTTGTCCACTGAAGAAGAACCGCGAAGTAAATGTTTCGCAAAAATCAAAGAGTCGTCAAAAAGACCATCGAGCATGAACCTTTTAAACATGGTACGGGACAATTGTTCACGACAAGCCTCAATATGCTATAATAATAAGAGGGATGAGAGATGCATTGACAAGTTTTGAAATGCAATGGTTCCTTAAAATAATAAAAATCCCTAGTGCTCTTTTAACTGAGAACAAAGCTGCCAATCCTCATTGCCTTGTTTATAGTGCGAGCATTAGTGGTTCTTCCACCTCTGTCTGTTTTACCTTTTACACATCTTAAGGCTTTATTAACAACCTTATGGCGAAACGTATGGTTCGACAGCTTTAAAACAATGATGAATAGAATAAAAGACTTGCTCATCTGCCTTCAATGTAACCGTAATCCGTTCAAGAAAGTCAAATAAACGTGGTTCTAACAATGTGAAGTTCACTTAAAGGAAAGCGTGTGAATAAAATTGTGACTCTTCCCATGGAATGTGATAGATGTGCTCATTAAAACACATTTTACTTCCAAATCTTCCTTTTCTGCGTTTCTATTTTCGTAATCGTCCTTTATGGTTCATTGTAGAACCTTTTCACCTAATCCACACCTCCTTAGATGTTTTTACAGATTGCTTTGGCCATATATTTTTAAATACAATTTCATCGTTCGTAAATTGTGCCTTAAGTACTAGCTCCTATCTCAGCTGATCAAAAATTTAACAAGGATACTAAAGCTGATAGGAGGAAAGGATATATTTCTATTATACGAATTCTAAAGCAGTTCTATTTTCTTTTCATTCTTATCCCACTTGCCTAAAAATTTTGAACGTTAGCGGAAATTACATTTTATAAGGCATTTTATTATGAAAATCTTGAAAAAGCAGAAAAGAAACTGTAGTTCAACATTGACCAAGAATATGTCAGCATTTTCATCTGAAAAAGTTGAAGAAACGGGCAACGTTTTTTTAAGTTTTATTTATACAACAAATATCAAAAGGTGCGAATTCCTATAGAATTCTAATTTCAACTAACTTCAAATCCGTAACTAATTATGGCAGATATTTATGTATGTAGTTTATATATAACCTCCCCCCCCCCCCACCTCAGGCACAAGCCTGTACAGTGTCATTGTTTTTTTTTCCGGAACTGGGAGCGGAGGGGGTGACGGACAATTTGTAAATCACAAAAAAATGTTGGGGGAAGAAAAGTAAAAAAAGATCGTTTTTCTGCGGACATAAGCAATTTTCCCCCTTTCCACCCCCAAAAAGGCGATTGGAGTTGGGGGTGAATTTTGAAATTTGACTTCCAGCTTTCTAAACCTTGAACATCGTGCAACGCGCTGACACACAGACATCCAGACGAATTTAGTAACCAACTTTCTTTTTAAAGTTGATTGAAAATACTTGACGTTTCATAGTTATATTGCAAAATTCGAAAAATCTTCCTGGTCAACATAGGTAACTTTAGAACAATTTTGATTTTCAAATCAAAACAGATGGGACGAATCTAAAATTTTGAAATAAGTCACTTGTTTTAATCACTTGATTGAATCTTGTGACGCTAACAATCGGCAAAAATAATTAGTTTAGCATACGACACTCGTTATGTCAAGACAAATAATGGCCACTGATCCAAAGGTTTAAACAATAAATTGCTACTTTTCTTGAAATTGGGGGATGAATCTCAAGACATGCCCTAAAATCTTTTCCACTTCAAAGACAACTTTCCCTTTCAAACTAAAGCATATTAGTTCTACAATCCTGGCAAAAGACCATTGAGTACTACATCTATCACGTCGCCGTCGTGGCGAAGAATGGGGGGATGCAAACCAAGGTGGTGGTTTGCTTTGGCCCAGCTAATGGTTGTGTTCGATTCAATTGCGGCGGCGGTCGCAGGCAAAGTACGATACAAACGACACGACGCTTGCTTTCGTGTGGGGTAAATAAAATACTAATACTAATAATTTAGTTGAAAATAAGGATAATCAATGGTTCGAAATGCAACTCTCTTCAATTTAAAAGATACTGTGTTCATAACTCTTACTGAGGATGACCTCTAGATTCTGGATTGCCATCAGAGGGTGGTCAGAAGTCCACGCGCACATAGGCCACCTATTCGGACCCTTTGTGCTACCTCCCTGATTAGAGCCATTCGACCCCGTCACTCAAGCCATTCCACACGTGAGGTAAACCTGAGGATGCTGGACGGGGAAGCGGGTCTAGTCTATGACATCTTGGTTGTAAGATCAAAGTCCCGCGGAAATTCATATCCTATCCATAGATTAGAATATGGGAGCTGAAACAACTGAAAAGAGGCGTCTGAAACATAAATCTTATATTCCAACAACCAAAACATAGTCTTAAGGGTTGTGTAGTGTATCCTCAAGACAACTGTTAGAACTGGAGTTATTGTTATTAATACTTTCACTCACTGAGTATGTCGCGGGACCAGGATAAATTCCCAACAAATAATACAACGTCTTTATAGTGACAATGTCGTTAACTCTGACAATTGAAAAACATGTCCGAAAGTATGAAGTTCCACAAAACGTTAAAAGAGAAAGTATAATAGACGTTTATCTAACAAACGCAGAGTAAAATTTTGTCCTAGGAACGTGGTAAACATGGGTTAAGATTAACAATAAGGTACTCGGAGTAATATCGCAAGTATGTGTAAAGTCAAGAGAATCGTGGTTGATTTCGAACGGTAATTAGTTTTACTAAAAGAATAAACATCATAACATGGGGTTCTTTTCAGTACGAAACAAATTGGTAATTTTATTCGAGGACATTAATAAAGTCATCAAAGCTCTCATGTGAAAAATACTTGTATAGATATGTAAATATACGGGAGCCAAATTATAAGCGAACGTTTATCACAATCATCTGAATATAAACACTTATTTAAATGCAAATGGGGAGGCAGCACATGCATTAGTTGTAAAGTGCAAGCGAATCAGCCGCTCGACATCGTGCGAATCAACTTAATGTATTACAGACCATTAAATTTCAAATTAATTAATCTTATAGTGTATTTCCTAGTACACAACGCAATAGTGTTGTACCTGTATGTATCTGTCATTGTTGCTATTGGTTGAGGAATTGACGAATACATCGAATTAAATCCCGAATTTATAGGAATTCGGGCAGCTGACGATGGAGGTGTTACAGCCACTTGTTCTACAGCTCTTCTTTGATTACGAAGTTTCTCTTCTCTACGCCACTTTGCTCGCCGATTGCTGAACCATACCTGTAACAACATTTATATGAATATGCATTCCTACTTTGTAAGTAAGAAAGGGCCCTACTTAGTGTGTCGAGAGTTTCATCTCCAATTGTTTTTGATTGATGAAGACACAAGGAAAAAAAAACTTGAGATTGTTATTGTGTCCAGTCACCGTGGGTAATATAACAGATCGAGGCCCACACAATATTGGCCATGTCATCGCCCCGCTACATAAATAACGGAAACGGGTCTCTTACATATCGCAATATGGGGGAGTTACAAATATCATTTTTCAATCTCTTATAACAAAGAAATGTTCGAATTGTTTTTATGAAAACTGTTTGTAATTCTAAATTAGCCAATGCCGAATCTTCAAAGTACTTATTTTATAATTAAGATTAATTTCGATCTCGAAGCAGAAAATTTGTTGAGTACTTAATAGAGTTAAAACATTTCTAAGGATAACGAAACTTATAAAGATATCAGGATCACTTTTACCACAGAAGATCAATACTTACTAACAAACAAGCTCGAAAACATGCGTCAACATCACATTGGTTCAGTTCAGCGTCGCTTTTATGTTTGTTGAGTTCAACCCCGCCAATCTGTGTGTACATTTCAAGAGTGTACACACCATTTGCATGCGATGATAAATATTTTGACATAAAAGATCGTGAAGCCTACTTAACAATTTCGTCGTATTAACCTTATGCCATTCAAAAACCTTTATTAGTAGGATTTGTTTGTGAAGAACTCGAAAGTTCAAAAGTAAAATAAACACGTTTCTAAAGCATTAACTGAGATTGTAAATACAATTTCAATTCAGATTTTAGATGAATCAAAACATTTCCGCGAAGTACATAATCATTTTATATGTTCCTAAACTGGTCATGTTTATATTCTCGTAAAAGCCCCGTTTACAGCTTTGAAGAGATGAAAACGTACGTTGCTTGTAATTTAGATAAAGTGTCTACAAGCGAACGCCATTTTAGAGTTCTCGGTTCGCTTTCAAAACCCTGCATTCATTTCAAGTTCGTTACTTATCCAAATTGCTCACAATGTTGCTACTGTCATTATATTTTATTCCTTTTTCTCAAATAATGTTCCAGCAAAAAGGTTCGCATCAATCAACGAAATGTGATGTGTGGATTTTTTCCTGTTTCCTGCTGGTGTAACGCCATTTTTTGCTTTAATATATTACTATATTTTTCTTACATAGAAAATTATACCCCACTAAAACTGTTTTCTTTCTTTTGTTATATTACATCTTTAGATAAAATTTTCGCTTTTGTTTCAAGTCTTTGAACTATTATGAATTATTATTTTCTTAAACTTATATTTGCAGGGGGGGGGGGGAGTCAAATCTTAATAGCGTGCTACGCTTAAAATGTGGATTGATGAACAGAGAGAGAAGCGACTTTTAGTAAATTTAGGCAAAAAATAAATCATATTTTGTTTATGGGAAATTACAACTGAATGATAGTTTTTCTCAATCTGTATTTTCCTCTTTCGTCTATTGTTAGTTATGCGACAAAAAGCGAATTTTCAGGATTTCGCTTTTGACAAATTGTTACTTTGTCGTTGATGTTAAATAAAAAGTAAAAGAAGTACTTAAAGTAAAGGTACTTTTTAACGTTCTTTAACATGGCATACAGCAAATTGGAATCCGACGTTTCGTTTTCAAGTAACCATCATCAACTTTGTTTTTTTAAATAGGTACGCTCCTGATTTTTTTATTCATAATATTATTCTGCATTCAAGCATGTTTCACACTTTATGGATTAATTGCGATTTTATAATTATTTTACTTAAATTTACTAGATTCTACTTTGGAAGACGCTTTTGATATTTTACCCTAAGCCGTGTACGCGATTGTTGGTTTCAGCAGGATGGTGCACTTACGCACAATTCACGGGTGGTTAAGGATTAGCTTTCAAATAGGTTTGCCGAAAGAGTTTTAAGCACCAATTCTGAAACACTCTGGTCAGCTCGTTCTTCCGATATAACCCCTCTGGATTTTTTCTTTGGGGGTACACAAGAAATTATGTTTACAAAGATATCTTTGGAAAAGAAGAAGAACTCCGAAGGTTTGTACTTAACGCATTCCAAACTGTAACATCTGCAATGTTAAAAAATGCTTTGGATTCTACAGTTACAAGATGCTATTTACGATTGGAGAACGAAGGAGGGCTTTTCGAGCATTTATTATATTTTTTTTAATTATTGGTATGTGTCATGTTTAATTTTTCTTTTCATCAAACGTTATCTGTTCCGTTATGTGTCGTTGATTGTTTGTAATTACTTGGTTATAAAATTTGTATTCAAAATTGAAAATTCTGAGTCATTTCATTAATTTGATGAGAAAGTACAGTTAGCAAAAGCCCATTTATGAATAAAATTCAGTTTAAATGTTATTGGGAGGGATGCAGGTTCGTACTTAGATTTTTTCCGATAATCGTAAAGTAAGTATACAATCGCAATTAAACCATAAAGTGTGATACATGCTTGAATGCTGAAGCTGTATAAAAAATGTATAAAAAAATCAGAACCGTATTTAAAAAAACAAAGTTGATGATGGTTACATGAAAACGAAACTTCGGATTCCAATTCCAATTATTAAAGCACCTGTAGAAGGTTCTTTTACTTTTTATTTAAGATCAACGACAAAGTAACAATTTGTCAAAAACGAAATCCTGAAAATTCGCTTTTTGTCGCATAACTTCGGAACAGTTCGGAATTTCGTCAGTTTAAAAATGTCATTTTACTAAACTCAAAATTGCCCAACTTTTCTCCAATTAAACCGAAACTCTATCTCTTACCGTTTCCGAAATCCCCATAGTGGCCTCCTTATCTTAGACACAGTGTATACGTCTGCCTAGAGTTCCTATACTTATAGACAGTCTGTCGTATTTGAAACGCCATCACCGTTCGTTCATACAATCGTTTTCCTGTAAATTTTTTTCCACTAACATCCGTTCTAGTCTAGATCTTCTGCAACTCTTGATATTTTTAGACCACAATAATGGGTTCAGATTTTGTGAGGCTTGTTTATCCAAGTTGATCCTGCTTTTTTACATCTTTTTTAGAGTTGACTTCAGATAATATTATGTTGCCCAGGTACTTATCGCAGTGGGTGTTTTAAAGTGCAGATCCTTTACCTCTCTTCCCACTGTTTTTTGGTAATTTCCTTTTAGGTCGTTAGCTTCTCGAAATCTATAAAAATGAGATGACCATCGCAGTTTTTTGCTTTTCTCTTCTTCAACCATAATTTCTTCCTCCTATTCTTTTCTTTATTATATTCTCACGAGTCTGGCTAACACACCGATTCCTTGGTAATTTTGAACCCATTTTTATATATTGGTGTTAAAAATCCTACTTTTCAATGATTAAGTATTTCGTCATGGTGTTAAGATACCTATATCAATATTTTCTTCTTCTGAGTTCTTCTGAGAGAAGAAATTTTAGACGCAATCTTTCTATTTTCTAAGATTTTTGGGTAGTAATGCACCGTGAATCTCCACCTCGTTTTACCATTTCTATGGATTTCCCAATGAAGCTTTACGCGATTTCCACGAATGAGTAGAGTTTTAAATTGTGGAGCGATATAATATGGCTTAAGAAAGAACCATTCACCAAAGTCCACTCTATAGTGGTAAAGTAACAGCGAGCATAGGCCTCCATCCTATTAAAAACGGGAAAATCAAAAGGCAATTATTGGAAAAGTAAAGTTTTTTGCATAATGACAACCGTAACGCTACCGCCTACCGGTGCCCTTAATATAATACGTAACTCCAGTAAAATTGTTAATAACACATCTAAGGATATTTTCAATTCACTCCTTGCTTGTGGAAGTATAGAACTGTCTGTGCTCTTATTTTAGCGGCCGTGCTACATTTATGTACACGCAGACAGCGTTTCTACTAACATCCACATAACGAAGCAATGAATGTAGTGCACTACAAAAAAGGAACCATCAATGATTAGAATTACAAGTAACCTGTGGTTGGGGAAGGGCTCTGACTTTGGAGAAATTGTGGTTTATAACACCCTTAATGTGAGAATAGTGATAAGCAACGGCAGAGGCTTACCGGTCTTTAGTTTATCAATGCTGCAATGCGTCTTAAAACTTTATATTGGCTCAATGTAAACCAAAGCTTTTGGATTTCGGTCCGATTGGATCCCTACCATCTTGCAGTCTCATCGCATTCGTTCCTTCAGTTAAAATGATATGTCATCAAATGCCATACCAGTTACTTATTCAAGATAACAGTTACCTTCGTGGGCAACTCATAAACAACCTCAAACAAAAAGTCTTCATGCAAGTCATTTCTTCGTATAAGCTTCATTTTGCATTACAATGAAGGGCTACCAATCATTCGTTCCCTCTTCAGCTCTACGAATATGGCAAAAACCCTATATTCTATATTAATTCTTCTGCTTCATACAGATGTGTTCAACAATGTTCGCTTGGTGTTGTTTTTTTGAATTCTGGTAAACTACTGAATGTAATCGAGTCTACATATCTGATCATTATCCAAGCGAAACACAGCGAGTTCGACCTGACTGGGTCCCTCCCTAACCGAAAATAGATGGTTGATTCAAGGATTCTGTGAAAAATAGACGGTATTGTAAAGAAACTACAAGTTTCTCTTCTATTTTTGGGATTACTTGTAATTTCGTCCATTTATGACATCAGGAGTCAATGACAATAATCCCTGAATACCACTCGCCATAACTTTTCCAGCTCATTAATTTGATAATAAAATATTTAAGCATTAAAGCTTTGACCTTGTCGTATCAAATTTGTCGAAAGTGTCAGGCATCGCTGATGACATTCATCTGGATATTTATTTTATTAATGCATCGAAATTAGATGCAAAATTTCATAAAACGAGCGCTATCGAATAGATTTTATGACAATCAATTATCGGATTTACGAAACAGTGTAACTGAAAGTGGATGTCAGCAAAGCTTATATTTTCGTATACTGAGAAATCTTTCAAAATTGGACTGCGGGGGGGGGGGCGATATTCCCGTAAACCACCAATGTGAAATCTACTTAAACCAAAAATGGCAAATTAAATATTTTACTTGGGCGAGTCCCAACCATCAGGAAAACAATTAGTATCTTTCCCATATAATACTAATCTACAAATCAAAATGGAAAAAATATATGTTTGGGATGTTATTTTGTACAAGTACACCCAAAATGTTCGAAATTGAGCTGAAATACACTGCTCCAGAAATACTCCAAGCAGTAAAGTTTACAATTCAACATTTGCTCTTGATAAAATCATCCGCGCTTTCTATAAAGTTTTTGTGAAATGCAATGCGGATTGGAAGCCTAACTGTGTACACTATTTTCGCAAATGAGCAAAAATGGAAAATTTGATCAAATCTTAATCAGCCTTTTTAAAAAGACAAGATGACGAGTAGGTACAAAGTAGGTGAAATCTTAATCCATTATTTTTATCCAGAATCAGTGAGGGTTTTACCACCCCAAAAAAATTATAATCCTTCCTTTTGAAAACAAAAATAATAGCAACCTTTTTCCCGAACTTTAATGATTGATTTTATCTGAATTAGCACCAAAATATGAGGGTATTATGTGAGCTGAATACATCGGCCCTAGGAGTCTGTCGAAGTGAGGAGGTAAAGAAAACTGACGCAATGTGTGCCCTGTTGCTGCACGACAACACCAGTGAAATAGAAAGCAGGGACATGATACAGGTAGACATTAACTTGACAATGCGGAAAACCTACCCATTTCGGTACAATATACAAAACATTGTCTACAAAAACGGAGTATAAAAAGTGTATCGTACACAAAAGGAACATTACCCTCTTATGAAATTTGGTCAGTTCAGTCGAAGAAAGGTATGGGGGAGTGTTTGAAGAACAGGCCGCAGCCATGAAGACTTACTTAAATTCACTTATTGTCAAATTGGACAGAAACGTAGCCAATCATGAAAGCATCCCCCATATGAAATGATACTTATCCCGTTTTAGATGAAGTGTCAAAGTAGACGTTATCGAAACAAATAACCATTACTGGGGAAATGCGAGGTTTGACATTACCCAAGAGCAAGGGTAACTTTAGTTCCTTCCTATGCATATTCAAATAGAGCAACAAGCGGGAAATATCGCCTAAAACACGTAAACATAGAACACATGCACTCAAACAATGGGTGCGTTCCACATCGGACGAAGATAGCACCACGAACAGATTACTGAATGATTCGGAGAGTGCTTTAGATCTCAGAGCGACAACTTAAAGCTGAGTGTTTTCTAAATACATAGTCTGGACACAAAACCATGACCATAAAGTAGCTAACAACAACACTTTTGTGGGCTATAATTCGATTGCTAAAGTTAAAGCCCATTAATTCAATGAGTCGTTTGAAAACTGGATAGAACAAATGATATTGATAAGAAGCATTTCTTAACAAAATTATATAAGGACTTTCATCAAGGTGTGTTTTCGAGGATGAGATCGATGTTTGAAACTAAGAACTTAATACTGTCTTATTCGCTGTAGATTTTTCTTTTTGGAAAAATTGAAATTATGAATACGTTACAAAAACAAAACCAGAATTCATATTTACAATGTTATGATTAACCATTAACCGTATTGTACAAGGGTGACTTATATTTGTCAATGTATATTGTAAGTAAGAGTGACTCTTTGGTACCGACAGGCTGGATGATGTTTGACTGACAAGCGAAGCATGGCAGATAAATCCACTCGTACCAAATTTTGTCGCCAGTAATGAAATATTACTTTGGCGTTGTCATGTACGTAAAAACCATTTTAATGGTGTTTCAAAAAAAAATTCTTACTGACTACCGCAGGAGGGTTTATAATAATCCCAGTACTGGGATGTAACTGCAATAAAGTGTTACACAAAATGAATATCAGGTAATTGTAATTACAGTAGAATGAAGGGGGGGTTTAACTTTAATACTACACATGTCAACTTACCACCCTTTCATTAAATATTAATAGCCTGTCTTTATAATTAGTGTTTAAAAAAAAATTTTGCTTTAAGAATATTGTTATTGCTAAATTTCTCACATTTTATATTTGAAGTGTAAATTCATTAGAGAATTTTTGCGAGCAGTTTTTGTTTTCAAATTGAATTTTGCTTGATCAATAACTAAGGGTGGTTCTACTGATGTGTAAAAAATTGTTACCTGGATACGTGCCTCAGGTAATCCAATTTTTTCTGCTAGCCTTTCCCTTGCAAAAACATCCGGGTAATGAGTTCGCTCAAATTCTAAAAAAAAAAGATAAACGAAAATTCTATTAATTAAACATGTTGCTACTACATATAATGTACTTACCTTTTTCTAAACTGTCAATTTGTTCATTTGTGAATGAGGTTCTATTTCTTTGTAGTTTCCTTTTCAATCGAAGTCGCAATTGCGAATCTTCATCGCCTGACGAGTTGTGCTCTGAATTTCCATCAGATGTATTCTCATGCATCGTATCTCCTGTTAACAAAATGTCTATTATTACAGAAAGCTTCTTCGTAAAATAGTATTTGTACGGTCTTGTAATTAAAATGATTTGCTTATTTTGTACCAATTAGTGGTTGCATGTTATACCTACCTACTTTATTTCTTTTTAACTATACATATTATATAGTTGCTTGAATAGGTATCTAATATTATCTGAATCTTGCCAATTACATGTTGTATCGCGCGAATTTTAATCTACATTCTACTCAATAATTTGTAGAAGAACAGATGAATAAAGATCGCCTTTTAACATTCATGAGCTTTACCTTCTACTACATTTTGAAATTATATAAATGCTAAAAATTCTCGATCGGAACTTTATTAAATAAGGAGCGAGGCGTAAAATAAATATTCAAATTCAAACTCTTCAAATTGCTTGGCATCGTTCAAAATCCCGTTTCAAATAAAGGTAATAAGTAAAATAAAACATTTTTGTATTTTGATAATTGCTATTCCCCCCCTTTTCAAATGGTGCTACAAATACCTTAAAATGTGGTCAACTCCAGCCGAAATAAAATAAAGGACCAATACCTATTTTTACTTAATTGTAATTAAGTATACAGGGTGATTCATTTAGAATGCCCAATCTCTGAATTGTAGATTCCAGACCTCAAAATATGATGATTCTGCCCAACTGCCTTATACAAATATTGCTAGTTTCCGAGATACCGGGTGTTTAAAGTTTAAATATGAATTTTGATTTTCGCAATAACTTTCTATTTTTTCACAATTTCTTTTTGAAAATTGGCAGTTTTACCTTTTTTTGCATGAGGATTGCCAATTAATTAAAATTAATTAATTAAAACACAAAAATAAAAAACTTCAAAGCAAATGTTCAAAATGTCCACCATTTACTTCAATACACTTTATAATCTGTTTTCGCAAAGATCTCTTCATATCAAATAACCCTTGTCTATTATTTTTAATCACCTTAATTAATTAATTAATTAATTAATTGTTATTGCGAAAATCAAAATTCATATTTAAACTTTAAACACCCGGTATCTCGGAAACTAGCAATATTTGTATAAGGCATGATGGGCAGAATCATCATATTTTGAGGTCTGGAATCTACAATTCAGAGATTGGACATTCCTAATGAATCACCCTGTATAAATAAAGTAGTTGTTTGAGTACAGAGTAATTAGAAATAATTCATTTCAAGTTTTCTAATTATTTTATCAAAAGTGTAAATGACTGATGATTGTTGTGTTGTACAATTTCAAGAAAGTCACTGGAATGCCAATATACGGTTATGAGACTGTGCAGTTCAACCTAAGTTCGCGATAATAACAGAATAAGTACAAAATCTGTATATAATACAAAACGAAACTCCTGTAGCTTATTTCTGAATTTCACATGTCCACATGGCTGAAATAGACCAAACACCTTTTTGGAAAACCGCATCTGCATTATGGTTTTTCATTTCCTAATGGCTATATAAGTTCATCAAACGACTTCTTTTCTTTAAAACGACCTCAACTATCCCGCCTAACCTCAGTTTTAAGAGAAAAGCTATTGTGTTGGTTCAAAATTATTTTTCGTTCTGCATATTGGTGTACAATTTTCAAGAGCATGAAAACAGAAGGTTGCAATGATCCCACACACTACTATCCACAGTCATTTAACACTGTTTTCTGGCATTGATACTCAATGAGATCATAAATATTTCCCATTGAGCATCTTTCATAATAGGATTATTGTCCCAGCTAACGCCCACAAAAGATGATCATCCATATGTATAGTTGTCACTGTTTCTTTCTGAACTTATTCAGCGATGTGAAATTATCTACGGGTCTCTTAATGCAATACGTTGTTTTTTATTATAAACAATGATCTATGTAATAATACATATCAATGTGCGCATGCTTTACCTACTATTAACTAACCAGCCAAAGTTATTACGAAAGTTGATAAATTCAAACTCAAAAGAATATTAAAATATTCACTCCTGATTCCAGTACAATAATTTCACAATCTCATGAACGGTCGTGAACGAAACACGCGGTTACAACTTACAGCCTATGTACCTTCTGCATCCCCAATCTTTTATACCGAGCTGTACCCCTTTGGTGCACCTACTCCACGTTTTGTGTCCTCGCGGAGATCTTCATATGTTAAGTTGTGGGTTACAACGCTAGGAGCCTAAGCTTCTCGTTAAGTGTGCTGGTTTTATGCTATATTGTGCTCCCATAGCCGGAGTAAATACTTCGCTATATAGCCGAAATTCCAATTTACCTTACCTAAGGTTCAAAGGACACTGATCACGACGTATTTTGACATATTTGCGCAAATCTCCTTAAAGAAGGAGTCGGTTCCCGAATGACTACCTTGAGCTTTATTGGTTTGCATCTATCCCACGGGATTAGTATTGGGAATCGCCCAAAACCTACGGACAGCACAAGTAATTTTTGGTGAAACTATTTAAAAATATTCTGCGATTTCCGAAAAATAGAAGAAAATTGAGAGTATCGAAGTACCAGATGACGCTGACGAATCAGGAATCGGATCTGACAGAAGCAGTCACTGTTGATCTCCCAGTTTTCTAATGGTAAAGGCTCCATCTTGTTTGTTACAACATTCTTGAAAGAAATTGGGGCTAAAGGGCATATGTTTACAGACTGTACCGCGACCTCGGTAGCGATATCAGAAGAATCGTGATATTTAATGATGTTAAAATTCGACACACGCGCAGGTTAAGGAAGCGAAGAGGAAATGTTGATATAGAGTTACCTCCAAATTTGAGAGAAGAGTCAAGAGGGGAAAAAAGCGAATGGGGTAAGCAACCTTTATACAGAATCTATCACGCCTACCTGCGGCTCTGGGTTCGTGTCTCTGTCAAAGATCATCGATGAAGTGCTCAACAATTTGTCAAAACTACTACGCAACTGCGTCACTGCTATTCTTCTACTTGAAGACGAGGATAGCAAGTCCAGTAATTGTTGATGCCTTACGTCAGAAAACGATGAGGAAGAACTTCAATATAATGTTCAATAAATTATATAAAACGCAAAACTGACCTGCTAGAAGAAGGACTTTGAGGAAAAAGTGTGAGGTACTCTGGAAATTGGTTGATTGGTATGTAGTTGCACATTTGGAAAAAACTTACAGCACTTCCTGGCATAGGTTCGAATGTTAATTGTTACTACAGGCTCCGTGGTTAGCTATAAACCCAAAAGTCCTTTGATTCTTTGAATGTGAACATTTTTTTAAGTAGGACGGGGCACTATGCGCAGAACATAGCACTAAACTGGCACAGTTCATTATGAAAAGTTGTCATCGGATGTGATGGTAACATAGAAAAAATTAAGTTGTAACCCCAAACTAACGTGTATCCATACAAAATGTGAGTATGTGCGCATGGTAACTGTAGTTTTTAGTTTTAGGGAAACTACTTTAGAAATCCGTAACTGCTACGACGGTGACCGCCTACTCACATCAAGTTAACGTCTACAGCCGTAATTTGAATCAAATCATTCAAATACTGTCGCAATTATACAGGGTGTTTCATAAATGTCCGGCAGAAATTCTAGTCTAGGGTCTGTTCTAGAGTCCAAAATAAGAAAAAAAGCCCCTATAAAGATGTGTCTGAAAACGCTTCCTAGCTGGGGTACAACCCTTAAAAGGGGGCGACTTCACACAACATTTTTGCAACTAATGATTCAAATTTTGTGTGTACTCGTTAGGTGCCGAACTGCCGTTTGTGTTTATTTTCGCCTTAATAGCCAACCAGTGGCGGTACATACGGGGATCGACCTTTGTGTTTTTGGAAAATATTTTTTCCATCTACACATTTAGCAAATATTTGACTGGATGAAATTGTTCGCAATCAATAACTACACTGAAAAGATACTCTTTGTTTCTGTCGCTCAGGATAACAGTGTTCGAGAAAAACAATTCAAACGTATTTGTTTGGGAAAAATCCAGTCACAAAGAAAAGAAACAAATCTTTATTTCAGTTTTGAAATTAGCACATAAACGTAATAGTTACATCACACATTGTGTGAGCCCACCCCCTTTAAAGGGCTGTACCTCAGTTAAGAAGCATTTTCGGGCATATCTTTATTAGGGACTTTTTTTCTTATTTTCGGCTCTAGAACACGCCCTAGAATTTCTGCAGAACATTTATGAAACACCCTGTATATTTGCTCAAACATTTTTTTCTTACAAAAAAAACCCTTTTCTAGCGACAAGCCTTGAAGGCAGGAAAATTGTCTCCTGTAACCCTCAAATGCACCAGATCAATGATTATAAATAGCGATGTGTCAATTATAGGATTGCAATCCTCTAATATTGCTTACCTAATTTGAAATCCTCAATCCCTCTTGTTTACCAAAATAGCGAACGATTTTCATAATGTGCAAAAATTTAGTATACGAATAATGAAGTTATCTCTGTTATAACTTTCCTCGTCGTCATTCGCACAAGTGAATAAGAAAATAAATACCGTCAATTCGAAGTACCTTTCAGTATAATTCCATACCTTTGGGAGTACACAACACAGATTTCCATACCTATAGATATGCGAAATGAAACATTTTAATTTTAATTAAATTTAATTAGGACCCATTGCATATACCTATTTGTACTTTAGTGAATCAGCAAAAATGCAATTTTAAAATTAATTGAATTTTGAATTAAATGTAAATAAAGGTATAAATAATCAATTAGGTTTAAAGGGTAACATACTTAGGCCCGGAGTACATTAGTGCTAATGCATTTTAAATAAGGTCATGTGATTAATCAAAAACGAATTTCAACTTCATTCATAAATTATAACTAATGAAATGTACATTAAATTGTTTTTGCTGATACAGATTTATCTGCAATTTTTTGAGGTTTGTTTAATTGTACGTGAGGTCGCATCGTTTGTAATGAAAAAAAATTACAATAATTAGTAATAGAAAAAAGAGAAATTGGACAAGTTGTTTGACAGAAGTACGCATATGGAAGATGGGACAACAAGCAGATAGAGCCGAAAAAAGCGAGAAACTCGTTCAAGTGAAAAATTCGAGTGGACATAAGACCTGATTAGAAAAAGATGAACAAGGTCCAGGACAGCAAAAAAATACTTGTCGGCGACATTCAACAACTATAATAAGATGAGAGAAGTGTAAACCGGTCGATATGATTTGAAGTTTTTAATTTCTGTGACCGTCAAAAGATAAATAAGAAGCGATTTTGGTTGTTTCGAAATCGCGAGTGCTTAAATCTAAAATATTTAAATTTGAGTTGCGAGGATTCATAGGCAGAAAACATAAACAGGAGGCAAGGGAATAGGATCAGAAGATGAAATAAAACAAGGAGAATGAAATGGTGAGGGTGGATATGAAATGGGGTGGAGTTTAGAGAAGCGGAAGTAAAGAGGGTTGCGAAGCGGGTGGTGGGAAACAGCCGCTAGTAGAATGACTAGAAAGACGATAAAACTCCTACGTTACACTTTTGTTTTTCAAATAATTTTTGATAAAACTGGTTGTGAAAGTCGTTTATTAAATAGATTTTATGAGTAACAAGTTGGAAACAACCTTCCTTAGCATCACATATGCATAAAACTTTCACCCATAATTTTTTTACATTTTATTTTCTACGAACATAAAAAAGCTTCGTATTTTTCACTAGCGTTAATAGACCACCCCCTTTCCAACCCGCTGTTGTCGAGTGTTACGATGAAATTTACCGCTAACACAATTACCGGTTTAGATTGGGCAGCAAAAGTTCACTCGCATGGAATTTATGTTCATTTTGGAGCGACCGCCCGCGCCCGTCAGTAAACTAAATTATTTTATCTCCACTCTCCCACTAGCTCAATGTAGATTGTAGATAATTACTATTTCACATTAACCAACGTGTACATTCACTTCCATTTACCAGAAAAACTAAACTTGCTGCTAAAACGTTTCTACTGAGTAGTGATCAGTAAGTATACAAGATCTCTGTTGAAGTATAGAATATTTGAATTAACCCTACTCACAGATATTCCATTAAAATACCAATCAGGTAAACTGTAACTGTTTACTTTTCCCCCTAGAAAGTTTCAATTCTTTTGCGTTTCATGTACCATCTCGTCTTTGATTACTTCCGGTATAATTGTTATACTTTCAAAGACCCCCAGTTGGGAGTTCTTACAAGAAAATTATCGGCCTATGTAAAATATTGTTTGCCAAGTTTGCTTGTCTCACATTTACTTCTAATACAGATAACCACCGCATGCAATTGGCATTTTAGTTAATCAGTTATATTTCTATCTTCGAAATAAGTTTTGAATATACTACAGATACAATTATTTCACAATGCATTCTCCAAAAATTCAGTCTGGAATTTTCTGGTTATTGCCTTTGATTTGTCTTTATTTTAAATCTACATTCTTCTAGAACATCGTTACAGAATCAAATTACGGTATGTATCAATCAGTTACTTCCAACAGAAAAATTGATTGAAGAGATTTTACTAGAATTGTTATCCTAATTTCTATAAATTATAGTGAAAGATCCAAAAATTATTATTGTAATTATATCTTCCACATAACCCATAACATTGATAATGGAAAATTTGATGATAATAAACGATTGGAACAAAATAATGTTTTTGGTACTTAAATTAAACGAGATTGCATGTGACCTGTTACGAAAATTCGACCTCACTGAGCTTATTTTTTTAAACACATGCGTACTTAATATACCTAACATTGAAATAGACAGTTTTATCCCTGTAGGAATATTCCCTAAAAATTTGTTCAAAACCATATAGGCATGGGTCCTAACATACAAACGGATGAATACGCAAGCAAAAGCAAATTGTGTTTTAATTCTCAAAAATTTGATTAAAAAAATGATTTTTTAAAACAAAAGAAACATTTTTGAACGAAAATTGTAATCAAAAGGATTCCCAAATATGTAAGCCCATCAAATTTACTTATTGTCATCATTACAATAGAAATTGGTCCACAAATAAAGATTTGGGGCAACACTTTGTCAAAGATTTTGGACACCTCTGTGAACTATAGCTAACGTAGTAAAACCTTTAAAGATCGTTAGTGCCGGTGAAGGCAATATGTTTGGTATTTTTTCCAAAGAAATGGACCTATATGTTTACATGCAAGCTTCCACTATGGGGAATAAAGCCCCAAGCAAAATTATGGTGGGTACAAACATTTGACTCCAATGGATTAGTGGATGGAAATGCTGTTAACGTTTTAGTTGTAAAAATAAAAAAAAATCAATAATTCCTGTCGGAGTCCCCCTTTTATACACACAAATTTAAATGGCGTCTGGCATATTATATTCAAGGTACCTATGCAAACAGTTTCAGATCACTAGGACAATTCCTCGCAGGGTGGCTCGAAACTGCAGAAGTTGGATAAGATGAACAGGTGTTTGGACAAAAAGCAAACATAAAAGGAATTTGGTAATCGACCTATTAGTAATCCAATCAAATGCAAATCAACGCTATAATGTCATTATTGTTGATGGCCCGATATAATATATCATCAGTGACATCCAGGAGAGCTATGTCCATCACTAAACCCCGATTGTATAGCAGGCAAAATTGTGTAATCGTTCAAGTGGTGTCTGATTTGTTGAGCTACTAATTTTTCAAAAACTTTCAAAAGAACTGGCGGTAAGGTAGATCAGATAGGGCATTAAAAGATTTAGATTTCAAAATAGGTTTTATTGTAGAGAGATTCCAACAATCGGGAAAGCAGTTTGTGGTTATACAAAAATTTACGAAATGGGTCCAGTAGGGAGGTAAGTGGGGCCAACACCACTTAACCACGGAAAGACTCTCTCTCCACATCATCCTTAGTAACTGGCGTAAATTCCAGAGGTGGAGAGTTTGTAAGAACATTGGTATTATAATATGTAAAAAGTAGTGGGTCAGGAGGTGACGCTGATTGAACTGAGGCAAAGTATTCATTTACTTCATTGACGTTCCTGATTGAGGAGGGTAGGTTTGAATATTTATTGCGTACATAACTGTTAAAATCTTTAATCCTAAGCCCATGCTTGTTTAGATCCTATCTCTCTGAATTTAAAATCTAGATAGTGCTTCTTTTCCTGCCTAACTGCGTAAGTGGATGACTGTAAGAGGAATTCCATCGAAAGAGTTTGTTGATCTGACATAGCGTAAATGTATCGTCCGAAAGATTTTTACCAATAATTGGTCCAAAATCAGTGCTAGAAATGTAGTAATTTCTAGCCTTGACTCAATGAATCTCCATTATAAAAATGATAGTTTAGTCAAGAGCATTTGCACTGAAATAGTTTGCTACGACAGACAAGTCTTTATTTCCAACCCCGTAAGGCATCTTTAATGTCCCGGTCTATTAACACAGGGCCTACGGTTTTTCTTCTCATATCCGAGAAGAAAACCTGTTTCAGTTTTTCTTAACTTTAAAAAAACAAACTACGTACATTGACCGGATCCGGGCCTTGTGTTATTGGACCAAAAAACTTTTTCCACCATTTTTGTTCGAGAGCAATGGCCATCTTATAAAATTTAACTGACCATCATCTTTGACATTAGACCCCTTTCATCTAATCTTTTCCTTATACATTTGTTTTTTGTACAGGCCGTAGTTACTGTTACACCATAGAGCATATTAATTTAAAGAAAATTCAACGCTATCCATTATAATGTTGGTTGCATACATAAATTTTGAGAAAAATTGTTATTAAATGTACTAAAACGCCGTAAAGTTTGAGTCAAGGAAATGACGGTTTGACAATGTTGCCGTCACACAGTACCGGGTGGGCCAAATTGGACACTTTTAGGGTATAGTATTTTCGCTGTAGCTTTGTTGGTAAGTGATTAGGGATTCCCACTGGGCTAATCACTTACTAACAAAGCTACAGCGAAAATACAATATATATCATTTACCTTAAGTGATAGAAAAAAATGGACCTAGGTGTCTTGAGCTCAATTTTAATGAGAAAACCGCTGGTGTAAACATAATTCAGTTATCTCTAATCGTTTGACCACTAGGGGGCGTTTCTCGAATTTAGTCGATTTCTTTAATCCTCCATAACTTTCTTATTATTAAAGATAATTGATTTTGGTAAAGTATTTCTTGAAGCACTTTTTTACGTAGAATCCATTGCGATGGACAATTTTTATACAGGGCGTTTCCATAAGAAAGCGTCCAATTTGGCCCACCCTGTACAGTACTAATATGGTAAATTCACAGCAGTTTGGCTTTGTTAAGGAATTACTATTTTTTAAAGTAGATTTTTAAGAATATCTAATTTATTGTACTGGTATATTAATTCAAAAACGGCGACATTTAAAAATGTTCTGATAAATTTCCCAACATTGCCATACTTGACTTCAGGTAAAATTAAAGAAACCTGTAAGATTTATCTGTGAAACGGGTAGTTTTAATTTCTTGCCCGGCCGCTAGGTGTCAAAACTTCGGGATACACAAAAAAATTCATAAAACGACGGATAGTTGAAGTTTCATAGGCATAAATAATAGTTTTTAAGAGTTATAAGTTATAATATCGAGCAATTACTCGAATTAAAAATTAAAAATCAAAATGATAGCCGCTTCGCTTCTATGGTACCAAGATAATGAGAGCTCGAACTTCAAAATTGCAATTATAAGAAAATTTAATAGATAATTTTCAATCTATGTAGATGAAGCTAATGCCACAAATATTAAATTTGACAACCGTTACATATCGATTAGAGTAGAATTTAGTACAATATAAGCAAATTAAGAAAAATTTACAATTGATTCTTACCTCGTTTCTGTAAATCGTCTCTAGTAATTTGCGTTGTAAGTGCAGTAGGTGCTGGTGGTAAGCCAAGATGTGGAGTCGGTGTTGCACCAGGATACCATGCCCAACCAGGTGCTTGTCCATTAAACATCCTTAATTTATCGTATACAGATTCGTTTTGTTGCGACGCTTGTTGTTCTTTTTGTGATGCTAAATTTCTTAATACACGATTTATTGACGATACCTGCAAATAAATAATATCTAAATTTTAATGTTTCATATTAAATTATACACGATTATTCTAACAAGAAGTTCTCCATTGTTCCCTTCTTTTCGTTTGTATAAGTATAGTAACAATTTTGTGGGAAAAGTCTATATGCAAACAATGTGTGCCAGATGCAAGCATTCCGAATACGCAATTCTGAAGCATACACGCACCCCTTGTAACTAGCTTATAGCTGATCCCTGAACGTTATTACGGCTTATTCTTTGGAGCTAACCAAGTGGAAGTACAACACCTCGTCATTGTCCGTCACCAACACACACATGTAAACCCTATTTTTTTCCCAGTTCTCGTAAAATATCATCTTTTTTAAACGATAATTAAGTTTTTTAGTAGAACTTTAATGATGTCGGCATCATGCTTTTTTAGTACCTACCTAACTGTTTATCGCGCTTTTTATTTGTGTGGCAAGGAGGAATTATAATGAGCGCCTCTAGGACTCTTTAACTCGATGAAAATACTGCAGCTTCTAAACATTTAATAATAATTAAAGTGAACGTCACAAGATCGTCAAAGATATTGCAAAAATACAACGGTTTCGGGCTTCTATATTTTAAGAAAATTACAATTGTATGTACAAAAAAAATTCAAGTTGATTCCTATCGGAATCCACTCGATTCCCATTACCATATAATTACATTGTTCATCATAGCAAACGTAGTCTCGAACGAATTTCATGAAAGGTTAAATTTTACTACATACCTATGTAAAGACAAACTAAACTATCGTGTGTGGAGTAGGTATTATTTTTTACAGAAGGAAAGGAATTTGCTCCTTTGTCTTCAAAAGGAATATGCAAAAAACTTTATGTAGATGAAAGAAACGTATGTTTTGCGCTGCCAACCAAATTATAGAATTAACGGAAAAGTCTTTCCTTTTATAAGGTGGTAAATAGCAAAAGTACTAATACGTAGGTGTTTCAGAATGCATGGAGTTTAGTTGTGTAAAAAATATGAAGGTTATCAGACGATGTTTAATATGCATAAGAAATTGAAACCACAGCAAGTATCACATTCTCTGTTTCTCTTTATATCGTTATTACATAATCGTAAATCCTTTCACTAGTTTATAAAATCGCCGCTATGGTTAATTAAATGGAGATTAAAGTAGGCCGTTTATTGTGCAAAGTAACTTCTAATTCCATTTTTTGGGATTTTTTAAAGAGTAAATTACAAATAAAAGCGATTATAAAGAATTATCTCCTCGTGGCAGTTTCAACATTTTGCGGTTAAAATATAAAATAATATCTAGCAGCAAGAGCAACATAATTTGATAGTCATCTGACGACAGCACCCATATCAAATTTTCTTTTGAAATGTTCATGACGTACATAGCGGTCAGATTGAGGAAACGCGATATAACCCCAAAAAAGTTTTTATTCGGAGTCCTTTTATTATATATTCAAAAACCAAATTAATGATTTCATAGCATTTTATTTTAGTAGTGTGTACAGCCGTATTGTCATCAAGACGTTATTGTCTCGAGGGACATCGCCCTTGTAACAATCGTGCGGTTTGCCTAAAGGGAAATCACCGTGGTTTTATAAATTGAACAATTTAATTCGGAGAAATTCAATTACATTTTACGATAAATTTCTTTCAAGTTCATTTTGAAATTCCTGTTATTACCGTTCTAACTTGAAATCCTGCAGGTCCCTCAATACCAGGACTATTTCACATATGACCGCTCACGAATTGTACAACACGCTTAGATGATTTCATTCAAAAATTTTGCCTCTCGTGCCCCTTTATACTAAAACTCCCCCAGTTATCGCGAATAATAGGTTTACCTAAATGATATCTGTCTTTTTTCGACTTACACAAATTTACTAGCTGAAAAATGTGACGTAGATATGACAATGTGGAACAATGCATCTCGCTTTTTTTTGTAAATCCGTCTGATATCACTTTCAAATCTACTCTGTCAAATGCAGGACTAACTTGATGACATGTGGCTTTACAATAACCGCATGCTCTACATACATTTACATTAATTTTATTATCCTAATTGCCATTCTGCAATTTTAATCAGAATGGGCTGATTAAATTCTGCATTACGGATCGGCAGTCAATCATTTCTTTTGTTATAATTCAATGACAAGCCAAAATAGCACTAAACTACTTGAAAACCAACCCAAATTGGTAAACTACCTACTAACATTGGTTTGTATGCTGTACAGGTACTGAACGTTTATGTCTACCGCTATTTGCAAGTTCCTGTTGCTGTGATGAAATCCGTACGACCGACCGTGAACAATTTTCTTGAACAAATCATACCATAGATATGAAAGAATTTACCTACATGTAGGTACACGAAAATTTATGCTACTAAGCGAATTTATTTATTTACGTCAGCAAGTTTCGCCTATATCTGTACAAATAAGCTGTTCTACTACACCCATCAAATATTTCAAGCAATCAGATGTAAATAATTCATATTACCGTCTGTAGGGCCTTTTAAAAAGATCTCATGCACCTTTCACATAGTAACATAGTATGTTTTTATGTCCAAATAATTTTAAAATTACGTACAGCTGAACCCGATTAACTTCTGTTTCGTATAGCAACGGTCTAAATTCATTTCAAAAAAACTAGGACGTACAATTCCTATTTCCTGCATTCAAAACAAGGAAGTCCCTAAAACACATTTTCCAAATAATGTGCTAACAATGCAAAAGAGCTTTACAATGGCAAGAAATTCTACATACATTACGAAATAAAAAGAGAAGAGTGGCGAATAATCGTTTAGTAGATGTATGAGGGGAATTTTTTTCTAAACGTAGCTATGAAAACAAATTTATTTTTCAATGTAAGAATAAGAACCCAAGTTATTTCAAGGTTTTTCTAATAATGCTATGGTTACAACTGAAATCAATGGGATGTACGCTGTGATCGATGAACTGAAGCAGAAACTTAAAATCATCAAAGAGCTACAAACATATTAAAATTATTGAAAATGTTGTGCACGTTTTGACTACAAGGTTATCATAAGCGAACTGTTTTTATATCTATGCCTTTGATAAAAAATCATTATTAATCCATTATTCAAATGTTTTTTTTTAGTTTTGGAAAGAGGTAGTAGTAGGTACAAGGTCCGCACTGTAAGGTGGATGTTATAATTTCTCAAAACCGGATTCATTAAACCATTTGTGCTTTATGCAGCAATAATGCAGATTTCTTGGCATAATTGTGTTTGACGTAGGTATGTATGTCCGTTCTCAAGCCCTACATAAATTGTTTCCACACAATTCCTGTAGTTATACACTTTTCCCTCAAGGATTCCTGTTACGTCTCAAAAATTATTCTCTGCAAAAAATTGCATTTTCGCCGGTTACAGTTTCATAGAAGAAGTCTTTACCTTGGGATAAACCTAAACAATGTTTGTTGGGGATTGAGCAAATTTGAAAATCACACTTTTTTCATATCTTTTCTAATATTACTATTTGAATAAGTGAAATCTTCCAAGTGAGGTCTTCCACACTTTGATCCATTAATGATGGATAATATTTCACTTGGAAATCTTTATTCTTTCATAAATATTTTTCGGGATACTGTCTTTCTTCTGTAGCAACTTTAAGACGCTTCTTGTTCAAAATTCAAATCACTCATTTTCGCTAGTTTAATTTGAAATCAACCCGAAAAATGTTAAGCGGTCTACAAAACGTCACGGATAGCGTATTACTTTCATAGCTGGGTAGAAAACATATGATGTTCACTCGTAGAAAGCATTATTCAAATGGTTTGATGCTTGTTGAGAAGTTTTTCTGAATAGAAATAAATAACTGATAACTTTAAATGTGTTGAAACATATTGTACAATTGAGGAGAACGATTATACGCATAAATAAGAGGATTCAATTAAAGGGTAAACCTCTGTAAGTGAGCTTATCGGTAGGTGAGGTACAGAACTTTTTCTTATCAAAGCGGAGATGGAAACCATTGCCAAAAGTAGAAAATGTAAGAAAAAGCTCGACAATCTTGATATACCGTAAGTTATGCTTACGGCTTACGGTATATCGTTGTCAACAGATAAACCCATACGAAACCAGGATATTTGCATTGAAAACATTGACATAATGATTAGAGAAGAAATCAAACTAAAATGACAATTCGTGTCAAAAACAACATTAACCACCTGAATTGGCCAGAATATTAAAGGCGGTGTTTTTGAAAACAAACCAAATATTATGTTAATCTTGTTCGGTACGAATAGAGCTAAAACGTAAATCGAACTTTTGTGAGTCTAAACCCAAACATAGATAAGAGACGATGACATTTGGGAGTTCATCTGAACATTATTATTTTACTCTCATAATTCAGCCAAATGGGCTCATAGGAGTAAAAGTGTTACACCATGAAAAAAGACCAAAAAGCGCAACCGATTTAAAGCTCAAAGATTACAAAAAGCACACTCCTCCATTTTTGCATTGTATTCTGAGGGAATAACGCCTCTTCTCCTTTAAGGTCCGCGTGCCAATTTGAAAACTTTTACCAAACCTCATATCTTCGATAAGTAAAATTTCTCGAAACCTTTTCTAGAACATGGAGGGGGAACCACTAGGGCAATCTTGTGCAACCCACCCCTTAGATTCCAGGCATATCACCCCTATTTTTTTTAAATTGCAGTACCCCATGTGTGATATATTATTGGAAAGCCCTTTAAAAATGCTATTCATCGGTACTAAAATATTAATTAATCGATTATTTTGTTAAAAAAATTTTGAGCATCTAATCTGGATTAGATTCTGTGATTTAGTCCATCCATGGGTTATTATTGAATTTTTCTGTTCATTTTGACTACCTATTTGTAAAAATAAGCTTTTTTTGGAAAATAGTACCTAATTTGACATTTAATACAATAAATTGGAATGAATTAATTTAAATGCTATTTTTCGTATTACATATTTAAAAAAGAGATATTATTTTGTGCATCCTAGGAATTGCCATTCTCACTCCCAAAAATTATTATTTTTATACCCCAAGAATTATTTTTTCTACCTTAGCTTTTTAATTATTTTGGTCGCAAGATTTTTGTTCCCCAGAATTATTATATTAGCCCCCAAAATGATTAATTTAGCCCACATAATTATTCTTTTGGCCCCAAGATTTTACACCATGATTTTATTTATTTTATCCCAAGGTTTTATTCATTTCACCCCAAGATTTTTTTTATTTTACTCCAAGATTTTATTTATTTACTTATTTTATAGAAGTATTTGAAACTAAAAAACCTGCCACCCTAAACGCATATTGCCACTCAGGCGCTTAAGTTAGAGGTAGTTAGAGTTAGAGGGTATATTTTTTTTCAATTGATACAGAAACGGGAATATGATACTAAACAGTATTTGAAACTAAACAAATTCCAACCTAAACGTATATTGCCACTCAGGCGCTTAGGTTAGAGGTAGGTTTAGTACATTTTTTTTCAATTGAATAAAATGAATAAAATGATAGGGTAAAATGAATAAAATATCGGGCCCAAAAGAATGATTCTGTGGGTTAAAATAATAATTTTGGGGGTTTACAGTGACAATTCTTGGAGCCGCGAAAATTACCACTCTTTAAAAAATAATCTATTAATTAACATTTTGTTTGGTACTGATGAATACCATTTTTCAAGAGCTTTCCAATGATGTGTTACACATGGGATAGTACAATTTGAAAAAATAGGGGTGGGGTGACTGGAGCCTAAGGGGTGAGTTGCAGAAGATTTCCAAATCAGCCATATTGGTTTCCCCTCAATGTTCTAGAAATTTTACTTAGCTGTTACAGTTTCCAAGATATGAGGTCTGGTAAGTTTTCAAATTGGCACCTGATATGGTATGGTATGGCTGATTTGGACAAGTGCGGATATGTAATTCAATATCATTGTTTTTTAATGTTCTGATAATAACTACTGTTAAAATTACCCAAAAAGGATTTCCCGATGAAATTCAAAATGCTCCTTCACCAAAAATTATGTTGCCGCTAACTATAAAGTAAGATCTAAGTCTTCATGTGAGCACTTTAGCAAATTCATGATGTATGTTCTTGAACACTTTAGAAATAAAGGTGAGCTATATTTGTGCGTCATCAGGCAATACAATGATAACTGCATTTGTTCGTGACAAGCAGCATTTGTTGCTTCAATAAAGTGTAATGTCTTCTTATAATTAACTACAGTTGGTTGAAGCGATACAAAGTAGGCAAGCAACAAACAGTTACGAAGGACGTTGCTTGATATCGTACATTACCTTTGTATAATCATAAAACGATAAGTTGTTGGAAGTTTTATCTTTGATTTGATCACTTACAACCCAATGAAATTCTGAAACTAATTCAATCATTTTTAAAGTCCAAAATTGAAGATTTATCTTCAATCAAGTTACGGTAATTTATCGAAAGGTTCATGGGAATTTACATTGTTTCTATTCTGATGCTTTGCCAATTTTATGTAATTTGTAATGTGCACAGAGCATTTAATTTTAGTTCATTACTTTATATGCTTCCATCTAACCTTAACAAAATGTAACCCATCTTTAAACCGTGTTAAAGGTTTATTAACTTCTGACTACTTTGCTTCACTAAGACGACATTCCATACCCTGGTAACTCAATGCAACGAGGTCCGTATTATTTACTAATTATACAAATTTATACGTTAAGCCGAATTCATATTAGTTCAAAATTCATGCAAAAATGTCTTCAAAAAATTATTTTAGGGTTCATATGAAAAAGTCATGAATACAGAATTATACCTATACCTACGTGACAGGAAACCGAAGATTCTCTTTATCAAATATATTTATGGAATCGTAAAGGCTGGAAGTACTTCTTCTTGTGTAATCTTTTCATTTCCAAGTAGATATTCCCATGCCTTTGTGAATACCTCACATTGGCAAATAACGTGATAGAGCATTTCTTCTTCCTCACCACAGCCCCTTCATATCGGGCTATCGGTCAGATAGGAAGTAACGAAGATTCGCCCAACAAAAATTCCGGATTTTGTTAAAGATACAGGTATTCTCGAAGAGTAAACAACAGGGGGAGCACAATAGACCAAAAGGTCGCAGTGCAGGAACCAATTTGGGACCATCCCTAGCACAATAATAATAATAAAGGCTGGAAGTAGAGTATTGTGGCATTAAATTACGAAGAATTATAGCAACAAGAAATATCAATGGATCTGCTTCTTCCCATGACAACACAGGCAGAAAGTTTCTACGAGAATGAGTCTAAAGATCTAGTAGAGTAGGATAGTTGGCTTCAATTGAATTTTGTAACTCAATAAGTCTCCACTATTTAATGATTATCAGCTACTATTATTTAATTATTTCCATGTCATGTTGACGTTTATCTAAGCTTGCTATTTTTTTATACCCATTATTTGTTATTTATCAAGCTTAGAGGTCAACTTTCTTTAACAAAAACATACACTTTGGGAGTAAATCTGATCCTAACTTCGCGATCATGTTAAATTGCCTTTTGTGGGACGTGATTGCCGTATCTACTAAACTCATCTGGACTGCGATACATCTCATAATAAAACGATACACAGTCGATGAAATAGTTTTCTTGGTACAAAATTGGACACAATGTCCTTCCAAATAAAATTGCGCATATCACAAATAGCGGCAATATTCGTGATGTGAACTATTAATAGTTAATAGTTAACATTAATTATAGTGATAAATAACACAGGGTACCTACCCATTTCTGAAATAAAGATGAATATTTTTATGACTTCGGGCACTATATTACAAATTAGAATAGGTATTTTAGTATTTACTCCATGTACGAACTGTATTTTTGTTAATATGTGACTTATTTTTTACACGAACTACCTAAACATTATAATGAAAAAAAAAATTACAATAACGTAGGTGTAACCATTTCTGTGTTAAAATGTACCTACATCTCGCACCATTTTTATTTAGTCAGTTATCTTCAACAGAATAATTGATATTATACAATATATAATCTTAATACCTAAAGAACATTGTTTTCTCTAGATTCAAGTGAATTTCCTTAAATGCTTCCACGCAATAAGCGTATTAGCTAAAATTTGAAATCGAAACATGTTAGAGTTGAAAATTCGGGATGAAACGATGAACAAAAAGAGCTTAGATTCGCGGTATCTGTTGGTATGTGAGGGGTGTAGTTGCCAAGGTAACCGCTAGCAGGGAGGTGTGCAGAAACGCAACCGAGGGGATTATAAAAATAGACAGAGATTACAGAAAATGGTGGACCTGCTGTTGAAAGATGTGCTACGATTCGCTGTATTGGCAATTTCCCGTTTTATAAAAAGATTGCATTATAATAATTTTCATCTTAAAATCTCTATCCTTTAAAAACGTTTAATTACGAACATTTTACGTTAGATAAAAATATATAAGGACGAACAAATAAAAACACGTCGATTGAAAATAAACAGTTTTATCAGTTTTGTCGACAAATATCCATTGAAGATCATGTTAAAGCGTTCGATTGTGAACGTCTGCTCTCTCGACGATGAAAACGGTCCCATTTACAGACGTTTTCCTCCTTACACTGGCGTTTCCTCTTCACATTCGATTGCACACGAATTGTTTGACCTATCATGGCTGCTCTCGCCCCCTAAAGCTATTTATGTCAATGATGAAACTGCCCTCCAATTTCGAAACTGTTTTGTAACGCATTAAACTATTTAAGTGCATAACAATTTCTACTTAAGATTTTCAATTGTGACTGATATTACCTTTCCTTTGATTTATGACTATTATTGTTATAATTGAAGTTTAAAATAATATTCAATAGGTAAATACAACCGATTATTGTAACGCGTATTTTTTGTTATCAGTTTTCATGTTTAGCAATAATTTGTTGTTTAAATCAAACAAAACGTTCGTTAGTTGCTTTAATTGCAAACTAAAACACTGCAAATCTAAACGACGCGACGCGACGTGTAGGTATAATGTAAATGATTTGTTTACTTTTGTATCACTTTCTTCTCTTTGGTTGCAACTTAAAAACGGTATATTATGTAATATAGGCAGCATTATTTGTAAAGCAGGAAATGAATATTAAGGAAGCATATGTGTTTCCACAAATAAACCCTAGAAATATTTGGAAGGGCTCATTATTTGCATAAACGTACTTGCTTGCGAAAATTAATTAAATGTTCGGGTTGTGATAAAACAGGATTTCGGGATTAATAAACTAAGGAGTTGGTTGATTTAAAAATTAAAGTGTGAAACTTTGAAGAGTAGATTGTTGCGAAATGATGCCTGATGTGTTAAGCATTATCAAAATTGATTCCATATGACCTTTCATTTAAACATTTTCATGATGTAAGTAAGCTATTATTTGTCACGATTATCAATTGCAAGGGGTGTTATTTCTGAAAATGTCGCTTACAAAAGACATTTTCAAAAATTAACTCCTTGAAGCGCCGTCCTGTATAGTAGTTTGTAACCTAGTCAAGAGGAAGGTGGAAAAAACCTTGTTCTCGTTCATATCGTTGTTGTAAATAAACCAGGAGAAAACGTTTGCAACAATTCGCCCTTCTTCCACACTCAACTGGCATAGAGTTTCAATAAAAGTAGAGTTGATGCTGTTGATCTGGACGACGTTTAATTTCAACTGAGTGGCACAACGTACCACTCAACCGTGAATATTTAACTTGTTGATTGGCTGTTCGCCTAATTTTACATTCCATTGACGGCTGGACGCCAATATTGTTTAATTAGACAACTTTCCACGGAACTACGTTAAAGATAAAATTCACATAACAGTATGGTACTTATTGGTCTTGAAAAAGATGGAAAGGGAAAACATTTGTTAAAAGTGTCTTAAATATCGTGGCCTCACATCTCAGCGACAGAGCTTTGAATTTAAAATAAATGATCACAAAGTTTTAGCACTATAAAATGAGTGTTTTTTTTTAAATCCAAGCACGCTGTGCTCATTGTGTCACTTAGTAGTTGTCATCTACAATGAGTCAAATGACTGACGAGAATATTTTTCGAACAAATTGAGTTGAGCAAATCGAGTAGTTAGAAAATTGTAAAATAAAAGCATCTAAAAATGCAGCAATGAACTTTCTGAAGAGAGTTATTTAGACCTGAGTTACATCTAAAAGAAGAGTCGAGAAGAAACTTAAAATGGACATGGATATCTAAGCATAGCTTTCACATTGTATACCTCGAATGGTCAAAAACCCGAAAATAATGTTTATTTTGGATGTGCTTTCATGTCACTGCAATTCAGTTGACGAGCTATAACATGCGAAACGTATTTTTTGTTGCCCAGTTAATTCTTTGATCAAAGAAACCTTCGAGGCTGGTGGAAGAACGAGAAGATATCAGTTGCATATAATACCAAAAAATAAGGATTAGGAACATTAGGTACGAGGGTACCAAGCACCCTAATAAATACTGCAAAATTGTTGTTCTAATAGATCTAAATAGCCAATATGAGAATGAAGCGCTTTGTTTTTAAATTAAATTTGATACCGATCACTGGTCGCCTAATTTTGATCGGCTTTCATGGTAAGTATTGTGTAAAGAAAATGAATTTAAGAAGAATACATTTTTCAGCCTTAGCTGAACTTACAGGTTCGTTATCTCCTGAACAAGGTCTCCAACGTGTTCCATTTGGTGACCATGACCCTTAAGTAAGAATTATGGGTATCCGGTCATTTCCCCGCCGAAAAAATCCCGCCGGTCAATTGCCCGCCGGTAAATTGTTCGCCTGGTAAAAACCCCGCGCGGTGAAATGTTCGCCGGTAAAATGCCCGCCATGACAAAATCCCGTCGGTCATTTGCCCGCCGCTGTAGGCAAAATGATTCCCCTGATATTCCCCTATTTTTGTGATAAAGATCCACTTACATATGTACCTACGTTATGTGCAGCCAGTGGCGGATTATGCGCTCAGGAGGCGTAAGATGAATTTGAGGCTGCTGTTTACTGTAAATTAAAATATGCTAAATTCAAAAAAGAAGACTGTATGTATTAATAAACCAGACATTGCCATGTTTAACAAAAGAACCGTTATATATAAGTTTATAAAATATTTTCGACGCCCATTTTAAGCACTTCCCGATGGCATTTTGACATCCTTTACAGACCTACGGCACTATACATGAATACTCGCCTGCTACTATCTCTTGTTTCAACCTCGTTCTTAACACGTAAATGTTGTACCATTTTCTACGCTTATTCCCCCGCTAAAGCGCCTAGGTTATTTGCAGGTTTAGTATATTTTTTTTCAATTGATACTAAAATAGTGGCATGACACACATGTTTACAAAACTGAAGTTATTTAAAAAAGAACTGTCTTAATTGCTTATTTTTCCAAAAATTACGGCGGGAAATTGACCGACGGGATTTTGTCATGGCGGGCATTTTACCGGCGAACATTTCACCGCGCGGGATTTTTACCAGGTGAACAATTTACCGGCGGGCAATTGACCGGCGGGATTTTTTCGGCGGGGAAATGACCGTGAACCAGAATTATGTACACTTAATGCAAGGCTGCAACTGCTGGGAAAACTTTAACGGAGAGTAAATTGTTAGGATAATCAATTTACCTATATAAGTATAGGAGCTTTTTGAGCATTGGTATGATTGTAATAAGTAGCAGAAATTGATAACTCTCATTTGGTTGTCCAAAAATTCGTCGCGACAGACAGCCCATCCAATGTTTCCTAGCGATCTACGAACTGTAGGAAAAAGATTGTAGTAGACTTCCTTTCTAAATTTATTTTGGGCAAGAAAAACACGATTACTGTACTGCAGACAACGTAGTTTTTAAAAATCTCGTTTGCGGTGCCCTAAACGAGAATGCTTTAAACAATAACTTCACCGTAAACAAGATAGTTTTTTGTAAAAACAATGACCCATCTGCCATATAATCTTAACCTGACACTAAGTGACCTCCCTCCGTAGAAAAATAAATTCCACGTGTACCTGCCGAACCCATTTCACTTTTAAACCCCGTTTCACCCGATAATAGTGAAAGTTTTGCTTTGCCAGTTGATTTCATGCAATAAGTGAATGAATTGAAAAGTTAATCGTTTGAGAAAACAATGTTATTTTTAAGAACGAGTTTTGTTTCGAAACATGTCGCCTCAATAATCCTTTTGAATTAATTGTAATGATTAGAAACAGCTTAGGCTCGAATATTGCCGAAAAGTTGTCATAACGGTCAAATTTTTATCCCTGCTTTTTGTATATGTCATTTCATTCATTAAATTGGCAGAAAGGGGAGGTTGTGTGGTTTGATTTCAAATTTTATGGATATATTTTTGCCAGAACAGGGATTTTTAAAAAAAATTAATTTCTCAGTGCAATTATCAAGATGCGTTCGAACTATTTCAAACAAACCCCTTCAAACATACGTTAAATCACACTGAAGTGACATAGTTGTGCTTATGCGAATGTAAATTACAAAGGGTTAAACTTCAACACAGTGTCACATCGTCAAAAGCCGAGCGGCTGAAGAATGTGTGGTAAAATCACACCGTGATGTAAAATGTGAAAACGATTAGGGCACAAAATTACTATCTATAATTTTTCTACAATATCCTAAACAATGTTCATTTAAATGTCGAAAATCCATGTTTAAACCATATTCTTTTGTGAATATCATTCTTTTATGTTTAAACGTTAAACGAGAATAAAAGAACATTCATACATCAAATTGAACAATTAATTCACATAATGTATCAAAAAAACAACCAGCACAATTTATTGTAAATTTAAAATAATAATTACGGTTTTAAAAAGCTATTATAATGCTTTTGTAGTATAATTAAATTTATAATATAATCATAAAACGGTGCTCATTGATTTGTTAATTTAACTATCTCAACTATGTAACAGTTGTTAGAAATAGTTGAAACGTGCGTCGTCGATTATTATGTAAGGAAGAACGGGAACGTCATTAAACCTTACGGTTTAACTTACAAACGTAAGCTTAATGAAGCAACGCTTTGCTAAGCTTTTGTCAAAATACGAATCGTAACTAGCAGAATTTGATTAGAATCCGTCTCTATTAGAAGGTAAGCGTCCCTACATTCAGTATTCTTTGATATTGTCGCGCCTTTATTCAACATAATATCGTACTTTGTTCTGGTTTACATGGCAATAACCATAATCAATTAAAACCTATATAAATCTGAAAATTCAAATAATAATGCGCATGCTTGCACATCTCATCGATACTGCGGTACGCAATGCGTGAAAGCGGTCTAACGGCCTGCGCCTTATACAGATTAAAAAGAGGGATGAGCTCGGACAGAGGGGTATAAAATGGCGGATATTAAGGATTTCGTATTGGGCAGATGGGCTCGTTTGTTTTTATTATAATAGAGAATAGGGAGGAAAGAGCGCTTAGGAGACACTATTTTGCCAGGTGCTTGAAATAACGAGCTTTTCTACATTACGTTCTCTCACCTTCTCAATTACATACGTTTATAAAAAAAAACAAATTTTAAGTGCAACGTAAATAAAACAAACAAACGAATTTGTTTTCTTCGATCGAAACTAATAAATCAAACAGTACAAAAGATCGGCAAAAATCTGCCGAAAGTGAAAATGTCCCAATTGTCAAAAATATAAAAGAGGATAATACTCAAGTGCCCGTATCGTATTGATGAATCTATTTTAAAAGGAATTTTGGTAAAATATCTCGATCCCTTGCTTTTACCTGAATCCCTCCACGTCGCTTGAGTAAATAGAACAGATCTTGTCGCTTGTCGCTAATAAAGTTTGCACAGCGTTGACATGTGCTTCATGTTATACAAACACGAAGCCCGCAGGAATGAAAGTAGGTAAATCTCATAGACAGTTAATAGTGATGTTTACGACTATTTACTTTTACTTCTAAACTATTTACTTATTTGTTGTGCAACAGATCACCAAAGGCAAAGACGATTGATGATCGTATCATGCTTCCTTAAGATATTTATCTTTCTGTTTACGAATACCCTACAGCTAAACAACTTCTTTAGAATTGAGACAGGCTTTGTAGATAAAATTACAAATTTAATAAGCACTTTTGGATTAGATCGATCTAATTATCTGCATTATTATGAACAAATCAGTACAAAAATATTTTAAAATTTATTATATCGAGTAAGTACTCTAACTTTTTCTTTGAATTTACTCTAGATTTATTATCAAATTTGTATTTAGGATCATTTTAAGTGTAATCAATGCTTATTGTTAATATCCCGTTGTATAAACGTGTGGAAACCAAAATTGTGACTCTGTCTAAGAATCACATCCCTAAAAAATAATCTCATCCTCATCTATACACTAAATTAAACCAGAAACGCAATCAAAAGGACTTCTATGAGTTTGTCGAAGAGAACGATGGCATAACAGAAGTGGCAGTGTTTTCACAAGTGCTTTATTTGGTCAGCGTGGTTCAAGGTATATCTATGTAAAAATACGCTGAAGCAGTGAAAAGGAATGAGAATCCCAAGCTTACATTGAGCTTTACAGGTGGCCAAGTTATAATTGCGTATCCAGACCTAGCTATACGATTAAAGACTATGACAGGTGTAGATATTAATTTTGGTAAATCACGAAACCACGAAATCATAAGAGAAGGGAATACGGTCGATTTAGACGGACACGAAAATAAATTCAAAAACTGAAGATTGATAATATCCAAAAATTCAAAGGCGGAAAAGTGAGAACATCATAAACAAGAATCTGCATGCAACAACAGCTAAATTCGTGTTGTGGCAGCGAAAATGGAATGCTAGAAAAGAAGGCAAAGAGAAGACCAAGCATGTGCCTGAGAAGCCGTGGTCGAGAGCTACATGTTTACGAAATACATTCACATACAAATAAATCTGTAGTGTAAATAACGAAGTGCAAACTGCAAGATGAGTAAACTATCAAAACATTATAGAATTGAATGTACTTTTGACTTTTCAAAAAAATTTGATTGGTCAGTTTTAATTATTTCACATTTAGTTCACAACTGAGTGGCATAAAAATTGCAACACCAATAAGGGGTTGAAATTTTTTTAGAAACTTTGTTTGGCTGATATCTACGAGGCGTGTTTTTAAAGTATGTACCGTTTGAAAATTCCGCCGCTGTAGCACTGCCGTCGGTATTCGGCGCATGTGCTCTGTGTAGCGCTATCTGTTGCCAAGTCACAGACGCCATTTCGGAATTATTCGACCGTGTTTACGTTGGCTTGTGAGTATTTGAAATGTCTCCTCCGATTGAGAATATGATGGGATGGTACGGAAATGACTGAGACCTTTTGGCCGTACATGATGAAGAACGACCTTCGCTTATTGCTATGATGACTTGGTGCAGAAAGTTGATGAACAAATGAGAGAGAACAGACGCTTCACGATTATCTGATCAGTTTCCTAGAGTTTCAAGAAGTGTGGTTTATGAAATTAGGACAAAACTTTGCAGTGTTTGTTCAATCAGGCGGCAGATGTCTACAAGGATGGTATTCAAAAGCTGGTTGTACGCTATGATAAGTGCCGTAATATTGGTGCAAATTATGTTAAAAAGTAGATTAAAGTACAGGCTTTCATGAAAAAATAAAATTGTTGGAAAAAGTCTACTTGTATTTTTTATATTTCAAAACGGTACTTACTGAAAAAACACGCCTCGTATATATGTAATCGTCTAATCCGGTTTGTGTGTACATTTTATTCGTAATTTCATTGACTGACGTAAATAATACCTACCTATATAAATTCACCCTATCCAGTTTATTTGTCCAAGAGACAAGAGCAGGGGTTCGAATCCTGCCAAAGTAAACATTTCCTTTGATCCGGAATTTTTTTTAATCATTTAAATTAAGAATACGAGCATCAAAAATTACATATTGCATAATGTCTAGATGCTTTAGATTTTTTATTGTTATTGTTTATTAACATGATTTTAGTTGTTGCTCTTTTGTTAACGCGTTATGTTTGTTTGATCATGTGTAGAGTACCGCAACGAAGATATTGCGAATTCAGGGGAGGTCTAATTATTGGAATGTTCCAACTGTTATGCGAGTGTGTCGTGTATGGTGAGAAGATGGCCAGGTACGTCGTAAAAGAGCAAACGGGGCTTCAAATTCGTCACTTAAGACAGCTGACATTTAGGCACCGATTTTCCCCTACTCCAATGGTTTGGTAAAGAATGTTGCCATGTAACTCTTAGAAGTTAGAACAGTTTATCGCCGAATCTCCGAAGTTTTAGGTTAACATCATATCGTCTGCAATTTGTGCTTCCTTTGACTGCGAATTTTCAGCAATTATGGTACAATGAAAGATCTCAATGGAATCTTGAATGGCGTCATGTTGTTTTAGTTACGAATCTAGCTGTTGTTTAGGCATGCAAGACGGTCGTTTGTGAGCCAGAAGAAACGGGGTGAACAGTGGAATCTCTAATTTACAGTTGAGACGTAACCTACACTGTGGGTGTTATTGTTTGGGGTTCGATTACTTATGGCAGCAGGTCTCCCTTCGTGTTCATTTGAGTCAATATGACAACATAGTTACATAGCCGTAGGTATATTACGAAATGGTTGGGGTACATCTTCTGCCATACTTTCAAGAGCTCGAAAATCCATTATTCCAGCAAGATAATGTACGGCCTCATGTGGCAAAGGTTTTCCTTGAACTTCTTTTGAGTCCCAGATTCATCTTTCGCCCTGGCCTTCAAGATCTCAGGATCCTTCTCCCATTGAACATGTATGGGACAAAATGCGTAGATGATTGCGAAACTTGCAGCGTCCTCCTTTGACTTCGGAGGCTTTGAGACATGAGGTGTAACTTGAATGGGAGGCAATACCCCAAGACGAGATAAACCACCATATTCAATCAATGCCACAGCACGTAAATGAATGTGTAAATCAGAAAGGCCTCTCAAATTTTGATCATTTATTACTATAACACAGGTGAACATTGCTACCAAATTTCATCCGGAAATTCCATCCCCTTCTTGGTGTGGCAATTTCTACATCACTCAGTGTATTTTCCAAGGCCACATTCTAAGTTTGGTGGAGCCACAGCCAATATAATAGAATATAAAGAAAAACTGAACAACTGAAATTGTATGACTGTGATTGAAAATGAAGTAATGATAGGCGAATGCATAAGATACTGTTGTGCGAACCTATGGAGAGGAGAAATGTAAATATGGATGACGGTGGGGAGGCAGCTATATCTGTATAACCCTTAAAATATATAATAAATCAGATATTCAAGCGAAGCATCGCCGGTACGGCCAAATCGCTTCGTAAAGACAATGCTCAGCGTTTGGTGGAACCAGAAAGGAATCGTGTAATAGGAGCTGCTGAAACTGGGCATCGCTACCGGCAACAGCTGAACAATTTGAATCACGTATTGCTCGAAAAACGACCACAATGGGACACGAGACAACGTTCCTTAGCCTTTCTGATTTATCACTTGTTCTGGTCGATGGCGCATGGGCTAGACTGGCCTACATTTGGCCAATTTCGAATACCTTGAATAAACCAGTTTTTGTATTTCTCTTGAAAAATCCGGAAAATTAGTTGCTCACCTAATAATTTGTACGTATATTGGCAATAAATAAGAAAGACGCTTAGTTATCAGCTCATTACTTTGAAGATCACTGGCGACATTTTGAAATTGTGGCAATTCAAAGAAAAGAGAGGTTTTCTTATACTTTTTCTATTAACTGGGGATTTGATAACTTTACTTGGACACCATAAACCTTCTGTGTAATTCATGGATAAAGGACATATTTAATCTATAATTATTGTTTTTAATTTCTATACGTATATGCGTGATTATCATTACTTTTTATACCTTTTGTAGAAGTATCTTTTTGCATTCTAGTTGTGCTTTAATTCTGTCCATTATATTATTTTTCAATTATTACATAGTGATTTATTAACGATATGTTATATACGTAAATAATTAATCGAAATCACATATTTACTGAAATTTTAAAAATACATTTTGGATTGACTTGTCTGGAGAATCGACTCGAAGCTACAATTTTTTCCGGAGCTAAACACTAAAAAATTTGCGTTTGACTAGAATAGGAACTGTGTAAAATCATCGGACTTTTCTCCGTCCAATTCAAACTAAGGTTTTTTTTCAGTTCAGGGACCCAACTATAAAGAAACTATAAAGGGCTTCGTTAGACTTCACAAGCTTGGCTAATATAAAATTTTATCCCACCCCTTTCTCTAAATCCTACGCAAACACAGTCAAATTTAAACATTTCATCGGAATTCTGAGCACTTTGCGTTGACAGAGAAAACGATTTCATAATGCAAGGTCGAAATATTCGATACAGACATGCAAATAAAAAGTTTATTATAGAAAGTCGATCACTTACACTGGGAATATTGTCGTTATTACACACACCTTCTGAGAGTAGTCGATCACGAATTTCCCATGCAAAAATAGAAGGGCACTCTCGTTTATATTCGGCAATTTTGGAAACAACTGGTGCAGTTGCAACTCTCGGTTTCGAGCCCCCTATCGCTCTAGGTTTTATAGAACCCGTCTCATAATACCTTGGAAAACATCTTTAATTAAATAATTTTGATTTGATTATTAGTTTTAATACCTTACCTTCCTAAAATTTTGACACACACCCATTCGATACTTGCAATATCCTCGATATATCACATGGACGAGCACCGGAATGGGCTAACTCCACAATTTTTTGTCTTGTAGAATCGGGAAGAGGACGCCCATTGACGTAAACACCTCCTAATTGATTAATACCACTATGACCAGCTGCATGCGTGAATATTGTACTTTGTCCCATCGACGCGTGATGCATTAGGTCTTCCTCTGTAAAAGAAACTACTTTTAACGTTTTAGAAGTTTTTTTCTACTAAATAACTGGTATAATACCACAAAATGCACGTTTTATTTAAGATACACGTTATAGTTGATAAATTTGTAGCTAGAACAACTTCCTAACTTCTGAATCCATTCTCCCCTATCTAAACGCAAACATAGCTACCTCTGCTCTATTCACTAATGTATCCGTCAGATTATAACGCACTTAAACCCCTTTTATCTACTTCTAGATCCTCTTGTGTATAAACCACTTTCTAAATCTGTAGATCTATAGAAAGGTACTTACTTTAACCGAAAATTATTCGTCTTGTTCTCCCCAAATTTTTCGGTAACCAAATCTCATCAATAAAAACAGAAATTAAAATGCGGAGATGGTTCGTATAGATCTTTATAGGGTAAGTTTGCACGTGCATTGCACTTAGTAGTGGTTGGCTTTCGCAATTCCCTGTGGAATCGGTAATTCACGGCGCTTCTATTTCCTCTATCTCGCTTAAATGTTAAAGAATATTCCCTTTACGTCTCGTTTCCTCCTATGCATGTTCCTGAATTGGAACAGGGAAAATGGCGTCTCTTTGTTGACTCGGTAACCCGTGAGTTCGCGACACTCGCGTTCAAATTGCATTAGCCTTAACATTACATGGCGAATTGAGGACGTACCGAGACGTGAAAGCAAGTGGAAGGGGTTCTTTAAACTAGCAAGATGGTGACAACCTCGTAAAGTCGACCAGACATAAATTAATTGAGAAATGGGAATGAGAGTAAAGAGCAATTCCTGTGGTAAAAGTTTTTCTTTTTAAAGATATTAAAATGCGATAGGAAATTAAATTATTTAAAGCAGTCTTATTTTTTTCTAATTTATTGTAATGATAATTTGCTGAACTTATTAGAGAAAAGTTGATGTTCCGCCACTGTTTATAAAATGCGTGAGCTCTGTTCGAGATAGGAATTAATCTCTATTCTATTTTATGCTTACTGAAGCAGAACCTTCCTTTGCTTTGAATACGCCGAGTGTAGATTAATGCCGAATTTAAGGAAAATTCTTGTGATTTGCTACAGATTAATGTTTTAACTGAAAATGAGATAAATATTTATCTAAATCTAATACCTTTTAGTGTGACAATTTACGGTTTATGATTTTGTAGTCCTCAGTTGCAGATTAATTAAGAATTCAAAAGGCATATCAACTTCGCACGTCTCTATGTTTAACTCATTTTTTAGCCAGTTGGTATAAAATTATTTTCATACTTATTCATTTTACTAAGAACTATTTTTGCCTAATTTCCTCCACATCATAAATGGGTTAACAAAAAAAAAAACTTATACCTATTATCACGGTTCTGAGCAAAATTACTGAGCATAAGCATGGTTCCCCATTTCACATAGGTAATTACAGTTATCGTAATTGTAGGTACCATTTAAGGTAACCTATTGATTTTTCTAATTCTCCTAAAATTTTGTGTGTCGTGTTGTAATATGAATTCTGGACCTTGCATGTAATGTGCAACAAATAGTGAAAATCATCGCTTTTCACCTTTACCCCCAAGGTTCTATCCTAGGTCCCTTGTTATACATCAGATATGTCTAATGTCATTAGGAAATCTCAAATATCTACCTATACTGACGACATCATGTTGATCTAGTATTTTAATCCACTTAAGTACCCACAAGCTAACGACGGTATATTAAAGAAGATCTTGATAGAATTATAGATTAGTTCGTCTAAACATAATCTGAGTATAAATGAAAAAAATCGGTTGCAATAATTTTTAGTTCTCAGGTTCACCGTGCGCTTCTGAAAGGATATATCATCATCAACATTAATCATCAGGTTGTACCCTTCTCAGCTCAGGCCAAGAATTTAGGTATCATCTTTGACCAAAATCTACGATTTTCTTAACATATTAACTGCTTGCTTCAAAAGACTTATGTGTCTAAAAACCTTATTAACCGCTATTTACATTTTAAACTTCAAAATGCGTAAAAAACTTTCTGAAACTCTGGTACTTTCTACTCTTTACTACTGTGATTTAGTCTATATAAATCAGGATTCTTGAGGTCGAGGTTCATCTCAAAACAAGTGGTGATATACAGGAAAAGGAAGTAAATAAGACACGCTTCGTGTCTTATTTACTTCCTTTTCCTCTATAATAAATCAATTAAACCACACTTTAAAGATATGTTTCTACATATAGTCCAGTCATTTTAGATATTCTCAAAAAAATGTGTCATACAAGCAAGGGAATCGGTACATATATTCATTGTTGCCTTCTCATTGAAATTTTATAAAGTCCCCCCAAAAAAATGTGTGCTGAAGTCGCCATCGTGGAAAATGGCGGCCAAAATATGGTTTTTTGGATTTTATTACTTAACCGTTAAGTTTAGAAAAAAAATGTTTAAACAAAAGTTGTTTATCGTGGAATTATCTACATATTTTGTTATTACCATTTTTTTTGTGACCAACTATAATCGCATAAAATGCCTTTTTCTTTTCATTCATGTTAATAATAACAACAATTTGTTCGATATCACTTTGATAACCTATTTCAAAAGCAAATGATTTATTTGAGAGAAACTTCTGGTTTTAAAATATATATATACAGTATACCAAGCGTTATAAGCAAATGTTTAATATACTTATTACAAAGATAAATAAAAATTCATGTAAAACAAAATTGAAATGAAATACACGGAAAGGTGAATGTGATGGTTCTTGACATCCATAAAATGTTCTCAAATAATAGACATAAGGAATATAAAAGTTATTATTTAAACAATGTCATTATCATTTTCCTCAATAAGTATCAATGTTAACATCTTCTGCACATGTCGAGCCTTACCACGTAGCGCACATTGGTGAGCATTGCAGCCCCGATTTTACACACTCACAGTGCTTGGTAGAGCATGATCTTTTACAATTTCAGGATACTAGTTTTAATACTTTAGGTGGTACTGGTTGGTTGGAAGAAGTCACGGGAACTAACGTATCATTATTTTTTGTTCACCCCCATAACGTTGGTTCCAACATTCCTGCTGCATAGGTTGGAGGAAGTGATGCCAAGTCAAATGCCTTATTCAGGTGCTGTTTCGATATAATATTGTTGTATCTGAAGTACCTCACTTCATTGAAACAAGTACTTTTCGTATAACCGTGCATTAAAAATTTCTCTCCTGCAGCACCAACGTCTTCTTTGAGTAGGTACTCAATCTGCTTAAAAATTTTTAACTTTAGAATCCTTTCAAATAAAAATATTCTTTTTTATTTAATGAGTACCTCAGGGTTATTATAACAATAGGTACATACCTGTATTACCTAATAGCCCATTAATGATCTCTAAGTATTTATTTGTTATCAACATTTCACTTCAATTCTTGTAATGATTGCCATTTCTATTAGGTATTGTTTTCATATTGAGCTTTGACCCATTTCATTTTTGAATTACTCTTTGTTTGGAATGTCTATTAGTCATGCTTAATATTATTTATTAAAAGTATGACTTTTATTTACAAAATGGCGATTTACCCATTATCCTTTTAGTCAAGTTTTATAATAGGGTGCGACAATTACAGGTAAAACGTTCCCATCAGGTTTTGTCATGTATCTTCAAACTGGTAACAGAACAGAAATAACTTCAGCAGCAGCACTTGAAAATCAAAGGTCGTGCAGTATGACAAAAGGTAATATGTACATGAAAAAAGTATGAACACAAAGATAACAAGATGGTAGTTGCAATTAATCAACGAGGAAACGGGGGGGTATAAAAATGTTGTGAGAAGAAAATTAAAGTTTCGAAGTTACTCACATCTTTTCATTGGGTGGATGGAGGAAGATTGGAATGATGATAAAATAATGTAGCTGAAAGGATTTTATAAGTTACCATTGTAGTTACATAATGGAATACTGGAGTCACGTCACGTTTGGAGTATTCTGAAAAGTGGCCTTCAAGTACATTTAGGTATGGTGGGTAATCGGAAAATACTCTTAGTGTTAAATGTACCGTCGTTTCAGCAATGAGATGGCGGTATGGCGTGACAAAGAAGAAATCGTAATTGCAGTTGAGCATGTATTCCACAAAGATTTGTTATGATTCGATTTTATATATTTATTTGAAGTACCTTAATTTTTAGTTTTGCGTGGTACGGGAGGCATATGATTTATCCACGAAACTGCAACCCTATAATAGTATGTACTTAAAAGCAAGTGTCACAACGAGACTTTTTCCCGCATGAAGACCAGGTTTGCAGGCCGACTGAAAGGAGGCCTGAAAAGGGATGAGTGCAGCAAAATGTAATTGTGTCATGGGTTTTTCATACCATTTTTTCTATTTCGCATGAATTTATTCTACAATTTTTAATAAATAAAGAAAATAAAATTGTTTTTGTGATTTTTTTTTAAATTATGTTGGCAATTCTGACATTTACAATTCAAATTTATCACGTTTAAATATCCAAATTAACTTGTCATCAATAAATAATAATGGTTTAGTTAACAGTTAGTGCTGCAAACTTAAAAAAAATTAAATCCCAATAACAGTAACAGAGCTTCTTTCCGTATCGTTTTCAGTACGGGTATAAAGCTATAACCGTCGCGAAATAGAAAAAAATTATTTGATATGGATAAGGACTAAGAGTACCAAAACTACACATCCGTCGGCATCGGTGGGAAGAAAATTGATTGTGAATTGGAATAAAATTTAGAAAAGATCGAATTTCAATGTACCTACTACCGTTTTCACTATTTAGTTACTATACATAACAAGTAAGAGAAACATTGTGAAAAATACACACACGTTGGCCGGTGGAAAAAAATTACTCAGAAACGGCATTTCTCTTTAAATCAGCAAAACATGTCAATATTAATTTGAAAGAGGATAACTTTTGGCATAGTTTCCATTTTTATCTCTCTATCAGTCTGTTTTCAAAAAATATGTAACTGAGGCTTTATCTTACAAGTTTGCTAAATAATTAGTGACCTATAATTTGTAAATATTTTTGGGTTAACTTTCTAAAGTTTTTACTTTCTTGATCCTTTTTTTGTTTGCAAATTTTTTTTAAATTGTAATTAAAAAATAATTGAAGAAAATAAGGGACGAATTCTAAATTTTCTAAACATTCAATTGAAATGATTCATTTCCTTTTCCATTAAGTGAACAGGTAATAGGGAAGCTATCTAACGAACTATTTAGACTCTTATTTCTAAAGTAGAATTCGCGTCGTTACTAATATTACCGTAATAATAAGCTATTTAGACTTGTGGTCTCGTAAAAAGGCGTTCATTTTCTTTTTGTACAATGCTATAGAGACAGATTGTATAAGACATACTAAGTTGAAATTCCACATTATTAACCACTTAATTTCTAGACTTGTCTCGCAAATACAAATTAAATGTTTCACTGGAGTGCAGAGATGCAAACTTTTAAATAATTCACTCTTTGCAGCAACATTTTATATCGCATGAAGTGGATTTTCAACGTTTTTGGGTATATCAACCGGTGCCATAAATCTATTATTAGGAGCAAGTGTATGCTTTTTTCTACACTAATGTATCTAAACATGAGGAATGAAAATCTGTAACTACATCTGTAATATCTCCACAATTGCCGATTTGCAGCAACATTTTCTATCGCATGAAGTGGATTTTCCAACGTTTTTGGGTTTATCTACCGGTACCAGAATCTATTATTGGGAGAAAGTGTAGGAATTTTTGCACACTAATGTATCTAAACATGAGGAATGAAAATCTGCAACTACATCTGAAATATCATTAGGTATGTGAATTTTCCAACATTTTAGGTAGGTATACATATCAACCGGTGCCAGAAATCTACTATTGGGAGAAAGTATACAAATTTTCGCACACTAATGAGGAATGAAAATCTGCAACCAGATCTGAAATATCTCCACAATTGTGCATTTGCAGCAAACATAGAAATTGCAGCGCCGAGAAGGGGTTGGAATTTTTTATTGAAACTTGATAGATTTGTTGGGCTGTCATTAAGTAATAATAATTGATTAACTTTTGAGATCAAGTGATAATGTGATACAATCACATTTGATAGTTCTGCTAATTATTTTGATATGTGGTTTCCGTACGATTTGTTGTTATTTTTCATTGATAATTAAAATTATTTTGGTTATTATTCCTTTGTTAACGTGTTTTGGCCGTTTGATCGTGCCTAAAGTACGATAACGAGGATATTACTGTCAATGCGAGTGGGTCGTGCATGGTTTGAAGATGGCCAGGTACGCCGTAGAAGTGGAACCGGCGCTTCAAGACAACTGGCACTTAGAGACCGATTTTCCTCTACTCGGGCAATTGGTGATTAATGATTTGGTAAAGAAGATTGCCATGTAACCCTTATCGTCGAATCCGTTTTGGATTAACACCATATCGTCTGCATCTTGGGCTTCCTTTGACTGGGAAACATTGTCAGCAACGGTTATTATGGTGCAATCAAAGATCGCAATGGAATCTTGAATGGTGTAGTGTAGTTGTTTAGTTACGAATCTAGATTTGTTTAGGCATGCAAAACGGTCGTATGAGAGCCAGAAGAAGGCGGGATGAACGGCGGAATCTTCAATTTACGGTTGAGAGGCACGTATACTGCAGTGTGGGTGTTATGGTTTGGGGTGCGATTACTTATGGCAGCAAGTATCCTGTATTTATTGTACTTGGTGTTCATTCAAGGTAATATAACAGCACAGCGGTATATTGCGGAATCTTCCGCCATACTTTCAAGAGATCGAAGATCAATTAATTCCAGCAAGATAATACACGGGCTTATGTAGCAAGGTTTTCTTTGAACTTCTTTGAACAGGTCCAGATTCACCTTGCCCTTGCCTTCAAGATCTCCAGATCCTTCTCCCATTGAGCATCTCTATGGGACAAAATGGGTAGAAGGTTGCGAAACTTGCAGCGTCCTCTTGACTTTGGCGAGGCTTCAGACGATATAAACCACGCGCACTGTTGCGTCGGCAGTACGGCAAAATGGGAATACACAAGACATACAAATATTGATACGGCGTGCTCTGGTCAGTACTTGGATAGGTGGCCGGTTCATTCTGTGGCTCCGGTAGTACAAAGGCCTGAATAAGAGGCCCATGTACGCGTGGACTAAGGCCACCCTCCTATCTATAATTTACATTACCACACATTATTAACAATCATAATTATAATATTTTGTTAACTCCAAAATTTGGATCATCTATTACTATAGGTAACATAGGTGAATATTTTCATTAAATTTAATCCGAAAATTCAAACCCCTTCTTGGTGTTGCAATTTCTATGTCACTCAGTATATAAATGAAAGCAAAACCTTTTTCCCAAAACTGAAAGATTCGGTTTTCTAAGATAGCGAAACTGTTTTATTTTTAATTAGAAGGATTAAACATTAAACGTTTAACGAAAAGGGGTTGTAACAGAGGACGCTATGAGTGCGGGAAATCTTACTTTTAACATAAAATAATATTAAAACTCTCGGTTGCAATATAAACTAAATATAAGCTACTGAACAATAAATTCGGGAAGACGACGAGTACCATCACAGGTGCGGAACGCATATTGGAGTCAGCCACTGTGTAACACGATTGTCGCAAACCCTCAGATTTTGCACTTTTCTGCTCAACACCTACGCGAATAAATCTCGTTTCTTATTTTATATAACCCACTTGCGTTTTCTATAGACTTTCCGGGGATTATTTTAAGTACTTTTTCCCATTTTACATCTAAAACGTCTAAAGTGTATTGTATTGTGAAACGTATATCTATACTTGTTGGATTACGAAATAAATTTTATTCAAAAAAATGACCACAAAAATATAATTAAAACACCCCCTAATACCAATAATTTAAAGGGCTTTTCAAAACCGCGTGCGCACCTAAAACTCGTCCTCAATTATGATGACGTGGTCTGTATATTAACTTGATCATTAGTGCAAGGGAGAATGAGAAAAAAACTTCAGTTAATTGCTGCTTGATTAAAGACCACAGCGTGTACTTTATTGAAAGGGTGCTGTTGTACAACGACGCGATATTAGTTGAGGGGCTAAAATATCAAGTGATCTACATACGACGTAAATTGCTTGACGCTCATATAGCTTGTCCGCTATACCAATAAATCGAAAATAATTTTTTTGTAAAAGTGGAAGGAAGGAACAGTTTATAAATTTGTTAAACAGCATTCATCAATAATGTTAATGTATGCACCCTTTCCTAATCATGTTGTAATTTAACTCAATTTAACGCCTCACGAGTAGCAAATCTTTTCAGTGCTTTAACAGTTTTTCTCAAAATTCATTTAATAAAGTTTTTATACCAAATGTGTATTGGATTATATTTTGTAATGTAAAATGATTAAAGACCATAATATGTCAGAAAAATTTGGAAAAATACATTCTTCGTTATCCCCTTAACTATTTTTGAAACAAAACGAGGCATACGTCAATTATCAATTGTCCATTTTTAGATGTGCTCGAAATGGTCCACTTTATTATAAGCCATTCAGTACGAGTAGAAAGTATGAAAATTGCAAAATGAAAAAAGTTATTTGAATTAGTTGTTTCATTTCCACTAATCTCACCTTTATGTGGCATTTTCCACAAAGCTTCGGCGCACGAACTTTCCCGGAGCGAAAGCGTTTTCGCTGCCGTTAATACTGGAGAAAACCCGCCCGGTGTCGGGACGGGTCCGGATGTAGCTCCCAGCCTGGCTTTTTTCTAACAGCTCTGAAAAAGAAACATAATTATGTTAATCAATAGCATAGCACTGTCAAGTATTAATAAATTAAGGGCAAATAGTATCGTTCAACGGATTGCTTTCTTGTTAAATATATTTGATATTAATCAGATATGATACAATTACGGCTTCGTCATGGAAGGAGTAATGTTTGGATATTTAATTGTCTACACTCTAACTTCGGAATGGTTTATCGCAATCAGCGGTACATTCAAACAGTAAGAAGCAACAGACATTGAATTTGTCTTCATTTACATTTGACGGTTGCCGACCACCCGATGAGAACAATGACCAAACTTGGCAGAGAATATATGCAACTCATACCCGTATATCACGTCCCGTGGGATACTGTCAAATATGTCACATCCTTTTCGGTGTTTGTTTATGTTTTTTTTTTGTAAATCAGTAAAATTGGAACGGAATTTTTATTTCCAGTTTAACATTTTAACAACGAAAATACGTATTGTTTTTAACATGACGATCGTACTTATAATCGATTCATATTAAGTATATTTATCACGAATTTGTATAAATCAATTAATTTCACTGATAATAGTGATACTTGTATTGCACTCGTACAACGTAGGTTCGAATCTACCCAATCACAAATATTCTAAATTAAAGAAAAATCTAATCGGACAGGAATTACAGCCCTAAATTCATTAAAGAGATTTTAATAAACATAGATATTTGGATAGGCGCTGTTATTATAGATTTTGACTTGACATCAGCTACGTTTTAATAATCGCCCAACCACTTATTAGCCCCCCCCCCCCTGAAATGCGTTCCTTTAATCCTTTGGCTCCCAATTTTTAATACATATCCGCATTAAATATCTCTATTAACGTAAATGTGGCAACCCCAGTCTGTCTGATGGAAAATTCAAGTAGAGAATTCACAATCCGAAATAGAAAAAGTGGAAAATCTTCATTGATATTTGTTGTTCCCAATATATACGGAGATAATTTTCGCCAAAGTTTTCCATTTCAAAATAGTGGGAGTTGGTACTTATTCAAAAGTCTTTCATACAGCCGTTTGACAGCTTTTTGGGTGCATTTGGAAGATCTATGTATGTTATATAAGAAAATTAATTTAAGTTTAACTAGCCCAAATCTTCAACAATGTATCTGATACTAGAATACACAACAATCACACAGGTGTGTGTATTATGCAATAACCTAAATTCAAGCTGATAAAGATCCAAACACGAGAGTGTAGTTAACGAATTTGTTATTAAGGCTGGCAACACCTATGTATGCCATTATCAAGAGTAACAAAGTGAAAGTTAACAAAATGCCTAAGAATGTTAGAGAGGGCCACTTTTTATAGTGTAACCGTTCTTCTCTAAAAATTTAGAGAACTAACACAGCAGTTACGATTGTTAAATTGTTTTAGGGGGCAACATATGTAAAGACAGCTTTCATGAAGAACTTCCATTTTAATTTTACTTAATGACATTGTCTATTTACCAGTACGTGTGTAGATTTTGGATTATCCAAAGAAATAAAACTATAAGGCATTCGGAGAACATTATAAACAAAAATAAAGCACGCTAGAAAATTACTTCTACTTGCTCAACTTGATCCACACAAAACAATATTTAGCTTCCTGTTCATAGGTTTCCTGAATTCGCTAAGTAGGGGTTGCACACACTTAATATGTCTCTCAGTTTGGTTTTCAATGAATATACGCTTGCAGCCTACACTTACCATTGGATACGGTGCAACACTGACTCCTCTATTGATCTTCCTCTTTATTTCTGTTTGGTCTATTTTTACTACTGGCCCCATTATTTTGGGTTCACTGATAAATATAAGTTTTCAATTAATAAATATCTGAGTTCATCCTATAACCATCTGAGCAAATTACTTTTTAATTTCCCTTTGGTTTGTTAAAGTTCAATTTCTGCCCCTTTTTGGCACTGTTTTTTGCTTGTCCAACGCATCTATCGTTATCTGTAGTAACATACGATGTCAGATTAAGTAATAAATCACACAACCTTCCCCATGTAAATTTTAATGTAAAATTGAAGTTATTGAAGTTGTAAGACGAAGACGAAGTTAAATGTAAAGTGGTGCAAGTACCACAGTAAAATTATTAATTAATTACTACATGTTTCGACAAGCGCAGTTGTCATCATCAGGCTAAAAATTGTACACTAAGCTATATAACTAAAGATAAGTGAATACTTACTAATGTGTAAGAAGTTACATTTGTTGAAATTAAAATGGTGTCGAGGTGAGATGGAGGGTGCATCATCTCACCTCGACACCATTTAATTTCAACAAATGTAACTTCTTACACATTAGTAAGTATTCACTTATCTTTAGTTATATAGCTTAGTGTACAATTTTTAGCCTGATGATGACAACTGCGCTTGTCGAAACATGTAGCATCTCACCTCGACACCATTTAATTTCAACAAATGTAACTTCTTACACATTAGTAAGTATTCACTTATCTTTAGTTATATAGCTTAGTGTACAATTTTTAGCCTGATGATGACAACTGCGCTTGTCGAAACATGTAGTAATTAATTAATAATTTTACTGTGGTACTTGCACCACTTTACATTTAACTTCGTCTTCGTCTTACAACTTCAATAACTTCAATTTTACATTAAAATTTACATGGGGAAGGTTGTGTGATTTATTACTTAATTTGCTTCCACCCCATTTGGAGAATCGTCATAATAACTTATATGGATCCCATCAAGTTTAATACGATGTCAGCTTTCATCGTTATTTGTTTCTAGTGGAGTAAATTTTTTTATGAGCTTAGAACAAGATGAAATCTATTGGGTATTGTCAACAATATCATTCTACACATGAAACCTCAAAATATGACCTTTTCTTGTGGTCACGACTCTTTTATTTTCAATAAACTGCGAAAACCTTCATTTTTTTTAAATCATGTTTTTTATATTTATATTTATCCTCTAATATACTTACCTAATTGAGCATCGACACGATTTTTTGTTTGTTTTAAAACAAACACTTTAGCGCTTGTTTCCAAGTATAAAATAGTTGATAGTTTTTATTTTTTAGGGCTGAAGGGTTCAAAAATGTCAATATGTGTCCAAAGGAAAAATCAAGATCTTCTAAGCTTTATGAATAAGGACCTTTACTAGTCCTATTTTCACCTACAAATGAAATATTTTCTGAACGTTGTTGAAATACCACCAAACCCATACAATGAGTAGTATTTTTTCCATCAATCGTGTCTTCATTTAAATAGAAATTGTGAATACTAGCGTGTATGTAATTTTTGATTTTATTATCAACAACTGGTAAAGTCCAGCTAATACCAATTTCAGATAAAAGCCAAAAGTTATCTTGTCTACTTCGTACTAAATGATATAAGTACATATTATATAACCCTAATCCAAATTGATAAGTTTTTTTTATATGACTTGTCGAACTGCGCCACAATAATATTGCAAGAAATAGCAGCTTTTGGGTTTATATTCTTTTCCAAATCGTTATAGCTATCGTCATCGATAAGCCAAGAAATAAATTCCAATAACATGTTTGGTACTTGCTTTAAAACTCATTCTGATTAATATCATGGGAACCAGGAAATTCTTTTCGCGGAGGCTTAAAATTTGGCTTCTGTTTTTTCAATACCCTAGCTGTTGGGTGTAAAATTTTTGTGCAATTTGTTCTTTACAGACATTATCCTTACCGGTTTCAGATCCAAAGGAATAATTTGAATTTGCCTATGATTTTCTTTTTGATCCTACTTCATCACACTTTGATATAAAAGTTAGGCCTTTGGCTGTGGGTTTTGTGTTAATTTTTAATTTATTACAGAAGGTTCGTATGTTATATTTTGAAATATAATGTCTATAACACAACCTGTCATATTTTACGGCGTGCGCAAACAAATCATTTATAAACAGCCAATTTTGAAACCATTCCAATATCGTCCCGTTTTTTATCAGCTTGAATTATTTTCTCGAAAGTAGGTACTTTTTCTTACCCCTAAAATACATAAATACAGCAAATTTTCTATTATTGTAGTAGCTGAGTGAAAAATACCTAAGATAAATAGATAATAATCCTCAAACATGTTTGTATAGATGTCAATTTTAGCTTTTTCTTTGTCCCTTTTTATTACAAAGAAGACACATTTGTTAGATATACAAATTTTATCTAACATTTGCTATCGTTGCCAACGTAACGTATAAATTGTTTTTAATAAATAACGTTAAGTGTAATTTTTTCTTTGTTCCGCTTGTTCATCGTGTTTTTCACTTCTAACTTCCGCTAACTCTATCACGTATGTTAAAAGATTCCATGGTACCCCTAGTTTTTGAAGAATTGGGAATGTTTCTGTCTCAGTTTGAGCTATTACTAGTTTGGCAAAGTACCTCAATATTGTGTTTGCAGGTGTAGATTTTCCAGCAGTCTTTATAATTTTCACCTTTATTTTTCCTCTTAAAATATCATCCTTAATTTTGAAAATTTTCTGTCCAAAATAATCGTTTCTTATTCCCCCGGCATCAATTATTTTCTCGAAACCCTGCTTCAAAGGTTTCTGCACCACAAGTTTATCTTTTTCGTTCACAACTACAACACATACTAAACAGTCCATTTTAATGTTTTACTATATTTTACTAAAATATGGTTTTAGCAATATACACAATTCACACTTATTATTAATTATCTTATCACCATAATAATGTACCTACAAACACTGCGACTAGACCGACCGCTCCATAATTGTCGTTGAGTATAACCGAATTTTTAAATTCCGCGCGTTTTAAAAAAATCATAGCGCCTAAACTATAAAAGTGACATCAACGATTATGCTACTAAAAACTTTTTTGGTCATTTGCCCCCATTATTTTCTTCGCAGCATGTTGTATGAAATTCTTAAAAACAACATTTTTTTCGTTTAGTCAAAATTTTCCTGTATAATTTCTGAACTACAAAAAGCATCAATATGTTGGGTATATAAAAATCATATCGATAGCTCAGTTAGGTAAGTAGATATTAGAGGACAAATATAAAAAATATGATTTTAAATTTTAAATGGAAGTTTTCGCAGTTTTTTGAAAATAAAAAAAGTTGTGACCACAAAAAAGATCATATTTTGTAATGTCTAATGAACAATGATCTATCTAATAAAAGATATACATATATTACTTTGTTCTAACGTAAAAAAAAATAATCGAGAAGGAAGCGACTTTTGCCTTGTTTTTTATTCCCCTATTCTTCATTTTCTGCTTAATCACGTTACGTAAAATTGGTTCATTTTTCTTGGTCTTCGGTATATATTCCTTTTAGTACTTTTGACATTGCACGAATTCTATCATTATCTTAATGCATACAGCCAGTGCATTTTAAATATTTCGATTTTTTATTTCTGAACGTTTGTAATTAAGACGGTTTGATCAAATGTGTACAAAGCTTTATCGATCAACGAAAACGTAAGTATACTACTAGGCTACATGAATCTCCATAACCACCAGAAATTTTCCATAATGTTGAAGATTTAATGAAACGGAAACAAGAGTGGATGAAATGTTTTTTCTAAAGTTTCATTAATTGCCAAAAAAAAGACAGTCCCAAGTTTAATAATAGATACAGAGGTGATTCAAAGTCATGAAAAAAGGTAATCAAAATGAGTTACAAAGCTGAAGATGACCAAAATTATTTGCAACAATCTTTAATTTCCGTCGTAACATAATGGATAGTAGACAAATTGTATTTCTGTTCGTCAGCTTTTGTTCATCCTGGATATAACGAACACCATGTACCTACGTACACCCTCTTTTTGAAGATTAATGTATGAATGTATAAACATACGAACATTATAAACATTAAAATTTATTTCGCAATGTGCATCTGCCTAGTTGATTATCTTATGTCCAGCGAAGCTTCCCCATTGTGATTCATATAGGACAAAAAAGGGTATGGTTTTTACATATTCCCTTTCAATAATTGTTTCGCCAACAGCTGCCTCTTGTTTGCAGGTATTTACCTATACAGCTTTTATAAAATGTTTATACGACAGTTGATTCGTTCTAATCACGTACCATTTGTTGATTTTTTGAAAATGCATTACATTTTTATCAGTGTTGTTAATTATCAATATTATTGATTGCTTCTACACCGTATTCAATGGTGACTCGAAACTTAAGCAAAACAATAAAAACATAAAATGCAGGCTTTTTTGTTAAATTACATCGGTATGCAAACTGTTATCAAAGGAGTCCTATAGAGCAAATTCAAGTTGAAGTAAAATTCTATAACTTATGCGCATATCTGATCAAAATATTGACTCAAAGTCAAACATTACTTATTAGGAGACTTCAGACTAAACAACCCAGGTTAAAAATAGGTGTGGGAGTGTGTATAGAATGTACGAATTATTCAAATTCAAATGCAATGCGGTACTATTGAACAGATTATGGACATTATTAAACCATTTTATGGGATTGAGGTTCCAAAGTGGAGTGGTACCTATTGATCCAGATTTGTGATTAGAATTTGTTACTATGATTATGGTTCTTGGATGCAGTAATAAGGAAAAATCACATACATTCGAGTAAGTGCAGTTGTGTGATGAAAATGCTTCTAAGAACTAACGATCTCTGAATCAATCAAAAGTGACCTTCACTTCACAGGTGCTGTCAAAACTGGACTAAAGTACCTAAAGGTAAAATGTCCAGATAAACATGGTTAATGGTAACTTGAAAACTATCCCATTTGTACTTGAGGCGACACACAGTAGGAGGTATCAAAAAATTCGTAATACCAGAACAGTTGATTGCAAACGTGGATATTGGGAATTACTCAGAGTAACGCATATCTGTCCTATCCAAAAATACATTAAAAAGGTTATAATATATACCTACACTGTGTGCCAACTCAACTAACAATTCTACATTTTAACTATTATAGTAATGTAAATTCGGATGAAACTTTATTGTTAAGAGGCATGCTGTTTGTAAAACTCCCTATTATTTTAATACTAAAGGTCTGCTTGATTTAGTATTTCTCAAACGAAATTTTAAGAAAATTGAACCTTATTTATCCTCTAAAAGAGAAAAAAGTTGAAAGAAAATTGATAAATACATTTTTTGAAAGATGAGTTCGAATTATCAGAAAATGTTTTATTTTTAATTTAATTTGAGGGATACTCATTATTACTGAATACTTGTAAGAAAACGAATAATTTCTCTAACGCGTCTTGCTCTAAGCAAGTAAAATTTATGATTTTTGATATTAGATTATTATCATTGGTGAAATAAGTAAATGTAATATTTTGACGAATTTTGAACATTTATTACGAAATTGGTTTTTTATTCTGTGAGAAATTCCAAACCTTGTCCTAACGTTAATACTGTCAATCTGTAAACTTTTGCGAACTGTCGAACGTAAGAAAATACTAATCGAATCCATTGTAATAATCGGGTGAAGGAAAAGGTTTACAATTTTAATCATTAAACATCTTAAAGCCTGAGGATGATCGATTTCAATCGCTTTCATGTTCGCCATGCTGATTAACGTCGAAATATTGTTAATCATTTACGGGGAACATTTATAACAATTTACTGTAAATTCGTTTCTAGGAAATAGTAGATGAGGAGACGGCCACAATGCTCTACTTACTATACTAACACCCCCAATACTGCGTATTCTAGATGGCATTTATGGAAAAAATACCATGATTTATAAGAACGCAATGTTTTGTTTAGCTTTTAAATAAAGATTAAGTACGAACCCTGGTTTTCAGAATCTATGTGTCTTACAGTATACGAGAAAAAATATAGGTACAGGTACAGGGTTGGGATAAAGTATGGAACCAAGTGAATATCTTTAAAACGAGAAGGACGATATTTATGGAATTTTGCAGGCAAGTTCAATGACGCATAATCCATCTGAAGCCATATTTTTTTGTTACTACTGTACTTCCGGTTTCACCGGAAATATCCTCAACTTTTTAAATTTAAATAGGACACCCTGTATATTTTTGCACATTTTAATAGATCTTGTTTTTCCGAATCCGTACATACAAAGTTTAGTGGAAATACTTTTTAAAAACGAGAAAGAAATAAATAATAGGTGAATTTATTATTTACTATCTAGTAGGTAACTGTTGCCAAACTACCTAATTGATAGAAATAAACAGTAACAATCAATATAGGATCAGATGCGTTATGCGTGATTGAACTAGCCTGCAAAATTTCATAAATATCGTCCTTCTCGTTTTAAAGATATTTACTTGGTTCCATACTTTATCCCAACCCTGTACCTATATTAAACAATTAATTTGTTGCGAAGGTTGGTTACTAATATTCTTTACAATAATAATTGCTTAAAGAAACGTCTTTAACGCTGTTAATCAGAGTTTGGGGTAGGTACCTAATGTTTTCAAATTATAGGATTTCCTCTAGTTCCAATGGCACAAAGCGATAGGTAATTCAAAATGGAAGAATTGTTTCTGTACCTACGCTTATAAAAATGATAGTGGAAAGCTCATTTTCTTAAATTTTGGGTCGAAACGCTTCAAAAAAGAGTTTTCTCAAAATTAGCCAAATTAAAGGTCTTACGGACAAACGAATTTCTTAATATTTTGTACCTATAGGAATTATTTTAACGAAAAATTACAGAAAAATTACGTAGGTAATTGGAAATCTGAAAGTAGATAATAAATGATGGAATTAATTCTTTAATATAATTTAATGAGTGATTTAGAATTCAATTTGCAATTTGCATGTGTAGACAGGTATTGCGAAGTACCTACTTGAAATCCCTTCAAAAAATATAAAAGTATTTTTGTGAATTCGTTACAATTTTACTGCGCCGCGTGCAGCAGACCTTTGCTATTAAAAGTTTTGACATAAAAGCAATCTTTTATAACTCGGGAACTTTACAAATTTGCTAAAGCAAGTACGTGCATTCAGCTCTCTATGTGTAGCATTTGTAGTAATGTCTGCAATGGCACCCTCGCTCGTTCAAGCATCCCGTAAGTGTTCTCTGAATTTATAGCGACGGTTTACTTGCAAAGGTATTCGTTTTATTTTTGCACCTTTGATCTTCTTTTCAATGCCTACATCATTAACTTTAAAAATTCACCGCATAAAAATTCGTTTTTAATTATGTGTCGAGTACATTTTTTTTGTACTTGTGATGTTTTGCCGCAATCTAAATATCATAAAATCCACTCTACTCGTTTCGATCGTTTATCCTTTCTAATGCAATACGAGCGGGATGAAGATGTCTATGTTATATGAAAGCGGGCACTTCGTATAATTGTAAGGCCTATCATCCTCTAATAGAAATCTGGTTAATCTCTTGTATGGAGGGTAACTTAAACCCGATGAATCAATTTTATGGGGAAATTTTGATTTAATAGAATTTCAAATAAACTTCTCGTAAAAAAGAGAGAAGTTTAGTGCTTACACTTATATAACTTTTTTTATTATCATCCTTAGTGCACAAGAAAACTTTTCGAGCGATAAAATTAACTGCTAATAATAAATACGGCGCTATTTTGAATATCATTAAACTGAATTTCAAATTTCATCGCTTTTTACTTATCCTTTTCACCATTTTTTTGAATAAGCAAGATCAATTGAAAACTTTGAAAAGGGTAAGTGTATTTTTGTCCATCTTACCGCAAATACTTAAGAAATTATTATGCAGATTACTCTACGTATCTCAAAAACATGGATCGGGGATTTGGGATAATAAATTAGTGAGTTTAATGCAAATTGTTATTTAATTAAAGGTCATTAAGTACAACTTTATCATCTTATTTAAAATAGGTACTGATTACCAGGTAAACTTCTACTTTTGAGTGATTTGTGGTATAATAGTTTTAGCAAAACAATTTAGAGAGCCTATTGTTATAAAAGTTAATCCTGCCAAACAATTCTTCAAGAAGTTTTCAATAGGCAAAGGTATATTGTCTCTTTAAGCTGCTTATTGGCGTTATTTACAAAGAACGAAAATGGAACAGGTTTTAATTCCTTTATTAAACTAAAGAAATTGTTAACCTTAAGTATCTCTTTTTGGAAGGACCGTTATATTATCTTAGAATCTTTAATCTCCAAAAACAGTAAATGTCCATTAGCAGAATTTGGTTGGTATCTTACCTTTATTATTAAACAATAACGTGTTTTTATTTCATAATGTCTTGCACTTGAAAACTTGGAAAGTTCTGCTTTCGCACAATAGGTATTACTTAATGGATGTTAAAAAAATTATAGCACAGGAAAGTTCTTCAAAGGTCCTTTGTAAAACAAAAAAAGCTTTGACAAAAACTAAACAAAATTAAAGGTCCTTGGTAAACAAAGCCGAAACTCGCGTTATCCTTGCGGGTGAACTCACAGACGCGTACCGATTCCGCTTGATTTAGCGGTAATTACCCGTTCAATCGTGGTCCACTGGTCTTTCGGTTGCGTTGGCACGTGCTTAAGACCCGTGTGGGTGAAGACTGCTGCTCTACCATGCGAAGCAAACCGAAGACTGGCTTCTGCAGAGTATCAGTCAGCCGTACAGGGGTGATTTTGATCCGGGTTTCGGGCGTCTCGAAAATTCGACACGCCCTGTGTTAATAGAGTGGGACTTTTGTAAGCAGGATGGCATAATATATTGACGGCCACTACCTGAACTTACGCAGGTTGCGGATATGTTTTACATCACGGATATGAATTTGACAAATTGGGACAAATAAACAGAAAAAAAAAATTATGTAAAAAAAAGAGGCGACGCAATTTTAGAGCTTTTCGAAGCTTTTCGTTCTACTTACCGCAATTTGATTTTTATCAAAATATTTTTTATTGTATCAGTATAAGATGCTATTAGCCGACAATGTGGATGTAGCATGTTACAAGCAGAGGATGTATTTCGCGAGGCGTGTCGGCATTACTTTTGCCTGAATGGATGTAGTATAACCGGTTTTGATTGGACGATAAATTGACGCCATTGTGCCGGAAAACTGGCGCGACGACGCACAAAAGAGCGTCGGTAGCCTGCAGCAGCGTCGGACGCATTCCCGTCGCGACGACAGCATCCTGACGACGCTTCAAGCTATTCTACAGAAAACAAGTTTCTGATTGTTCATTAAGTTGGTTTAGCCTCGGGTGTGTGCATTATCCTACAGTCTGTCCTTAACCAGGTGAGGTAATTATTTTCTTAATTACATCTTGATTTAGTTTTCTTTGGTTTTGGTTCTTTTATTTTGATTAAATTGCACGAGAATATTTACTCTGTTTTAACAAGTTATATAAACGACACTCTATCATTGCTTCTTAGTTCTACTTTAATATACTTAGAAATTAAGATGACTCTATTATTTGTACTTATAGGTATGCATTTAGTCAAATTATAAATCACGTATAGGTTATTTTACTGTTAGTATATACAAGAAGTAGGTATTTAATAGGCAGTAGAAGCTATTCTTTACAGAAACGGATTAAGTACGTAAACGTGAGTGAGTGTGTTTGTAGAAATGTACCTATGTAAGTACTAAAACCAGAATGTTTCATCACTCAAATAAAATTATATTATCCTATAGAAAGAAACGAAATATTTCATCTACGTATCATGGATATTACCTAATGGCAAAAGGCAAGAAAGCACCAATTATTCAAGAAAAATACCTACCTACATTCCAAAATTAATATTTTTAATATTTTATTTTTATTTGTTATTAACACACATGTGTATACAAACGTCAATAATTAGTGATAACAAACATACATAGAGTTAATCCATTACAGTAGATTTATGGTTTATATTGTCACAAAGGAATTCGTCGCAACTGTAGTAGGCTTTCGCGAGTAATAATTTTTTCATTAAGTGTTTGAATTTAGATTCGTTTAGAAGTTTCCAATCCTTGCCAATATGGTTATATAACTTGAGTGATAGGTATTGAAAGCTTGAGTGAGTTTTACTAAGTCGTTTAAATGGCAAATACAGTTTTTCTTTATTGCGTGTGTCGTGTTCATGAACATCCGCTGCTTTAGAAATCTCCATAGCATTTTTATGAGCAAATATTAAGTTCTCTAAATGTAAAGGCATGGTAGTGTTAACATTTTTAATTGAATAAAGGAATTTTTGCAATCCTGGCGATAACCTAGATTATCTATAATCCTCACAATACGGCGCTGAATACCAAATATTCTTTTAGCCCCGTAACTATTACCCCATAAGATAACTCCATATGACAATTGACTATAGAAGTGGCCGAAGTATGCCGTTTTCAAAGTACTCGTAGATACATTTCTCTTTAGCATTTAATTAAATAAACAATTTTATTTAATTTATTTGCTAGATTGTTTGTGTGTATGTTCCAATTTAACGTAGGATCTATTAGTATACCTAATAGTTTAATACCTTTTTCAGGGTTTTGTATATCATCTAAATCTAAATCACGCAAACCGTGCCATATTGTTTGAGTTTTTGAGTCGTTTATTGAAAGCATGTTGGTATCAAACCACCTTTGAATTTCGTTATCTCCTGTTTGTGCTTTAGCTTGAAGTTCTGTAACTGTAGGCGCTACATCAATTGTCGTTGAATCATCGGCATATAGGATTGTTTTACGATCGGTATTGTTAAATATATCATTTATGAAAACTATAAAGAGAATTGGGCCCAATATGGAACCTTGCGGTAAGCCTTTGTCAATCCTCTTGCTTTCAGAATAGTTACCATTATGCTTCACAATCTGACATCTATCCGTGAGATATGAATCAATTAGTTTAATTGATTTTTTGTCAAATCGGTAATGATCAAGTTTTTGTAACAGTAATTTAGGATCCACGCAGTCAAAGGCCTTCGCTAGGTCCCACATGGTACCCTTAGCATACATTCCCTCTTCAAACGCGTTTAAAATCTCTTTTATGTATTCGATTATAGCGGCTACCGTATTTTTATTTTTTCTAAATCCATATTGGAATTCATTAAATATATTATTGTTTTCAAAGTAGTTTACTATTTGATCTTTTAACATTTTTTCATATACCTTTGATAAGACTGGATTAATTGATATAGGCCTATAATTAGACGGGTGTTTTGATTCACCTCCTTTAAAAATAGGTGTTACTAGCGATATTTTAAAACAGGAAGGATAATCGCAGGAGTCAATTGATGCATTAATTAAATTCACGAGAGGAGTTGTTATAGTATTAATCACACTCTTAATTATTCTTGAGTTTAATCCATATATATCTAATGCGGAACTATTAGATAAGCTTATAATTGCATCACGTGTTTGAATGTAAGTAACTTTTTGAAAGCTAAATCCCTTACTGTCAATGTTTTTATTTCTTAATAGATCTTTGCATGACGTATTGCTACTGGGTGTTATAGACGAGTGAATCACATTTGCAATGTTACTAAAAAAACAGTTAAATTCATTTACAGTGGGAAAGGAATTTAATTGTTCATTATCCTTTTTGTGAGTAGTTTAGATTTTGTGTTTATTATTTGCCAGCGTGCTTTGCTAGAGTTAGCGGATGATTTGATGTATTTGTCGTTAGCCTTTTTTTTTGCTCGAATAATTTCATTTTTGTAATTGATTTTTAAAGATTTTATTGTATCTTTTAAGTTTAAGTTTTTGATATTTTTATCTAAGTCCGTATAAAAATCTAAACGTTCTTTCATAATTCTTAGATCCGCGTGATACCAACAAATACTATGATTTTTTCTATTTGATTCTACCTTAATTAATTTTTTTGGAAATGCAGTGTTTTTTGCTTCGACTAAACAATTAATAAACTTAGTAAATTTACTATTAATGTTTCCGTTATTTTTTATCACCGAGTCTTCCCAATTTATGGAATTGACCTGTTTAAAAAATTCATTTATTCCGGATTGCGTAATTTGATTTCGATATATGTATTTATTTTTTGGTTTATGCGGTACATTAATTTCGATATTAATATATTGTGCCAGATGGTCTGACAGATTACCGATACCACATACTTCGGCTTTTAATTTTGTTTCATGAATGTTTGTAATAATATTGTCAATACAGTTGTTACCTCTTGTTCCGACAGTTATAGTTGGTTTTAAATTAAACGACTCAAAGGTGTCGCATAATTTAACCCTGTTTGTAGTTTCTTTATTAAATATTACGTTAAAGTCCCCAACCAGAATAACTGGCCTATTCTTGGATAGCAGTATTGTGAGAATTTTGTCCAGAATTTCCATAAATTCATTAAAGTCGCCTGCTGGTGGCCTATAAATAACACAAATGTAAATATCAATATGCGATAAGTAAATTGCGGATGTTTCACAAACCGATTCCACTGATAGTTCCGATACATTTTTAATCACTTCAAATACGACACCTACTTTAGCGAGGATTGTAACTCCACCACCTTTTTTGTGAGATCTACAGAAATAGTGCGCTACCTCATAACCTTCAATTGTATACAGGTTTACTTCAATGTTCGTTAACCAGTGCTCCGTAATACAGATTATTGTTGGATAAAGCCTTTGTTCCAATAAACTAACCTCAAATAATTCCAGTTTGTCTTTTAGCGATCGAATATTTACATGTAACACCTGAAAGAAATTTTCACTGCTGTTGGTTTCTTTCTTGTTCACGAAAAAATGTCTTTACTTCTGTATGACGACTTCTGAATTGGAACCTTTTTATTAAAATGTTCTTTCCCCATAGTTCAACATTTAATAGTTTTTCGTAGTCTTGATTTTCTACACCAATTTTGAACGATTTATAGCCTTCATACCTAGTTTTTAATTCTTCACAAAAGCATTTTTAAAACCGTTTTTGTTTAGAAATGTGACCATTTCTTCTTTTCCATAGATTGGGTTAATTCTACTAACAAAGATATATTCTAATTTTCCAATTCCTGTAATTTCGGCGTTGTCTTTTTGTCCATACAGTGGCGGGTTTTTTGTTAGTTTTTTATTACTAGATTCCATTAACTCTAATTGTTTATTCTGCATTTCAGATACATTTTGATTATAAATAGTGTCACTTGTTATCTTATTATTTGTTGAGATCGGTAATACAGATTTCTTGTCCCCATTTCGGGTTTGCACGCCTTCTTTGTTACGCTCGAGTATGAGTGTGTGGTTGTACTTGAATTTGATTGCTCGCATTCTTGGTGTTGTTTTCGTGATACGGGTTTTAACCTTATCGCATTTTCCACATTATAATTATTATTTTTATTTAGCATACCTGCAAGTTTCCCCTCCAATAATTGATTTTTGTCTTGCAGTTCCTTGATTAATGTATCTTTCGTTTTCATTAGCAGTTTTAGATAATAAATTTCCATTTCTGAATTATTCTTTAATTCAATGTCATTACTGGTTGGACTAATTTCTTTTGAGCAGCATGTAATTTCTTTGTCATTAATCACTAATTTATCTTTTATTTTCACAACACAGCTGTTATGGTAATATTTGAGACAATTTATGCATTTCACACGTTTATTTACAGCATTATTAGAGCAGATACCGCAGAGCTCTTGAACGAGCGTGCCTTCACTTGCCGCCATTATTGACAACTATCAGTTATTAATAAGTTGAAATTACAAAAAGCAATGACAACAAAAAATCATGTGAACGATAACGAGCTTTTAATGGAATTATGGTCTATAACGAAAACCCTGACGATTTCGATCATTACGATGTATTTACATTTAATTATGATGATAATTTGTAACATTTTCATAGCAAAAGCCTTAAAATAAGTAGGTGTTCATCCAAAAAGTCTACAATCTCAAAATATTAAATTTTTCAAATATGGTACATACTTACCTATTACCACCGTTTTGAAACAAAAAAATCTAGTTGAAATATTTGTTTGCCTTTACAAAACTTCAAAAATGTTTAATTATATATAGGTATCTACTTCCAAACAAATATTCAATTTTAAATAAATTTCCAATAAATAACCATGGATTTTTGTCACATTAGGACTATTGAAGGTATCTGAACAATGATATTATTATTATGTGTCGATATAAGACATTTGATTCGTTTATCAAATCAATTATTACAACAAATGGTAATAAAGGTAAAAATTATTGATTTTAAATGATTTTTGTTAGTTAACACATTATAAACACGTTAGTCCTTTGTTAGGTAGGTACTATATTTTATGCTCATATAGCAGGTGTATTTTTCTTGTAAAAGAAACCAAACAATTTTTAAAATACAAGTTGACTGCGTCATCACTAAAATAATTTATAAAGAAAGATTATTGAAAACACATTTAAAAAGATTTGAAAGGTAGATACACTTAGGTATTGTATACCTAAGATACATTTCACAATTATTTTCTAAGGCTTCATTATAATTAAAGACGTGGGTACGCTTCCATTGAATTTTAAGTTTTTAATGTTGCAATTACCTCCAAGAAATTTAATTGTTTTAAATATTTTTTTGGAAGATTTTAAGTTATCATGAAAGATTGAAATGTTTATAGTTATAATTTAGTGTTACGAAATGATTACAGTAAAAGTTGATGTATTTCCAACTTGGGTAGGTTTTGAATGTCAATGGCAAGTATGTGGGTACAAGGGTAACACTCTGCAATATCGCCTTTTTATTTGCAATTGTATTATTATTTTTCAAAATATTCTCCCTTTAACTTCCCTATTCGACGGATCACCAAATGCCAAATTCTTGAATTACTTCAGAGACCAGGTTTTAAAACATTTATTGTCTGGGGTTGAAAGCAAAAACAATGCATTTTATCTCCTAATCGAAGAAACATGCAGCACAATTAATCCATCTGATTCCAGAGGTTCCCAAAAGCTGCCACGTTGGAAGTAGAGTAGGACCTGTCATAATGAAGAGCGTTTTCGTCCTTAGGATGCCGTACACGCGAGTTTTAACAAATACGTAGTTGTGTAAATAATTATACAATAATCGTGTGTTTATTTTTTAGTACCACGATTCTAATTAGTCCAATATTGTTCCCACACTTCGGGATCTATTCACCTGGAGCTCACTACGAAATACCCTTTATGCAAGATTCAAAAACACACATAATTATATCATCAGTGATGATCTAGACATCGTATATCTTAAGAGTTGCTTTACATCTTACGGAGGTTAAGTAGTGACAACACTTCTTACATCTAAATGATCACATAAAATCTTCTTCATTCATGTCATACCTACCAGTTTCGAAATTCTCACGGCGACTATACCTACGTTTTCGTCAGCAGTGACGGGAATGGCTTTCCTCCTCATTTTTCATGGTAGGTATAAATAGTTCGTAGAGAAGGAACATGCTTTTATAACTGTTCAACTTTTAAATAATAATAAGAAGTTATTGTTCTAAAATTCGTTACAGTTAAATTCATTTTCACTAAGTACCCTTTTGAAGTTATCATAATCAAATTTAAACTGTCAAACCATAAGCATTCACTTCATGGTCTTCTGAATTCTTTCGATCCATTAAATCTACCAATTGGGAGGATTTATCATTGTGCCTTTGTATGTTGTTATACGTTCTTCCATTCCCACAGTATATAAATTGTACAGCTCATTGAAGATGAAATCTGTAAAATTTTCTTCATTCTTTCGAAATTAAAATTCTGAAAAGTCATTTCTATTTAATTAACCTAATTGTGTTTGTAAAAAGCTCTCTGATGAAATGTGCAAAACTTAAAAATTACGTGCTTTGTTTTTTCAAATTTTGATTTTGGGAATTTAAGTTTTTAATTCAGGAAAATTTTCACACCTCGTTATTGATAATACCATGACATTTAGATAATAAGCTACCTCTAATAAACCTGACCTCACGAGTTAAAAATCAATTTCGAGTGAGTATGAACAGCATTATAATTTAAAAATTTAAGTATGAATGTAATATAGATTCTTGTGTGGCTTTTTCCCAAATTCTCTAGGTAATAACGTTTCGGCATTACATGTGACTATGAACAGTTACAAATTGTATTTTTCTCAGAATCAATACGCTAAAGAGTTTCCCTTGTACCTACATGGCAGCCTTTTTAATCACATGAACCCCTTGTACCTATATTTGGCAGTGGAATGGATTTGCTACACCGTTTTTAAGGGTGGTCACAAAAATGATGTTGAGTGAGTTTAGTTTACTTGACTAGGTACAGAGCGTCTAAAATATGCAAATGATGTAACGCCTAAAGCAATATAGGTACCTATTGTGCAATATTTACGCGTGAATAACCAACTTTGGATATTATCTACCTTCTTTAGAAGTCACATGTTACTGTAAAAATCTTATGAATGAGCCTATGCATGTAGACCCTGTGCGTCCATAAGAATTACTTAATTGCGATAGGTCCCCGTGAACAGTTTTTACCTATTTCTATAAAATTATTCATCAGCATACTATGTTTCGTTCTGAGCCGCTTATACACTAAAGAAAATGACAATAAACCTTTTAGCATTTTGAATTTGAAAATATAATCTAATAGTCACTATAAAAAAGAAAATTAGAGAAACACAAATCAATGCCAAAGAAAAACAAAAAAAAAGCATTGGGAAACGGTTAAAGTTAGGAAGCTATAATGAGGGCATAATTTGGAAACCATTTTTATAGGTTTTCTAAATTTTTTTTTGAAAGAGTAATTTTTCCAATTTTCGTTTCAATTTTTTTTCAAAACTGTCACTTTTTAAGCCGTACAATTTATAAGAAAGTTAATAAATTGATACACATCAGGTCGTCAAAAAAAGTACTATAAAAAATATTCTAAAATTTCTCTGTTATATTTCTATTCGAAAGCCCTAATTCACTTTATCAACATTAAAATGGGTGACGTCCAACATTACATTTTATGGCTTTACGACATAGTCACTACTTTTGCAAACAATTTTTTACTATGAATAACGAAACAATAGAAAAGAGTAGGTACCATTATTGCAACATTGCAACAAGATACAATACTATGTCACTTTCCGCCATGCATGGGCGCGAGAAAGGTTTCGCATAGTGATGTTTCAAATTGGCATTTTTCATTTTTACTGTACAATTCAGTCCAGCATTTGCAATAATTTCATTCGTTTAAGTGTCATTAAATTTTTTATTTTTGAAATGGATTGTAATAATGAGAAGAATTTGGTTCAACATCAACGAAATGGCGGCTATGTTGCAGACCTTTTCATTCTGTTGTTAACTACTTAGTGTGGCCGTTCGTATTGTAGTGAATGCGTCCAAGTACCACTAAGCTCCACCTGGGCGTTCTCGGGTTCGAACTACAACTGGATGATGTAAAATACCTCCGATCATGGGTGTTTGTAAGCTACTTAATATTTCTACATAAATCATCAGGCTTGATTATTATTCCTTAATAATGTCTCTGCCATTAACGGATCTGTAACAGCGTATTTGTGTCATTTGTGACTCTGGCTGATATGATAGTACCCATAATGCCATTTTTGAATTTCTAAAAATTATGAGCAAAAGTTGGAGAGAGAGAGTCCAAATCCTTAACCCGTTGAGGCCCAAGTTTGAATTCAAAATAAGCGTAGTCAAAGCCTACCTAGATATATTTTGGTATGTACCAACGTAAAATAATTGCATTATACGCCAACACAACTTTTCTTATATTCAAATAGCTTATGACGTCAGTGATACGTAGCGGACATTTTATCAGAACATTCAGAACGTCACCTCTGGCGTCATGGGCGCCAAGGGGTTTTAATCTTTTTTTTTAATGACATCGAGTTTTGTGTCATTTTAGGTGCTACTCACCCTTTACAACGATTGACGATATTATTATTCGTCAAACGCGGACTTGTTCCATAATAATCTTATATCAAAGGTATAAGCAGTCTAATAATGGAAAACATAAAAGTCTTTCTAGGTCATTATCACCGTTTTGTGCTAAAACTACCACTGGTTTAAAGTCGTGTATTAAATCAAATATCGAAGTACCGAGTTCCTAATTCTGGTGCAAGCCCACTATCTACATTTACTAAATCTAATATGCAAAGGTAACACAGTAGCGAAGGTTTTTTAAGCGGGGCCTTTCGAAAGTTGAACTAAGACATTCGGACGAAATGAAGTAGTATCAAATAAAAAACTGTTTAACCTAAGTTACGACACACAAACTAATTTTTGTATACAAGACCATAAACTTTACTATCTTATCTTTGTGAATCCAAGCGTACGCAAGCAATCAAGAATTTCCAAGAGAAATTTTCCTTTCGGATTATAGGGAAAATATTGTTTACATTGTTTTTCTTGAAAAATAAAACTTCGACTGTAGTGTTTTTAAGTTGAAGATTCATTTTCCAATAGCAGACTAACGTTTTCAAATCGCAAAGGTTTAAATGAACAGAACATGGATGAACTTTTATGGGTAAACTAGGAGAGTCGAATTTTTCAAATTCGAATCCATAGTTGAACATTACACCTCCCTAATTAAGGTATTTGTTTTGCTATATGATATTAGCGAATTTTCATTTTTTCTTCTATTCCAATCTCAAAACAAAACCAAATATTTTCATTTCTATTTTTTGTTTTTAAGAAGGATAAGACCGGTACAGTTGGACCACTTTTTTGCAAATTCTGTAGCTGTGTAACCGTTAATAATGTGCAAATTAATTCAACATGAAAACATGACAATTCGTCAGTGTGCTTGGGATAGTTGGACCACAGAAATAAACACTAGGTACATTATATGTCAAAAGTTTTTCTAACACATAAGTCGCACAAGTCTGTATATTACATGCATCCTTTATGTGACCATTACACTATAAGTCCTCTTTTCTTTAGTCTGTCGTAACTTGATCTGTTATTTTTCTCGAGAGATTAAAAACAGCACCTGTCAAGGGGTTACAAAAAATATGACCTGTGACTGGGCAGGCGTAGACACACTATTTGGTTTTTTCGTTTCAATACATTCAATGTGATGGCGTGAGAAGCATGTCCATCTCAGAGTCCGTAGATTAACAGAGTACCGCAACCTCCGCCATGTTTAGCCCTTTCCGCGCTTCACTCCCTACCACTGACCTTATGATACAGGTCAGTGCTCCCTACACGCTCAGTAAAGTAGATGATGTTTTGACTAAATTTTTCGGAATATAATAAAACAAATACACTTAACGGCACAACAACACGGCATTTTATTAAAAATTACGCGCACTTTCGTAAGTCTATCTTATGTATATGCAGGGGTGGGCAGTCACAAAATACTTGTATTGAAAATACAGTATTTGAAATACATTTGTATTTTGTATTTTGTATTTGATGATTTTTCCCTAAAGTATTTTGTATTTTGTATTTCAAATACTCTCTTATGAGTATTTTGAATTTTGCATTTGAAATACATTAATGCATGCATTTTGCCCACCGCAATGTTAACGATAGGTTCAGAGTAAATTCTAAGTACACATTTTCAAGAACCTACTTACAAAACTTTCCTAGAAACGTCTAACTAAATCTCCCAAAAAAACACCCCGTATGCGTATAGGTATTTTTGTATTTTTGTATTTCAAATATTGTATTTGTATTTTGTATTTTTAAAAATAATATAAAAGTATTTTGTATTTTGTATTTCAAATACATTTCTAGGAATATTTTGTAATTTGTATTTGAAATACGTTAGTGCTGTATTTTGCCCAGCCCTGTGTATATGGACTAAACATGGGCGACAGGGCGGCATTTGTGGCGTCAAAGGCTTGCGGTACTCTGTTAATCTACTGACTCTGGTCCATCTATACAGTGACCAGAGGCGGGGCAAGACCAAAATTTTATGTGGGCAGGATACGTTTTGCGAGGCCCTCTGATGGCGCAAGATGACGGATTTTATAGAGATCAAAAATTTTTGAAACTGTCAATTTTTTATTCAGAAAAATGCAAACATCTTCACTTTAACTAACATTATTAAGTAATAACTACGAGTAAATAATTAAAAAAACATAAACTTCCTGCTTTTAGCCTTAGGTACTGTATCGCAGTGGCGTACGCAGACTATAGCCTTGGGAGGGGATATAAAAAGTGGAGTGTGATTTACAAATTTTGAATTGACATCATTGCCAGTCCATTAAGTCTGTTCTGTGAGGTTGAATTTCTAAGAGCGGTCTTTTTTTAAGGATTAATAAGAATAAGCGTAAAATAGAATGGAAGGGTTGGGCGCTTGGGGGAGTGATATATCCTCCTTATCCCCCCCTTGGGTACGCCACTGCTGTATCGTAATCCAGCATAGATGCTATATTTGCTTGAATAGATAAAACTGCCAAAGCTCAAAGTCTTTGCTGACCCATTGTACTTCTTAAATAATTTTTTATTAGATTTAATTTTGAATAGCTCCTTTCAGCGGAGGTTGTACTTACTGGTACTGTTAACAAAATTCGAATGACAATATATGTATTTGGGTAAATTTCTTTTAAGTTATTTTCTGTTACGTATTGGAGCAGCTGTTTCACATCTTTAATAAAGTCATGGCCGCTCATGGCTTTTAATGGTCCTAGCTAAATATTTTTCATGAGCTAGAGAAAGAAAGGTGTATAAACCTTCAAGACGCGAGGCCCTCGTACCGCGAGGGCGTAGGCGGTCGCCCATATCGCCCACGCCTTACGCCGCTTCTGACAGTGACTCTACTCACTCTACTACAATCAGTGACGACAAGCAGTGATTAGCTCCGCCTATCCGCCATTAAGAGGCGAAATTTTGGGCGGGTTTGTATGAACTCAACGGTGGTATCCTAGCAAAGTGCTAAATCCAAATAAAAGTCACAGGCTGATCAAAGGTAAACAGTCAGGCCGCCATTAAGAGGCAAAATATACCACGTCACTAGTCAGGCCAATAAAAATCGCTTGTCGCCACTGTTGTAGTAAAGTCACTGTAGTCCATCTATAATCAATAGTGCAGGGTCTTTAGGTTTTCTAGGCACAAATGTGTTTCAAATCATCATTTGCGTGTTATGGCAATCACGAATGACGATTTTTCGTTCATGCAAATAGCCGCTTTAGAACATTCTGAAAGCATTCTTTTGTATTTTTTTGTTTCAAAATATAAAAGGTGGTAAAAAAACATTCAGCACTGCAGAATACCACAACAGCAATAGTTTCAAGTTTTTCCTACCAAACTAAAATAGTTTTGAACAATTGCCTTCTTTAATGCCTTAGTGCGTTGGCCTTCGAACAGATAACGGCGAATAAAAATAAAACTCTGGGTTTTTTTGTACCTACACCAAATTCCATTGTCGTCCTATTCACATCCAAACGACTGGAAACCACTGCTTATATTGTATTGTTTAATGCGTTCGCTTCAGTGATGCCGAGACTAGTCTCGTCTCTCCTCGACTTTTCGAGACGATACCAATCCATGTAGAGAGTAATGAAAATTGGACTGTTCTATTTGTGGACAAGTTCTTCTCAGAAGTAAGCGGGCTATCATCAAAAGGAAAAATTAATCAAATGATATATTTACAAATTGATGAAGAAATCAATTATTGGCGATAAATTTTACGAAGAGTTGTGGCAGTCACAAGGAAGTTAACTAGCCGTGGACTTCCATTACGAGGTCACAATGAAATTATTGGTTCTTGCCACAACGGAAATTTTTTAATGACAATGGAGTTGATTGCTGAATTTGATCCCTTTCTGGCTGAACATTTTAAAAAAGATAAAAATCCTGGCTCTGGACATATTGTTTCGTTAATGGCTAGCAAAACTCGAGAAGTTATCATCAGTGAAATTAAAGCATTTAATTATTATTCAATTATTGTTGATTCTTCCCCTGATTTATCGCATGTGGACCAATTATCATTTGTAATTAGATATGTTCAAGGAAACGGTAATACAGTGGAGCGATTTTTATTCTTTTTACCATATCCTGGGCATAAATGTGAAGAATTGATCGAATCTATAAAAAATACTTTTTCTGAATTAAATATTGATACTTATAATGAATTACAGAGGTCAGTAATACGACAATGCTAGTAATATGTCTGGAATTTATTCAAGTGTCCAAGCACGCATTAAAAAAGTGAATCCTCTTGCTGAGTATGTCCCATGTGCTGCCTATTCTTTGAATCTCGTTCGGCAGTGTGCCGCATTGAGTTGTGGCGAGGCAATATATTTTTTTAGCTTATTACAAGAATTGTACAACTATTTTACGTCCTCTACTCGTCGAAGGCAAAAGTTTGGAGGTAAACTACACGATGGTCTTCAAGAGATGATGCTTATCGGAGTCTACTGCAATCATGGAATGAAATTATTAATGCCTTGCAAAACATTGAAAATGACGACACAGAAAAAGGCATTTCGAAGAATGAAGCAAAAGGATTACGAAAGCGCTTGAAACGCTTGGAAACCGTAATAATGACAGTTTTCTGGGACTCTGCTATGAATCGAATTAAGTCAACCAGTAAAACAATACAAAGTGTTGCTATGGTCATTTCGAAGTTTAATTAATTATTTTCATGTAAGTAATAAGAGATAATTTCAATGATTTTGAAGAAAAAGCAAAAGTGTTGACTGATGCCGATTATTAACGTTGTCGTAAGCCAAAACTACCCTTTGGCGAAAATCCGGAAGAGTTTGCTTCAGCAAACTATAGCAATAAATTTCTAACAGAGATTTTCTTAGTAATTACGGATAGATTAATCAATGAATTAAAGAAACTGCGATTGGCTTACGAGACGGTTCATTAGTAAATTTGATGATGTACTCTGCAATTTTAAAATGTTACCAATAAACAAAATTAATAATTTCTGGAATGAATTTTTGTCAAAATTTTGCTGAAGATATTGAAGAATCTTTTATCGAGAAATGCATTCATTTACGTGAACATTTAGTCCAAGAAGAAAATACGAATGTATCTCTGAATAATTTCTGTATGTAACTGGATCGGAAAAAACGGTTTCACCGACATTTACAATGTGATATTGCCATTGATTATATACTTTAATCAATGATATTGCCTTAAGAATGTTTAAATGCACCGCGGTGACAAATTGTACGACTGAAAGATCTTTTTCGTGTCTTTCTAGGATTAAAAATTATTTACGAGCTAATAAATGATTTATCAAATTTATCAATAGAACATGATGTACCTACTCAATAATATTTCTTTTGAGGAATTAATTAAAAGTTTTTCCCAATCAAACGTAAGGCGCAAAATGGTAAAATCGTAATTCATTAAATTTTTTAATAGAAATTTTTGTGTTTTTATATTGCCATCAGAGTTAACAACAAATATAAAGATACATTCATCTTAGTTCGTGAGTATATTAAATATTGTACCAACAGTAGAAACAAAAAGCGAAAATTATTGTAGATTAGGGGCGGCAAACAGCGTAGGGGCGGCAAATTCGTAAATCCTCCTCTGTGCACAATGCAAAATTTATATTGATTTTTAAACGGCGGTTCAATTAATCCAGATTTACCTCACATTGTAGAAAACGTTACAGAAAAAAGTAAAACTTTCTATATTTTTCAAGATGTCCGAAACACAAACGTTTTTGACATTTGTGTCAACTTTTTTTTTTTTGGACAACTTGTTATACTTGTTAAAATATATGCCAATGACGTGATTTTACCTACCTCAACTAGGTCAACGGTTGCATTTTATGCTAAATTAAAAATACTCCATTCTTGGATTTTAAGCAATAAAATATTTCAAAAGTTTAATCCTGTGCTCGACTGAATTATTTTTCGTTTTTCTACTGTAACAGAAACGTTAAAAAGTTTTTACTGTGCTAAAAAATTTGAAAGCGTTGTCTGGCCTCAAGCGAAACGAGTGACATCTCAACTGCAAAGATCCTGACAAGATGATGAGGGACCACCCCGTCCTCATTTATATACAACAAAATTTGTCGAATACATCCCAAACCAAACGAACCTATTCTATACATATACATGGATTTGTAAAGATCGTTAACTTTCAAGGAAGTACTAAAACAATAACTCCATTTAAAGTTTGAAAGCGAATTTTGCAAATATCGCTTATACCGCCGCTTTTAACGAGACTTAAACAAATTATTGAAATAGGATACATCTGCTTAAAGCAAAGCAACGCCGCGTAGCGCCGAGGATGTTTTCAATTACACTAATTAATTAACAAGATGGATTTAGTTTAGATAAAATATTTAAAGCGGCCCGTCTTTAGATGCTATTTTCTTTATAAGATCGACATACACGTTTGTGTCATCATGATCGATTTATCGTTCGTATCGCATGTTTACGACGAAAAGGAAAATAACCCAATTAACCCATACGAAATAACATAAAAGTACCGTTTTACTTCCATAAATAATCATAATATCATTTAGTAGCTTATGAGCTCACGAGTTTTCTGAGTGTGTGCAGGATCAAAGAACCCCCCTTTATTCGGCGACGTACTCTGAACGATTCGTTACATATAAAGCAAACACGATGGGGTGGTGTATGAGGGTGTTGCGCCCTCATAAAGCTAATTTTTGATTACGTAACTCATAACACGATAAAATATTGTAGCCCACACACCAACAATGCTCTTATAACAAGAAGTATTGTGTGTAAATACCTTTTTAGTCAATAACGCTGCTAATGTATCATTCAATTATATTGTATTTGATTTACTATGTCTCCTTTGTCATTTAGACGCTCACGTGTGCCTTGACTAATTCTTCAACTTAGACTTTCTGATCACTTTTAACCAATTAGCAACGTTAAAAAACGAAAATCCTTTATTATCTATACGCAATATCAATATTTGTCACCCAAAGGCTAATAACTTGAAACTTCTTGAATTTTATTCTCTGTCACCGTCAGATCGTAGACCTGAACGCTTTTTTCCGATATTCCTTTCTAACCACAAACATGGAATATATGAAATGAGATTATTTAGCCTAACTAATTTGGTTTCGGTTTTCTCTGGAGAAATCTACAAATATCTCGTCAATACTTGCAAATACAATTATATTTAACTAGCTGTTATCCGCGACTTCATACGCTTAAAATACATACTAACATTTTGGAACATGTTTTTAAAGAAATTTCATTTTGAAATTTTAATGACATTCATAAATTGACAGCCAACTTGTAGAGCTTAGAAAGTTGGTTGTTTTGTGAATTGGACGGAAAGTCCCACGATTGAGTACTTATTCAAAATTTTTTTTCTTTATATTTTCTAATATAAAGAGATAGCGTTTATGAATGAATTAGTACATTTTGTATCTCCCAAACTACTGACATTTTAAGTAATTTATTTTCGTATATCTAAAATTGACAAATAATATAGAGTGGTTACCAGAATAACTCAACCTTATGTCTTTAGTAGCAAAAAGCAAGAAATTTCACATAAAGTTGCAAAAGCCCTCAGACTCCCTTAAATTGCCCATGTCGCAAAATCCGGTCTTACAGCTCCTACACTCATAAACTACTCCCTGTCAAACGGTTTTTGTATAAATTGGCGAGAACCCTTAAACTTCCTTAATCCGGTCCTGTCTTAAATAACGTCTCCAATTCATAAACTACCTCTCTGTCAAATTTCATCTTAATAGGTTAAGTAGTTTTCGTGATTAATCAGTAGGTGAGTATTCTTTCGCTTTTTTATTTACACCATCATACATTCCCATGTGTTTCCCCTTCGACTGGTGCCTTGGGGGAAAAAAATTTAGAGAAAAGTAACTACAAAAATCTGTGATCATGTGAAAAGGACTCACCCTTAATATTTCAGAAATGCCCCGTATTAGAAAAAAATGCCGAAACACGTCAACTTTTAACTTGAGGGGGACACTTTTTAGCGTCATAAACGTCAGATGCACTCTGTCCCGTTTTAAGAAAAATAGAAGTCAACGTTTTTATCTTAAAGAAGTTGTTTAGTAAACGCCCCTCATAAATCCGAAAATTCGATAAATGCCATTTGAAGAGAACTGCTCGAAGAACGCTTTGAATTGAATCGTAAATCCTATAGGTACGTGAAATAGAGCTGAAATAGAGCCTAACTGCTTTTCACCGGCCGGTGTATGAATTCGTTAAATCTGTGTGGGTGTGTGTGTAGGTGTGTGGCGTTTTTGTGTTAAGGAATTTTAAAATTCTGACTTCGGATTCCGAAAGAGTATCAAAAAGTAAGCTTTGTCCTTGATGTGCTTCGCTGTTACTAATTGGGAACATCATCAAAACGGCGCCCAAAACGTAACAGTTTTGCTAAATGTAAACATATGATATATCATTTCTATATACGCTTTAATTTGTATTTGCACTGCCATTTTCTTCTGTCTGGTAATGGCAGAAGAACATTCTCAACTGGTTTAAACTAATCATATCCGTTGTGTATGGACGCACGCCTAATAGGTACACAGACTACTAAGGACCATTATGTATTTTTGTTTGTTTGTTTGTTTGTTTGTAATGATGGTGTAACGTGAGCATTTACCTCCCAAAATAAATGTGCATGAAGAAGATCTTGTAGTATCAATAGTGAGGAAAAAGCATTACTAGGTACGATAGTTTTGATTCAAGATAAAATAAGTGCACCATATCAAGCATTTTAATCCATGCGTGGACTTCTTTGGAGGATTATATTATTTTGCACGATGCTCCGATAACGATCTTTCGAGACTTTTTTTATCGGGTGTGGTAATAAATTGTCTAAAGCGTTTAAAAACCTGCTCTATGATGGATATACAGTTCCAAGGCTTTGGTGTAACTTGATGAATAATATATTAGAGTCACTCATTTGAGTTATACAGTATATACCATATGTGCTACATCAAATCAAATTTGAACGGTTCTTTGTTCGTACATGGCCAAGGGCGAATCCAAAAATTGTCTGGGTGGGGGGGGCAATAATTTTTGACTTCGCGAATCTATCTAATATCATTTCAGGTATTATAATATTAGTGGAATGTCTTGATGCAAATGCATTAACGTGACTCCCACTTGGCGATGTGGCTTCTGAGCCACGATTTCGGGATTGAAAAATTTCTTTCTGGAGAAGCCATGTTATTTGGAAAACTCAGGAAAATATATAACAGTAGTTTATAATTCGGATAAATGCCTGCGTCACAGATTCTAAACATTTTCATAACAGATAGATCGCCGCTATGTTTCAATTCGCGATCACAATAGGTCTGCCACAACACAATTTTTTTTCCTAAAGTCGGATGAAATCGTGAAACAAAAAATTACCCAAATGTGAGTCTCAATACAGATGTAAATACAATCTAAGGAACAGCATTCAGTTATACTGAGAGGTGAATTTCTCATATGCTAAGAAGGTTACTTCCTTCTAGAGTGTTTAAATGTAGAGAGATCAAATGTGCTACAAGCAGACGTGCTTGTATTATTACTTTATTCGCTATGGGCATAAGGCAACTGTTGGATTTTACCATCTTGAGTAACAAAAAAAGGTATGCCTGTGCGGCATAACCCCGATTCAGCGGCCCCCTATTCAGCGGTCCCCGTTTCAGCGGTCCCCGTTTCGGCGGTGCTCCGTTTCAGCGGTCCCCTTTTCCGCGGTGCCCCGTTTCAGCGGTTCCCATTTCTGCGGTGCCCCGTTTCAGCGGACCCCATTTTAGCAAGAAAGTGGACCTAGTTGCGAAAAATGAATGAACTTATCAAGTACTTTGGTTGTTCAGAAAAAAGAATGATGGTTGTCACAACTCTTAATATTATTGGTTATATTCTATATGAATAGGTTAATTTTAATTAATAGTTCACATGTTAATACTTTCAAATCAACTTTTTGATGGAGTAAACCGCGTCCTTTTTTCGCGGCAACCTTTTGACGACCTGTTTGCCTTTTTGTCGTAGATTCGTTTTGTGCAATGCATACCGATTCAAATGGTGCTTAAAAATTAAAAATTCCAATTCATTTTTGAATAGTTATTTGATTTATTGTAAAAGGTACAAGAATTTTTTAATCAGAAAGTTACTGCTTTTTGGAAAAAAATACCTTTTGAGATAAAAGAAATATTTATGGTAAAGTAATTGTAATTACAAACAATTTCGTAAGGGTAAAAGGATGGGAGCTCATCGTTTAAAATTATTTTTTTCAACATTATGCTTTCTCGTTAATCATAAGTTACTACGAAACAGTGCAAAGGGGCTCCGAAAAAGATGTACTGCCGAAACGGTGACCGCAGAAGCGGGGGACCGCTAAAATGGGAACCGCTGAAACGGGACCACTGAAACGGCGACCGCCGAATCGGGAACCGCTGAATCGGGGTGCAACCGAAATCTTCAATTTGCTGTTTTTAATAGAAATCTTGGTTCCCTCATGTTTAAATTTTTATGAAATCCTTAATAGTTTTAGGGGGGTTGTATCTATAAAAATGGTTTCTGTTGTTAATCCCTGTAAATTTCAGTAATTGTTCGTTAGCTGTTCCCTTAACACAACATAATCTGATATTTACCTATATAATTGCTGTACCTATACGTCTTTTTGTCATTAGCCCTAATTTTTTTACTTGCTGTAGTCCTTTGACTATTAATTTCATTGGAGGTCTATTGTTTATTAACTAACTAACTAACTAACTTTTGTTTCTTCAAACACTAGTACAAGAATAATTCTCGGCAACCTACAGCAGCACTTGGCTTATCAGTTTTCGTTGTGGTCACTAATGAATTGAGTCAGGAATAGTTCCCAATCTGTTGCTTCCTGTCTATCCACTAAATAAAATCGTAGATTAGTTTTCCCGTCTAGTTCTCCATTCTTCCTGCCATAGGTTCGTTGTCATTTCCCTTGTTCAGCAGTTGTATATTTCAGAGAGTGTGTACTGGCAACAACCATAAACGCCTCGTAGCTGACGGTTCTATAGACAGTTACAATTCGTGAGGTTCCTCCTTCAGAAGCTCCCAAACATTTCCCATTTCGACAGCTTTGCCGTGCATATGACATACCTACAGCACCGTGTTGTTAGTCGCACCAGGTTATACTTATCCATCTTTTCTAGGACCTTCGCAATTGTTACGTAATTCCGTAATTGTTTCGTAAAGGAGGCGCTATACAAAGGGTAAGACAGTAGAAAGTAGTAAAATAAGAGCAATTGTAATTTTGCTCAGTACAGGCATTAATAAGACAAATTATTATAATTCAAATGTGCAAAGAATGCACACCCACAATACCTAAATTTCATTTTATTTCAATACCTTTTCCATACATTCATTTACTACAGAAAAAATTCGTGCTGTAGGCAAAATAACTTTTGAAGCGGTTTTTCTTGAAAGCTTTTAGGCGACAATACCCCCGAGATGTTGAAATATCAATCTCCGCTTGTAAAGGCAACCCCTTTTTTTTTATTAAAGCATGGAATTGTATCGCGTACCTCATATAACTTAATAATAACCTGCGGCTTAGGCGGTTCGTCCTCTTTATATCAAAGACTTGGGGACCCAACTTATTGACATTTCTCTGTACCAATTTGATTTTTAACACAGATAGCGGCGGCGTATGAAATTACCTGTATATACGTAGTATAAAAAAAGGATTTAGTTTCATCCATCTTTTTGTCCTATTAACTGTTTGAATTTTGAACCGGGATTGATTTCAAGATGTATAAAGTTGATATCATATTTAGTTAAGTAGAACAACAACATTGAAGTGACATAAGAGATGGATTATGTATACGTTAATTGTTACTAACCGTTTATGGTGCAACTAAATACTCGATGTGCTTTTTATTTTACTATTACAACGACCTTTTTGCAACTTTACACGTTATGTACAATTACTTTTATACAATGTAGTCATTTACACTAATAAGTTTCTTTAGATTTGAAGGTACGTACCATATTTTTTAAATGACGTTAAACACATTATCATTTATTTGGTAGAATATTACGATATCTGAACACCAATTTATATCAATATGAAACCATACCATACCATAAATAATTAATGGTTCATTTATGTTTTTATTAACAAAGGTTTCTTGAGAGCTAATAGAAGTACCTACTCACAGTTGTAGCCTACCTTCAAGTGATACATCGCCCCATTTATGTCATAATTTAAGGGTACAGTACTTATGCTTCTTGTTCTTGGAATGACAGTTATTTGGAAGTACTGTAAATGAACTTCTTAATTAGGGAAGAAGAATTCCAACCGAATCATCTTCTCCTTTCTATTATTTAAAAGAAATCCGCCTATTCTGTCGTCGGTAATGCCTCATCAAGTTATGTTGTCTGGGCGTTCTACTGCCCTTCTTCCATTTGGCAGTCAGTTTACCATTCTCACGGATCTATTTCAATTAATATTTATTGTATTTATACAATTATAAAAATATTCTTATTGTCCCATAACCACTAGTAAACATAAATAAATGAACATATTAAACTTAATACTACCACACTAAGGAAGACTGAACTTATAACCATTAACAAAACAAAAACAAAAATTACCATACTAAAACTACCCCTCCCCCCCCCTTTCCAACTCTCCAACACTTCTTCCATCCATTTTAACCCATCCTCTCCCTCAACACCCTTCTCCAACCTCCTGCTCTCCTACCTCTCCACATTCCAAGTTATGGAAAAAAGAGATGATGACCAAAAAATACAGCTAAATCACTAGGAATCGAAAGGAACTACCTGTTGCACATGGATACTATCAAAATACGCACCAACATAATTACAAATGATGTACCTAACTACTTTTTTGATGGAATTACAATAGATATTAGGATGTAATTCAATACAGATGATTGGGTTCCAGGAAATGATCCCATCTAGAAAAAACATAACATTAAACAGCTCCAGTTCAATCACAAACAAATTTTAAAAATTAAAATCCATTCCGAAGATAACCAACTTTGAGCCCATCATTTTTGTGGTCTTCCTACACTTCTTCTTCCTTGAGGTTAATAGTCTCTTGCAGAATAAAAACCAGTCATCAGTTACCTATAACATTTCTAAAAGTAGTACTTTATAAGGGCCGTATGTCATGTGCGGAGTTCCAAAATGGTTTACTGGACTTCCACCATATCAAGAATATTTTATAATCTCCGTTCTGATACTGAAACTCGTGCAGGTTTCAGTGTAGTAATAACTGCTATTTGTAAATATTTTATTTCAGAAGCTGACCTTTGTCACTATTTTAACACATATTACAACAATATATGTATGTGAAGCTGTAGAGAAATATTTTGCTGTAGCGAAAGTGTATCTAGTAAAAACTTCAGACTTGTAGGCTATTTGGACAAAAAGAATGATTTGATTCAAAAAAATGCTAAAATGTGGAAAACGTAATGAAACACCACATGTTTTCTTGGAAAGTCCATTAAGGGATTGTAAGTAGAGTTTATATTATGACTGAAGGTCTTTGTGACCAAGGATAGGTATCGGAAAAAAGTTACATAAGTATGACCTCCTACTTCTATAAGTATGTGTAACATGAAGTGAGAACCATTTTTACGAACCCACACTTTTAAAGAGCGTTTATACAGATTTACGCATACCATAAACAGAAAATAAAGGAAAGTAACGAATAATAAATAATTTTTTTCTACAAACGTCAAAAAATGACAAGGTTTGCGCATTGATAATAATACGCGAAGTGACCCTTTTTTTCACTTTTCTACGTTACCATGACACCGTGCGCGAAATATATACTTCGTGCACTGCTATGAGAGTTTTGTATTTTAACGTTAAAATAATTCTCGACTTTTCACGTTTGTAGAAAAAATGTTGTTTGCAACTCGTACGCGAAATACTTTGATCTCGACTATTTTTTTAATTCAGTTCTCGATCACCAAAGTGGCATTTCGCGCACTAGATGAAAAATAACTATTAGTAACTAAGTAGTTGTATTGTATACAGTGCGTTCATGATGAAAAGAACAAATTCGTTTACAGTTTAGGTAATTATTTTGTGGAAAAACGCTCGGACACGTCGATTAGTATTTTTAGTTGCGGATTTTTTGACATAAAAAAATTGTATATAGGGTTTCTTAAGAAGAAGGTATGTAGTCATCATTAATTTTTTTAATGGAACACCCTGTATATATTGACAATTTTGAATTGTACGGTAAATTTTGGACACTTTTTGTGTAACATATCATTATCATATCTCTAAGACCAGCCGTTTCCGAAATAATGACGTTTGAAATGTGATAAATGAAAAAAAACCACAAGTGATCAAGGAATCGACTAATTCCAAAAAGAGAGTTTTGTTGAAGAGAACATGTTCCATACCATGTTGTTTTTGTTGGTAAACAAACGGACAAAACATTAAATATTTATTATAAAGCAATTGTTATTGTTTCCTTTAAATATTGTCAGCGCCGCGCCAAGGGTATCTGCCGCCGGGGTGCAAGATATCATTTGCCACCCCTATACTATAAAGACTATAAACATAAATAGCGATAATTGTAAAATTCCGTATTTTAAAAAATCATCAGGTGGTATAGTAACAAGCGCTTATAATAATTTCCCCCAGAAATAGGTCTACTTGATTGCCGGTGTCGGACGTGTATCCATGGTATCGATTATGGATGTCGAGTCATTAATTGCAGCGATTCCCCTAAGAAACAAATTGTGGGACAAACGACTCAAGTCCCAAAGCGCTGATTTTCGGCGTCGAAAATAGGCGCTGATTAACGGCGATCGGCAGCGATCTTTTTATAATAAAAATGAATTATAAATAATAAATTATTAAATGCTTGCCCACTTTAACACAATTCAATACTTTCCGTATAAAAGTTACCTTTATATTTAAAAAAAAGTCAGGCACATTGAGTGATCTAAATAAAATGCTAAAATGCAGTAATCGCTCTTGCCTTTTATTTATTTTATTTTGCCGCCCCTAGTAGATTGCCGCCCGGGTGCTATGCACCCTTTGCACCCCGGCACGGCTCGGCCCTGAACGTTGTGTTATTACAGTTCATTAATTTTTTTTCATTTATCACATTTCAAACGTCATTATTTCGAAAACCGCTACAATTCAAAAATATCATTATATACAGGGTGTTCCATTAAAAAAATTAATCATGACTGCATATCTTCTCCCTGAGACACCCTGTATACAATTTTCTTATGTCAAAAAATCCGCAACTAAAAATATCTACTAATCGACGTGTCCGAGCGTTTTTCCACAAAATAATTACCTAAATTCATCATGAACGCACTGTACCTATATTAAAACCAGTAGGTAATAATTAGTGCCAATATTTATTGGACCGTATTAAGTTATACAACCCACAAACAGGAAAAAAGCACTTGTGCGATACGTATTTTCTAGTTCCATTTGCAAAATAACCTCTCCGGGGAAAACGCATTAAGAGATATTCTACTATTCACCATAAGTTGTTTTTGGGGTGGTATTGTTATATTGATGGAAAGGGAGGCGCAATTACCCTCTGTAGTCTATACAATAGTACAGACAATACCGGTTTAAGTACATGCTAACAGTTTACTTTTACGAAGTACTTATAACCGATGGTGGTAAACCAGTAGTTTCGAACAAACATTTACACCGTTATCCCTTACATTCAATCGATCTTTCACGTATACAACATACGCCCGTCGCCCGATACAGCATATATGGAAATTTAGCACCTCGAAAACTAATATTAACATATTAGGTATTTAGGTCAGTCATAAAGTGATGAAACAAAAGCAGGGCCGTATTCAGGGGGGTTTTTTCGGGTCATTTGTCCGGGGCCCGGCTCACTGAGGGGCCCGGCCCGGGTCGAGCCAACAAGAAAAAGTTAACGGTGACGGGCCCTGGAAATCACATAAAAATTGTGACTTTTTAAATACGATATTATTCTAATGCAGCGTTTCCCAAAGTGTGGGTCGCGACCCGGCACCGGGCCGTAGAAAAGTTTTGCCGGGTCACGGAAAAAAATTGTAAACACAAAAAAAAATTAGTACATATCAGTTTTTTTACATCAGTTTTACGTTATACACAAGGAATAGTGGAAAAGTGTGCATTTGCACTCTTTCACATAGCTTTATCGCTCGCGTCCGCGCGTTGTGCTGCTAACGTTGCTAGTTTACTTCATTTACTAGTTTTAAGGAGGGGTTCAATTGTCCTAAGTAATAAAAATTTCATAATCGCACTCCCATATGTTAAAATTGGACTTTGGCATGCATTTCTGGACAACTCGCTCTGATCATAGTTTTGCTCCGATCATGGAGTTTTATGTCTCAAAATGACCTTAAGAACATGCCACGGCTCATATGCCTAGTTTTAGCAAAAAGTATAATGTTTAAAGCTGTCTAGGATGTGTCAAAGTGAGACAGATACTGTTTTCTTGCGATTCTTTCAAAGTTAGGTACAATAGAAATAGCATACCCCAATGCGATATCGATAGGCATAACTTCCGTGAGGGTTCATTGGGGTCATTTTCAGATATAAAAGTCAAAAATCCGACCAATACAGTGGTCACGGCGAGTTTTCCAAAAAATGAAGTCTGAGTGTTTTCCAATGGCGAGTGAACTTTTGACGTACTAGCAGGAAAAATTGTCGTTCCATCACAACTCTTTACCTCAGGCTAAATTTCCTCGTAAATTGCTCTCATTCGAAAATTTCGGAATTCATCAAACAAATTCGTAGAGATTTCTTCAGTGGAATGGGCCAACGTAAACCAAGATCGGTGCGAGCAGGTGAAAGAAAGGTGGCTAAGAAGAACACCAAACTGGGCAGACGTAAGAGAACCTTGGAGGCCTTCAACGCGATAGAAATCAGGGTCAATATTGGATCGCAAAAAGTTCTTGAACCCCCCCTTAAATGAATACAATTTTTTCATTACTTTTATTTTTCTTATAATTATTTATATTATATTATAATTATTTGGAAATTTTTGTGTATGAAATAAAGCAAACAGACAATTAACTAGATTTTTAATTAAAAAATAAAATTTGTTTTGTAAAGAAGTAGGGTTTTTTCATAAGATGGGTCGCCAAAAATTTTAAAACCTCGTACCGGGTCGCGGTCAAAAAAGTTTGGGAAACGCTGTTCTAATGCTTTCAGTAGTTCGTCGTTCGTGTAGCTATTAGATTTATCGTATTGAAATTGAAACATTGCTGAGATGATGTAAAATCGTATAGCCTCCCTATGCTGTGCATGTGCGTGTGCGTCTCTCGCCGGGCACGGCGCACCCACCCTGCGCGGAGGCTGATAACGGTCGAGATTAAATTTTAACGCGACAAAGAATGAAGTGGAGAGGAATTGAAGACATCTCCAAAACAAAATATATCAGCGTGCGGTAAATTTGCAGATCGTGCAGAATATTAATAGGTATACATGCTGTTGCGAGTGCGGAACGATCATTTTTAACTCTGAAGAGAGTGAAGAATGTGTTACGCTCAACAATGACGCAACAGAGACTGTCAAGCCTAGGTGTGCTAGCAGTGGAGGCTGAAATGGCAAAGACACTTGACATGGGGCCGGATGCGGCCATTAATGACTATGTTGCGAGAAAGGCAAGAAGAAAGGTCATGGGACTACATCGAATTGTATGATACAATTTGTATTTGATGCTATATGATATGATAATATAAATTAATAAATCTGATAGAATTGAATTATTAATGAAAGAAATAATAAATAGTTGCATTATACTATTAAATGTATGAGTTATTAAATGAAATAATGAAAGTCTTTTACTGTATATTGTATAAGAATTATTTATTTATTTCCTGCCAAATTAGATGATGCATACTGTATTTAAAATTTTGAAGCCCAAAGGGGCCCGTGATATTCGGTATGCCCGGGGCCCGCCAAAGCTGATTACGGCCCTGAACAAAAGTAAAATGTGGAACCTCTGAACTGAAACTATCGGTATCTTTTCCTTTAAAATACTTCTTTTAAATTCTGATAAGCTACAAGCGATCTTTTCAATTCTGAAACCCACAATGTTGGCGCTGAAGATACCTGCAATGTAATCCGTATAATGTAAAATCCTCGTCTTTTTCTCTGGCTTAGTAAAAGTCTCATCCTTTTACAAGGAAATACAACCAACTTGAAAAAGGCCGACGATTATTTCGTTCGTTATTATTTAGGTTATACTTTGGGGCGGAATTTATCAAGAAAAAAAGGTAGGATTAATATCACACATTTAAAGGTAGGAGATGACACGCTTAAATAAATCGAAGACCGAATAAATATGTTTCTTTCTTTTTGAAAGGTTGTTTGTACTCTACTACTCTGTGTGGCTGAATTTGGTACATTATTTTTGTAACTATAAAAAGGAAGTTTCAAATATAAAGGTCTTTAAAAAATAGGCTAATTTAGGGAACTACAACCTTTCTGTAAAGAACAATCTCCCGGTTATCACTGTCATTAGTTGAAGAAATCATCATTTATCATCATCGTTTAAGCCGTCTTGATCGATATCATTAATAGATCAAATTCCAAGTGTCCTCAAAGAAGCGGTCGCTAAACCTCTTCTAATGTCCTTTTTATATTTCTAAATTATACTTTTTCTGCTACGTACGTATTGTACCTACGGTCAAAGCAAATGATATACAGGGGGGATGTGACTCACGCTCTGATGGATTGCTTCTGTCTTCTTAATCGAAACGTAGCTTTAACACTCTCTGAGAGAAGAGTCCTTAAAAAATCAACAACAATAAGACCTTAAAAGTCCCCAAATACGGTAATCATAATTTTTCTCGTTGAAGGGCCCGTTTTTGCCTTTTGAAGCTTAAGCGAAGTTGCTTCATGCTTGACCTCTTAGATTCAAGAGTGAAATGGCGAAATCGCGCTTCAAGAATGATTTTGCCATTTTTGATATAGAAATCTGTCGATAATCAATTCATCAATTTGCTGCCGAACATTAAGTTTTCTACATGTTCTTGCACCATCACGAAATGCTTTACACCAGAAAAAGACTTTGAAAGGGTCTTTGACGGAAGACTTTTTTGAAACTGTACAGAAAGCCTGTTCAAGATTTCACTTGGATGTACATCTTGTTATGCTAAAAATTCAGAATAAAAGTGATCACAGGGCTCCTAGATACTATAGTATATCACATAAAATGTTTCGACAGTTTATTAAATTTAAACCCTCTTCCTTCCTAGTAGATTCCATTCTATTGAATGCGTACCTATCGAAAATTATAAATCATGCGGTTGAAACGAATCTACTTTGACAAGTGTACGACTGTACGTATTTAACAAAAATCCCAAGGTAACTGTGCAGGGTGTACAACTAAGAAAGAAGACCGGCCATAACTCAGAAACTATTTAAGATTAAGCAGTGAAATAAAAAATCTTATAATAAAATAATATGACCAAGAGAAAATGCGAGAAACTATTTTCAATTTGTTTTGACAGCAATCGTAAAAATCCAAAATTTTATATACCTATTGATCACTAGTTTACAATGAATATATTTTTTTAAATACATTACTGAGGAAAATTGCCCAAAAAATGGGAATTTCAAAATGAAATCAGTCAAACGCTCTCTGGCGGCATTTTCTCTTGGTCACATTTATTATAAGATTTTTTATTTCACTGCTTAATCTCAAATAGTTTCTGGCCGGCATTCTTTCTTAGTTGTACACCCTGTACAAGACCCTTTCAATATCTAATAGAAGTTTTTAATACTTTTTTATTACTTGTACTGTATGGTTTGGTTTGCCTTGAAAACATCCATATCGTAACATCAACAAAAGTACTATTATGTTATTATTATTATTATTTGTTACGTAAGGAGTATCTTGGAACATTTGAATATTTAGTAAAAGTTAAAGTTAGATGACTTAGACTGTAAATATTGCATAAAATTTCTTTCAAATGTTTTAAATTTATTTTTGGATTGTTTGTATTTAAAGTATTGATGGCAAATTACCTAATTGACCCCAAAAAAAAGCTAATTAGAGGACAACAAAAGTGAAATATTTATTATTTATCTATTCAAAATTGAACAAGGCTAATGTTAAATTAATTGGCTATCAATATGCAAATATTTTGCCGAATTACATATTACTAAAAGAATTGAGTGTGATTAATGTGCAAATACTAAAGAGTCCAAAAGCTGAACTTAATTAATTATTCTAAAAACTTTAGAAACATATACACCATCTGTAATATTTGGATAAATATGTGTAGAAGTGTAAAAAAAAATGTTCTTTTAAGATTTTGTACATTTTAAGGAAAATTGTTAGTTTTGATAGTTGAAAAACGTTATGTGATGTCATCAATATATGATTTCTTGGTTCTCAGACAGTTTAATGTAATACTATAATCAAATTTTTCCGGAGTGATATAATAAAAAAATTCAGCACACTATTCCTAGGACACTGTACCTCATGTAAACATGCAGTATAAGTCACAATGAGAACACTGCTAGTATTCATGGAGTAGGTATGTACCTATTAGCACACTGTGCTATTAGCATTGACTTTAGTGTATAAAGTCAATGCTATTAGTAGTATTTTCAGCTGCTAAATAAAAAAATGGTTTTTTTGTTATATCTTCTTTATCTTTGCAAATAATTATATCTTGGGGAGTTGCTTGAAAAGAAAACTTTCCATTAATATGGTGCGCCGTTTTACTTTTTAATGACAACACAGAACATTCCTTAGAAAAAAGTAAAATGAAAGTTTTCATATAAGTCGCAGACAATTAAAATGAATTTTAAATATGTCGAGACTTATTCTTAAACAATTAAAAGTATATAGAACATATTTGTAATGTTTGTAACACACATTTTAGTGTAAAATATAGTAATTATAAATATGTCGGGACTTCTAAAAATATAATTATTGATATGTGTTTTACATATTTGAAATAATTGTTCTGTTATATGGGTACAAAAAAAAGTATTTTTTTGGATTTAATATTTGAAGCGATACCCAGATTTAAAGTAAAATTTGCTTCATTGTAATTGTACACAATTATTTGTACTTATATTGATGGTTGTAGTAATTTTTTGTTCCATAATTTTGTAGGTTTGTAATGCATTTCCAGATCATGTATAACATAAAAATGAATTAGAAATATTTGTAATTGGGTAAGTGTAAACTACATTTTAAAGTTACATGAAAGAATTAATTCCGCTTGCATTCAAATTAATTCGTAACACAAAAAATTAATTTCAAATATGTGTTTAACATATTAAAAATTCGGAATTAATGTGATTATATATCAACAAAATTCAATTTCAAATATGCATTTCACATATTTGTAATTCGGAATTAATTTCGTTATAAAATTGCTAGTTTTTAAATTACTAGAATTGTCTTCGTAACAAATTTAAACCTTTCCTCAAATTTGGTGTGCTTGCCTAGTTTACTTTAAGAGAAAATTAATTTCAAATATGTGTTTGACTTATTTGCAATTGAATTTCCAATATGTCTTTGACATAATTGTAATTCGGATTTAATTTCGTTATAAAATGCTGGTTTTTAAATTACTGGAATTTTCTTCGTAACAAATTTTAACGTTTCCTCAAATTTAGTGTGGTTGCATAGTTTACTAAAAGAGAAAATTAATTTCAAATATGTATTTGACATATTTGCAATTGAATTTCCAATATGTCTTTGGCATATTTGTAATTCGGAATTAATTTCATTGTAAAATGTTAGTTTTAAATTGCTGGAATTTTCTTCGTAACAAATTTTAACGTTTCCCCAAATAGAGTGTGTTTGCATAGTTAACGTAAAGAGAAAATTAATTTCAAATATGTATTTGACATATTTGCAATTCTTAAATTGTAATGTGCGGCAACGCAGCCTCTCCCATGCGCCTTCCTCGTTCGTAACGGGAAGGCGCATGCGAGAGGCTGCGTTCACATACCCACAACCGTAGCTACAAAGAAGCTGCCGAAAGGCAACTCAGGGTAGCAGTAATCGACACCAACAATCCCCTGGGTAAGCTGTCAGCTAACCAGGCGGAGATGGTGAAAAACGAGCTGGCCAAAACTATTGACCAGCTCTTTTATGCACAACTCCTGCACCCACTTTCAAGGGCTGGAGGTACTCGGGCGAGATCTTGCGGATCTGGTGCGAGAACAACTACTCCCATGCGAGAGGCTGCGTTCACATACCCACAACCGTAGCTACAAAGAAGCTGCCGAAAGGCAACTCAGGGTAGCAGTAATCGACACCAACAATCCCCTGGGTAAGCTGTCAGCTAACCAGGCGGAGATGGTGAAAAACGAGCTGGCCAAAACTATTGACCAGCTCTTTTATGCACAACTCCTGCACCCACTTTCAAGGGCTGGAGGTACTCGGGCGAGATCTTGCGGATCTGGTGCGAGAACAACTACTCCCTTGAGTGGTTTAAGAAGGTGGTTGGGAACCTCCCACCATTATGGGAGGCAGCACACCTGAAGGTGGTCCAGGAAGACTGCCTTCCAAGGCTCCGCAAGGCTGCCATCTGGATCCCGGAAGAAGCCGAGGATGTAGAGGTGGTTAAGCGGCGACTTGAGTGGCAGAATCCCTGGGCAAATGTAGGTAGCTGGTGTGTCTTTCACACAGCCGTGAACGGTCAACCTCCAGGGAGGCTGATAGTTTTCGGAATTGGGGAAGCCGATCAGGCTAACCTTAACGCCAGGGGAGGCAATCTTAATTATAGGTTTTCCTCTCTTAAGGTGAAGGTTAGGAACCCTACCAAACCGGTTGGAGCCAGCACCTCGGCACAACCACAAAAAGAACCTCAACAGTTGCCATAGGTGCAACTGCCAGAGGAAAAAGAAGCATCACCGCCCAGGCTGCCACGGCAACCTGTGGTAAGTGAATGCTCTAACTTAAGCAGCTCACCCGGGCCGATTACGAACTAGGATGAGTTCGCTAACCTTGAGGCGTTGCTGGAGTCAGAATCCAGCAACGCGGAATAAATAAAGGCAGCTCCTGCCCCTTTAACATACCTTAAGTATGACAGTATGACGAGGGACGTCTCTTAAGTCCTGCTGATTTGCAGGACGAAGTTGACCTTCTGTCCAACTCCATTATGGGGTCGTTTGAACAGGCATGTCCCCTGAGAACTGCCAAGACGCCCCACCAACACCCCTGGTGGTGTAAGGCGCTCGATAAACAGAAAACTCGGCTGGGAAAACTGTTTAACAAGGCAAAGAAGGACAAAACCATAGCCGGCTGGGAAGCCTATAAGGCAAACCTAAGGCAATACAAAAGGGATATTAGGAAGCGTTAGAGAGAGGCGTGGAAGAGCTTCTGCGGCTCTATAGAATCCTCCTCATCTGTATCTCGCCTAAACAAAATCCTGACCAAAGATCCGTGCTACAACCCAGCTAGTCTCAGAAGGGAGGATGGCTCTTATACGAGCAACCTCCTAGAGACAGCTGAGGTACTGAGAGACGTACACTTTCCCGGAGCCACCACTACGCCATACCCCATCTGGCCGGAGGAAACCCTCTCCGCCCCCACGGGGGCTAACTGAGTGAATGCCGAACAGATGGTGGACGTGACGAGGGTCACCTGGGCAGTGAAATCGTTCTCATCATACAAATCGCCAGGATTGGACGGCATAATACCAGCTCTCCTACAATGGGGACTGGATGTTATCGTCGTTCACCTAGTAAGAATTTATACGGGCTGTATTGCCTTCAGATACATTCCAAAACAATGGAGGGAGGTAAAAATTGTTTTTATCCCCAAACCTGGCAAAGGTGATTACTCCACACCCAAACCATATCGCCCAATCAGTCTAATGTCTTTTCTTCTAAAGACACTTGAAAGATTGTGCGATAGACACATAAAGGATACGGCGCTAATAATTTCCGCTGCACCCTAACCAACACGCATACTCCCCAGGAAAATCTACAGAATCAGCCCTGCACTGTGTTGTAGGGCTGGTTGAAAGATCGCTGGACTCTAAACAGTCCACACTGGGAGCATTCATAGACATAGAAGGGGCGTTTGATAAAACAACCTTCAAATCAATAGAAATTGCCTTACGCCACCATGGCATAATAGAGGTCGTACGCGGCTGGATTGTGCAACTGCTGAAACTCAGAGCGGTGCACATCAGCGTCGGCGACAAAACACTAAGATGCACAGTAGTGAGAGGATGCCCCCAAGGTGGGGTGTTGTCACCACTTCTGTGGAGCATAACTGTAAACAGCCTCCTTTGTCGCCTTAACGACAACGGCTACTACACCTTAGGTTATGCAGATGATCTATCCATCCTAATAACCGGCAAATTTGTGGCTACTCTGTGCAGTCTGATGCAATCAGCTCTCAGAGTGACCGAAGAATGGTGTAAGGAACACTCCCTGTCTATAAACCCGACAAAAACGGAGGTAGTTCTCTTCACAAGGAAGAGGAAGATAGAGGGCCTTCGAGCTCCTCTACTCTTCCGAAAACACCTCCAGTTTTCAGAGTCAGTGAAGTATCTAGGTATTACACTCGACAATAAACTGAACTGGAGCAAGCACATCCAGCTTAAAGCGGAGAAAACAAACAGGGCGTTCTGGCAATGTCGCCGCGCAATCGGAAGACTTTGGGGTCCATCCCCAAAGGCTATCCTGTGGTTGTACACCGCCGTGATAAGACCCATGTTCTGTTATGGAGCAATTGTCTGGTGGCCTAGAACCAGACTATCCACAACCAAAGCACTGTTAAACCATGTGCAAATACTAGCGTGCCTTGCGTGCACGGGCGCAATACGAACAACCCCTCGATTCATACTAGGGAAAAACTACCACATCTTCCTTGATGTGGAAGTGGCATCCCAACCAGACATATCCATCTTCACGGATGGATCTAAAACAATGGAAGGAACAGGCACAGGATCTATTCCCAAGAACTGAACTTCCATATCAGCCAACCCCTAGGCAAAATATCAACTGTCTTTCAGGCAGAACTAGCAGGCATAACGATAAGTGCAAAAACTATTCTTATGCGCAGCATAAAGAATAAAATCATCAGAATCTCCAGTGACAGCAGAGCTGCTCCGCAGGCACTAGATCAATACAAAGTCACCTCTAGGCTGGTTTCCGAGTGTCACCAGGTACTAGAGGAAGTAACAAACAGCAATACCCTTGAGCTTGTATGGGTTAAAGGGCATGCTGGAATAATAGGCAATGAAAAAGCCGATAAGTTAGCCAGACTGGCCTCAAAACTACCGTTTTATGGTCCAGAGCCGGCTCTTCCACTTACAGCATTAACTGCAAACAACTTAATAACTCAAGACACCCAAGCCCAACACAGGGCTAGGTGGAACTTGATGGTAGACTGCCGCCACGCGAGGGAGGCCTTCAGAGGACCATCTCGTAGCCTGGCGCGCTTCTGTACAGGGCTATCCAGAGGAAACCTGCGGCTACTTGTAGGCATACTTTCTGGACACTGTAAACTTAACAAGCACATGCACGGCATGGGCTTGGTAGACTCACCATCCTGTAGAGGATGCCACACAGACGACGAAACGGCGCAACACATACTGTGTGAATGTCCCGTACTTGTCAAATTAAGACGATCCATGTTGGGAGAATCCTGGCCGGACATGGCTAAGATTAGAGCCGTTTCCCCGTCCAGCATCCTCAGGTTTATCTCACGTGTGGGATAGCTTGAGTGACGTTGCGGGGTCGAACGACTCTAATCAGGGAGGCAGTACAAAGGGCCCGAATAAGTGGCCTAGGTGCGTGTGGGATTTCCCACCCTCCCATCGAAATCCAGAATCCAAAATCCAGAGAGGCTGCGTTGCCGCACATTACAATTTAAGAATTGCAAATATGTCAAATACATATTTGAAATTAATTTCTCTTTACGTTAACTATGCAAACACACTCTATTTGGGGAAACGTTAAAATTTGTTACGAAGAAAATTCCAGCAATTTAAAACTAACATTTTACAATGAAATTAATTCCGAATTACAAATATGCCAAAGACATATTGGAAATTCAATTGCAAATATGTCAAATACATATTTGAAATTAATTTTCTCTTTTAGTAAACTATGCAACCACACTAAAGTTGAGGAAACGTTAAAATTTGTTACGAAGAAAATTCCAGTAATTTAAAAACCAGCATTTTATAACGAAATTAAATCCGAATTACAATTATGTCAAAGACATATTGGAAATTCAATTGCAAATAAGTCAAACACATATTTGAAATTAATTTTCTCTTAAAGTAAACTAGGCAAGCACACCAAATTTGAGGAAAGGTTTAAATTTGTTACGAAGACAATTCCAGTAATTTAAAAACTAGCAATTTTATAACGAAATTAATTCCGAATTACAAATATGTGAAATGCATATTTGAAATTGAATTTTGTTGATATATAATCACATTAATTCCGAATTTTTAATATGTTAAACACATATTTGAAATTAATTTTTTGTGTTACGAATTAATTTGAATGCAAGCGGAATTAATTCTTTCAAGTAACTTTAAAATATAGCTTACACTTAATCAATTACAAATATGCCAACCCATATTTCTAATGTATTTTTATGATGTTTATACGAAGAAAGTAACAACAAAATCTTGTATCACTGTAACGAAAAAATTCTATTCTATTTTATTCATATACTTATAATGTTAGAAATTATTTACGTTTCTTAAAAAGTAAAACGGCGTGCCATACATTAATGATATGGCCGTACACGATTTCCATTTAAAAAAATAGAAGAAAAATGTGCTAATTTAAGGTAAAGGTATCGGAAGAACATTAAATGATTTTAAAATTCTCTCTCAAAAGACCAAACTTACAAGGGAATGAAGAAAATGACAAAATCTTGTTTTTTTCTACTATAGCTCTTGAATGAGACTACTTCTTTAAACTTTCATCTTGTTTCCTAGTTGATGTCCATCTAAAGATTTTGCGCCATTTAACCAAACTATTTACGAGGTGTACATGCTTAACACGATCGCTTGGACACACTGTTTATGTATAAATGAAATATTTCAGTATGCGGTTGATGGGATAACACGTAGACTGTAGTGTAGAGAATGAGTTGACATATTGGCAGATTCATTTTAGTATCTAGTGTTGCCTCTATAGTGCTACACCTCCTTAGATGTGCAATATACTTCTTTAAGTAGCAGTGATGCTGTGGCAGATTGTAAGAGGTAAGAAGATGCAAATGTATCGGGTGAGTGGAGGTTAGGAAGAGTCTTTAGCCTTAATATTCAGAACAAAATTCCGTAAAATGGATTTCCGTCCGAAAATAATGTTATGACGTGACTGATTAGAGGATGCGTCATTACACAAATTTGCCTTCGCATGATATATCTTAGACGCACTTACGATACAGCTTAAAAACGCATTTCCAAAACGCGCAGTGCCCCCAGTGGCGTAGCTAATTTTGCTGCGTATCAACGCAAAGTAAGTACTTTTAGACTGCAACGTGTACCTTCGTAATAAAAAAATCTACTAATTTGACGGCATTGATTTTCACAGTGCAGATGGTAATTGAGGAGCTGTTCCATTCCACAAAATAAGTGCTACAAATACAAAACATTGAATTATTTTCATTGAATGAGAAACATTCAATAGCTCCAATATCTTCAAACACACTAAATTATAAATTGCGTTAAAGTCAGGACCACTGTGAGTCAACGTAACATCATCGGCGTATGAAATCGAATTTTTGTTGATGGTAATGTAAAAGGCACATCGTTAATGTAAATGATAAATAATAACGGTCCGAGAATAGATCCTTGAAGTACACCATTTCGCAATGGAATTTTTGACGAGATGACATTTGTTACTGGTCCTGCATTTATTTAAGCAGTATCTTATGGGTGTTAGCAAGTTTATGAAGTTAGAACACAATCTGTCAAATTCCCTCGTCTATTAAGAATGAACCGAATTTCACAACACACGAAACTTTAAGTTTTGTAGAATATATTTAACATAAGGACGGACACATGATATTTTTTGAAATTATTAGTTAAATTAAGCATTTATGTTGCGGTATTATGTTATCCATATCACGTGTAAATAGACAATTTTTGAAAGGAAAAGTTTCCATAAAATGTAGTGATTTACACTTTACAAGTAAACATTGTGAGTCAGTGAAAAACCCATCAGAAGAAGTAGTATCCCGGGAAAATAATTTTTTGAAATTAAATTTTATATTCCTTTACCTTTTCTAAACATTTTCACCGTGCCAATTTGAGTAGCTCGGTGGAAAAAATACCCCGGAAAGCAATCTCCATGAAAAAGTTTCCCAGGGTACTGAAAAAATACCCTCGGAAAAGATTATTTTAAATTCGTTAATATTTCCTTTTTTCATGGATTCCCAAATACATATAATGATTTAATGATGAAAAGTATTTGACGTGTTCACTGTTCAGTAATTAACAGATTATCAGAAAGCGAAGATTACATAGATATCATTGGTAATGCAACATTTTCGAATTCTCGTTTGGTTATTTTGCGGAGTATTGTTTCCGGGGGTATTTTTTCAGTGGGGTATTTTTTGCTGGGGAATCTATTCACGGGGTATGTTTTTCAGGGTAATTTCAGGAGTATTGTTTCCGGGGTATTTTTTCAGTGGGGTATTTTTTGCTGGGGAATCTTTTCACGGGGTATGTTTTTCAGGGTAATTTTTTCCTATATTCATTTCAGGTTAGTTTCGGAGCACTCTTCTAACGCGTTTTTCAATTTCTAAAACGTAGTCGGGGTGTTATCCATTAGCCTGCATACTTTTTTTAATACTAATACCTATTATAAGTATGTTAAGTTTATAGTAAAAATAGATTTTCGTTGTAAGTATGCAAAAAACAGATGATATTCATTTAACATTTAAATTAGTTTGAGTGATTGGAATATTTTGCTCAAACTGTGACCTTTTGACTCCTTGAACTGTATTTAATACATTAGTACCTATACTCTGTGTCCGCATGTACTCGTAGATTTATTTACCTACATTCATGATTTGTTTATCGAATTAGAGCCATACAAATAACGATCATTTACTTTTAGTAACGGTGATATTTAGGATAATGAAAAATATATTCCGCTTTCGTAAGCATCAGCAATGATAACAACTGTTATATATTTTTTTCTAAATAGCTGTTTAATACTATTAGCTATTATATCTACCATTTAGTTATTATAACCTTTGAAAATTATACTCCATTCACTCGACTAAAAAAATTTTATAAATAGAAGCTAATTTTTAATGAAACGTAACTCAGATCTTCTAATACAGCTCTGCTACCGTTGAATTAGTTTAGCTTAATTTAAACATGAATAATTATTAATGTACTTTTTTTTTACAGGAGGAACATGAACTGAACGCTTTAAAAAAAATCAACCGAACAACCTTGAAATACTACAAACAATTTGAAGGAATGGTTGCAGTGTCTGGACTAATTAGTAAGTACCAAAAGTTGATTTGGATAACGTGACAGCTCAATCTAGCGATCATCACAATCGCAGGTATTTTTATTGCATTTTTACGGAAATATACCAGTTCAAGTCGAGCTTTGTGTATAAATATAACTTCTTGATTATGAAATATAGATTTTTACAGATAATTATTTTTTTCAGATGTGAGAAATGGATTAACGTACTATGTGTATTTATATTTTTTTAATTGGAGAAACCGCCAAAGATTATTATTATGAAGACCACCTTGATATATCTACGTGCACGATACCTATAGTGATATCTTGATAACTATATGTCATCCATCATGGTTTTAAATGAACGACACTTTCTTTAATGAACCCGACTGACATGACGGCTTTTGTTGGAATGAGATGTTATAATTATTATTATTCTATAATTATGTATTTAATAAAAATCTACATTTACTGAAATAATTTCTAAAATTATTTTCTTTTCTTCAGTGTTGGATGGTTTAACTTCTGCAAGTTCAGCTTATGCTAACGTTCTATTTAATTAAATATAAACATTTAGATTTTCTAGAAATTTTCCATTCTGTTATAAAAGCCATCAAGATTCCAAACGTCAATTACTAAACAAAAGATGAATGTCATGCCCTGTCTGCCCCTTTGACATACTAACAATTGCAGGTAGGTACCTAAGTATTTGCTTAATTATCTTCTAAAAATAGAATTGAGGGTTTATTAATTATTATTAGTGTGGATAGGTACAATGACGTCTTTTGGCCGACCGTATTTTCAAAAATGCGTTGCTATTCAATTAACTGAAAATAAATTTGCATTCTTTTATATCTTTCCTTAGTGCTTGAAATGCCTTTTTTACCTTTCGGTTCAATTTCATTCGCTTTTACCTGTGAAAATGACAAATTTCAGCTTCATTAAGTACAGATATTTACGTTTCATTCACTGTAACTGAATAAGTAATCATAAAAATGTTCAATTATCATTTGAAAATAAATGAATAAACACTATCTTACATGGCTAAAGAAAGATTCTTATATTCTTACTTACTTTATACTCTAAGCACTTCTTGGATTAAACATAAATTTCTACACAAGTAGCGTTACAATGTACAAGCAACCGATCAGTTTTCACCAGTAAGCCTTTTTAACAGTAGTTCGCTGATGGTAACAGTCCGCAAGGCATGAGGAGAAACAACAATGAATAAAATTGTGTATAATGAAAATGTAAGGTATGCGACAGTATTTGAAAAGAAAAGCAGAAGAGGCTTGTCTATAATATAAACAACAACAAAATGTAGTCTTATAATAAGCAATCAACTTAGGTGGAATTCGCAATAATGTAGAGGAGTATTGAGTATTATAGAAGGGTTTCAGAAAATAAACGAATAACAGAAGAGCGAGAAGTAGTGGAGAGAATATTTCCAGGAGTTGCATAAGAGAAAACGAGGATGTAAAAGCAGAAAGGCTGAATAGATTAGTGAAACACCAGTTAGATTAAGCACAATGTGGTATAAGAAAAGGGAAGGTTGGGAAAATGACGAAGAGTAAAAAAACGAACGCTTTTTTTCAACCTGTGGTGGCATCTATTGCAGAATGGACCATGTAGATTGTGTAATGTCTAAATAGTGCGAGAGGAAGAAAATGACAACGGACATAGAATTGAAACTGAATTGAAAATTATGGTGAGGTCTTGTTCTACGACAATGTCAGACTACATACTGCAATAAAAAGTCAAGATTATAAAAAGTAATTGATTATCTGGCCTATGAACTCCTTCTTAAGCTGAGATAGTGGTTGTGAGTGAAGTAAGTGCTTTCAACAAATCCAGGAACACGTGATTCCATCTACAACGCTTATTTCAAATGTAGATAGACTAATACATCATTACGACTAATGCCTCAACCGCCACTGTCACTAGGTAGAAGAACAAAAGGAGCTCCATCTCTACTGAAATAATTGTATTCTTATAAGCGAATTCTGTATGTTTTTAATAACAGGTTATATTTCTTAACACTTAAGAAATAAAAATGCAATCGTCATAATTAAACAACGGATACCTACCTACGTACTTTGATTAAAGGAAGGGTGGTAAATGGTAATTTTCGCGGCCCCAAGAATTGTCACTCTAAGCCCAAGAATTATTATTTTTACCCCAAGAATTATTTTTAATTATTTTGGTCCCAAGATTTCTGATCCCAAGAATTATTATATTAGCCACCAAAATTATTATTTTAACCCACAGAATCATTCTTTTGGCCCCAAGATTTTATTCATTGTATTCAAGTGAAAAAAAATATACTAAACCTACCTCTAACCTAAGCGCCTGAGTGGCAATATACGTTTAGGATGACATTTTTTTAGTTTCACATACTTCTATAAAATAAGTAAATAAATAAAATCTTGGGGTAAAATAAAAAAAATCTTGGGGTGAATTGAATAAAACCTTGGGGTAAAATAAATAAAATCTTGGGGCCAAAAGAATAATTATGTGGGCTAAATTAATGATTTTGGGGGCTAGGTAATATAATAATTCTTAGGAATTCTTGGGGCCAAAATAATTAAAAAGCTAAGGTAGAAAAAATAATTCTTGGGATAAAAATAATAATCCTTGGGGTGAGATTGACAATCCCTAGGATGTACAAAATAATATCTCTTAAAGGAAATGAATTTGAGATTGACAATCCCTAGGATGTACAAAATAATATCTCTTAAAGGAAATGAATTTGTTCATGAAAACTAAAGAAAATGCCTTAAGTTTTTCATTTATGTTCTGAAATTTGGCCAACTACGATAACTTCGAATCAAAAAGTTATGAATAGGTAATGCCACACAAACAAAACTACGTTGATTTCATAAATTAATACCAAACTGAAGTCATTCAATAAGAAAGTAATTTAGAATTTTGTAGGCGATATGTATAAGGATCAGACATAATATAAATGTTGACGTGAACTGGTGAAATTGCTGTCCTTAATTGTAGAACAGGACAAGAACATTCAAACTATGGATGTTTTCGCTTTTATTTACTTTCACATTCTACAAAGTGTACTTATTGACAATCAGTATAATTATGGAATGTGGATCTTTATAAAACTTTAAAACTATTCTTGTAATACAGTAATACAGATCCTGTGAGAAGACAATGTACCTATAGCAAAAGGTAAGTCCATTTCGATGTACGTTACCTAGTGTATCGAAAAAGAACACTAACCATAAATAACATAATGTATTTTAAAAATGTAATTCCTAAACGGTACAATATATCGAAGCGTCAATGTCCATCAATAGTTTGTTTAGTCAAACAGTTGCATCATAGTCAAAAAGGACGTCAACAATCGACACTGTTAAATTAATTAGCTCTAAACTTATCTTGTAAATATAACATAGGTATATATGGTGCACGGTGCTCCGTTTGTAGAAAATATATACCATGTATATCTGTAGGTATATTTTTCTTATTTTAGAAAACAAAAAGGCTCAGCTAAAGCATTAATTCACAACTGATACACACTTAGAGTTCCCATATACAAAATTGAAAAATGCTGCCACTACTAAAGTTTCTAGTGAAAAATCCGGTCATTTCTGTTTCAGCTATTTCTTGTGTGACAGGTTGACACAGATTCGGGGTAGGCGAGAGTAAAATCCTGCCATAATCACTCAGTACGTTTGGAAGGGTAACGTGCAGTCTCATTTATTTAATATTGTGATCTATATTTCTCTGCATACGCATACTCTGACACATTAGCCAAACATACTATAATGGAAACTTCGTTTGTGTCCTCACAACAATGGTGGTGGTCTCATAGGAGAAGTCACACCAAGTTTGACCTCTTTTAATAGCTGCTACTTCAGAAACTAGCAGTTCTTTAGTAGGTATACTAGCAATTGATAATTTCCACCTTGGGGATGTATTCAGTTGGTATCTCTAAAAATGTTGTTATTAAGAACTTGTTACGATATGTCGAATATGGGTTAGAAGAGTTCCACCCAAGCTGCATACAGCAATGTCACTTTTTAGGCGTGCTACTGGAAGGTAGACCCGGTGAACAGGAATATCCTCCACCATTTAGTGTGGATTTCACCAACTGTATCAACTCACCCATCTTTTCTCTTGCCTCCGTTATATGTTATTTGATTTAGAAAACTTAATGTGATCGCTGTATGTAGATACAAGTCAAAAAACGCATACATTCTAATCCACGAAGGAAAAAAGTTTCCTTCATCTTATCCTTCGACAATAAGTAGTGTGGCATACTTTTCTCTACTAAATATTTGAAAAGCTGTAAATCTAGAATATGGAATTTGAGTGACGTAAATAGATCCTTATGGAAAACAATTTTATCGTATGCCTGTCCAGGTCCCTTAACAGAGCTCATCTTAGGAAGGCGCACAGAAAGGGGGGAAAGTTCGAAATTTTCAAACTCGATATTGTCTACTACGCACTCGATCCTAATTCATTGTTTCTTAGAATAGGACTAGAAATACTTCGAAGGGCACTATGTTCAGCGCACCTTTACAAATGTTTCATCGAGTTCGCTAAAAAGGCTCAATAATTTCCACTACTGGGGTGAAGATCTTCGAGATTAGTAAGAATATTATTGAATTCTTGAATAAGATGTGTTTTTTTACATAATAAATAATTTAATAATAAATAATATTAATTATTACTTAAAATGGTTTTTTCTTTGTTTTGAAATATTTAAGTGTCTTTTCCTCTATTACCTATATTAATTTAGAGAAAAACAATGTGTTTTACTGTAAATATTACAACCCCTTCAAAAGCCTTTAACGCAATTTTGCGATTTAGATATTATAGGATACCACCCTCTGTGTTTCTAATGTCAAACAAACGGTAACATAATTGAATTAGTTTATTGAAAGAAGTTGGGAATGTTGCATTTATGTACTTTACTATGGAATATAATGAACTTTTTTTATAGCGGCTTCTTTTCTTACTGTTATATAATAGGGGTACCTGTTTCTTTGATGTGTGACTCTTTTCACTGTAGTTCTTTTTACTTCAACGCTACCTATTGATGTCGGGAATACAAAAAGCTATAATTTTACTTACCTGTAATTCCCATACATATCCTGAAAGGACTCACATGTATAATATACGATATTTATAAACTTTCTAATGCAGTTCATTAATCTAGCAATGCAAATGTACTAAGATTGACGAGGTATGACACGCCAATAAAATAAGTCGTGCGTAAATTATTTACTCTAAACAGTAGCAGTGGCAGTTAAGGTTTGTATTATTTGATTTTTCCAATCATATGCGTGAGCGATTTTGCTATCAGTAGTTCTTAAAGAAGCCGCCAAGGAAACTATAGGAGGGCTAAACAGGTAGCATACCTTGACAGTTCGTTTGAAAGCTGTATAATCTGAAAGCTCTCATTTTAAAAATTATCCATGGGAGGTCCAATTTTTAATTACATATTAAGTATTACTTCGAACTCCCATATGAAGAAAAAAATGACACAAAGCGTTTTTCAAATCTAACTAATCATCTTCACTTTGCTTATTTTAAAAAGTAATACATGAAAAAATTGACGTAACGAAGCAGTAGAATATTTTAGTTTCTATTGAGACCATTGTCGGCAAAATATAAAAAGATAAAGCCAGTGCACCCAAAACCAATTTTTCATTCTTGCCAACGCTTTTACAAATCTTTGCTATTGAGTCGGCATTTTATTGTAGTTGTGTGTGTTTCATGGTATGTAATGGCCTGCTACTGTATTCGGTCTTCAACTTATCAGAAACCATCCCATACAGTTATTTTAAATTATATTTTCGAAAGAAAAAGTAATCCGATTACGCTAGACTATCAATTATCAGTCCATTTTCCGCTCTAAGGTGTGTGCGTGATATGCATTTTAGGGGATGACAAGTGTTCGGAAAGTTTATAATAGTTTGGCAAGGGGGTCAGTCAAATTCAGGTTCTCACCGTAAATCATTTGGCTTGTTTGAGCTTATTCAAGGATTTGTCATGCCAATTAAGGACATTTATTGATTAATTATATGAATACAAAACGGTGCTCTCAATGCAATTGTTGATATTTAGGTACATAAAATTGAATAAAAATTATGGGTATAAACGTGAACTGAAGTAAATAATTGGAATTTTGAAGATTCGTGCTGAAAAATAAGCTGTTATAATGCAACCATGCATTTCTTTCAGTTTAGTTACATTAGGGTAGACGTCGTTTTTTGTGATCATTATTTTAGCAATATAAAAGGCGAGGAAATTGCGTCTAAATATAAACAATCTCATCACTCATTATTTAACTTAATTTAATTGTAGAACTAGCCTGATGATGATAATGATTTTATATTATCGAAACATGCCCCTAAGCTAAATTATTAATCTTAAATATTAGTAAAATAAACTATCCATGAGGACGGTTTCGAGACTTTACTCTTCTTAAACGATAAACAATCTTACACGAAAAAAGTATTCTAATTCAAATTGAGGAAAGCGTTCCCTTATTGAAGTCTTGTTTCCGATATTCGTCAAAACGAGCAGATCAGTGATCAGAGAGGCGGTCTGGGAGCTTTCTAAGTTATCTAAATACAAAAAATTACAGATCGTGTATATTTAGGTCACGGTGCAAATCAAAAACATACCAAAGTTAGTACAAAAGACCTAAAGAAATTTTAAATTACTGGTAAAATTCAAAGCTCTACATAATTTAGTACTATTTAGTATTTAGTCATGTAGCATCAAACCAAGAAACATCTGTCGAACTTCTAAAAATCATAGGAACCATGGGGTTCCTGAAAGAAAAGTAGAGGCACATATTCTCCTCAAACATGAAGAGACGCAGAAAGTTAAACGTGGCCGTTAACCGAAGTGCTTGATATTGTCTCTTCTGTGTATGTTACAACGGGCCCGAAGATTGCTTCGTCCTTTGCTTCTCATTTTAGGTATTTATTCCGCAAAATAAAGCCATTTAGAAAGTCTACTGGGTTGTTAGTTTTTGGAGCTTCAATCTTACTAAAGCTAAATACAAAAATTCCAAAAGAAATTGCGACGGAAATAAAAGAAAACAGAAAAGAAGGCCCCGGGCTTTGATTTGATTACATGAGAAATTCTGAAGCAGCTTCCTCGTAATGCAAATATGTACCTAAGATATGGTGGTGGTGGTGATAATGATCGCTAAAGCCGGAAAGTCACCAAATGAACTCTCATCTTATAGGCCGATTTCATGATTGCCTGTAATCTCCAAACGATATGAAAAAATACTGCTCAAAAGATTGAAACCAATTATTGAAGATAACAACATAATCCCAGAGTAGAACCGAGGCACCTTCCGCCATCTTGGATTTTGCCGTCATAAACCCCACCCACTGTCCGCCCACGTGGAGGACGTAATTTGATCCTGTGGTTTTCCTGGATGCCCTTTAGACTTTTCAGGACGACTTTCTGAAAGTCCTTTTGGTTTTTCTGGATGATTTCCTGGATGACGTAATTTATTTCTGATTTCCCAGATGACGCATCTGGCCTTGGAGATTGACCTTGGAACTGGTTTAGGGCTAAATGACGCAATTTGACCTTTGGGGTTGGCCCAGTGGCGTAACTACTATGGATGCAAGGGGTGCAAGCACACTCCGGCGCCAGGGGCACATAGGCGCCGCAACGCGTTCTTAGTTCTCATAAAAACTGATGTATTTTGTTCTTAACCATACCAGTTACCACCGCAGAAAAGTCCTTTTCAAGATTAAAATTAATAGAAAGCCCTTTGAGAAGTATTATGTCCAAGAAAGGCTTAGTAGCCTAGCGATGATGCGCACAGAAATCAAATTTGCTAAAAGAATAAATTTTGATCAGTTGATAGACACTATCGCGGAGGAAAAAGTCAGAAAGCAAGCTTTTTAAGTGACTAATTATAATACATATTATGCATACTCTTATATTATGTTACTAATTAATAAAGTAATTTATCCATATTAGGTTTAGGTATACATACCTATAATATAGTTGTCATTTCTTGTGTTTTCATCCTTTTTTTTATATAAAACATATTAACATTTTTTATGCACAGAAATATAATAATAAGGTTATTATTACCATGACTTTATTACCGGCCTCTTTATAGCCCGTCGACCCATAAAGGAGCGTCAATTAATTAATTAATTCTGATTTTTCGAGTATCAAAGCACTACTTCTTGCTGTCTCAGCCAGCTCGTTAATTCTCGCATTTTCTTCATCTAATGAAAAATTCATCTCCCAACGGAAGTAAACAGTTTTTGAACACAGTTAAAATGGATACCCTTGTTTACTGCTTTTACTATAGCAACGTATTTTACTATAGCAACATATTTCAAGCGGCTTGATACATCTACCCAAGTTTATGCGATATTTAAATTATTTGAGATGCATACTTAATCTGTGCATAAAATAGTGTATCTATTTCTGGGGAACTTGCATTTATGGCCCTACAACCTTTTCCTACCCCTGGCTACCCGCTCGGGCTTAAAATAAGACTTCGGGCCATAAAAGCTTCTTTACGTCCTTAATCCATAAATAACTATTAAAACCTGGCTATGACCATTGTAATGTACTCTTTTTGAATGTTTGATGTTCAAATAGGCGCTCATCAAATTGTTGCCCGCCGGTGCCAACGGATGTAGTTACGCCACTGGTTCGCCTTGAAGTTTGTCCTTGGAATTTGCTAAACATTTTGTGCTTTTGTATACATTTTGTCATTTTTGAAGTTTCTAAAACAACAAATGCTACCATTTTCAAAAAATTCAAAACTTGTTAGGTCAGCCAGATTTTGACAATAGAATAAGATTTTGTACGCCGTTTCAAAACTATTTGATGACCGATTTTTTTTTGCGATGCATCTTAATTACAGACGAATCTACTTTTTCCACAGATGGTGTGTTTCACCACCATACCATGCACTTTTAGATAGAAGAAAATGCTCACGCTGTAATTGAAAACAATCACTAATACAGTTTTAAAGTCAATGTTTGGGCCGGAATTGTCGACGAATATCTTATTGGCCCTTTTTTCTTCCAGAAGTGATGAAAGCTGAAAACCATTTACAGTTTGAAATGATTTGGAAGAGTTGTTGGAAAATGTGCCTTTAGACATCAGGCAAAGGATGTGGTTTCTTCAAGATGGAGCGCCATCACATTATGCAAGAAATGTCAGAAAATGGCTATTTGATTCGTTTCCTTTGCGATGGATTGGTAGAGGGCATGATGCTTCTGTTGCTTGGCCGTCTCGCTCTCCTGACTTCCATCAATTCAGGAACTGAAAAGAAAAATAAATTGTTCATTACGGAAATGAAATTCGTGTTTAAGAAGAGTTCAGTTTTCAATGAGAAAAGGGATCCGGGAGTGTTTACGTCAAAATGGGAAACATTTTGAACAATTTTTGTAATTGTCTCAGTGCTGCAAAAATTTTATAAATAATTTTTCTTTCTTAACGTTTAACTGAAAAATTGTAAATTTAAATAAAACTTTAAATTTATTTTAAATTAAGTGCACAAAAACAAGTTCAACTTTTTATTTATTTAAAGCAAAACGATGCGTTTAATCAAAACTTTATAAAGACGAATAAATTTTTCTATCAAACACAAATTTTTAAATGGAAAAAAACTTCGAGATTCAAAAGGTCCAAAGGATTTAACAGTGGTCTAAAAATCCATCTTCTGCTTATTTAATTTTTATTAAATTTTCATAGTTTTATTGTTTTTAAGTATTCATTAATAATTGCAAAAAATAGTCGATTACATTTAATTAGATTAAAAGTTATTAATAAAAAAGTAATTTTTTTACAACTTTGAACACCTAATCACTTTTTACCTGAGTATGCTATTTAAACAATTGTCTTTATTTTATGGATATTACTTATTTATAGTTATCGTACTTCCCACATATTCTGACTGACGCTGTAGACTTTATGTGTCAAAGGTAATTTGTATTACCCGTATTACCAGTTATTAAACTTAAAAAAAAACACTGATCTACCATTGCGTTGTACGTTGTTATGGGAAACGTTATTGAAACGGTGACCGATTCTATGTGACTACAGGTACAAAAAAATATTGTTATAAGTGGGAGCATTTAATAAATGTAATCGTTCTAATTGACAAAGCGAAAGCAAATTCCAGCTCTATTCAATTGTGCATGAATAACATGTCGAAATCGAATAAAAAGGTAGCAAGTGTTTCATTTCAACACCCAATTCGAACAATAAACTTCAGTTTTGTATATATGTGCATTCAAAACATTGTAAAGCTACTTTTCACCATTGTCGATAAAGTGTCAACTTGAAATGGTAAAAATCCTGAGTTATTCAGGTGACAAGTTTAATTCAGATTTTGTGTAAAGGCGACAGCGATTTGTATGTTTTGTTGGTCCTGTTCGAGAAATAGAACCACAATGTTTTTGTAAGTTATTTCATTATACAATTTACGAGATTTATGGTGGTTTTTTTCTTTTCACGTTCGATGGAAAATATAGCGATACCTGCATGTGACGGTAGCCTGTCGGTATATTTCAATCAGAGATAATTAAGTATCAAGTCTTACCACATATTCTAGTAGAGATTTTAATTAACGTAAGATCAATCAACTGGAAGTATAAGTAATTAAAATTTCGTATGTATTGCACTTGCACTGTGAGCGTGCACGTAAGTTAATTAATCTTGATCGTTTCCTCTTGACTGCTTTATGAAGTTTGTAACTTTTTGTGTCATTGCTCAATAACAACCGTAAGGTAGATCATTAATTAATATTAATAACTAGATATATACGTGTCAAATCAAAAAAATTTATTTTAATAAGTAATCTAGTATTATTTTCATTCTGTCCTATAAACTGCGTTCATGCTGCAAATTTGAATTGCTGGCGCCCTCTATAAGGAGATAGTAACAACAGCTCCTTTCAGTAAGGATTCGTCCTTTTCTTTCACAGTTATGCTGAAGGTTTCTGCAAAGTCTTCATTTTACTTCACACTAATACGTACAGGATGCGTCTTATACAATTAATAATCCTCTTCAACATTGCACGCCATCATTTACCACAAATTGGAAGTAGAAAAATACAAAAAAAGTATAGGAAATTAGACTAATGAAAAAGATATATTTCTTCAGTAGTCGACAAGAATTACAAATACATACTGCCTTTCTAATTCTGAATTCGAATATGCCTAATTGTACATATTCGTAGTCACAACTAAATACAATAAAGGAATATTGATAAATCGTCTTATTGTTTTGTATAGTTTGATTGTTGTAATTTGATTTTGATAACTGCAGTGGTTAATTTCTTATCGGGTTCCAAAGAGAATTTGGTAGCGAAAATGAATTTAGCGAGAGGAAAAACTTTGCAGCCCTGCTTAATTTCGAATTTGAAAGGGCATAAAGACGAATTTTCTACAGGTACTTTAGTTTACATTGAGGACTATAATTATTTCATTAGGATTAGAAGAATACTTATTTTACTCAAGCTCCCTTTAGTAATGTTGCCAACCTCCCTTCATCCCCAACATCTCCCTTCTTTAGCTAATTTAGTATTAACACAGCTATTAATTACTATAAATTAAAATGTACAAATGCTTTTATAATTCGATCTGCTCCGGTTCCAATCTTAGATCATATATACTCCGTAGATAAAGCATTGGCCTTTTATTTTGTGCCAGCTTGAATGACAAAGAAACTAAATATTGGTTTCATGAAGAGCGTTCGGCATATGCGCATTAAAGTACGCTCGTAACCGTGTTTAAAGTGCGCATGTGGGAGTCGCCTTTAAAGGCAAAAAAGATATCGTCTCTCTGTCTGGCATCTTGGCTCATTTTCTATACATGGCAAGAAAGGCTAATGCTCTATCTACGGAGTATATATGATCTAAGGTTCCAATACTTGGAAAAAATATCGGTTTGAAACTCGGCAACCAACATGACAGAGTTTAAAGTCATTCATTTATGACTGGTTTGTTGTATACGGGATTACCTGTCAACTTAATCCCCTCTTTGTTATGTAAAACAGCAAAACACTTCTAAAACTTGATTTTTTTGAAGTAGGTAAGTGGTTGTCAATCTATTTTGGTAGATTATATCCAGTTTGTATTCTGCAAGTATCACTAAGCAACAGTTTTCTCATTTTTTTGCAATAATTTTTACATTTTTATTCAATAAGTAAGTTATTATATAAAGCCTCCCCTTCCTGAGATAATTGGAATTTTTTGATGAGCTTTAATCTAAATTCGCCCATGGTCAAAGCCACCTTTTCTTAGAGTATAGGTCGTACGCTCTCTATTTCGGTCAATGAAATGCATTTTTTGTTGCCTGTTAGTTATTTAAGAAGGTAATTATAAATACATTTGTTAAAAAATCTCTTTATTTTATTTCAAATTTTCTTGAAAGGCAATTTAAAAATATTGGCATTTTTAATGGTAGGTATTGGCATTGACTTTATACACTATAAAGTCAATGGTATTGGTATATGAAATATTTTGCGCTTAATAACCACAAAAAATGCACCAACTTTGAACTTAGCTTCTATTTCTTGTAACAAAAGGAAAATTATTCAATATCTTGTTTAGTAAATAAAGGTAATAATGAAGGAACGTCAGCAGGTAAGAAGTATGTCACAAAAGGACGTCATGCTGCTATAATATTATTGGGTTTAGTAAAGATTACAAGAACGTCGGAACGCTTTAAGAAGATCATACACTTTTAAGAAAATTTGTTAAGTGTGTTGCCTATTTTTAATTTATATAATTATATTTATATCAAATTATATGTAGAACGAGTTGTAACCAATTTCGAGACCGTAGCGCACTTCCAAAACTGATAATCCATACAAAGAGCGCAATCCGGATCCTTCCACTGTAACGCTCACACAGAAAAAACGTTATACAGATTTTTATTAATTATGGTTTTTAAATTAAACGAAGCGGAGATATCTAACAAAATTGGGCTAGCGCACTCCGAAATTGTACTTAATATGTTATTCCGTTTAACTCAACCCTTCATCTTGATAATTACGGATGAAAAAGTGTTGTAAAATTACCATTAGGTATCCATACCAGTACAGAAGAGCCCCCAAAAGTTTCACTGTCATTTAATTCAACAATACTTTTTACAACTATCGAACTATCTCAATTATCTTCATGTAATTTCTTTTACAACCTTTATATTCTGTTTTTTTTAAATCTATATCCTGTTTACGCTATATTCATAAGACTAAAAAAATGATTTAAAGCAGTACTGCCAGTGGCAGAATTCGTGCTGATTATTTGTCTCCTAGTTTTTCTTTATTTGCGCATGATTTGCAAATCGTTACACTTTACATTACATACATTATATTTACATTAGTTATCTCCATTTCACATTCGGTCTCCTCTTTGCTTAAGTTCCTTGGCCCATTAATAGTTTCCTCCTTTTCCATGTATCTTCCTTCTTCCATTCACTCCACTCCGTCATCATTCTCGCTTAGCATGTCTTCCACCTTCCTTTAACATGTGGATCATGTTCTCTGATCCTTCCCCGCATAACCTGCAACATATGTCGTCCTCTTTTCTCCAGTATTTGTTCCCTCTCTCTTCGTTTCCATATCTAAATTTTGCAATCATCCTTTTTCCCCTTCCTTTTTCAAATATTGCGGTATCACTTCTCCCTTAATCTTCTGATAGTTTTCATTGTATTTTGATTCTTTTATTTTAGTCCACGCTTTTTGTTTTTGAACATCCCTATCTGTTCTTATAATGTCTGCTGTTATCCTTCCTCCCTCTTCTCTTATCCTCTCTACGTCTCCCCTCGCATACCCATTCCTTTTGTATTTATTCTTCCCTGCTGCCTTGTCCGTGTTTCACCTTCCTCTCTTTTATACCGTTCCAATATTCCTGTAATGTTTTGCATCCTGTTCTTCCTCTAATCTGTTCCTCATATTTCATAGCGGGTTCTTGTCCAGTCCTAGGATATCCATTTCCAGTATTTCTCTTGCATTTTGAGAGACTCAACCTCTTTATGTTCTCTCCAGCCCCATACTTCTTCCACGTAAGCACCACACTTTTTACTAATTTTTCGAATAACAATCTCTCTTCCTAGGTCCATTCCGAAAAGTCTTTCCTCCGCATTCCACACTTGTCGTATCACTTTATTCCTTTTCGACCAACTTCAAAAAGTTGGTTACTAAATTCGTCCGGATGTCTGTGTGTCTGTGCGTTGGTCGATGTTACAGGGTTTAGAAAGCTAGAAGTGGTGTCATCTTATAGGAAATTCTTTACTAATTCTAAATCTCTGGTAAATTTTTTGATTGGATCACCCGTTCGCCGTCGGGACGCCATTAAAGTCAAAATATCTCGAGAACGACACATCCAATTACAAAAAGAAAAAAACACGTTTCCTTTATTTTTTGAAACCTACCGATTCATGATACGTAAACATCATCCTTACTCCCCTGTGAAGTGGAGCGGGGGTGAGTTTTGAAAAGTTAAATGGGAACACCTATTTTTTATTGCACTTTTGGATTCTCCATAAAAAACTATTCTCAAATTGCAAATGTCACCCCCTTTTTTAGGGGTGGAAAGGGGGAGAAAAACGATCTTTTTTTACTTTTTGTTTTCTGCAACATTTTTCCGTGATTTACAAATTGTCCGTCACCCTCTCCGCTCCCAGGAAAGAAAAGAATGACTCATTGTGCAGAATCCGTGGTACTTGTGTCTGAGGTGGGGGGGGGGGGGGGGTAGTTATATACATATATATTCTGTTTGTATTTTCTTCTGGAATTTCTCCGTGTTGGTTTTTGTGTAGAAAATGTCTACGTTTCGATTCCATCTATAGAATCTTTATCAAGACGTTTTTATTAATTCTGAAGTTTATCAAAATTTAATAAAAATCAACAGAATATACATCCGTGGAAACCTTAATGAAAATATACATATATATTGTATATAGTATATGCCATACTTGGTTACAGATTTGAAGTTTGTTGAAATTAGATTGTATGAGAATTCGCGCCTTTTGATAGTTGTTCTAACTTTTTCCTTCATGTGATTCCCCCACTTGTATAGTCTCAGGGTATACTCCAAGTACGTAAACTCTTTCACCTGCTGGACTTCTTCATATCCCCATTTCCACTCTTCTTTTTTTGTTCTTCCCCCACCCTCTCTAAAAACTATTAGCTTCGGTTTTTTTATGTTTGCTTCTAGATCTTTTCTTTTCAAGCATCTCTCTAACGTTTTCGTCATTTGATTTTCTTCTTTCGCGACCAGCACTATTATCCGCGTAGGTTAGCGACAAATATTTACTCCTTCCAATCCCCCCCCCCTCCCCCGTCTCCTATATACACCACAAATAAAACGGGACTCACCGGGCATCTTTGCCTCAGGCCTTTCTTTGTTATAAATTCCTCACTCCTCTCTCCATTCTGGATTTCTATGGGACGATGCGAAAGTCCACGCGCACATAGGCCACCTCTTCGGGCCCTTTGTGTTTACCTCTCTGGATTAGAGTCATTCGACCCCACAACGTCACTAAAGCCATCCCACACGTGAGATAAACCTCTACAGGATGGTGAATCGATCAAGCCCATGCGGTGCACGCGCTTGTTAAGTTTACAGTGTCCAGAAAGTATACCTACAAGTAGCCGCAAGTTTCCCCTGGATAGCCCTGTACAGAAGCGCTAAGCTATACGAGATGGTCCTCTGCTGAAGACCTCTCGTATGGCGGCAGTCTAACATCAAGTTCCACCTAGCCTTGTGCTGGACTGGGGTGTTGATACTCTGTAAGTGGAAGGGCCGGCTCTGGACCATAAAACAGTTGTTTTGAGGCCAGTCGGGTTAACTTATCGACTTTTTATTGTCTATTGTTTCAGCATGACCTTTAAGCCATACAAGCTCAAGGGTATTGCTGTCTCTCCATTCACTTTTACCCTATTTCCTCGTTTCTCTATCCTTTTTACCAGCCTTTCGTTTACTCTTCCTCAACAAGTCCCACAGGCTTCCCCTATTCGCTCTATCAAATGCTGCTTTTAAATCTACGAATAATATTGCCATTTTCCCTCTTTTTTTGTCTAGCTCCTTATTCGCTTAGGTGTTAGATGATATACACATTATGTTTAATAAATTTCCCCATTTTTGTGGCTCGTTTTTAATTATATTTAGGATATCGGATGTAGGTAAAATGAAACCACATTTTTATATTTGTTTTTCTATTGTCGATCGATTTCGGTTTTTTTTAACCATCATCGGGACTAGCGTCATATGAGGGGTGAACCGATACTTGAAAAATGGACACGCATTTGGTGAATGATGAAATAATTGTTGAAATAAGGAAAATTCGACGTCAATTTGTATAAAAATGTACTTTGTCACGAAGTTGTTCAATAAGAGCATGTGTGGCTTAGCCATGTGTGGTAATGTCCATTACCACATCGAATTTTCCTTATTTCAACAATTATTTCATCATTCACCAAATGCGTGTCCATTTTTCAAGTATCGCTTCACCCCTCATATGACGCTAGTCCGTAGTCCCGATAATGGTTAAAAAAACCGAAATCGATCGACAAAACAAATATAAAAATGTGGTTTCATTTTACCTACATCCGATATCCTAAATATAAGATATACACATTGTCCATGGCCCCTCTTCCTTTCCGGAACCCCGCTATCCGTCTGTCTATCAGTTTTTTCACTGTGTTCAATATTCCATCCGGAATGTCACCCTTGAAGTGCACGCTCTCAATTTTTGCCGTTTAGTCAGATAGGTGTAAAATTGTAGTGAATCAACTCTCTATGAAACAAAATTTCGCACAATATTTTTTACAATAGGACCAACCTCATAATAAAAAATATAATTAAGCCTACCTGCCAGTATATCTCAAAACGTAATTCATAATTCAGCTAATTATAAATTATATAAACGTTTACTTTTTAACTCGCGTAATTGGAACGTATACTCCGTTTTTTTTTCAGTAACTAAGTACAAAGATTGCTGTAAGTTTTAAGAAACTTAAAACCGAGATACAGTTCTACGGCAAAAGGTGCATTGGATTCTCTTTTCGTTCAAATTAGTTGAGTCTAAGAACGTATTTCATCCTTTCATGCATCCAATACAATTTATAAACTTCAATAGACATTACCAAAACCATTAATTCGAGTTACACCTAACGTTTATTTTCAGAAGTTGTAATAAAAATGCATTAGGAAAGTTATTTGGTTAAATAATTCATGAACTATATACCTACGTTTCTGTCACGTACCACATAAAGCATTTCGGTTACATTTTTCATCTGATTTGATTACTCGAAAACTCATTATACTGGATTATAACGTAGACAGGTGGATACAAAAAATAGTTACGAACTCTTCTTTTATTAATGATGATCAGTTATACGTTAATACTCTCGCGGAAAACACATTATAACAAATCAATAATATTAATTACTCTCTTTTTGTTCGGCATACAATAGGAAAATCATTTCTATAGGCAGTAAAATGGATGTTGACGGAAAAGGATTAGCACTTCATTTTGCGTACTAGGTATCTATATATTTATTTTTTTCTGAATTGTAATATTTGAAGTACACAGAATGAAATTTCAGATTCTTGTCACCGCGGGTGGTGAACTACCTAACACGGACCGGACACTGTACGTTACAAATATTTTCATTCGTCTCACCTGTCTTAGAAAAATTTATTAATTAAACGGGTGAATTATTTTAGATATAATTATGCCCTCTCGGTGTTAAAAACTCAAGCCTTTCATGTTCTCATCGCTACCTCGTACGTTGGGTCTCTTCTCTTAAACGTACGTTTGTATATCATTTCAACAAAAACTAAAGGGCAAAATCTAAGAAAACGAAAAATAATTGCATGGCAGTTAATAAACCAATCTTATGAGACCTCATACTAACGTTTTCATTACCATCACAGGTGAGTTTCTCCAGAACAGAACGTCCATAGCTTTCGAAGAGTTTCATCACCTTTTCCTATTGCGCTCTTTTCCACTAAGCGTTTGGCATTGGAATCACTACACTTACAGTCAAAAATAAACGAACTATCTCAAAAACCACAACCGAATTAAATTCAACTTGGACTACTTTAAGTCCTGTCAAATTCAAGGAAAGATTTGAATTAAAAAACCCTTGGCTTAGGGTTTTATAGTTCTGACATTCGTTTCTGAATTCTTATGTGTTAGCCTCTTATCATCTCTGCGTTATCATAACCTTAACCTTTTCGACTATTTCAATTATTCGTGGCTTAACATATGGCCCCTGAGCAGCTGCATGAATTCATTTAAGATCAGAGGAGACAAGTAGGTATGTCGTCTGCTGTTATCTAAGATTGACCCTCAAAAGTTGTTGATGGAATGTATTTTTTTAAGAATTTAACCAGTTGCAGATAGTTACCCTTGTTGTCGCTTGACTCGTCTGCTCGATAAAAGGCCAAATTTTGTATAGCCAAAAACAGAAATATTACCAGAAGTAAATATCTGATACAAATAGTGTTATTGTTTGTTGCTTCCTTTAATTTTATTTTCAGAATTGGGAGATAAAACAAAATAATTCAAAATAAGGTTAAGTATTATCTCGGAAACTGTTACTTTTAGATATAGGACATATTTAACAAAAATTAAAGCTAACTTAAAAAGCAGTTCATTCATGAAAGAATATACGGGGTGATTTATTTAAAATAGTCGACTTTTGGCAGTTCTTCTGTGGTCGTTAGAAAAAATTCAGTAGATACGTCCCTTTTTCGTTCAAAATCAGCATATCGAGAAATAAAACGCTCTTTTGTTTATGATAATCTCAAATTTTGTTGCACTGTTGCCAATGATTGAATAGTTATGATTTTTTTACTGATTGTTGATTTCGGCGACAATTTTTAAAAAACATTTATTTTCTCCTAAATGAGTTGACTTAAGTAGGTGAAAGGCTAAACAAACTTGGTCTAGAATCGAAAATGGATTTCAAAAATATAAAAATCTATAGGGTGTTCCATTTAAAATAATCGAGTACGATCCTGTACAGACGAAACCGAGAGCAGTGCGAGCCTGAAAATATTTTTAGGTTGTAAACAAGGAACATGTGAATAAGAACCGTCTCTTGACGTTATGTCCTAAAATTAAAATTAAAGGTACCTACTATCGAAGAACGAAGGGCAAGTTAATAATTAAAGTTGTGAGCAATGCCGCGTAAATAAACAAGGCCAATTGCGTTATCATAACGTTAATCTTTCGTTACAATCTCGGTATTTTTAAGGCCCGACCTCGTATGTACTGGAGATTTTGGAATCTTTGCTCCCTCTACAAAAAACACTACTACTGATTTTCCAGCGGCAATAAGGATCAAAATCTCCTACTTTTCAATGAAATCGTCTCACGCGACGATGAATTCTCAGATACTGGAGTGTTCGATACAAAGCTGTTATTCAAAACGTCGATGCCAACCTTCGATGGAGTAATTAGTTTTGGAAATCTTTCCTTTAGTGCTTCAACGTAGCTCCACTGGTATGAAGACATGGCTATCGACAATTGTAGCTCCTACAGGTGTAATGTTGTCACAAAGCGATTCAAATTTCAGGGAGGTTTTACTACACATTATTAAATGAACTAACACCAGAAGCTATTGATTGGTCTATTAAAAATTTGTAGCTTATCTTTTACAACCTTTATAGGCTGCTTTTTTTTAAATCTATGTCCTATTTATGCTACATTCATAACACTAAAAAAAACTACGTGATCGGTTGTAACAAAGCGGCCATGACTTCTGGAGTTAGGAAATGCACTTCCTATTGCGTTTATCATGGTCCATTCAAAATCCCTAAGTGCAGCTAATGTAGACTGTAATTGCTTAAGTCCTCCAAAAAACCATAAAGGTAGTGAAAATGCTGTGGGACTGTTTTAAACGTAGCGTCGACTTTTCAGTGATTAGAAGATTGCGTCTAGTGCAGAAAATTGAAGTACGATTATCTGCAGATCCCGAATCAAACATCAAAAAGTTGTCACCATTTTTTGCTTTCTTATATTTTTCTGGAAGAACAATATCCTCATGCAGCATAGGAAGAGGAGGTTCCTTTAAATCTGCTTACTCTCGGTAAATTGGCTCCAGCAACCAACCAAAGCATTGGACACGATGTACTGTGGTGGATCTTGGCTATTCTTCTACCTGTCCGCATTCAACAATTTCTTACTTATCAATTACGTGTTGAGTAATGCTTTACTGTTTTACTTCCCGAGTACGAAGTAAAAGGGAAGTATTGTATTAGTTTTCCAAAAAAAAAAATTTGACCTATGGAAATTTTTACATATCTTTGCGTTTCCGAATACGTAGATTCAAAATATGCAAAAAAAAATTTTCCGTCTGTCGTCTGTAGTCTGTAGTCTGTAGTCTGTAGTCTGTAGTCTGTAGTCTGTACGTACACATTCCTTGCAACGCTCTAAACTCAGAAACTATTAAAGTTATCGAAATGCGGTTTTCGCCAATCGATTACATTCGGGCCAAGGACGAAAATGCTGTTATTACCTTTGATGACGTCACTTCCGGTATAAGCTAAAATGGCGGCACTCATTTTTTTTATAAGATAAAGTTGCAGTTTTTTTTATGTAGTTTAAAAGAGAATTTTTTTTTGAATTCAGCAATATATATTGTGCTATACTTATTTTTTGAAAAAAGTGTTAAAAAAATAATTATTAAAAAATGACTGCAACGCTCGATACTCAGAAACTATTAAAGTTATCGAAATGCGGTTTTCGCTAATGAATTACATTTGGGTCAAGGACGAAAATGCTGATATTACCTTTGATGACGTCACTTCCGGTGTAAGCTAAAATGGCGGCACTCATTTTTTTTATAAGATAAAGTTGCAGTTTTTTTATGTAGTTTAAAAGAGTATTTTTTTCTGAATTCAGCAATATATATTGTGCTATACTTATTTTTTGAAAAATGTGTTAAAAAAATCATTTTTAAAAAATGACTGCAACGCTCTATACTCAGAAACTATTAAAGTTATCGAAATGCGGTTTTCGCCAATCGATTGCATTCGGGCCAAGAACGAAAATGCTGATATTACCTTTGATTACGTCACTTCCGGTGTAAGCTAAAATGGCGGCACTCATTTTTTTATAAGATAAAATTGCAGTTTTTTATGTAGTTTAAGAGTATTTTTTTCTGAATTCAGTAGTATTTATTTTTTGAAAAAAGTGTTAATACGAGGGAAGTCTCGTGGCAACTTGCCAGAATTTTTTTTCATATGATTTTTTTTACTTCCCGAGTACGAAGTAAAAGGGAAGTATATTGTATTAGTATTCCAAAAAAAAAATTTGACCTATGCAAATTTTTACATATCTTTGCGTTTCTGAATACGTAGATTCAAAATATGAAAAAAAAATTTCCGTCTGTCGTCTGTAGTCTGTACGTACACATTCCTTGCAACGCTCTAAACTCAGAAACTATTAAAGTTATCGAAATGCGGTTTTCGCAAATCGATTGCATTCGGGCCAAGGACGAAAATGCTGATATTACCTTTGATGACGTCACTTCCGGTATAAGCTAAAATGGCGGCACTCGTTTTTTATAAGATAAAGTTGCAGTTTTTTTTATGTAGTTTAAAAGAGTGTTCTTTTCTGAATTCAACAATATATATTGTGCTATACTTATTTTTTGAAAAAAGTGTTAAAAAAATAATTATTAAAATATGACTGCAACGCTCGATACTTAGAAACTATTAAAGTTATCGAAATGCGGTTTTCGCCAATCGATTGAATTCGGACCAAGGACGAAAATGCTAATATTACCTTTGATGACGTCACTTCCGGTATAAGCTAAAATGGCGGCACACGTTTTTTATAAGTAGACTGCGGATTTATAAGCACATATAACAATTAAAATAAGCAGTATAAATTTTCAAATAAGCACCAAAATAATGTATAAATAAGCACAAATATGTATAAATGTGCAAAAATAAGCATTTATAAGCTCGAAAAACACTTTCAAGCAGAAATAATCTGTTAAAACCACTACTGTTAGTTAAAAAAATTACTGTAAACGTTTTCAACTTTTATTGCCCTATTTAACAGAATTACATATCCAGTTATATAGGGACTTAAAAAATAATAAATAAACTACATAGTTGAATGTTTTTCTTAAAATTACAGATCTAAATACTTAAATTATAATACGTTAATGCTTTATTAATTTACTAATTTTTAATTACTTTAAATTAAGGAATATTTCTCACCACATAAAATCCAAATTAGTATTATATTTAAAAGTTAACTTACCTCCTTATTGCACGGATTACAAAACACCACCTCACCATCGGATGAAAAGCACGGGTGGTCCTTTATCCATTGTTTTATTAGAACATTTTTTGCACTTTTGACTTTTCCCATAACTAAATTAACACAACACTATGTTTTAATATGGAAATACACGGGGCACAACTCTCTGCTTCAACTGCAATTTGATAAATTCGGTTGTGAACCCACTGTACAATTGTAAAGAATCCCATGCCGAAAACACTTGTTAAAAATTTAATCCTCCACAAACATCCAAAAACAATAATTTCAAAGGGATGGAAAATTCCAGACTTGTCAGTAAGCAGCCTTCTTTAGCAAGAATCTATTCAAGGATTTAGGGTATACCTACATAACTACTTTTGTTAATCCTCTTACAAAACAAGTCAATTGAATTTACTAGGAAAATATTTTAGTTTCATTGCTTATCTTTGGTTTTACTGGTTTTACCAATGAACGTTAACAATACTTGCGCCTATTGTTAATCTTCTTTGGTTTCATAAGAAACTTGTCGTTGTAGATTTTGTCTGTTTAAAAATTAACCCCAAAAAGTACCAAATATAAGCATTAAAAAAGCAAAATAAGCAATAATAATCAAATACAAAGATATAAGCACAAAAACGCTAAAATAAGCACAATAAGCATTTATAAATGTGGCTCAATCGCTTTAATATTGCATGAAACATGTATCTCTCAATTATTATCAAGGAATATTAATCCCAGGCAAATATGCATTTGCTTGTAAATCCGCAGTCTATTTATAAGGTAAAGTTGCAGTTTTTTTTATGTAGTTTAAAAGAGTGTTCTTTTCTGAATTCAACAATATATATTGTGCTATACTTATTTTTTTAAAAAAGTGTTAAAAAAATTATTATTAAAATATGACTGCAACGCTCGATACTCAGAAACTATTAAAGTTATCGAAATGCGGTTTTCGCCAATCGATAGAATTCGGGCCAAGAACGATAATGCTGATATTACCTTTGATTACGTCACTTCCGGTGTAAGCTAAAATGGCGGCACTCATTTTTTTATAAGATAAAATTGCAGTTTTTTTATGTAGTTTAAGAGTATTTTTTTCTGAATTCAGTAGTATATATTTTTTGAAAAAAGTGTCAATACGAGGGAAGTCTCGTGGCAACTTGCCAGAATTTTTTAATTACAAATTCATACCTATTGGACAGTAGACCTCTACACTTAAATTTTTTTTAAAACAATGGATCGTTTTTCTCGAATTTTAAAGAGGGGTAGAGCCTACGGAAGTTCGGAGCTAAATGCATCAACAGTATGGAGAGACACTCCATGCCAATGCCATGCCATGACAATGACGAGAAAGGTTTTGAAGCGGTTGAGTATGAACCATTATTCCATATAACCATTATTCTCGCATGGGTGTTTACAGCCTGAAAACAACAGAAGTCACACAAAGAAGAAAATTGACGTACAAAGCGATAACGTAGGTTTGAAGTCATTTCAATGCTTTATGTTAATTTTATCGAACGAAGTCGCACCAAATTCGAGGATGGGTGTACAAAACTACCAACTGCAACCCTAATATTTCATAATCGTACTATCCTAACTCATTTGAATCAAGAAAGGTAAGTTTGTATGCTCATAAGCGACTAATTGGCACGCTCAATCAAAAATAGGATTGCAATATTTCCCATGTTTTATTTACCTACATCATCAATACATCAATTTCGTCTTAATTCAAACAGATGGACTAGTTTTGCAATTTCCGAAAATGTCCTCCCTTAAGTAGTCTGTGACATAACCATAAAATAAAATTAAACGTCAAATTCAAGTAGTGCAGTTTATCGGTTACATTAAGTGCATTTTAAAACTTTTTAAATAAGGTCAATTGCTGAAAACTTTACATGGGTACCGGTTATGTGCATCATAAGTATTACAAAACCAAATAATGAAACACAAAGTTTCTTATCTCTCTGGTAAGTTACATTAACAAACTACGTTAGTAATTTCATATTCAAAAACTTTTAAAGTCAATCTTTTTGATGAACTAATTCGATTACAGCAAGAGAGAATTTAAAAATGCTTTTAGTCACTAAACGTAAGTAAATACGCGCTTCTCCAATATTCATATTGAAATTATTTTTCCACAATTTTCGTAATATATTACAGCATTTCCCAATCAAATTCTGTACAGTTAAGCAGCACAATGATTTTTGATTACTATACCTATAGTATTACATTAATCAAAGTAGGTAAAATATTAATAACTGTCTAATTTAGAGTTTTGTCAAAAGGACTTCACACTCTTTGAATGAGATAACTTCCTGCATAAAACGTCAAACATACATTTTAAAGTAAGTATTTGCACGTGCTACTTGATTTAAAGGGAGTCAAGTTTATAGCGTACACCCTTAGAATATATTGTTTTATTATTAGCAGTAAAATGTTACAAATGCCGTAAAAACTCGAATTTTAGTTAAATTAAGTTTGAATTTTTTAGTGTATTAACTCTCTTAAAATATTATAGAGAAATTCAAAGTTTGCGATAATGAGGTTTAGCAAGGAATTGGTTTCACCTCTTTTTTTTGTATTACAAGATAAAGAGCAATTTGTAAGTTCTAGGAAATAATCAAATTCTCTATCGAATTTGATAGCTGATCGAACGTCGTAATACTGGAATTCAAATACGAGGGCGAACTTTTATGTACTTTATCTAGCTTATGACTAGTGATAAATGCTACTTTTCGAACGTTTTTCTAGCATCTGTGTTCCGTTTAAGAAAAAATTATTTCGTTTTTCAAATAATGAAAAAAGTTATGTAGGGATATAACTCTTCAGTTAACCCTCAATTTATACTGATTTTGAATGGTTTACACTTTTCCTCTACTTGAATTGAAGCAAATTGTCGTAATCGTTTCGCAATTCAGAAGAGATCTAAGTTTCATTTTCTTTTGCAAAACGTTTTCAGAACGAATTCTTGTAAAGAAATAAATCCCAACTGATCATAGTTTAAGTAGGCTAAACGAAAAGGACCTTCTTTACTGTGTTCCTCTTTTGCAATTTTGTAATTGACTCTACCAGTCGACAGCTTTGGAATAATAAACAGTATCTCTTTCAGTAAACTCTTAACACAAATTGCCTTTTCGGCAACATCAGTACATAAATGCATCGTGTTTGTTAAAATGGGCTTAAGTACTATGTGCTTCAAAATACTTTGTATTGTATTTCTGTTCCTCGAAAACCCCTTACGAAATCCCTTCTTTTTTGTATTTGGATACACTTGAAGGAGCACATTCTCTACAACACAATGTAATTCATGTGTGAGAAGAGTTACATGTGTCATTCTCTCATGTAACTCTTAGAGTTCTTGTCTATACTCAATCTTGGGTTTCATTATCCAAAAAGGGATTCCATCAGTTCTTGTCCTGCTTGAATCGTTTACGTTGGTGACGAAAAGAAACGTTTTATAGCACTGTTTATACCCTCTGGCTACCAGATCGATATTAAGCTGTTGAATAATTGAGTTCATCTTCTTAGAAATGTCCAACAACAATATTACAATTGAAAGGTTGGATGCAAAATTCGTCCAAAGGTTGTGTCTACTTTACCCAAAAGTTCTTCCAAGTCGTTTGGGCTAAAACCGTACATATTTTAAAGCATATATGGCTTGTAATTGTTTTTGTTGCAACTAATAGATCAGAACTCGGCAGCATTGGACACAGATTTGGCTTCCAACGGCGGGAAGAATCTAACCTTCATTTTTGTTCTGAATTGCTATGTTATTATCATTTAGATAAAATTTAATAATGGGCAATAGTGAGTTTTCGTGTAGTGAGAGTGATCCACATGATGACAATAGTGATAGTACGTAAATAGTCCTGATTACGTAGTAGAAGGTAAACTTTAAATAGGCTATTGGTTAGTTCTGAGTGGTTACAAGTAGTATGAATATTGGCAGTGGATTCGTCATGAAAAATAGGATGTTTTATTCTAAATCTGTATTTACCTAGTGATTATCTATTACTTTATGCAGCGTCGCGCATCAATAACAAAAAGAGACCCTATATTCCTAGGCTTCTCCGTTGGCGTCACTTATTCGTGACTTAGTGACTTTTTATAGAAAAGAAAAAATGAACATAATATGTATGTTTTGAAAAAGTGTTATGGTTATTGTGTAAGCGTTTTTTGTTGTTTAGCTCGACGCATAGGTTGCACTCGAGTGGGTAATGTGTTGTTTGTGTTTTGTGTTAATTGCGAATTCTGATACTGTGAGTATATTGTGTGTTTACGTTTGAGTGAATGAGAACGAGTTAGAGGTGTTACATGAGTGATTGTTGAAGTGTTGTGTGTTGGTAATGGACTTTCTATAATGTTATGTTGTGTATGCAACAGAGTTTCAATTTGTGAAGGGAGGATTGAGTGTTGTGTTTGTGTTTCATTTTGTGTTTGAATGGTATTAGTTGAAAGTGTGTGATGTGGTTCTGAGTGATGTGCGGTATCTTCCGTTATGTTTAGAAATTTTCTAACTATGTGGCAAGTGTTGATAGTGACTGCCTTTTGTAATTGTATGTATATGTTCTTATCTAACCCTAAAATGTGTAAACTGTGATGTATTGTTTTTGGTATAACTCCGGTTGCACTAAGAACAATGGGTGCTGTAAGAGCAGTTCCCATTCTCCATTGCGTTTTAAGTTCCTGAGCTATATCAGTGTATTTGCGATGTTTCTCTGCGTGTGTATTGGCTAAATTGTTTGTGTTGGGAACGGCAATATCTATTATGTATATGATTTTTTGTGTTTTATCTATAAGTGTTATATCTGGCCTATTGTTATATACAGTTTTATCTGTGAGTAGTGTCCTATCCCAATATAGTTTGTGTGTGGTGTTTTCAAGTACAACTTGCGGTGTATATTTGTAATAGGGTGTGTTATCAGTAGAAAGGTTATGTTTTGTGGCAAGTTTTTGGTGTATTATCTTAGCTACCTGATCGTGTCTGTGTTTGTATTCTGTTTGTGCTAGACGTGTACATGCTGATATAATGTGTTGTATGGTTTCTGGTCTTTGCGAACATTGTCTACAAAGATCATGTGTAATTGTCCTATCTTTAATTATGTGTTTTCTGTAATTTCGTGTGTAAATGACCTGATCTTGTATGGCAAACATGAAACCCTCTGACTCTGGGAAAATATCACATTTGGTTAACCAAGCATGCGTTGCTATAATATCAACACAGTCTTCGTTAATCTCCTGTGGATATCGTCCGTGTAAAGTCTTTTGTGTCCAAGTTTGTATGTTATGTGTGATGTACGTATCTCTACTCATTGGTGGTGTGATGTTTCTATTACTCATATTTAAGGGTGTGTAAGATTTGTCTGCAAGTGTGACTGTTTTGTGTAGCGCTGAAATGTGTGATTTGTTATAAAAGTATTCTCGTAGTTTGTGTTTGGTGTAACGGGGCTATGTCTGTTATTATTATTATTTTCTATTAATTTTGTTACATTTTATTTTTACGTTGATGTTCATTTGTTTACTTTTGTTTTGTATCCTTTTATGCAACTCAATATGTTGAGAAGGTGCCATTTATTATTATTTTAATAAATGTCTGTATATGTATACACACAAACATATTACTGCTAATAGGGTCAGATATATTGGAAAAATAATAGGTAGGTATACAAAAGTTGGAAATCAATAGCGACTAGCAATACGTCGGTGGCAGTGTCGTAATAGGTAAGTGATAATGATAATTTAACCGCGAAATGGAAAAATATGAAATGTATTGTAAAGTTTCGTGCATTGGAGATAATAATATTTAAGAAATATTTAAAATATTCAAATATTAGGCGTAAAACTATAATGAAAAGAAGAAAAGCTAGCGTTTGGCGGGAATCAAAAAGTGAGCATCAAAACTGTAAAACTTTGGCGCGCAGCACTTTGTAGAGTCATACTATTTATTAGTCCTGGTAAAGAAAAACGTCGGCTGATAGAAAGGAACAAACAAGAAAATCAAAACAAAAAGGGGTAATTTACACGTAAGGGAAAAAGTCGCAAAGTATGGTATCTATAGAATGCAAATTCAGGGGTGTATTTTTGCTGTAGTCAAAAAGCATGTAAAGCATGGAAATCTGGTGGTACTTACTCATGATATTATATTTTGGTACCAACGTGCAAAAAATGTATTTTATGTGAAAAATGAGTGATGCAATGATTATTTAATGATGGAGTATTCAGCAGCATCTGTTGCTAATCGATTTATATCTTTTACGTATGTTCAATACTTTCTTTAAGGATGGCAACCGTAGGGAAAAATGTACTGAAAAGGTAAATGAGCAAGAGTTACTAGAAATGTTGCATGAGAACAACTAATGAGTTCCTCCTTTCTGTTCAGTAAAAATGTACCCGAACAATTCTACTCGTAATGGTACCTAATGATGGTTGGTAAGGGTTAAAGAGCAAATTGTTTTCATTTTTTAAATTTTTATTCCTGAAAACTTCGATCAAATAAAAAACCTTCGTGGATGCAATGCTTTTTGGAGTGGTATTACGGTATAATATACCACCAGACTCTCGTTGTTGTAAACTAGGGCCCCCTCCCAAAACCATGTTCTGGATCCGCCCCTGCTTTCTTCATGGCAAAATTACATAATCTACGTAAGGAAATAAATAAAATATTGATATTGCAGTGATCATAAATTTGTATATTTTCATAAATTTAATTATACTTATAAATAATAATACACAAGACGTAAGTTTCGAAAACGGCAGATTCCAGAAAGACCCACTGTTCTGTTATAAATTATAAGGAATAAACATTTAAATATGTGCTGATTCACATATATTTTGTACAATATACGCAATGTAACAATAAGCATTACACTTCCTTTTAGCTGTAATGATGAATAAAATACATACCAATTAATTAAATTAATCAACCAATAATTCACATTATTTGCAAATGCGGTCAATCTTTTACTTAAAATGCTAAATGATTCACAAATTTCTTCGTACCACAAAATTTCAAACATGATCTCAATCAAATGGTACCTAAAGGTACCTTTATACTTATAGGTACTTATTTCGTGGTTTTTAATTTTATTTTCTTAGTCGTATCTAATAAAAATCAATAAAATAATACTGCATGTGAGTTTCTTGCAATTTGAAACTTTTGTTTTGGTTGGGGAGCGGTCACAACCAAGTGTGTTTACCGTACGAAGTAATCTTATTACCTATTTATGTAACACATGAGCATAATTAATACCGTCTTCTGAAACAACCATAAAATGTCTGACCTTGAAATTAAAAAAAAATCTTGGCAAAGGCGCTTTACAATTTGCCTCGCCTACGTGTCATATGATATTTGAAAGGCATGATAGGCATTAATTGAATATTTTAAATATAACTCAATAATTAAATATAATTAAAATAATAATATACATAAAAGTAACCTTGATAATGACACATAGTGTCGAAACCTTTTCTTCTTAATTTACGATCTCTACATATGAATATTCCTATTAATTTTGTAAGTTTTCTTGTTTAATTATCTACCCATAAACTTTGATTACATATTTTTGTAGGACGGATATATGCGGTTGAGGCACTCATTTCAACATTTAACTCCACTCCACTGTCATCATGGGCAGTTGATTAATTTTGACTTTATATTTATAAAAAATGTAATAATCTAGGATTTTGGAATTTACCTATTTACCTGAATAATGTAGTTTTTCTACTAATACCGTCTCTATTATTTCTACGTATAGGACAAACTTGTGCCATTTCCATTCATTTTCACTACATATAACTGAATGCAATGGTTGTCATTAAGACTGTAAAGATCTGCAAATTTTATGGAATCCAAACATATCCGGATCCAATGGATCCGAATATGTACCGGATTTTTGTGGATCCGGATGGAAAATCCGAAGGTTAACTCCGGATCTACGGATCTACGGATTTGTGAGTTAAATCCGAACCTGCATTACTATTAATTTACATAGGATCCGGATCTAAAGTCTGTAGCTGTATCCGTATTTGAATAAATTCGTAGGGGGAGATTACTAGATTACAGTAAATTTTATTTACTGATCCAGATACCTCCATTTTGAGATTCCGATGGATAAATTTTATAGGTATCACAAAGAATCACGAGGTTCATTTCATACATTAACAACAAAATTCACGTGCTATCGAATTTCGGATCCGCATACGCGAATCTGGTTAAACAAATCCGGATCTTGAGGATCTCAATTGTGTATGAGATCCGGAGAAATCCGGATCTGGATATATCATAACTGGAGATCCGCAGAAGATCCGGATCCATACCGGATCTTGTTTTGGATCCGGAACCATATCACACCGCTACTTGTCACTAACGCGGTGCTGCGACTTGTATTTACCAATTTTATTGTTATTATGAAAATACCTTAACACTAAACCTAGAGGTTCTATATAAATTGTCTACATTTGAGATAGTCTCAAGAATTGAACTTTATGTTAAAAGTGATTGGTTCAGTAAACATATTTGTGTATTTCGCCTCGAATGCTCAACGTGTAACTGTCCTTTACCAAGCAACTGATCCGTACGTCTCTTTTCCCAGACACTATATCCTCTTATCAGTTTACCAACGATTTTAGTTTCAGGAAATACTTTTAGAATAATGTCGTTTCACCATAGCCTTTTTAAGCGATTATCTATAGATAATTTCCTGAATTTCGATAAAAGTGGAATCCTTTCAGCACAATTTGATGATCAGAATCTGAAAGATAACAGATAATTAAATTAAATTTACACGACTCTAGAAATTCATGGTCTGGACTAGTATCTACACCAACAAATGAACTCACTTATAATGATATGGATAATGAGACCTTATTGTCAATTGACAGATTTTATAAAATGCTTCCATCGGATTCGACTTTTAGATCAAGTAGATCCAACTATTTCGAAGTAGGTGTAGATTTCCATAAACTTTGTCTTCTTCTATCTCCTTCTTATTAGCACTACCTGCTGCTACACCTTTCCATATACTTTTCTTCAAACAAATGCAGTGCGATGATATGTTCAGCCATATTCATTAGCGGGAATAAATTTCTTCGGTCTGTAGTATTCCACGAAAGTTCATGTCACGTTTGAATATTTCTAAATAGTCCAATTTACTCTTATTGAGAAATGCTAAAAATTAATAGATAATATTAATTGCGTGGAGTTAATTTTCTTAACATTTTCTCTTCATTCTTTGGTTAGACATCACCGTTCCTTATAGAGAGTCTGTGCAATCTTGTTCTAAAATACAATCATTTAGTATTTCATGTGACAATGTAAAATCAATAAATACCATCAGCCGTTCTGGTCATCTAAAACTGATCTCACGAGAAGGTTCTATGAAGAGTCCTAGAGCACTTATATTATCCTACACGAAAAACGTTAATTGCTAATAACACGAGGTGTACTTTGTGATGGATTACTACTTCTTTGATTAAACAATTACATTTTAATTTACCATGATTGATAGCATTGGAATACCGCGACTTATAAAATAATGTAAACTGATCAATGATCATGAATTGTTTCTGATGATGGTAACTTTAAGAGGCGTAAAAGAACTTTTTCTTCACCTTTGTCCGAGGATCATTAGTCAAAACCACGTTATGCGTGGTGATGTAATTGTCCCCATTATAATTATTGTTTCAGAATAACACCGAAATATCTGTTTGTGTTCTTCTTGCACTACTTTGTTAGCTCCATTATTGTTCAAGTATGAATTTACTCTATTCCTGTCGAATGTGGCTTTGTACAAAGTTGAAGATGACATAAATTTACCATAAAACTTTTGACTTTATCCTTTAACTCTCGTTATTTAAGGGGGGGGTTCAAGAACTTTTTTCGATCCAATATTGACTCTGATTTCTATCGCGTTGAAGGCATCCAAAGCTCTCTTACGTCTGCCCAGTTTGGTGTTCTTCTTAGCCACCTTTCTTTTACCTGCACGCACCGATCTTGGCTTACGTTGGCCCATTCCACTGAAGAAATCTTTACGAATTTGTTTGATGAATTCCGAAATTTTCGAATAATGAGAGCAATTTACGAGGAAATTTAGCCTGAGCGAAAGAGTTGTGATGGAACGACAATTTTTCCTGCTAGTACACCAAAAGTTCACTCGCCATTGGAAAATACTCGGACTTCATTTTTTGGAAAACTCGCTGTGACCACTGTATTGGTCGGATTGTTGACTTTTATATCTGAAAATGACCCCAATGAACCCTCACGGCAGTTATGCCTATCGATATCGCATTGGGGTATGCTATTTCTATTGTAACTTTGAAATAATCGCAAAATATCGCAAGAAAACAGTATCTGAATATGAATAATGAATAATGAATAATGAATAATGAATAATGAATAATGAATAATGAATAATGAATAATGAATAATGAATATGAATAATGAATAATGAATATGAATAATGAATAATGAATAATTATATTATTTAGTTAAATAATAACTAATAACATCTTAAAATTGACATCATGTTATGTCGAGTTTTACCTTTTTACTTGCTTATTTACTATTAACTACTTACTAAAATTTGTTCTTGACATATACTTCCGTTTCGACTTTGAAAGCAGACATAGAGGTACTATATTTTATTTCGTTAGGCAATTCATTAAATAACTTTAATCCTTTATAGTATAATGAGTTTTGGCTACTAGTTTTATTGTATTTTGGTAATCTAAAGTTGTCTCTCTGCCTGGTTTCATAGCCGTGAAATTCGCGATTGTGAAATAAATATCTGTTTAGGTATTCCGGTAATTTATTATGTCGACATTTATAGATCAAAACAAGTACATTAAATACAGTATTTTGCCAAATGCTGAATAACCCCGTTTTTTCAAGCATGTACTTTACATTTGTTAATTTTGAGCATCTTAATATAATGCGGAGAGCTTTGTTTTGCTGTTTTTGTAATTTATTTATTTCACCTTCGTTGCTTAAAAAAATTATAATACTACAATAATTGAAATACGGCTCTATAATTGAACGATATATTAATAGTCTAAGATCATATCCTAATTTATTCGAGATTCTTCCTAAGAAGTTTATTTTCCCACTAACTTTCTTTATTATATCTATGTATATTCTACATTATTACTAAATTTTAGTTTATTGTCTATAATAACACCTAAATATTTAAATTCATTTACCACTTCAATTTTATTGTTTTCTATTATAACTTCAATGTTCTCTAAATTTGTACTTGCTTTTGCTCCTAGAATCATGCATTTGGTTTTAGATACATTTAATTTCAATTTGTTTGCCTTGAACCAATTTGTTAATAAGATCAAATCGTCATTAATTATGTTAACAGTTTCTTGTATATTTTTTCCTGATGCTGAGATAAGAGTATCATCCGCGAATAAGTGGATAGAAGATGATTTTGGTACTGTAGTAATGTCTGTCTCACTTTGACACATCCTAGACAGCTTGAAACATTATACTTTTTGCTAAAACTAGGCATATGAGCCGTGGCATGTTCTTAGGGTCATTTTGAGACATAAAACTCCATGATCGGAGCAAAACTATGATCAGAGCGAGTTCTCCAGAAATGCATGCCAAAGTCCAATTTTAACATGGCTTTTATATGGGAGTGCGATTATGAAATTTTTATTACTTAGGACAATTGAACCCCTCCTTAAGAGGTAAGATCAAAAAATTTAAAAGGTACGTTTCGTATAAAACTTGGGGTTTTTTAAAAGAAATTTTTTGATGTTATGTCTACCCTACCGTTTTTAAAAGCTTTTGGTTTTGAATCGGATTTTTAAAGGAGTTGCAGCACAACTAGAATACGATTATCTGAAACTGCAAATGTTCAATCAACTTAACACGAAAACAAAACACTCGGTATATTTTTTGCGTGCAAAAAAAATTCACGTACGATACCTACCATTTATGCTGCCACACGTTTGGTTGAATCTTCGCTTGATTTTTGAATAATTGGAAGCGATGCATGCAATCCTTTAAAATAATTGTTTCTATACATGGTGTCACTCCTAATTGTAGTTTATCGATTATGTGGTGGAGCATAATCGTTACAAATACTTTATTATGACATTTACAATGTCACATTTGTCACATAAAATCATCATTAGTTTGTAAAAATTTGCCGTATTTATAAAACTATTTCTCATAGTCATAACACTAGTTGCTTGCACTTTAACACGCTATTGTGCTAACATTACTCCAGAAACCTGTACAATCTACCCAACTTGTTTAAACATATTAAGGATGGGGACGTAACACTTGAATGTTTATTCTCTCACGACGCAAAATGGGAAATTGTAATCGTAAGTCTTGTAAGCTGTCCAATTTCTCCAGGGTTTGTGCAATAGGGTTATTCCGACCGAGAGTGTATAACAGACGTTGGCGTTGTGCAGTTTATTCAGAGTAATACTTTCTGGTTTAACGAACGTGCCTTAACGTAAATACATGGTATTAACGAATGTGGGAATATCCAGCGTTCTACAAGTGTTGCTGGAGTAAATGAGATTTTTTAGTTAGTAGGTATTATTTACAGATAAATTGTACGAGTATGTTATTTTCCATATTTTGAACTTTCAGTTAGTTTTCATATTTAATTGAATTCTCAAGTTCAATATTGTAGAGCCCTAAATTATGCCCTTCGTTTACGAGTAGGTCTACAATCTCTTACTCTCCATAAAACCAAAAGGTACTACGTATTAAATGTGACCTCCCGAAGAAATATTTCCGGACGTATGATGCTGAGGAAGTAAACAAGAAAATGAATAAATTTACGCGATTGTGCTGAATGTTTAAAAATCCCAACTTAAGTGCTTCCTTAATGTCCGTTTCCGTTCCTTTAATGTACATATTTATAAACTCCAAATACAGATTTTCTTGATAAATGATGTTAATGATTCAATTTCTGCACATTTTTAAGGTCTTTGTTATGGTAGCTGTACGTAAAGTACTTGAAATGACAAATTCAGGTGTTGATCACTTCTCATCCGCTCTTGCACTCATTGTCATTATAAACTGTTGATGATGTAATCAAATTGCACACTAATTACAATCTAAAGGACGATAATAAAAATTCAGCAGGTTTTATTTACACAAGAATTGTCAGCAGTTAACAGATTTTCCTAAAATGTTTTTACATTCAGTGAAACAACGGTGTTTATTGTGAACAGTCCAATTTTGATAAAATGAAACGGAAAACGTATCGTAACTCGAGAAAGGTAAACATAATTATTCCTAATTTGTCGATTATACTTTTCATCATTAAAACCTTCTACGGTCAGCTATTTTTCATTGTTAATTAAAATTATTCGCTAACGACAGAGGTTAAAAAATGTTAGGTATATTGTTAACTGAAGTGTTAAAAAACTCAAAACTGTTTAATTACAAACAGTTACCTAATTGTTGAGTAGATGAAAAACTAATTCTATTCCTTCGCTCAACGGGTGCAGTCATACAAAAACCTTGATTTTACGATAAATACGCACACAGTAATTTGGTCCATATTCAATTAGTTTAATTAAATCGAATAGAATACAAAATCAACTTTATTTATTGATTAGAAAATCAATAATTTGGTTTAATCGTCTATTTTTGTGAAATTAAAGAGACAAAGGGCGTATCGCATTGTATAATTAATTAACGTAATGATATTATTTAGTAGGTAATTGATGGATTCGTTTAAACTCCAATTTAATTTAAATTAAAGTGTAATAAATGAGGAATTATAGGAAAACTTGTTAAAAACAAACGTGTTTTAAATAAGGTTTGGTTCTAAAGAGTTTTTCTAAAGTAACTGCTATAAATATATTTATCAATTATACTTTTTGTATTTGTAGCCGAAAAACGCAACTTTACTAAATAGTACAGACACATTGTTCACATGGATTAATGAGAAACGATTCTCATAAACGCAACAGTGCTTGTCAACAATTATAAAATATAATGAACGGCTATGAGAATTATCGTACATACATAGACAATCAACTTATTTAGACATTACACTCCGTAAATAATATTACAAAGCATACTGTAAACTATGAATTTGTACATGCGAAGATGTGTTGAAACATGACATGCAACATCTAGTAAACAATATTATACAGGGTGTTCGATTTAAAATTAGTTGTTTCACTGCTATTTTACATAGCAAATAGTAATAACTAATAATAATGATAATATTTTATTTCACCCATTATCATTCCAATCACAGAGCACAACGTTAATTTTTTTTAAATTTTCAACAAAATACCATGTAAATTACAATAGAACGTACTTAAATCACAGGGCTAACCCCAAAACGGTCTACATTTTTTTTCCTTCTTTAAAGCGACTAAACAGTCTTGGATATAATATTAAATTACGTTCGTTACACAACTAGCAATACACAATGATGATGCAACAACACGCAGAACAGGCATGCGTATGCGGGCTGCGCGAAAGCCAGTACTGTATATTTTGGCGCATACCGTGATGCTATATTTAATTGGCGGGTATGAGATTAAGCCCGTTGCCTTAAAGGCAAAAGATTGCTAATGCCCGTTTTCACCATACAAATTAAAACTTAAATGCCATGGCAAGGATTGTTGAGACAATGGTTGCTATGGTATTTAAGTTCTGCCTAAATTTAAGCAATACTTAATTTGTATGTAAAAACGGGCATAAGTGTACTCTAATCCGAAATATGCAAGTTTACCCTTAAAATTGTTTTATTTACCAAGCGGCTAAGTACTGTTTTTAGCTTCACCGATGTAATTTGAAAGCTGTTCTTGTTAATAACCGGTTGTAACGTCTCCTTACGGTGTTATATCTAAGTATTTTATGTTTTATGTTCCGTCAATATGTATTACCCCCGTAGAATCCCAGACATGGTGGTCGTCATCTTCCCGACCCACGGAAACAACTTAATCTTCTTTGGAGAGGTACCATAATGTTTCTGGACTATAAGACGGGCAATGTTCCGTCGACAGTACCAAAACGACGCAAAAGGTGAACTGGAATTTTTGTTCACAAGCTTCAAGTTGTCACTGGATATTCGCATCTTCAGAATTCAATAACCGGCGCGCCCACCTTGCTGACAGCTTAAGACTTTTCGAATTCAAAATATAATGTAGGTAGGCGTTTTGTTGAAATACCTACTATCCTAGCTATTTCCCAAAATATTCAAACTTCGATCATTGAAAACGACGCCGTCCATTTGATCGATTATCTCTGGAGCTGTTACCCTTTTTGGTGGTCCGAAACGTTCATCATCTTCTTCGAGACGCATATTTGTTAGATTAAGTGACTGAAGTGTTAGATTTCGGGTGAATCTGTCCACTTTGTCGTATATTCTCAGAGTTAGGGTTGTGAGACGGTGACACAATCGTTTCTTGACTGGCTGATCGATATAAACCGAAAGAACCAGATCGGCCCATCTGAAATCGCAGCGCAGCGATAGGATGCCATGACGACGAGAAAAAGCTTGCAGAACCATGATTTCGGTGCGACAGTGTACAGTAGTTTCTTGTTTTTACGGATAAAACAAGTCAAGAGACTTCAATACATTGGAAATTTTATACAGGGTGGCCCAACAGACGGGTTTCTGGCCAGAGGGAATTTTTTTTTGGGAAACGCAAAAACACGTCAATTTTTATATCAAGAGGGACACCTTTCGCCATGATTTTCAACCTAAAGTGATTTCATCCCTTAGCGCTGTGAGAACAACCCCTAAAATTTAAATAGGGATGATGGTGCAAGTGATACGTCATTTGAAAGGTCTTTCTGTCCTGAATTCAGTGCACTAGTTTTTTTTATATTTTTTTTATTTTTAACCAAAAAAATTGAAGTTCCAAAATGGAAAATGAGGAAAGAGATTGAGGCATTTAAAAACTCAAAAAAGCTCAGACAGGTCAATTGTTTTTTTCTTAGAGAAGCTAGGTACTTTTACTGCGATTTGACAACATTGTTTCACCCCTTAGGTATAGGGTAAACAACCCTTAAATGTTTAAATAGAAACAAGGGTTAATTTTTTCTTGTGCTAATTAAGAAAACCAGTTTATGCAAATTCAACCCTTATTTTAATAAATTTTCGAAGTGTCTGTCTTCAGCTTCGCGGGGGACTGTATTCGAAATCAACGAAGTCGAAAACACCCGTGAACCCGAATTGAGTCGATTCTAGAAGTTTATAATGAAGTTATGAATTTTTTCTATGAAAATGCATTTTTCAGGATGCATTTTCCACTGCACAAATGCAATTTCGAAAAAAAACATAATCAAAAGTAGGTACAAAGTTTCCTATCGAATGCAAATTTGGTAGGTTTGGATTATTTTAGTGCTTTATTTCCTCGCCTAAGTCGTTTGCTACAATAATCTATCTCTAAATAACTATTACTTTGCATAAACACAATTTACACAGTAACTATGTCCGAAATGGGGCTTCAGAGTACTGAACACTCTGTATTCCAAAGGAAGCAAAGAATTCAAACGTTATTGGGCATTTAATCTTAATTAAAATACACACTTCTTGCACTTGATATTATATTGACCTCCGCAATTATGTCATAAACTTGTTTTATTGCAAAAAAAAAACATAAATCGTTTCTTTATTTATTGTATCTTGCAATAAATACATTACATTTTATAGCGATCTTAAAGGTCATTATTAATAAATACTCACTAAAAATAATAATTTGTAATTTGATTACATGAAGTTTTATGGCATAAAGTTAATGACAAATTAATTTGTTTTAAAGTGATGTACTCGTGTTTAACAAAAATTTATTTTGCCTCGAATCCACACCTTTCATTTCACAATCTCTCTTACACACGTCGGATTTATACTTAATTGTAATTGATTAGCTTTGAAAAAAATTGGGTATTTCCTGAATTAAGTTTCCTGGAGGTTGATAACGCGAAGCTGTAAACAAGTTATTTACTTACAACAAAAAATAGGCTCATGGTCGGAATGTCCTAATAATGTTAAGATCTGCAAGTACAGTTTTTCAATTAACCATTGATCATTTTCCTTGTTGCGCATTAAGGATCTATTGGGATGACTGTTTCAATGCTGGACCAAGATCATTATCATCTAGAAATAGAGAATATACAGGCGTGCCTCAACTGCTATGGTGGTCCTCCACCTTGGAAATACTTACTTGGTCGAGTTCGAACCCAAAGGAACTACTGAATTAGATTCTTTAGCACACCTCTCGTATTCGGAATATCTGACATTGTTTTACCCATAATACAGTTCAATCCGAGTAGTTAACCAATAACAAATCTTCTTTTTCTGTTAGGAGAAGAGGAAGATTGGGCCAGTATCACTGAATAAAGGAGTTTAAGATTTATAGTCGCAGCGGGGTTCCCATATTAGCACTGAGGACCGAATCTTATTAGATCTTGTCTTTGGGTGACTGATCATAAGGAATTAGATAAGTAAATATAAATTTTGCATTTGTTTAAATCTCATTCCGTTCCTAACCAACCCACCATGGCTTCGGTCGATTGTTTTTATTGGTTGTTGTTTATTAAATATGGTATAGTTGTGTAAGTAGAACACCTTATCCACTTCTAGCTTGTTCCTTTATAATTGATTCAATTTCATTTGACATTTCTCTTAATTCGTCATGTCTGTTTTAGTTGCAGACTTGGAACTCGTCCGTATCTCTTTCAGATGCTTCTGTGTATTTATTGGTTCTTTTTCGTCATGTGGTCTTCGTTTCTTGGGCACATGATTAAGTTTTTGTTATTTAGCAAATTAATTCGACAAAGTCATATGCCTCATTGTAGTCGATCAGTCGATCAAGAAGTATATCCAGTACCAGCACCTTTTGGAGCGGACCAAATTAGGCTAGGGAGCCAGAAAGTGCCGAGGAGACAAGGTCTAGATGGTCGACCGCTTGAATTGATTGCAGAAGAATAGTTTAGGACTATTTAGCCTATTTGTACTATCGTTTGTTCTCCTTCAGAGATCTCATATCGGAAAAATGGCAGACGCAGTAAGACCGATTGTAATAATTAGTCATTTGGGCAAGCTACTGAAAGGGTTTAGGAAAAGAAGAAACACAAAGAGTGTCCCTCAAGATATAAATATGATTGTCGATACAGTGAAAGCATGGAGAACCAGAAAGATTGCAATTATCGTAGACGTGAAAAATACTTTAATGCAATTAGTATCAAAATGATTATGGAAGCTATAGATTATTAAACCCTAACACCTGAGCATGATAAAATCATCATCTACCAGGTACCACTCAACGTTAATATAATTGCATTTATAGACGACGTCCATCGCGTCTGCGAGGTAGATAGAGAGCGCAATTGAAAAGGCACACGTGGAGAAATTGAAAACTTGGCTGGGAGAAGGAAGCGGTTTGAACGTCATGGATTGGCACCATTAATTCCGAACTTCCGGAATGGGTATAGAAAAGTCATGGAAGGTGAACTAGTATGTCAATTATGGTAAAAATGTCGTTTACGTACAAAAAATTAAAAAAAGGACAACGTCAAGTGTCCAGACTGCTAAAAGACGGATTGTAAAGGTCAAGTAGGACACAGTCCTTGGATCTGCAAAGGATGCGTTTCTCGCTCAAAATAGGGAAAGTGTTAGAGGCTGTAACAATAGTCAGTTTATCAAGGTCAGAGAAAATACGTCAATGTTGACCCGGGAGGAGAAACAAGAGATTATCGGTGAATGAAACAACTGCTCAGTCCCGTCTAAAAGGATGTATGGATACATATAGTGGCTAATCGACTCAGTGGTGTAGTGGAGCAGGAACGCGTGGAACAGTGTTCCCACTCTGATTTTTCTAAGAATCCTATACAGGGTATACCACGGAACCCGTTCATTAGAAGTTTCTGGGGTCCCTTAGTTATGAATTTGAAACTTTCAGGTTAAGGATAACCCATAGCCTTCTTTTGTTCTAAAATATTGTCGATGTTGTACAACTTCCGGAAGGACTGGAAGTCGCCATTCATCTTCTTATTTTAAATGGAACCCCCTGTATATTATTGCATTTTTGGATTATACAATCGATTCTGCGTAACATTGTATTAGATTATCCTATACCTATCTTCAACTGTTTTTGAGATATTATGATTTTTTTGAAAAATTTGCGCTTTGCGGAGGGATGTTTAATAGCCCACCTTTTGCTCTTCTTTGAACGCAAAACATTCATACTTTACAAACACGAAGTAAAACCATAAGGGTTCACAAAATGCATTTGCAAACCTATCACAGATTATACAGGGCGTTCAAAATTAGTGGCAAAGTTAAAAAACTTCAAACACCAAAAAGTCATTTTTTTCAAATGGAACACCCCGTATATTTTTACATATTTGGAAAGCGATTTAATTTACGCATCGATAAACTATAGGTATCCCTATACCTATCTTTAGCGGTTTTGTCTAATATTGATTAAAACTGCACTCAAAACCTATGCACATTTGAAAGTAGGCTGTGAGTATGCGAAAATAAAATACGGTAATGAACGTCTAACAGGGTTGTGTGCAAGAACAGGTCTCTACTTTTTTTGTAGACACCTGAACTCCCTTCTTTTGAGAACAAGTGTGCAGTTTTAACGTATTTTGAACAATCTTATGTAATTTAATAGTTTGCTCTCAATAAAAGGTATTATTATTATTATACTTCGGTTTTTATCGATACTTAGGCCAAGCCTGGTTAACTAATCGCACGGATCGAAATCAAGTAAGTATTATTATTATTATTATTATTAGTATGATTAGACAAACGAATGTTTATCTGGATGTCATGCTCATTAAATCAAACAGGTGGTAAACAGTAAACAATTTTATAAAATGGAAGCAGTTAACGCATATCCCAATACTGATATTTTGAATTTATTTTATATCCATTAAAGTCATTTTTATTTGTTTGTTGTATAAATAAGATCATTAAATTCGTTTTGTAAAAGTAATTGTTTTTCCTGTTGTCATACTCACAGCCTGCTTTCAAATGTGCATAGGTTTTAAGTGAAGTTTTAATCAATATTAGATAAAAAGTGTTAATAACTACAAAACCGCTAAAGATAGGTATAGGGATACCTATAGTTTATCGATGCGTAAATTAAATAGCCTTCCAAATATGTAAAAATATACGGGGTGTTCCATTCGAAAAAAATGACTTTTTGGTGTTTGAAGTTTTTTAACTTTGCCACTAATTTTGAACGCCCTGTATAATCTGTGATAGGTTTGCAAATGCATTTTGTGAACCCTTATGGTTTTACTTCGTGTTTGTAAAGTATGAATGTTTTGCGTTCAAAGAAGAGCAAAAGGTGGGCTATTAAACATCCCTCCGCAAAGCGCAAATTTTTCAAAAAAATCATAATATCTCAAAAACAGTTGAAGATAGGTATAGGATAATCTAATACAATGTTACGCAGAATCGATTGTATAATCCAAAAATGCAATAATATACAGGGGGTTCCGTTTAAAATAAGAAGATGAATGGCGACTTCCGGTCCTTCCGGAAGTTGTACAACATCGACAATATTTTAGAACAAAAGAAGGCTATGGGTTATCCTTAACCTGAAAGTTTCAAATTCATAACTAATAAGGGACCCCAGAAACTTCTAATGAACGGGTTCCGTGGTATACCCTGTATATACTGACTTCCATAAAAATCACAACACCTGTAATTTGTTGAAAGATTTTATTGAAATTGTCATACATTATAACATCCACCTTCATGAAACAAAGTGAAAATTTAAATAAAATCTAGCCAGTACTTTTTTGTTTTTTTTCCTTTGCACTTGGTAACAAAAAACTATTTATTTAAAGAAATGAACCAGTCAGTGTGTCATTAACTGACAATTTTGCAAATTGTTGGTTCACAATTTCCTTCTGAACTTGAGAGCCAAGAGTACGTCAACATCAGCATTTTTCCCAATTAACTGCTTTTGAACGTGGCCGTATTATTGGTTTGAGAGAGGCTGGACTTTCGCTAAGGGAAATTGCTCGTCGTGTAAACCGAAATATTACAACGGTATTGAGATGTTGGACCAAATGGTCCAAGGAAGGGGTTCAACAACGTCGCTCTGGATCTGGACGTCCCCGAAGGACTACAGATCGCGAAGAACGTCGATTAAGACTTTTGGCCACAAGAAACAGATTTTCAACTACTCGATCAATTGCAAATGATTGGATGAGAGGTGTAGAACCCAGAATGCCCATGTCATCTGTTTATCGCTAGATAATGTCTTATGAGCTGCATTCATATTGTCCATTTTTGTATCTTCCTCTTTCACCAATTCACCGTCTACGCAGGCTGGAATGGAGCAACGAAAGAGCGAATTGGGCGCAAGAATGGCATCAAATTGTGGTTAGTGACGAGTTCTGATGTTGCTTGTGGGTCCACGATGGTCGAAAGAGGGTCAGACGGATGTGTAGAGGACTTAAAAATCCAACATTTTTTGTGGAACGCAACACATCCCTCTCACAAGGAGGGGTCCATATGTTATGGTAGCAGATCACCCTTGGTTTTCATTCACGGCAATCTAAACGCAGCTGCTTACATTGCCAATGTGCTAGAACCCGTTGCGCATCCATATCTTCAGGGGATAGAAAATTCCATTTTCCAACAGGATAACGCGCGCCCTCCTACGGCAAGGGCTACAACACGTTTTTTGGAAGCTAGCTCCAATGGCCTGCTTGGTCGCCTGATTTGTCGCCCATTGCACATGGGTGGGATGCGATCGGTAGGAGGCGACTAGGTAATTTACCACACCCTCCGGATAACTTACACGATCTCCAGCTACAGATTGAAGAAGCTTGGAACGATATACCGCATCCAGCTATAGATGACTTGATTGATTGCATGCCACGCCGTCGAAATGAGTAGATTACAAATCGTGAAGGAGCAACTACTTTTTGGAAAAACTTTTAAACTTTTTATTCTTTTGTTTTCATATTTTAATCATTCATTACTTTGTTTCGTGAAAATGGACGCCTCAAAAAATTTCGATAAAATCGTTCAACAAACTCCAGGTGTTGCAATTTTTATGGAAGTCAGTATATTAATAGGTAGGGTTCCCACATACTTTCTGTCAGAAAAAGGAAATTTTTCGCAAAAAGTCTAAATTGACAAACGTTTACTGAAATCATACACAACTGCGTTACGCCATTTTCAAGTATGGAAAAAAACTTACTACTTACGTTAAGGTAGAACATTTATTAATTTATCATTTCTACATTGAATGCCAAATTATTTTTTCTTTTGTTATATATTTTTTCTTATCCTCGTTGAAATTGGGCCTTGAAACTTGAAAGAAGAAAAAAATGAGTCTAGTAGAGTATATAAGAGTATTATGTCCATTTTTGTATCTTCCTCTTACAATTCTCAGAAAATGGCGAGCGTTCCCACACTGGAAAATTTACGACTACACCACTGTTAATCGTCATGGATGGGCATGGTCCTGCTTTAAATTCTATTTTTGTGATATTACTACTTACTTATGTGATATCAAGTTTAGAGTTAGTGTTCACAGGGAGCCATAGGATGAATGACGTGGTGATACCCATGGTCTCCCCAGGTTGATATAATTAGAGGAGCCAGTTGGGATACCTACCGGTAGCCAACGCCCTTATCAACCAATTGGATGCAATATCTACAATGAACTTAATTATACTTTTTGATATTCATTGACTATCCTTTCGAATCTCCCAAATATTCTTATGGCACCTCGTGACTTCTTCCGCTATTTATTGGGTGCACCTTACCCCAACATAATCTCTACTATTAGACTTTCTCTACTCTTCTCAGCTCCTTATTCTCTATTTCTCTATTTTGGTGGTGTTGTATTTGTGTCCTAATCATTTCGAAAACTTCGACCAGGAAAGGAATTTGATATGACTCTAATTCACAATTTAAGTTGTGGTGACGTAACTATCAAGCTACACATTGAAAAAAGTTGAGAAATCCACTTTCCATTACAGTAAATAACAATTTCATTTTTCACATTGCTTTTCCAAAGCCGGGTCCCCATATGGGTTAAGTACAAACGTTAGCGTATGGTGTAAAGGATTGAGAGCAGCTAACCCAACTGTGAAATTCGACAAAATAAGTGAAAATAATATGATAAAATACAAACTTATAATTTAATTAATACACGAATTTGTCCCTGTATTTTACCAAGAATTAATGTTCAAAAGATAAGTTTTTCTTCATCTCGAGAGTGATCTGCGTATATTTCGGATAACGCAAAAGAGAATTAAATAAATTAAATCAGAGCACGTAAAAACTAATTATTCAGAAACTGAGCGGAAATAATTCACGTACTCTCGGGTATTATCGTTTTTGTATTTGCATCTTATTATAGACTCTATAAAAACATTTATCTTATGCGAGGATCCGCAATATCGTATGATAGTTGTATTTTTATTTTGGCTACATTATGTGAGTGTGCATACTGGCAACGGATTAAAGTAACGTGGATTCATACAAATTGCATTTTTTACCTTTTGTAGATTTACAAATAACGTACGTACAACCGACTTTTTTTTCCTTTTTAAACTTCATTTACTACAAATTTGAAATACACAAAGAGCGACCCATTTCGAGAATGCGGAAGGGGATTATTTCTTTTGATGTGAAATAGAAAAACAGATGATAGCCAGACATACAAACGTTTTATTGATTGGAAGCAAATAATAATTAAATAAATAATGAAACTGCTTGCCGTACCGTACGGTAAATCAATATTAGTCTCACAAACCTTTAAGACGCGGTGAAAGTTTTGATCCACTTCATCGACATAATTCGATCTCGAAGAAAGTATTTATTATGCTAATAATTAAATTGAATTTAAAAACGTCATCGAAAGTTGTTGACATCCTTAATTTGATATTACGCGAATCTGTTATAACACCTGCTATGAAACTGAAGACAACCTTGACTTCCTGGCATACATAATCAAATGCACATCTTACAACTGAATAACAATTACTTTATAAACTTTTACTTCACGTAAACAGATAATGTAACGAACTGTAAATTTGTAAATTTATATTTTTCTTTTATTAAGCAATTTGCGTTCGTTGTTTTGGTCTACTAAATACTTGGATTTGTGCAATCTGTAAAATAAATAAAAGTGCAGCGCCATAACAGTTCTTTTAGGCGGAATTTTGATGACTTAACAACTGGACCGTTTTTCTATTGGGAGGGTGTCTAATGAAATATTTAGACAGCACGTAAAATAAGGTTTAGATCGGATTTCATCTTCTGCCTCCAGATAGAATTTGAAATTAAGCGAAATTTTGAAAAAGTAGTGTATTTATTTCGTAAGCCGAAGCTTTTCTACAGCTTTCCACATTTTATAATTTTTGTGCTCTATTTATTTTCCGCACCAAGTCGGCATGATTTTTTTCGACAACTGCAACAATCATCGTCATACTTCAGCCAATTTACACAAAACCTTAATAAAATATACACCTCAACCTTCCCAATGAATTTTACCCCACCCCTTCGTGAAAACCGCATGAAACTTCGTTCGGTAGTTTTTGAGCTTATCGCGTTCGAACAGACAGACAGATACGGCGGGGGACTTTTGAAGTGATATTTATTTATTAGGTAAGTTTGAACAATTATATACTAGTTTCAATCCAATGCATCATTTTACTAACATAAAAAAGGGCTATTATAGATTTGTAATATGCATAGGATTTTCACCTAGTCCAGGCATGTCAAACTCATATGGTATTACGGGCCACTTAATCTATTTTGTACTAAGTTGGGGGCCGCATATTTGTACTTTTCAAAAAATGAATAAGATACGATTGTTATATTATATATCGTTATATTGTTATACCTACTATGTATTAATTAGACTCGATGTTTTTTTTAATTAAACTAAAAATATTTTACATTTTATATAAGGGATCCTTATGGACCTTATGTCTACAACCGAGTTAAGGTATGGATCTTATGTGAAATTTTATGCTGATTCATGATCCGGTACCAATTTTTTGGTATCTCAAATACTTTTCGACATACATACTTTAAAGTCGAAAATTCGAAATTCTATAATTTTGTCTTTTTGTTAAGGCCAAATTTTTTATACTTTCGTTACTGCGGTATTCGTTCTGTAATCCCGGGGAAACTATAAATATTCTAAATTAAAAAAAAAAAAACTAAAATAAAAGTTAGAATAAATAAAATCACACTTTATTACTTTTTACACGATATTTGACATCGTTTGTTGCAATCATTAATACGTCAATATTTGGTTAAATATCTTGAGCTGACACAATTTTTAAAATGGATGATAAATATTGATCGGTTGTATAGAGATACGTTATTAATCGAATAATCACTTAATTAAACTGAACTGCATACAAATAAACAAAAAATTATTTTTAAATAATAAACTCATGTATTTTATCAAGAAAATTTTAAAACCTCTCGGCGAGCCGCGGTCTAGGCGTTTGAGGGCCGCATGCGGCCCGCGGCTCGCGTGTTTGACATGCCTAACCTAGTCCATACAAAAGATCCCCTCGATCTCAATAAAAATACTTCTCGCTTTACAAAGTTTGGTCTTTATTTAACCCTTTCTACCTCTCCCTCCCCTTTATTTTACAACATTTTACCCATTTGTCACCTCTATTTTGCATCATTTAACGTCTCCTTAATTCTCTTCCACTCACATTGCTCCCAATTTTTCCCTTCCTAACTTGAACCGTCTTCTGGAGCGAGTCGATGATGCTCAATAAAACAAATTTAATTAACTCAAAAAACAATATGCTATATTACACACTTCATTTCTCAGAAAATGTCCTCCGTTCCATTTTTCACCCCCATTTTATTTCGCTTGCGTCTCCACTTTTACATAATTCATCCAATTTTTCATTATACAGGCTTTAGGCAGCGAATCATGTTTTCCAACAACCACAAGTTTAACTACCCTAAAACAATAGCTGTTTGCTATTACTTTTTCCTATTCCCCGTTTTTACGTTTATAAATTACGACAAGGTTTAAGTTTGTTTCCTTGGCGATTTTTGATTGTTGTAGGTAAGTCAGCTATATTTACAATTTCTCAACAGCACCTTAATACTCTCACCAAACAAATTTACTTTAAGCAAATTCTAGCACAATTCATCATATGGGACTTATTACATTTTTAATTTAAATTTTCGCACCAATTTGTAAAATACTCACAAACAGTCCAGGGTGATGCATTTTGGGGAGTCAGATTCACTTTCTGGTGCCCAAATGTTGTTTGATTACGCCATTGATCTTCAACGATCAAGGATGTGTGTTTCTTATTCGATTTAGTAACTTTAAAAAACGGTCATTCTGTCCCTTAGATTGTAAAAAGGTACAGATACGCCTTTCCATATACGAACGTCATTAAAACTTGAAGCTAACACTAACGAGAGAGTGTAGATACACATACACATACATACTCGCACATCCCTTAATGTTTTAGTTTATTATTTTCAATAACACAAGATTTTAATTGCTATGTTAGTTGTGATGTTGACAACTGGACAACATTGCATCGCAAACTACAATAAATAGACTGAATTACGCCATCCTTGTCCTGGCTTCACAAACCAATGTAAACTAGAGTTTCTGTAGTTCATTTATATTCTAAGTTCTGTCCTCTATCCTCGGAAATGTATCACTCCGTAGATATTGTGTATTAGTAATTTTTGTTTGCTTTTGAGTTTTCGGCGAAATAAAAACGAATTTAATGCAACTACCGACATGTACAAAAAAAACTTCACAATTATGGGCGTATCGCCAAAGTCAATATTTAAAACTGTAAACTGGAAAATATTGATCTCCTAAAGTGTAGTAAGCGTTCAAAATATCAAATCGATATCTTAAAAATTGTAGGAGTTATTTAAGAAAAAACTAGAAAAATTATAAGTTTAACGTCGTGTATCTTCTAAACGAACTGTTTTCGGGCCCATATTTATAGGAAATTTATTTCTCAACATGATTATTTCAAACAACCTGTATATTTCATCATCTTTTATCTAGTCAAGAATCATTTAGTCAAAAAATACAAGCAAATAATTTCGTGCATTATAACCCATAAATTATTATACCTACCTACTTTATAATAACACTGAATCAGGAAAATGTGCATGACTTCTAACAATTTATTAATTTATATTTTAAAAGTATCACAAAAACAATAAATCTTTTCAAGAAATCATAAACAATTTTAATTAGCGCGAAAATCATGCTTACCAGCTTACCTACTATGAAACTGTGGCATAGCTTTGCGAGACTCCATTTTTTTACCAATTTTACTGACGCTTCAGTTACGGTCTTCTGTCACTGCTTTTTCAATTGCTTGAGAGTAATATTTCAGACGTTGTAGAGACAAGCCTTCTTTTCGTTTTTGTGAGGCAAATATTTGGATATGTTTATATCGGGTACCAGTATTCATAATGACGATTCCGCGATTCCAGTCTGTGCCAGTCAATAAGATCGACGTAGGATGATTTTTTCTCACGTCACGGCACATATCTTGGTTTTGTCTGAGACACCAAATCTATCACAAGTCTGCGAAAGCAAATCGAGGTTTATGCGATCAGTAAAAGGTGCCGCTGTCTTGCTACAGATGTTGCGATGGCTCGAATTTACCGTTATAGTGTATCATGATGAATGCGATGAAAAAGAAACATTGAGTTTCTCCTATTTATTTTCTGCTTAATGAAATTTTAAATTTTAGAATTCCTTTTGCAAAGTTAGTTCCTTGTACTTGTAGTGACCGAATTCGCGCTTCAAATGAACATTTTCCTATTCGATCTTGAGTCCATCAGGAAGCTGTACTTTCATGTAGACCCTTTTTGTTTCTAGGACGAGTACATTTGGACACGTCTTTATATTTGCAAGATAAAATATCAAACAAAACTTTACTGGCGCAAACGAAGTCGTGCCTATTACTTCCTCTTGAAGTTCTTTACGTGAACTTGTGTCATGGACTATCACTGCACTATCCGCGATAATAGTGCCGCAACTAGACTTTTTGGCGCCCGGTGCAAGATTTGTAGATGCACCCCTATTATAAAACTTAATTGTGCAATTTTTGAACGCCTGTGTCAATATGTATTGACAGACTATTTTATTTGACAATTTGACAATTTGCATTAGGTACATAGTAATAAAATAATTTTTGCGTAATATAATAACACAAAAAAATAAATGTAGAGTGTGTAGTATAGTTGTAATCAGAAAACGATTTCTGATTTTCTCCTAAAATAATATACAGGGTTTGTCATAAATATTTTTAATATGTTGTTCATTTCCGGCTAGGCCGGATGTAAATTGGTATACTTATTATATAGGTACCTACTCGATTAAAAGAGTCGTATGTCCTCTACTTCACTGTACGATTTTATTTCTTCATCTTTGTTAGCAAAAAAGTTATAAATTTTTAGAATTTTCTACTTCAAACATTCACCGCCCTCCCCCTATGGGAAATAAAGAAATAAATGTAGTACCAGTGGTTTTTCATGAACTACATGTATAGCATTCCAAAAAATACTTGGAGCAAATTTTGAGAAAATCGATTTTTAATTTTTGACCAATTTTGGACACCAATAAATTGGCTACGTTTAATTTCTGTTCTTTACCAATTACAAGTAAAAGTTCTAGCCATCCTTTGGCTACAATTTCCAATTTTCAAATTTTAATTAAGTTAAATGGTTCTTGAGCTACACCCTAGTAAAAACTTGGAGAATTGCTATATTGGTCGCTATTTCCAATTTAGAAACAAACGAAAAACGGCGATTTACTTGTAACCATGTCTACTAACTTTTCACCAAGGGAAGTTAGTTTTGGTTAAAATTTGAATGTTTTCTCCCAAAATAGCGCCCCTAATTTGGGCCCCTTCGCGCCGATTTTGAAGAGAAGCTTGTTTTACCGACCTTAGTTTTAAATTTCATCAAAATCGGTGTAGTAGTTTAGACTCCACAGCCATAACGTAAAATTTATCTTTGTGTAAATTGCGCTCAAGTGCGAGTGAATTGCTTATTTGGCGCCCTAAAAAGAGCGCGCCCGGTGCAATCGCACCTTCCGCACCCCCTTAGTTGCGGCTCTGCGGATAAAACGGAAAAGTGGAAAACTACCCAACCCAAAAACAACCTTCCGAATTTAGGAAGTCCATAATTCACCATGGGCGAATGAATTGTATAATTCAATATAAATCCAAATAGTTCTCGTCTAAAAAAGAATTTTTATAGCGAAAGCTCGTCGAAAAGAGCTTTCAAATTCCTATTTTTCGTTTTATATACTAATAATAATAATAATAATAATCCATCAATCCAATAATTGAACATGGTTTACAAAACATGGGATTATTAATCCTAGTAAATAAAATTTCTCCCTCAGTGCAAAACTCTCACGAAGAACTTTACATTTTCACAAAGTAACTTGCCTCATTTACCACAGTGTGATATTTCTGTAGGTATACGGTGTAGTTTACAGTGTACGCTTAGAGGTCATTTCCCAATCTGACTGTCGCAAAATATTTACATGAAGTAATTTATTCTGAACTAGTGTAATAGATAAAAACCATTTATTATCCGTCACCAAAGCAAATATTTCAATGTAATACCTTATGTGAAGATATGCTATTTTCATGCAAAATGTAAATCCTTTCATGATTGTAGTAGCTGCTCGGTTAAATTTTGTTTACAACAATTCATATTCTACACTCACCCAAATGAACAAGCATTGTGTGCCGTTAAATTCCTTTTATTTCTGACTAAGTATTTATATTAACCAGGTGTAAGAGGAAAACAAGGAGGTTACCACGTACCCAGTTCATACAAAGAATACATAACAGATTTTTCAAATATAATATATCAATAATACCTCGTAGTATTAAAATAAATACGCATTTCGACACGTACGTCCTTTGAAGAAGAAACGTGCCTCAATATTTTCGCATCTCTTTGCTACAAAGTAAATCATTGTTTAAAACTGAAATCGGTCGGTATAATTCAGAATACCGAAGAAATGTGATGTTTTTTAAACGATATAAGACCTTAAATCTTAATTCGTTGAAAAATGGAAGCAATTTAACCATATAAAATCAAATATGGTTTCCATTTAAAAAATTGCAACAAATCTGGAGAATTATCCTAGAAAAAAAAATATTTTATTATAAAAAGGCTCGCAGAAAGTAAAATTATCTACAACTTTTTGCTAATAACTTTTTGATACCACAAATAGTTTAAGTTTGAAGAAAATAATGATTTTCAATTTTTCCGTCTAGTTAGCAATGCATTTTAACGGAAAAATAAAGAGGGTTAGAGAAGATGAAATAAAGGCCTCCATATCCTTCCATTAATTTAAGAAAATGATCCCTTAAAAACGTCCCATTTATGTACAGTAGCTGTATATTAAAATTAAGGTACCTCAGCGAAAAGATTGTGGTCTGCTGGATTTTTCCCACGAAACTATTTTACATGTGAGGCGTGACGTTATAAATCGAATGCACAAATTTTGAAATTTTTGCATTCTTCACTCACTCGATTTCCGACGACAAAGATCGCAAAGATCGATAATTAGAATTGTATGCAACGCCACGGCCTACGTATAAATGTTAGTTTATAAGGTTTTCGTCCATAAGTAATGATGGATGTTTAAAAATATGGATGCAGTAATTCCTTAGGAGGAATGTATTTTTGCTATGATACAAAATGATAACTTTGGAGGCCGAAAAGTCACCTAAGTAAATGAAATCAAGCTTTGTCGCCAGCAACACTTTTAATCTACGCAAAAAGATCATATGGCATAGGTCTCTTAATAAGGAAGTCCGGAATACACTAAGGCGCTCTAATAATATGGTGGTAATAATACGCACAACTTCCTCTTCAAGGATGAATATAATTAAGCGATAAGACTAATTAATAGGTTATAAAACCAGGGGACATGTTTCGGGATAATCCAATCACAGTTTCAAGCCAAAATTTACAACAATTGAGGAAAATTAAAGATGAGTGGGAAACTATTCATATAAAAAATTGCATGAAAATCATAATGAAACACTTTTGTCAAACGACAAAAAGTTATAAATCGCAATGTAAAATGATAGAAGTGAAAGGGTTCTCGAAGTGAGATACCCGAGATTTGCTTAAAGAGACACGGTTAGGGGGATCAGATGGATAAAATTATGGAAAATTGACACGACGCAAGTGAACAAATGAACGAACCTCTCTAGTTTAGAGTCTAAGTCTCTTTACGGCCTGGTCTTAGCCCAGCTGCATAAGGTTTTGCATATGGCCCTTTGTTTCATTATACCTCACAACCAGAAAGTCAATTTGCTATTTAATGCATATTTTTTCGAAACTGTCAATGAACAGTCTTATTTTTGTCAAAAGTTGTGTTTTATTTGAAAACGTAGACACCTTTTTCTTTAAACTCTAATGTTTATTCATCCCATTAGTAACACGTGTTTTCCAGGAATACGATGAGGAGATCAACATCAACACTAATTTATTATATTAAATAATTAAATAATAATATAATAAAAGTACATGGCCAGAATAGAATGATCTTTGTAAGCTACCTTTATATCTCCACTGTTTTCTTGTCTTCTATGAAAAAACGGCAAAGTCCTGCGTAGTGGAAGTACATACGGCTTTTTGTGATTTTTACATGACCCAAAATCAAGTCCATAAAGTGTGTGTACGTTAAGAGTACCTCCAAAGAACTTTTATTTGATAACGTAAATAGTTGGATATCATCGGCAACTTTCTTAATTTGCTCTGTAAGTCCTCTTACTAAACTTGCACTAATGTTGTATTAATGTTAAGGGTTCCTTAGAAAATTTTACACCGTTATCTGTTCTTAATGAGCGAAAAGTGTTTGTGTTTGCTGTTTCTATGGAATTTTGGTTCTATAAACGTAGTGCACCTTAATATTGTTTTTTCGTCGTGTAATATCTTTGGATTCTGTAATGAGACAGTCATTTGCGCCCTTTGTGCTAACCCTACGATTACTGCGTTGGCAAAAAAGTTGTAGGCTTGAGTGTTAAACTTAAAAAAAAAAATAACCACTGGACGGATTTGGATGGGTTTGGTATCAAATTGAGGTTTATTAAGTTCTACGTCGTATATGTATGGCAAAATTAAAAAAAAATATGTTTTAACTATTTTTGCGCGGGAATGATATGAAGTGCTTGTTGGCGACCATCCACCGGCATCCTTGTCTAACCACTACACACATCCTCCTCGAATGTAATTTAAAAATTCTAAGTTCTGTTACGTTTATTAATAACAACTGCGTCTTGATCACCGCGGAATGCATTAGAATGTTATCACCGCAGTTGAAGGTGCACCTATCTGATTTGATCATTTTCTTTGCCAAAAAGTTGCTAATCATAATTCAAAAAATTCAAAAAAATATCAGCATCTTCCATAATCTTTTTCTTGAGGATTTTGGACCTCTAAACCACGAGGTTGATTATAAGGGATTTTACTTCAGACATGTCTTCAATTAGTAGTCCAGTCATTTTAAACATGAACATTGCAAAAAATCCTATATTAGGTTTGACTTTTTTATGTTGTTAGGTTCAGTCCCAGTAGTAAATACTCAATTTTGCAACTTCGAAAAACTTGTGGAAACTGGGGGGGGGGGCGCCAAAAACCGCGATTTTTTCGGACTTTTTTCAGTTTTAGCCTCGTAGCTCAAAAACTACGAGTTATAGTGCAAAGAATACGATTATCTTTTTTAAACTAGACTAAATTTGCTACAATTTGAGCCTAACCGGAAGTCTGTAAGTATAATAGTTTCCGAGATACAGCTCTTCAAAAATAGGCAATTTTTCCCAAAATCTTTTTTCAACGTATCATCCATGTTTCGAGCCAGATATTGCCATAACGACGTGCCCTACAACTCTTGTCACGGAGAAAAAAATTGTAGGACATTTTATCACCTTTTATTTAAGCATAGATGCATTCCTGTGGGCGTAACAGTTCTCGAGAAAAAGACGGAAAACCGGAAAACAGTGAAATCCTCCACATATATGTAATAGCATTAGTACGATTAGAAGACATTTTCTGATTATTCTTATTTAGCCTAGCGAACGAACGCTCAAAAAGGGCTTGTAGACAGACTTTTTGATTCTAATGATTTTATTTCTAAGATGTGTTTGGAGGTGTTTGGTGATAATTATACGAAATGTCCCCGGCCCTACCGTATGAGCTAACTCCGTAGCGTAACAAAATTTGCGGATTTGTTAAGTTTTCCCTTTGTATCTCTTGAATAGGCGATCGTAGTGGGAAATGGCCAATTATAAAATAAAAGCTGCCTTGAGAAAATACTTTTGTTCTTTTCGTCAAACATTAACCCTATCATAAATGTATTTAGAAAAGACTATGAGACCATTAAACATGGTGGCGCATAAGATTGAAATTGTTTGGCTAAGGATCCAGGTAATCTGTATTTAATACTCACATATCAGATTTAGCTCCAAACCTCCCACAAATTTAGTTGTTCTCTAGTGCCCTCTATTCCATCTTGAACTCAACGTTTTTTTTAAATAACTATAACATCTAATCTATTTGAGATAAAAGATTAAACGATATATGTATTTTATAGCAAATTTTATGGCCTACAACTTTTATTTCAGCAGTTTTTGCTATAAACCTAATACTTTAGGAGCTAGGGCACAATATTTGCCGAAAAACGTCGTGTAAAAGCGATTTTCAAAAAAAATGTCGACTCTTGACAGCGAATATCTCTTCAACGGATAGAGATAGAGAAAAAACGCATAGAGGAAAACTTGTAGAAAATTTAATCAGCTTTTTTTATAATTGGCCATTTCCCACTACGATGGCCTGTTCAAGAGATGTAAACGGAAAACCAAACAAATCCGCACATTTTGTTACGCTACTTTTCGTATAATCATCACCAAACACATCCCAGAAATAAAATCATTAGAATCAAAAAGTCTGTCTACAAGCCCTTTTTGAGCGTTCGTTCGCTAGGCTAAATAAGAATAATCAGAAAATGTCTTCTAATCATATTAATGCTATTACATATATGTGGAGTCGTAGCGATTTCACCGTTTTCCGGTTTTCCGTCTTTTTCTCGAGAACTGTTAGGCCTACAGGAATGCATCTATGCTTAAATAAAAGGTGATAAAATTTCCTACAATTTTTTCCTCCATGACAACGGTCGTAGGGCACGTCATTGTGGCAATATCTGGCTCGAATCATGGATGATATGTTAAAAACAGATTTAGGGAAAATGCCGATTTTTGAAGAGCTGTATCTCGGAAACTATTATACTTACAGACTTCCGGTTAGGCTCAAATGATAGAAAATTTAGTCCAGTTTAAAAAAGATAATCACATTCTTTGCACTACAACTCATAGTTTTTGATCTACGAGGCTAAAACTGAAAAAAGTCCGAAAAAATCGCGGTTTTTGGCGCCCCCCCCCAGTTCCACAAGTTTTTCGAAGTTGCAAAATTGAGTATTTACTACTGGGACCGAACCTAACACCATGAAAAAAGCAAACCTAACATAGGATTTTTTGCAATGTTTGTATATTTTTGTGTTTAAATTGACTGTACCGGGTGGGCCAAATTCGATGTTTTCAAGGGGTACAGCAAAAACCATAAGAGTTAGCAAAAAACTAATAAGGTACTTATGAGCTCTTTTTAAAAGAAAAAATCGGTGGAATAATCAGATTACCCATATCACGATTATTTACGTAGATACAGGGTGAAAACCAAAAAGTAGCATTTTCGAAAAACCGTAATATTTTCTTTATTATAGAAGTTAAGGTCATGAAATTCTCAGGATATAGGTAAGAGGATACGGCAATTTTAAAAATGGCATCAACAAATTTCTAGGCCTACTAAGTTGCGCACGGCCAAAGTCAACTTTAATTTTTCTTATGGGCGCCATATTGGATTTTTACTTTATCAAAATCCTCATTTGAAATGCTCTTCAACGATGTATAACATGTTTATGTTTGGTCAACATTAATAATTAAAAACAACAAAATTAAGATCTCCTGGTAGTAGGCTTTGATATTTCTATTCAATTTTTCCATAGTGAGCTTTGTTGTCTCTTTTTTAATCATCTAACGGTCAAAATAGAATTTATTGTAGGTGTCATTTGTGTGCAGTTAATAATTTGTGAGTTTTAAAATGAATTACTATTCAAATAGTGATAAATATGATCCGTTGCAGTGTTTTATTCTCTATCGCTAACAATAAACTCTACTTTGACCGTTAGATGATTAAAAAAGAGACAGCAAAGCCCACTATGGAAAAATTGAATAGAAATATCAAAGCCTACTACGACGAGATCTTAATTTGGTTGTTTTTTATTATTTATGTTGACCAAACATAAACATGTTATACATCGTTGAAGAGCATTTCAAATGATGATTTTGATAAAGTAAAAATTCAATATGGCGCCCATAAGAAAAATTAAAGTTGACTTTGGCGTGCGCAACTTAGTAGGCCTAGAAATTTGTTGATGCCATTTTTAAAATTGGCGTATCCTCTTACCTATATCCTGAGAATTTCATGACCTTAACTTCTATAATAGAGAAAATATTGCGGTTTCTCGAAAATGCTACTTTTTGGTTTTCACCCTGTATCTACGTAAATAATCGTGATATGATTAATCTGATTATTCCACCGATTTTTTCTTTTAAAAAGAGCTCATAAGTACCTTATTAGTTTTTTGCTAACTCTTATGGTTTTTGCTGTACCCCTTGAAAACATCGAATTTGGCCCACCCTGTACTATAGATGATCCTTCTTCAAATAATATTTTTCAATTTTTCGGGCATTATCTAATGTTTTTTCCGATTTAGTCTCGAGCTCAAAAAAACATTGAGGGAAAGTGTTTTGCAACTACAGTGAAGAGAAAAACTAAATCGCAGATTCAATTGATGGTTATACCAAAAAGGACACTCTACAAATGTCTTTAGAATGTACAAATGTATAATATGTGTCATTTATAAACAGTACTGAAGAGAATAATATCTCAATGAAATGAGTACCTATTCAAAATCGTGCAGAAATAGATATTTTGGTAAGATTTTTCTAGATTATTAATAATACTACACGAAAATGTGTTGTTGGATTTATTATGATATAAATTCAAGACAAATGTGTCAGGGCCAAAGAAATGATGGTTTACTTATTTGTAATTTATATTCAACAATTCAACACATTATCGCTCATCCATAAAGTATCAGATTAAGCAATCAGACCGAGAGACGGTGTGAAATTGACAACATTTTGCAATGCTTCACAATTCATTCAATTACAATTTAAATTTCTCAAATTGGGAAAAACAAATAGGAAATGCGGTTCGTCAATTTTAAAGCAATTATTTACGTGGGAAGGAAATCGCATCAAATCCAATTGAATTTTTCTCCTCAAACGAATTTAAGTAAATGCCCTAAGGATTTGTAACAGATTTGCCCTGTTTAATTTTACAAAAGAGAATTGATGGAACTGCATATCTTGATATCGATATAATGTACGAGTACATATCTAGGGTGAAACTACGGCTATCAAATGTCGTTGCTTTCACATTCCCACGACATAAAAGGATTAATTGTTAAACTTAATTATATTCTAAGCGCATTCGGAATTCACTTTAAACAAAATACTCTTGATGTATATGTAGATGAAAATGCGCAAAAATGTAATTATAAATATTGAGATGAAATTCCGTTTTAAATTAAGACGAGACGGATGAGTACATATCTCTTAGAGTGAGTTATTAAATTAAATTTCGCGCGATGCTAACTCCTATTGAAATTTCAATTAGTTCTATATAAAAAATTATAAAATCACAACTGGAAGAAAAAACATTTTGTTATCATTTACGATACCTCTTTTACAGCTCAGTTGTTATTTTGTTTGCGCTAAGTAGAGTTGGCGAAGTCTTGTCCCTTTGTTTCACAAATAAAGTTATTATTACACAACAAATTATACTAATGGAACATAAATTGTAAAAAATACATAAAAATAATAAAATTAATATAAATTTTACAAAATCCACGCGATATGTTCTATTGAAATTTTGCCTGCGGTTTAAGATTGTTCATGTCATAACGCCAAGTGAATATTCCAAAAAGTGTCTTACAGTGCAAAATTATAAAGAAATCTTTGACACAAAATTTTGCTCATAATAAAGAAACCCTTTTCAAAATCAATGAAGTCATTTTTGCAATATTTTTATATCGCCTCCAACTTCAAGGGGTTATTCTTTAAGTGATTTTAAGCCGAAAAGTTCATATAAACATTTGTCCGGTATTCATTGTCAAGATACAGGGTGTCAACTTGTTCGGCAATCGATGTTAAGACGAGGTAATGTTTGTATTGAAGTTGAAGCTGAAGGCGGACATTTTCAGCAACTATTATAAAATTTGTGTTACTTATGTTAAATGTTTTTTTCACAAAAAAATTGTATAGTATTTGTTTAAGTGTAATTTTAATAAATCGTGTTTCGTGTTTGATTTTTCTTAAATTAATTTTTTTCAAAGCAAGATTCGAAAAAAATTCAAGAGACAAAAAAGTTGTATTTTTAGTTGCTTAATGCCTATGAGCCTATGAACCCTTTAAAAGAAGAATTAAGTCGATGCTAATGAAACACGCTTTCTACAGTGCAAAGGTATTGTATATGGACATCAGTGTGGAGTTACTACTATTTTAGTTCATTTTAGTTTCTAGTATGTGAATTGTTAATTGTGAATATGTACCTACTATTTACCTTTTCTTGACTTGGCAAAAGAGGCTGTACCTTTATGTCGTAATAAACTTATGCTTACTTATACTTAATGCGAAAAAAATATAATATGTAGTTTAAAAAAAAGTCAGTGGCGCACATTTTTTTGGCCAAAGAGTTGGTAAAGGTACCCCCCGGGCGCCACTGGACTTAATACTTTGAATCAAGTTAGGGCTAAATTAGCATCTTCCTATCATAGATAACGCTACCAAATTTCAACAAAATCGGCTAAAGAATTATTGAGATATTTACGAAAAACCGATTTTTTAAAAAAGTTTGACACCCTGCATCTTGACAATGAAGCATTACCGGACATATGTTTATATTATGAACTTTTCGACTTAAAATCACTTAAAGTTGACCATGTACTTATTAAACATCCTGTATACCTATTGTTACTTTGCGGGGCGTTGCGACCCATGGTTTGTGTTAATCATTTTTTCCATCTTCATCTGCCCTCCGCTTCTTTCTTGCAGTTGTCGATATCCATTCTTCTCCACCTTTCTATTGGCATCTCTCTTCTTCAATTTCCAGCCGCTGGTCTTGCTTGGGTTTCTTCCCCTACTTCCGCCTTTCTAGTAAGCAAAGTGCCTAGATAGGTGAACGCCCCACTTCTTTAAAACTGTATTTAGAATTTCCATCCATCTGTATTATTTGTTGTGTACTCGTCGCCCATCCACGCCACGTCTATTTTTTCTGAAGCTTCCACTAATCGGCGCATTACTTTCCTAAGTCTCTTTTCGCTCCTCACTGTCGGGTGCATCGTTGTGCATTTCTCCTCTTTTCTGTAAAAAAACCCTTTTTAAATTCCACCTTATTATTTTATTCCTCTCCGAACATTGGAATGGTTCTGTCCTGAAATTTTCGACCAGTGGCTGCAGTGCTTTTTTGTAAGTATTGCCTGAATCCCCTTTTTGACTGTGTTATATGTATTTCCACAGGCCGGTTCGGGACCTACAAGCTCGTCAGCGATACTTGCCTAGTGCGATTAACATTTGTGTACATTCAAGGACTAGTCCACATATCAATCTGCTGCTGCAATCGTTACTTTGCGGCCTGTAATAGCTGAGCAGCCTCCCTCAGGATTACATATACCTCGGCTTGAAATACAGTCGCTTTTCTCCCAGGCTCACAGAGATTGTGCAGTGCCGTTGATTGCTCCCGTACACTCCACACTAATGGTTTCTTTAACTTGTTACTAGATTTTTACTGTGCGGATTTCAGGATTTCATAGTAGGTAATCTATTGCAAATTTTAATTGTGTGACTGTTGTTCCAGCTTCTGGTTGTACTTCTAGTAGATCCCAAGTTTTCATGACGAGCTCTAGGGTATATTCCTGGAACTAAGTAGGATACAGCTGATAATGTAAGTATTGAAAAGAGAATGTGTTGGAATCTGTTTGATTCTCACCAAAACGTAATCTGGGATGTATTTTTACAGCATCAAAATTCTGTTAACGTGTGTGCCTTTCCCAAAAGTTTTATCCTCCTCACGTCGAGTGCATCGTCTGAGTCACCTTAAACCCGTCCGTGAACACGTTTGATTTCAAGACGTTTTTTTGCATCTCTCCTCTTTTTTGTAAAAAAAACCTTCTAAAAGTCCACCTTATGATTTTATTCCTCTCCGAACATAACTTTGCTTGTCAATACTAGAGATCAGCTGGATCCCTCTCACCTTTCTGGACTTTTCAAGATTGTTCTGCGTATTATATTGACCAAAACGATTGTGGTTTTTAACCTTGTTACTTTGAATACATGAATTGTATAAAAAAACAATCATCTTTATCGCTCATCAAAATCTGCTTTCCCTAAGCCAAATTCAAAATTCCGATCATTCCTTCAAGACTTATTTCCAAATTTTACACATTTGTTATACTTAACCTATTTTTGAAATTATCTCTAGATTTTAAGTTCTCCATTTTACATTGTTGTTAAAAACTGCCTTTTTTATTTCCTTAAGCCTTTTTCTTTATTTGCAGTAGCTCTGGTAGCTATACTATTGTTTTTCATACTGCACCCCATTTTGAGTTGTATCATTCAACAATGGATTCCATCAATTAAGTAGACATGTAGTCAAATATTTAGCATTTTTTGTAACATATCTATTCTATTTATTTGTTTGCATTTTCACTTCTATTTTGATATTACGTCCTCTTGAGCTTTTCTATTATTTAATGAATATTACAATTTCGGTTATAAATATAAATCCTTTAAATATTTTCAGTCATTAATATCGCTGTTTAGATTTATAATTCTCAAATATATGATCATGTGGTCGGGTATCTCTTCTTCTTGGTGAGTAATCATTCGACTTGACGTATGGAGTTGTTTGGAAAGTAACCACGTTAAATTATTTATTAACGTTTATAATTAATTTTCTCTAAACTTATGTTGTAATTGTAATAATAAGAACAACAGGTCATTCCACTCAAATTTTTATTTTTAAATGCAACCCATCGTGTTTCGACACTATGTGTCATTTATTAAGGGTAACAGATTAAAATTAACCACGGATTGTCAAGATACAACGTATATTCTTGACTGAGGAAATTGGCTGAAACAGTCCGTCTTCGTCCCCAAGTACTTTAACTTCATTCCTTCCTCAAAATGTGAAGAATTTAAAATTGCAAGGGCGAGTGAAGGCAAATTAAATTAAGTAACTTCAGAGCGCACACTGTATTGCAGTAATTGATGAAGAATTTATCAATTTAAAAATTATGTACACGGAAACAATAAGAAATTCTTAAAATTTGAAAGGGAGGTCGCATTTTCAATGTATTTCGTAGTTATGTAATACACCGTTTTGTACAAAAGACCTCAAACAACCAGATCACCAATAATGTACACTTCAAAAATACGTTTTTATGAAAAACCATCATTTTCACATTTTCACTAGGCTGAATAACTAATGATAATGATATAGTATGTCAAGGTAACTAAAAGTTATACTCGTTGAACTTAATTAATTGAAGATGTGTGGGTAAAGCTTTATTATGGTGTAAACTTAGTTCTTACTACTAATAATACTAACCGTCGAATTAATGAGTCTTTTGAAAAGGATTTATCTTAATACAAGACGTGTTTAACTGTAAGCCGCTGTTGAATAATTCATGATAATAATGACGTGCTAGGATGTGTAGAGCTGTCAATTTCAGATCGCACCTTTCATTAATTTCCTTTTAGCTCCTGATTAATTAAAAGATTGCTAGGTTTTTTAAACGAGGTGAGTAGTATAAAAATTCGTACAGTCGGTAGGTGTTTAGATAATTTTAAAGTAAGATTTTGTTGTAAAACAGTTAAACTTGTCGTTTAGTGAACTAATTTATACGATGCAAGAATTACTTTTTAAAACTTTAAGAATCAATATTTTTGAAAACGTTATTAAATGTTTACCTTGAAACATTACCTTTCCTTAATTTTTCTTTGTTTTTTAGGATTAAAATATGTTTCAAAGAAGGGAAAGGCTATTTAATTATTATTCTTCAACGATTCAGCAGCCGAGCAACAAAAACCATTATAGGTATAGGTATCTCTTGTAATTTAGATTGAAAGGGCACAAATTCGGTTGAATATTATATGTATTAGTATAGGTACCATAACGCACATGTTTTCCAAGTATATGGACTAATTTTCAAGCTACATTGCACGATTAAATCTGCCGATCCTTGAAGTAGACCGGACAAGTATGAGCTCAAAAATCAATGTGTTGCTATTTTAAGCTTTTTGTTCATTTCACGCTACAATTCTAAATTTTTGAGCTCATGCAGTTATTTCACACATCAAACTTCACGTCATCATAACAAATAAAAGCTGAAACGTTTAAGATCAAACTAGATTTTGAGCTTTTATTAAACTTTTCAATACGACTATTTTCAGTTTAAAAGCACTGCTAATTTCACGTGAACTTGACAAGTACATAATAGCTCAAAAATTAATTATTATTTCAGGTTTCTAAGCTTTACGAAAGTTCTCAACTTTTGCATTCAGATCAGGTTCTCTGAGGAGGAATAGGAGATTAAACGATGAAAATAGAGTTCAAGTCTAAAAAGTCAACAAATCGTTAAAAATTTGCGATTTTTGAATTTCGCTTTTTGTCAAGTTTCGGTCTTTATTGACATTATTTTCGCTTTGTTAAACAAGTTTAAGAACATGATATTATTTCAAGAGAGTCGTTGACAAGTGGCGCTTTATCATTTTTGACGACACCCCCTCTGTCACAGTCCGCTACACCACGTCCTTATGCACCCATCTTCATGTCCATTAATTTTCAAATTAAATGAGAAAAATTTGAGGTAAACTTCATGTAACAAATTTGGAGCAAGCGTTCCATTTATCAAGTATTTAGAATCAATATCAGCGAATCACATATGGATTGCAATAGCAAGAAAATTGACACCATAATAAGGTGTTTGGCTATCACATGAATGTCGACTGTCCCTATATCTATGGTGGTGGTTCACAGGTTGTATTGAGGAACGTAGGGCAAACCACGGGCAAAGTTACGGAAGTTGCACTAAATGAAGCAGCTATGAAAAACTGTTCAATGGAAAAGTATTATTAAAATCCCATTGAGTGTAGTCTGAGTTGATTGGCAAGCAAAAGTAATAAACAACACATTCAACGAATGTAGATAAGAAATTGAATAAGAATAAATCTCAAATTCTGAAAGAGTAAACTATACAGTAGAAACACAAACCAGTGGTTGGCGCCACCGCAATTTTTCGAAAGGTTATGATCGATGCTCTATCCGAAAGGTCAACGCAGGCCCGGACTGGCTCCTTTGGGGGCCCTCGGCTAGAAATTCAAAAGGGGCCCCTTACCGGGGAATTTAGAGCGAGTAGAATATTAGAATATGTAATTTTTGAAAATTAGGCTTACATGCCTAAAAACCATATTTAGCTGTTTTGCCACTCGGAAAGTGGTTGAGTAAAAAAGTAAGCTTTTTCTGTTGTATTTTACTTACTTTCACAATAAATATTTATAGATATAATTTTTATATACCGTACCTAAACTAGTTCCATGGGAAAGTGGTGGGAGCCACTTGGGGAAATCTGGGGACAGAGTAGACGGTTGTTTTTTAAACTAATTTGTTTATTGTAATCTCGAGAGCCTAAAATGCCCGGTCGGCCGACCCCCACTCCTGGCGATAGCCTTGGCAGACCATTTGCAACATTGTAAATGCCTTTCCTCACGCACGAATTTAGCAGATCGATCTTGGAATCGCACAGCCGGCATGCAGTACGCCATTTGAGTGTAGTCAGTAGTGGTGGGAGATTTCCAGAAGCCGGCGAGCGTCAAGGTCGCGCACTGGTATAAAATTTAAACTTTTGAATTAGCTACAGCAGCTAATACCCGAAAAGTTTCCTCCCCCGACCAAGGTTCTATGAAAGGGAAAATTTTGTTCATTCGAATAGACCAAGGCCGACCTGGTCACTTCTTGGGGGAGGCTAGGCATTAAAAATTGCATTTTTGTAAATGGTCGGCCAAGGCTATCGCCAGGAGTGGGGGTCGTCGGCCCACCGAGCATTTTACATACTTAGGATCATAAAAAACAAATTAGTGAAAAAAAACCGTCCACTTTGTCACCATAATCGCCCCATTGCCCCAATTAGCGTATTTACTTATTACCGCCAGGGACCGTGATCGACCGACCAGCGGTTTCGAGTTTAGGGCGTACTATTGGAGTATTGTAAACTGCTCAAAGCTGTCCACTCGTTCCCCACACAAATTTGCAGTCGTCTCTTGGACTACAGGTTTTTCACAGCAAAGCTTCAATACTTGTTTGCATTTAAGTTCTTTGATCGCAACGCGCTCTTTATCTGAGACTATGAGCACTGCACAAAACGCGATGAGTCAACCAGCATCCCTCTTCCGTCACTACTATGTAGGCTACCATAAACAAAAACCAAATGGCAACTACTTAGTGCTTAAAATTGATTGTTAACGCGTAAGATTACTGGGAAATAAATAATCAAATTACTCTGATGTAATTAATCATAAAATAGTATGTATATCCATTTTTTGAGGGCCTCTCCGGGGCCCCTTTGGGCCGGGGGCCCTCGGCAATCGCCGACCAGCCGACCTTACCAGTCCGGGCCTGGGTCAACGTATCCATAGAAATCCAGTCCGTGAACTTGAGTATCTCGAACATTTCTAATTGATCAAGCACAATGTAGCCATCTGAACAACAGACTGTAACAGCATGTTAGATCAGAAGGACCACTTCAATGTCTTCTGTCTAATATACCGCATACAATCGTTTTAACGAAGGTTCGCAGAGTTGTGGTTGATCATAGTGTAAAATTGTGTGTCTGTTCGCTCTAACAATCCTTGCGTTGCGACCTCGTTTTTAGGGTGGTTTGGAAGGATTATGATTCCCCCCACTTTCGCCTAATGTATTTTCGCAAATCCACATTCGCCAATGTCAATTTGGTCTAATCTACCTTCGCCAAAGGTAATCTTGCCAATACCACATTCGCCAAGGGTAGTTTTGCCAAGTGTATTTTTGCCAAGTAGAATTTCGCCAATGGTATGCTCGCCAATAGCATTTTTGACAAATGGACACTCGCCAATTTGAAACGGGAGTTTTGAGATTGACGAACGGTCCCAAAATTATTTCTATTGGATCAGCAACTGACATTTAAAATTCTATTATGGAAATAGTCGAGGTTTCACTTCGCAAAATTAATATAACGCTTTTCGAGCTTGCAATAAAGATTTGTAAACAGATTTAGCAAAGTCAAAAATGATTTTATTTGTCACTGAGTGATAGAACAGTATAACCGCCGCACTTGTATCGTTCTTCCACTCATCTCTCAAACAGCGTTGTCGGTATTGAATCAAAGCGTGAGGTTTATGTACTGCTTTTTCGCTCACTGATGGGTTGACGTGTTTGAATCATTTTGGCTATCTCAGTTAAAAATGTCAGTTTTGGCGCTTATACTGTTCTTTCATTCACCGATTCAATTGCATTTGTAACATTGGCGAAAGTGGATTTGGCGAAAATGCAAAGGGCGAAAATAGTTTTGGAGAGAGTGTTCTTGGCGAAAATGGATTAGGCGAAAGAGGGGGTGGCGAATTTGATTTTGTCGAATTTACATTTGGCCAGATTAGAATTGGCGAAGGAGTATTAGGCGAATGTCCGTTGGCGAAATTCCATTAGGCGTAAGTGGCGTACATGGTTTGGAAGTACTTACTTTTTCAATTTCAAGGCTAACCACTTTTACTTGTGCAAAATTCGATCGCTAAGTGTGTAACAGCCAATGAAAAAAATGACATTCCTACCCTTTATTTTTTTTTCTATTTTCATATCGACTTACCCTAAAAATAATATTGTAAAAAGAAAAATGTACATAAAATTATGTACGCAGTTCCTGCATAAGGAGATTTCATGTAGATACTTATGTTAAGTGTAGAAACATTAAATATGCATTTAAAAAATACGGTTGGAGAAACCATAACGCCCCTTCTGTTAATTAAATTAAAATACATTTCACACCATTGAGAAGGTCAAAATTCTACCTTGCCACAGCTCAAAGATCGCTTGATCTTTTTATGGAGCTTTTGTCACTCCTCATTTAAGAACGCAGACTCCAAAATTGAGATTTTCGTTTTTAAAAGCTCGAAAACAAAGAAGTCTGAGTTAATTTTTAAGTTTTGGACTTTATTTACCAGATTGACGCGAAGTTGGCAGTAAGGACATTTTTTAGAAATTTGTTTATGAAATAACTACATAGGAGCTCAAGAACTGAGAATTGTCGTGTTGAAAGTTCAGCTCAGAAACCAAGTGTCATTTTTAATTTTTGAGCTCTTATTTAATAATAATAATAATAATAATAATAATAATAATAATAATAATAATAATAATAATAATAATAATAATAATAATAATAATAATGTTAATGCCTTCGCGGAAAGAGGGTCGACGGGACGTGGCTTTTACAAATTGGGATCAAATACACCGAGGCTTCTCAAACAAATACAGTATCTAAAATGTGATCAGCGTTGGTTTTATCAACGTCATTTAATTTAATGAACATAATATGTGTATAGTATTTAGTATGTTCACTTTTTAACAGCAACTTCAAATTTATATTGTATAATATGTATTAGTAGGACTAATCGTAACTTGATTTCGATCCGTGCGATTAGTTAACCAGGCTTGGCCTGAGTATCGATAACAATCGAAGTACATAATAATAATATTTATTGTGTAACGTAGAAAAATCATTTACACAAACGATTGAACTCGTTCTCTGGGGGGTACGTTTGGCACTAATGTTATATTAGTCAAAACATGCTGTTTTGTAGTTAAAATATTGTCGTAAATTCGTTCTAATAAGAACTGTTATTAATAATTTGATAATTTGAACAAAATAACTATAAAAAACGAGTAAATAAAAAGGAAAAACAACAACGAACAGAAATAATGCGAAACGGTGTAAACTAAAAGAAAACGATGAGGTTATAAATAATGAATAAATTTGACAGATTGAAGTCAAATCAGAATCCGTGCAATATTAATTTGAAGCGTTCATTGAAGTCAGCTGTTGGACATACGGACGTATTTTCACTGACAATCACCTACACGCATGTCTTTACTTAAAAACACATGCAAACTGTATTGGCCATCTTTCTTTATCATGAACATGACAAGCTTTAATGATTGTTTAAAGGAATGTCGTGCATTCATTCGGAAACCTATGACGTGAATGCCAACTCTCGTGGATACAACTATAGAAATCGTACCGTTTCTGAATTATCCGCAGCCAAAGTTAGCCAATAAGAGCGCTGCGCGGACGAATTCAAACAGCCATCTACAGGCGGTGTTGCCAAGCGTACTCGTGGCATGGAGTCTCCAAAGAAAGCGAAAAGAAAAACTCTCTTCAGAATCGGGGATCGACCCGCAACCTTCAGAGAGAGTTTCGCGTCTTACCATGTACGCTGGCCAAGAGAGTTTTTCTTTTCGCTTTCTCTCTGACGGCTCCATGCCTCAAGTACGCTTGGCAACACTATAATACTAATTCCATAATCGAGTATGGTGAATGATTTAATTGCTGTGGTTACGACGCGTGTAAACAAACAAATTCAGTAGAAAAATTTTGATCGGAAATCCATTTTGTAATCGGTACAATGAGTGATTCGGACAAGATTTTTTGAAATCGAAAGTAGTGTTTAATGCAGCTCGTGCACCGTTACTGCCAGAAGAGTCAATATTAATAAATAAATAAATGCATCCTCTATTTAGATATACATGGTAGGTGTACATACATAGGCGGAAAAATCGTTTTTTCACTGCTTGGATACCATCTGTTTATGTATCCAAGTAAAGGTTCTACTTTCTATTACTATCATGTTTTTCTCAAAGTAAGGTTGATTTACGAAGGTGGCGGTGAGAATAGCTATTTACAGTAAGAGTGAGGAAGGTAAAACTTTCGTTCACGCGAATAGTTCAAGAGAACGAATGTGACCTTACTGTCGAGTGCTGTATTTGATTTTGTTCGATACCTCTTTAGAAAGTGACTCTGTAACTTTGTATTACAATTGGAATTATGTTATTCAAAAAATCACACAATCGTGAGGATCCGTTGTTATGAAACAAATTGAATTTTAAATATGCTTGAGCGAAAAGCAGTGAGCAAAAAGCGACGAGCGAAAGTGAAACCTTCGCCCACTAGTAGGTAACTATAATTACGGTTCACTTTCTAAGGAGGCATCGAACAAAACATATTTTCTTTTAGTGATAACATATGATCGGTAGCAGTAATTTTATACCTGGTTTTTGTAGAATAAACGACCAAAAAAGTCCTTTTCTTACCAACCATTTGCAATTACCGTAATGAGATGGTAGCAAGAATAATTGACTGTCGTCTATACTTGACTATACTTGTTGGTGACAATATTTATTTCGTGTTTATGTGCACAACCTCTTCCTTCAGTTTTCCAAAAGTGAACAAGGTAGGTAGATTGCGAAAATAGTATAAAACATGGGATAGCGATAGAACCAGCGCGGTTATTTGTCTAGGTATAGCGAGTAAGATTTTTAGTTCATAAAACAGTTTTTATTCCTTTTACAAAGTGCATCAAATTTTAAATTAAATCTTAATTAGACCATGTCATAACTTCTGATAAGGGATTATGCTTTGGGGAATACGCTTGTAATTACCTTCTCCATCGATACTAATAAAACGCTTCAAACTCTTTAAGTTGGCAATTAGTACAAAAACGGTGTGGAGGTTCTATTGGTCTATAAGTGAAATATGCCTTTCATTAAAAGATATTAAAACCCTCATCAATATTTCATCGTAATTAAATTCATTTAACAAAAAGTAAATGGCGTTACCGCCAACTAAATTGGATATTATTTTTTACGGAATGCATTGCTTTTAATTCAATATTTAACCCATAAATCCAAAAATTTACAATGATTTATAGTTAAATACGCGTTGCATGTGCATTATTTCACAAATTATTATTACTACCTTGACTGATACAATTGTATTTGTAAAACAATAAAACCATTACTACAAATTTCTACTTGTAGATCGTTAAAGTGAAGTAATGTAATTACACATAGTATGACTACATGATGGACCGTAGATTTAGTTAGTAATTTTAATCGCGTTGAAAAATTGCGTCAAAAAACAAAGCAGTTACACAAAACTCGACAGTTTCATTTTAGTAATTTAAATAAACGTGATTTACATCTGATGAATTGATAATTTTTAATCTTTCGAGCTTTCTCTTTAAAACATCTAATAATAAAGATAGAGATAAAATGTGCAGCTTTAATATAAACGAAGCTTGGAAAAAGAGATTATTTGCATAACAAATTTATCTGATTTAAAATTTAAAGAATTGTAAAGTTTAGGATTTTGCAAGATAGTTTGGTTAATAATGAGAGAATTTGGCAATTCAATGATCATGTCAGAGAGACTTGATAAATTAACTGTGAAATAAATATAGATATCCATCTGAAAATTCTGTTAAATTGCGTTACCGTCTCGGTATGCAATAATATCTACGTTTACGGATTATTTGAGTAAACCCACGATTTTACAATATTTTACAAGAAAAGATCTATTTTGACGGTCAATTAACAATGCCTGAGTTAAGTAAATTTCCTAGATCTAAAAGTAGTTAGTAACAGACCGTACCAGCCACCAGGTTACTTGTTCGAACGCAGGTAGAATATTTTTCATTATTTTTGTTGAAAAGGGTAATGTTTTCAGTCAAGAGAAACGGTAACATTCTTCTTGAGCCTCGGACGAAAAATAATTTAGTTTGTATTTAAAAGCATTAAAATTAATGACCTACCTACTCAATATCACCAAGAACTTGGCGTCGTTACTAGGTAATTGGTTTTTTGAATTGGTAGCCTAATTTAAGAAGGAAACAACCCATTACAACTGTACATTATTGTTATTTTTTGACGTAGGTACCTAATCTTATAAATGTAAAAGGTTAATAAGTACACTTTTCCAACTTTTGCAAACCGCTTAAAAAGAAATCTTCCGCAACATCCGCAAAAAACGTGTATTTCACTTTGGAAACAAAAAATATTACTACTATCGGAGTAAAAAAAAAAAAGGCCTCTGACTTTAAGTGGTCATAACGAAAAAACTGAGGGGTGAAATTTCTTCATTTTTGGGCAGTACATGAGCCATTTATATATGTTTAACATGTGTAAAAATCAAATTGGTAGAATCAGTTGTTTAACTTTTATTTTAATTAACAGCAATAAAAACGCTGTATTTAGTATTTTCCTGGCTGACGGTCAGTTTTAACTTATCATAAAATTGTTATTGTTTCATAAATTGTTACCAAATTTACAAATGTTGTAGCACACATACTTCTGAAAAGTCGACAGTCAATAAATATTGATTATTCATATAATTAACTGGTTTTATAAGCCCTAACCGAAAATTTGATTATTTTGCAATATACGGTAACTAAAGAAAAAATTCTTGTTTTAAATGCTAAATTTGTATTACTCAAATCGAGCTGCACTATTGCTTTATTGAAAACAAAATTTGTTTTCTTGTAATTCAAAGTAAATGTTATAATTATCGCGAAAGAAAGACGCACATATTCCCGCGAGAGGTAATCTACCACATCGTAAATCGTGAGCGGCAAACCACAACAATGTGATTATTGTTTAGCATTGTACAAAACCATGCGCTTCATAGCAATAGTGTACGACACCATCTTCCAACCCGTGTTGCACCTCCCGCATGAACCCAAGCATCCATCCTTTTTTCCAAATTTCTTTTAAACAAAATATGTATACATGGCATTATTTTTGTGAATCGTGTTAGACCACAATATAATTGCTTTAACCTTGTTATGTTACTGTCAATATTATTAATATCGAACGTTCAGGTGCTGAGTTACACAAGATGTCGTTTTTTCATTATAGCTTTAAGACTAATAAACCAATTGGCTTCAAAAGCATCTCACACCAACAAAAAAGTATACACTTGTCAAATAAATAAGTATCTACCACTCAGTTTCAATAATATAGCCGTAATTAATTTTTAAAATCGAGCGCTTGTGCGATTTGAGGCATAATTAGCGCTTTTTCGCGCATAAATTAATACAGAAAATTAACGATGTGTTGCAAAAATCTAAAACTGTACACCTTTTTGTAGGAATAAATGATCTTTGAAATGCACTTTATTTCATTAAATTATGATTGCTAATTACTGAGATAGAAGCTTCTAAAGTGAGAGGCCTTGCATTTTTACTCCGTAGATTGAGGAGTATGGTGTAAGCAAAAGTAATTCAAAACCACATTTAGCCTCGGAAGAACATTCCAGATTGGGGGTAACGCGTTATACTGTAAGATCATCAAACCTTTTCGTTGTTTTGCTCTGCCTTTACTCTTACCTACTCTTAATTTCCTTGCGTACTCTGCTTTGAAGGGGTGCATTGTAATTGTCAGTAATCGTTTCACTCTTTGGCAAATAATCATCCAACAATATCCTTTTATTATCCCAAAAAGACGGCGGCTTTTCCGCATATGGAATTGTTTAGAATTTTTCAAAATCTGTTCGATAGCAGACTCGAAGTTTGTTGTGTAATGCTTAAGCGTGTTTCTTTGATAGAAAAGTAAGCTTAGGGTTTAATGTCGCCCCCCCCCCCCTCCCCGTAACTCTTCAGGAATACCTTCCAAATGGCGTCTCAAATATGAAAATGATATACAGCGTGTCTCACGGTGACCACCCGAATATTTCAGAAACTACTATGATCTGAATTTTGAAAATTTGGTTAATGGGGTTTTCGAGCATGACCTCCTCAAATAAAATAATGGCGTCTACGTAACACTTCCGGTTTTTCCGGAAATGACACCAACTTTGTTATTTTAAATATAACACCTATATATTATTCCGATTTTGGATTCTACGTAACATTTTAGGTGGACTTTCATCAAGTTTTCTTATTCCTAAAATTAACCGTTTCCGAGATATTTAATTTTTTTAATAAAAATTAAAATAAACACAATCTAGCTTAAAACCATGTGAACTCTACAGCAAGAAAGATAAAGGAACCATATTCATAGGGGAGATAGCTGGACCCCTAATCTTCCCATCCATACTTTCAAAGTGGCTTAATTGCATACAGAGTGGTGGCAATTTAATGCAGAGTTTAGTTAACTTCAAATCATCATAAGTTGGTTTTTTCAAATGGAACACCCTGTATGTTTCGTCGTAGTCTGATGCACAATTTCATTCTCTTTCGAACGGTACCATGGTTCCCTATATCTATCTCTTCTAGTTTTTGAGATATCTAAGGTCATTCAATTTCTTGCGAAAACGGCTTAGCAGAACTTCAAAACAAACGACTGTTCTATCACCAGTTATTAGTTGTCAGTGCGACACATGTGCATTTGATATTCTAATACTTTCTCTACAGTATCAGTAAAATATTCTGGATTCTGGATTACGATAGGAGGGTGGAAATAAACCACGCGTACGTAGCCCCCAATTGGGCCCTTTTTACTACCTCCCTGACTAGAGTCGTCCGACCCCGAAACGTCACTCAAGCCATCCTACACACGAGATGAATCTGAGCGGCTTTAATCGTAGCCATAGGATACCCCCAACATAGATCGTCTCAGTTGAACAAGTGCGGGACACTCACAAAGTATGTGGTGTGCCGTCTCGTTGTCTATGTAACATCCTCTACAAGATGGTGATTCTACCAAGCGCATGCGGTGCATGTGCTTGTTTAGTTTAAAGTTCCCAGAAAGTATGCTCACAAGTAGCCGCAGGTTCTTTCTGTACAAAAACGCGCCAGCTACGAGATGGTTCTCTGAACGTTTCTCTTGCGTGACGGCAGTCTAACATCAAGCTCCACCTAGCCTTGTGCTAGGCTTGGGTGTCTTGAGTACAATAGGACGTAGATTTTTAGAGCAACAAATGCGGGTAGTTTTTGGGTACTGGTACAACTCGTCTCTTTTCCTAAAGATTTACAAATATTGAGAATGGTAAACAGTAATGTATGAGGCACAAGTAGTTAGCATTACCATTACAACAGCCGCATGATTTGGAAGTTTATTGTTTTAAGATTGTATGGAAATGTTGCATCGAATCTTGATCGAACCACATTCAGATCAAAACTATCCCATTCATGCCAAAAACTTCTGTAGGTACGGTACTCATTTTTTTTGTATTTTTTTTTAATGAAACGCCTGTATTTTTTTCGTTCTGCTTTTAATAGTGATTACAATGAGATAAGGTTGTAAGATTTACGGCTTACCGTTTCGGCGTTATTTGTTGTTGTACTTGTAGTAAACAATCTTATTAGATTAAGAAGGCGTAGAAAACAAAAAACCAGGTATGTTTGGCGGTTGAATCGGATCACCAGCTATTTGGTGATCGTGCCAAATAAACAATACAGTTTTGGAAGTTGTGAAAACAACTAACATTTCTATTTACAAATTATGTACAAGTTTTAACAGAGTAGAAAGCGGTTAATAATGGAGGTACAGGTAGTAGGTAGGTTGGTCGGTCGCCGGAGGGTAGACTGGTTCTGGAACGTAGGCTAACGGGTCGGTGTTGGCTGCTTTCGTTGGCGGCTATGACTTCTGACTGATTTCTGTGGGTAACAGCGTTCACTTATAAAGGATTCTGGCCGGTGTCGACGCGTTGTCATTGGTCGGCCAATGAGAATCAATCGTTGCTCTTCAGTACGTAAGCGACTGTGTGCCGGGATCATGTGGTCGCCACAGTACGTAATAAAGCACAAAGGTGTTATTAGAATTACAAAATACCCACTAATTTGAATTTCAATACTAATTAAGATGAAAGACAGGAAAAAGTTATTTGATAACGTGTTCAAATTGTTGACCGTTAACGTCTTGGCAGTAACGTATGCAATCCTCAAAACTTGTCAAAGAATGTACTCATATGGAATTGCCTGCATTTACATTCTATCTTTTAAGTAACACCACTGGAAAAAATTGGAGGACTTAGAAGGCCATTCAGTAGTCCCTCTTCTTCCTATCCCCCTTCCTTGAAAAACGTTATTTAACAATCTCTAACTTCATGCGAATAGTGCGGCGATACACCGTCTTGCTTAAAATAACAATCTTCATCTGGAAATAGGGCCAAAATTGTTAAATGTTCTCAAAGGAGTCGCAAATACTTCTCTCCTGTTAGACTTCTGTAAAAAAAAGTCCTTCCATTTAATGAGGATTAACGTTCAACCGATATCGGTAGTTGTATCTGTTGACATTCCCATTCAGACAAAAGGTAGCTGCACAACCGAGATGCCTTCCAGACGAGCGAACTAGGTTGACAGATTACACATGAAACTACAAGAGTTATTGAGTTATTTATTTAAATTAATTAATTAATAAAGCTGAACAGGAAATGATGGCACAACATTTCTTTGTATTCGATCCTAAAATTTGCGTCTTTAAACGCAAGTATGTGTTCCGACTCAGAGAGTACTGCTGCTGGGATGAGTAATATTTAATGTAGGTATCCAAAACAAAGAAGAAAACCAAAATGTAAATGTATCATTTGGTAGCGGAACTAACGATGCAGTTAAGGAAGTACAATAATGAGATGACGAAGATGAGAGCTTGCCCAATGTACACCGAATTACATAGTAGCATGTTTTTATGATTAAGTATCTCAATTTAACCGTATAATAATTTAATGATTTTCGGCTCTTCGTAATCTAACAAAGCAGGCTTATTGTAATTAATATTTCAGCATTTCAGAAATTTCAGAAGTTGCGGTTGCTGCTCAAGGCACACACTTGTTTGAAGAACGTCGTAATATATTATATTTGCGTCCAGTCCGAATATATTATCTTGATTATTTACTATGTAGTGCGCTTCCAGCGACACCCCACCTGCACCCTTTCAGTAAGTAAAGCTAAAAATAGCTCCCGAATCTCCCCCGCCCAGTCCCGTCTACTTACGACGGTATGTATTCATTCGTTTTTGGTGCATTCTAACCTGCGGTCGATTGTGATCGATCTCGTCGAACTACGCGTGTTTTTTGCAGTTTTAGGTACAATACTGCATACATGTAAGTATACCTAACTTTTCTAGACAGTTTTAGCATAATTTAGGTAAAAGCATGGTACAATCAGACAAGCTATGCCTATACGCATTTGTTCGTGACGTCATTGAGGTCATCGGGCTCTACCACTTCAATAAAGTAGTGGCGTTTGTGTAGTCCTACCACTTAATAAAAGTGTATCTTATGGATAACGAAAATAGTGGATGTTTATGGAGCTTTTTGCACGTTGTTCTTACAACCTTCACAACACATTGGGATACAAACGCATCTGCCCAAGCTTGACGACTTTGCGTTCCTTTATAGGCATAGAGACTACCGCTCTCGATCTCGTCACCGGCAAGGTCATTCTCCTCGTGAGATGGGTTGTCGGAGAGATCCTCTCGAAGAGCAATCTCGCTATTCTCGTTCTCGTGTCTGTCGTTCTCTGAGTAGTTCGAGTTCACGAGGAGAATATTGCGCTGGATCTCGTGACCGTGAAGGTCATTCTCCTCGTGAGATGACTTCTCGGAGAGTTCTATCTTCCATATTGTACCATGGAGACGTAGATTTGGATGGCAGCAGGGGAAAGAAGGCAAAGCAATCCCGCTATTCTCGTTCTCGTGTCTGTCGCTCTCTGAGTAGTTCGAGTTCACGAGGAGAATATTGCACTAGATCTCGTAACCGTGAAGGTCATTCTCCTCGTGAGATGGCTTCTCGGAGAGTTCTATCTTCCATATTGTACCATGGAGACGTAGATTTGGATCTGGTAGCAGGGGAAAGAAGGCAAAGCAATCCCGCTATTCCCATTCTCGTGTCTGTCGTTCTCTGAGTAGTTCGAGTTCACGAGGAGAATATTGGGCTGGAGCTCGTCACCGTGAAGGTCATTCTCCTCGTGAGATGACTTCTCGGAGAGTTCTATCTTCCATATTATACCATGGAGACGTAGATTTGGATCTGGCAGCAGAGGAAAGACGGCAAAGCAATCTCGCTATTCTCGTTCTCGTGTCTGTCGTCCTCCGAGTAGTTCGAGTTCACGAGGAGAATATTGCGCTAGATCTCACCGTGAAGGTCATTCTCCACGTGGGATGACTTCTCGGAGAGTCCTATCTTCCTTATGCGAAAGTCGGTCCCTGTGTGGTTCGATTTCGCGGAAACGCACTAAGTACGAGGGCGTTTGCCGATAGAATCGGTTGCCTAGTGAACTGAGAGTTCACGCTTGATCTGAAGTTGTTGGCGACTTAGTCGCAAACCTTAGTGTTGCTATCTCGCTCTTTAGCAAAAGGAGTACCGTTACTCTCGATGTTTCGCGGAGGAATGCTACTAGTAGGGCCGGTCTCCCTCAGTGCAGTGAGACGCCTGTTTTTAAGGAGCCGAACTTCGATTTTTCGGTAGCAACTCTGATTACTTTGGGTTACGATGTAATAAAGCGGAAAAATTTGCTTCCTTTTTACTCGCAGCAGTAGAACCAATGTAGCCTAGATTTTGACTTTGGTTTAACCAAAGACGACCGGGCAGTTAACCCAGGGTTACGTTGAGCAAAGTTTTATCAGCTTTGAGACCTTCAATAACTGTTTTATTGAACGACGATTCAGGTATATCCATATCAGTACGTGCTTACATTTTGGCTCAGGGCGCATGGTTTGCAATACATTCTACGTAATGTCGCAAAGCGCAGGGAACTGTTATTTCCCTTCCTGACTAAGTCACTTACCTGTGCTGGGGAAAAATTACCCTCGAGCGAATTGCTATTTGGTCCTGATTTGTGGGAAAAAATATAGGCCGCTACAACACGGGACAAAGTCTGTATCGCTTTGAGTTCCATTATCAGCGAGCCATCTACCTCCCGTTTGACATCGTCACAGTCCTTCGGATTTTTTCGCCGGAAAACGGGGGGGGGGGGCAGTCCTGTGCAACAACACGAACAAGGAGGGATGTGAGGGCACATGGGGGACCCTCCTTCCCGAAATGCTATCCATACAAGCGTTTTGGTTTCTGGCTGCCTCACGTACTTTAGTAGTACTTGACAAACTTTGGTCCAGGATGACAACGTTTTGTCATGGATACAAGGTTACAAAATTCCCTTCCGTGGATCACCTCCCCCCGCATACTGTTCCTATCGAAAACGATATAACAAGGGAAAAGAAATCTAATGGCAGAAAAGATTTCTTTTAAACCTTAAAATATTAATCTCTACAGGACTATGTTAAGGTTATTAAGCCGAATAATATGTACCTACATGTTTGCCATCGACTTAAAGGGCGCATACTTGTCAATCCTATTCAACCTGACCATCGTAAATGCTTACGATTTCATTTCGAAAGCGGTCTCTATGGATTCACGTGCGTGCCCTTTGGAATTTTGGCCTCAAAATTAATGAAGCCAGTGCTTTCAAATTTACATCAACAGGGCATTCTGGGTGCAACTTTTTAGTCGATTTTCTTATCATCGAGAAAATCCTTGAACTACGTCGGAAAATTAACCTCTTGGAATCACTAGGTGTCACCATAAACAGGGACACGAGTGCTCTTAATCCAATTAGGAAATAAAAAATTTTTAGGATTTCTTTTTGCCACATCTGAAATGGGATTAACCTTATCGTCGGGAAAAAATTCAGACTATTAACAAGACCGCAAAGTTCATTGGCATTTTAGCATCAGCTTGCCCAGGCATCAAATCGGGTGGCTGTACGCTGTACAATGTACATATTGCGGGGTTTGTCCATGAACACCTACTTTGGTGGGTGCAAAATATTTCTAAATCATTCTAGGACATTAAATCTGATAACCTTCAAACTGAAACGTTTACTGATGCCTCTTTAACAGGCTGTGGGTATTGTGGCAAGGAAAGAACTCTTGGCTTCTGGGAGAGCTTAGATAAATAATTACATATTAACTTCTTACAATTACAAGCTATACCTTACGGTCTAAAATGTTTCGCCAGCTATCTGTCGAATTGCAATATTCTTATCAAATTCGACAACAACACTGCTATCAAAACATTATTCGCATGGGCAGTATAAGTAGGTACAATATCTACTATCACGGAGCATTTTGGCGTACCTGAGGTGGTTATTTTTGCTTCTTATCTTACTGACAAATATCAACAATATGTATCTTGAGGCGACAGGATCCAGATTCCAGCGCTGCGAAGGCGCTACTTTTGTGATGGGATGCCTTTAGCCTTTATGCCTCTTTCAATTTCATCTTACAGGTCCTCCAAAAAATACTCACGGACAAATCTGTAGGAATTATGATGGTACCTTATTGGTCACACTACCTTGGTACCCATCGTTTTCTCCGTTACCAAGTTTGTTAATTTCGCCGTCAGGAAGATTCACTCGCTATCTCGTGAACTTATCCTGGTGTACACCAAATCATGTGGGACTCGGTTGTAGCTAAAGGCGTTCCTAAAGAAAGTATTTCAACTTTCAACGATTTTTTCATCTATCACCACATCAACAATTACGCAGTATTTTACAACCTCCTGTCCTTGGTGGGACTTCTGTAAAGAAAACCGAATTTTGATTTTCTCATACCAAGCAGAACACATTTACAGAAAAGTTATGAAGTTCATAGTTGCAGATAGGGACTAATGAATTCCTATCGACCAGCCCTTAGTCTCATTCTTGCCAACAATTTAGCTGCAGACCCAATAATAAAAGGTTTTATGAAAGGAACGTCAAATTGAATCTTACAAAACCCAATCTATGCGAGGCAACGACCTTAAACCAATATATCGATGGACAAAGGAGTTCAGGGAAACAAAATAAGGTCTTCCTTTTCGGAAATAAAAAAGCCACATATAGTATGCCAATAAGCAGGCGTTGAGTAAATCGGTTAAGAAGCTGTTATCGTCAGCTGTTCTCGACTCTATAAATTTTTGCCTCATTCCACGAGACACGCATCTACTTCCGCTGTTTTTCAACAGTGTACAAAGTGTACCCTTGGACACATTACGTAAAACAGCCGGCTGGTCGCAACGATTTTCAACTTTTGTGAATTTCTATAACCATCCTCTTTCAAACGAAACCGATTTTGGCAAAGATATTTTTAATCTTGCCACAGTTTGAAATCCAATATTAGTCACTACGAACAATACTATATTATGCTACGTAATATGATACCACAGATTATACGAGTTGTATACATTGTGATGATACATTACTCATGTATATTTTACAAGGCTCTATAGTAGTTTGTTTTTCTTCGTTATAGCGCGGTTATAGAATACAAACTGCAATTTTTTACTACAAGGACGAATTCTTTCAGTTTTAAAAGAGTTTCTTATTTCGTTTTATCGTACTCTTATGATTACGATTACGCATTCAACACTACTGTGTTAGTTTGATCGTTGAGTAACGGTATTCAATGGTTTGATGTAAAATACATCCCCCATTCAATACATTAGTTTATCCCTGTTGCTTTTTGGGGTTATCGATACATTGTTACCCGTTCACTTATCAGCAATTCGATTTCTTTGAACAACTACATAGTAAATAATCAAGATAATATATTCGGACTGGACGCAAATATAATTATACGATCAAACGAACTTACCTGTGAAGTTCGATCGTAATTATATGAAGCGTCCAGTCCGAATATATTATCTTCCCTCCCGCCCTATAACCCCGTTCGTTGCTGATAATGAACAGTACACTCTTTAAAGGAATGAATACATACCGTCGTAAGTAGACGGGACTGGGCGGGGGAGATTCGGGAGCTATTTTTAGCTTTACTTACTGAAAGGGTGCAGGTGGGGTGTCGCTGGAAGCGCACTACATAGTAAATAATCAAGATAATATATTCGGACTGGACGCTTCATATAATTACGATCGAACTTCACAGGTAAGTTCGTTTGATCGTATAATTAGAATTAGATAATATCACGAATTTTGTTTCATTTCCTATAGTGTTTTTTTTTTAATTTTTAATCTCGTTTTAAAGTGGTAATTTGATATACCTGAAGTAATTTGGTAATTACGTTACAGATTTGAGCTTTTCAAGGTATTTTTAAGATGCTTGTATTTTAGTTTTGTTCAGTTATCACCTTATTATGAAACCTTTCTGTAACAACCGAAAGGCACTCGCATTTAGTAAAAGTAAGGAATTAACAAAATGTATTGCCTAAAGATATCATTTAACTCAAAAAAAGTTAAAGCAATAATCAATTTTTATCATTTACAATTTGCGGTAGCACCCAAAAGCCCGCTTAAATCCCAAAAGAGTAATAAAATCGAACACAACGAAATTTATATACAATATTTTGTAACAGAGTGTCGGTTAAAATAGAAATACCTTAAAAGGGTGAATTTTTTAGCATTTTATGTGTTGTTTTTAATAAATAATAAAAAGTAGGAAAATTCCCTTTTTTAATATTCTCGAATCCAATAGTTGCGCGTTAACACTAAACTGTAATGTGTAACGTCGTCGAGTTGAAATGATAGTAAACATTATTTGTGAAATCAAACTTAAGGCAAATATTTACCTTGTTACTGTTGATTGCCACCTCTTTTTCTGCAATGACATCTTGAAAGGCAGGTATGTACAACAAAGGGAAATGCTTCCAAAAATTTGCTGACACTTTCTACCTTTCGGTAAGGTAAATGACGGAAATGGGAAAATAGTATACTGAAATGATATTAATAGTGATTTTCTTATCAGCTTTGTGTCATTTAGTATTGTAGGGAAAACTTTTTCTTTGTTGACTTTCTAGATGATAGTGACTGTTTTTAATTCGTCGACACCGTGTTTCTCTTCTCTTAATTGTCATAGTAAGTATGATTCTCAGACACTGAACAGCAGTTTTAGTCTTTTTCGCCTTTTGGAATATTTGGTGTGCTCTTCACAGTACCATATGTGTTAGGTGCATCCGTATTACGTCTTGTAATATGTAATAAATTTACCTTCGCGAAACTTTTTGGGGTGTGTATTAAGGCCATGGGACCACTGCACTGTATTTGCTCTTAATTTCAGAACTACTGCGATACCATCCTCGTAGAGGTGTAGAAACTGTAAGTAAATGTGATTAAAAAATTAGATTAGAAAAAATTAGATAAAAACACCAACACGTATTTTATCGCGGTTTTCTCAAAATTTTCCCGATGCAAGCATATTATTATTTTATATTCGTGAAAAGAGAATGAAACACTATCAAATAAGTCGGCTAAAGATATATCATGTTATTAAAAGTAAAAAATGCCATCTGATGAGAAATTAAATAGCAAATAATTTTTATTTGAAACATTTTTTTTAAATGGACATTTACAAAGATATATGCGATATTATTCCATACTTTTGGGACACTTTTGCATAAAATTATGTTCCTAACAAAAGATAAACTCAATTCTCCATTACCCCACTTCTCCCCTAACTCCCCTCTCTCTTCCCTTCAAATTGCTTCTTTCTTGAACTTTCTTCATCCATCATATTACTCCCCCCCCCCCCCCACATTTCTCTCCAGCCTCTTCCCTCAGGTCCTCACATTCCCCTAGCATATGCTTTAGGTTCTCCCATCCCATTCCACATAACCTAGATATTCTATTTAGTACTATATTTGCTTTGAGTTTTTGTTGGTGTTTAAATCCAAAACACATAACATACGATTTTACAGGATTCAGTTTTAAAGCACTATTGACACTCCACATATAAATGTTAGAGAGTACCATGTTTAGAACTTCCGCCATACGATTTATTTCATCAGGTTTTCCACAGATATATAATTGAGAGTTGTCGGCGTAAAGTTGGATTGCTACCTCTGATGGAATAATACTAACCAAATCAGATGTGAAGATGGTGAATAAAATCGGTCCTAGGATACTGTCTTGAGGTACGCCTTGCGGACATTACAGTTCAGAAGAATTTTGGTTGTTTAATTTTACTGTAGAAGTTCGGTTAAACAAATAATTTACAAACCAATTATCGTGTGTTGTGAAAAGCTGTAGTAGTGAAGTTTGGCGCATAATAGCTTTAATAATAATAATAATAATTAATTAATTAATTAATAATTAATAATAACAGCTTTACTAAAATCTAGAGCAACTAGAATTGTAACACTTGACCGATCCATCGCTTGTGTGATTGTGCACTAAGGTAATACGTTGCAGTTTATAAAGTTATATATTTGGGTGAAGACTGCTTTCTCCATTATTTTAGCCATAACTGGCAGTAAGCTAATAGGTCGACGGTCACTATAATCTTTAGGATCTTTTATTTTCGGAATAGGAATTATTATAGATTTTTTCCAAATATTCGGTACACAAGATGCCTTTAATGAATCATTTATTATGCCTGTAAGACTAGTAGGTATATACGGAAGCAGTAGTTTAATAGATTTTATCTAATTCCGTTAATAAAAGTGATAGTTTACGTTGTTGTTTAAAATTAGGTAACGTGATCTTTTTCAAAACTGTCTCATCACAGTTATGTAAAGTAGTTATGTAATAATATTACACAACTGACAATTTGAAACTATAAGTAATTGGTTAATTATTGTCAAAATTCGATGTGTGTTTCCATAGTAACCATGAACTTAAAACTACTTCATTTCAGATTAATGTTCTCATTAAAAAATCAAAAGGTAGATAAAATTACGGAATTAGATAAAGTTTTGTACTTAACACATTATGAAAAAGTCTAATTTTATTTGACTCATGTAATTTGCAAAACTCGCTCGCTTCGCTCGCTCGATTTGGCAAATATTACATTTCGTCAAATAAAGTTAGTCTTTTCATAACTGGTTACGTAAATAACTATTAACGAAATGTTTCTCCACAATAATCTTGAATTTCCTTTATTTCACATTATATTTGCTTTCTCTAATCTTCATCCTTCTTTCTTGCCCATGTGTATCTTGTCTCTTTCTATAATTTCCTATCTTATAATCGCCCCACATCCTCCTTCCCTTCTCCTCTGCTTGTCCTCCCTTGCGTAATACTCCTTGTTATCCTCCTGCCCGTATTTTATTCTCCCTAGCTTCACCTCCCTCCAACAGCTTTCCAGTATACTCCCCCTCTCCCACTCTCCATCCCTTCCTCGTACCTCATCGGCAATTTCCCAGTCTGTATTCTTATCTTCAACCATTTAACCTCCTCCTCCTCCTTTTTCATATGTTGAAATTTGTAATCTCTCTACCATAATGTTATGTTTGATTTTCTCGAAATAGCGATCACCATGTGTCACGTTGCAAACGCACAGTAGTGTCCGTTGACTCGTCCGCCCCTACGTCGATTTTAAGTCCAACGGTTCGGAATGGGACAAGTCAGCGCCGCCGACTCATCGCGGCCGATTCATCGCGGCCATCTCATCGCCGAGCCATCTCATCGCCGAGCCATCTCAGCGCCGGCCAACTCATCGCCGATTTTATTTTCGATAAATTCAATATTATATAAAAAGTTTGGAAACAAAAGTAATGCTAAACTTAAACGTAGATTGCCATTATTAAAGCGCCTAGGTTATTTGCAGGTTTAGTATATTTTTTTTAAATTGATACAAAATGGCAACACTAAACAAAATTTGGAAGTAAAAAAATGCTAAACTTAAACATAGATTGCCACTAGGCGGCTTTTTGTATGCTATGTTGTTCCACTACTAACAATTTTTAATTTTAAAGAGATGGGTCGGCGATGAGTTGGCCGGCGATGAGTTGGCCGGCGATGAGATGGCTCGGCGATGAGATGGCCGCGATGAATCGGCCGCGATGAGTCGGCGGCGCTGACTTGTCCTAGACCCCAACGGTTTGACGGTTGTCTTCGTTGTCTTTAAAATATCCTTAGGGTATTAAAAACTACGGCCACTACTATCGGAGTAAAAATGCAAGGCCTCTGACTTTAGAAGCTTGTATCTTAGTAATTAGCAATCGTAATTTAATGAAATAAAGTGCATTTAAAAGATCATTTATTCCTACAAAAAGGTGTACAGTTTTAGATTTTTACAATACATCGTTAATTTTCTGTATCAGTGTATGTGCGAAAAAGCGCTAATTATGACTCAAATCGCACAAGCGCTCGACTTTAAAAATGTATACTTATTTGTCGATGTGAGATGCTTTTGAGGCAAATTGGTTTATTAGTCTAAAAACTATAATGAAAAAAACGACATCTTGTGTAACTCAGTACCTGAACGTTCGATATTAACAATATTGACAGTAACGTAATAAGGTTAAAGCAATTATATTGTGGTCTAACACGATTCACAAAAATAATGCCATGTATACATGTTTGTTTAAAAGAAATTTGGAAAAAAGGATGGATTCTTCGGTTCGCGCGGTGAAGTGGATTGCGCGAGGAAGCTGTTGTCGTACACTATTGCTATAAAGCGCATGGTTTTGTACAATGCAAAAGAATAGTCACATTGTTGTGATTTGCCGTTCGCTGTTTACGATGTGGTAGATTATCTACCTCTCGCGGGAATATGTGCGTCTTTCTTTCGCGATAAATATAACATTTACTTTGAATTACAAGAAAACAAATTTTATTTTCAATAAGGGAATAATGCGGCTTGATTTGAGTAGTCCAAATGTAGCATTTAAAACAAGAATTTTTTCTTTACTTTCCGTATATTGCAAAATAGCACATTTTCGGTTAGGGCTTATAAAACCAGTTAATTGTATGAATAATCAATATTTATTGGCTGTCGACTTTTCAGACGTAGGTATGTGTGCTACAACATTTGTAAATTTGGTAACAATTTATGAAAAAATAACAATTTTATGATAAGTTAAAACTGACTGTCAGCCAGGAAAATACTAAATACAGCGTTTTTATTGCTGTTAATTAAAATAAAAGTTAAACAACTGATTCTACCATTTTGATTTTTACACATGTTAAACATATATAAATGACTAATGTACTGCCCAAAAATGAAGCAATTTCACCCCGCAGTTTTTTCGTTATGATCACTTAAAGTCAGAGGCCTTGTATTTTTACTCCAATAGTAGTAAGTTGGTCTGGAATTCAAATGTCAATGTCAAAATTTAAAAACATAAATAAATGCAATAACTCGTGTAAAAGATGAATTTTGGAAAAAAATATATCTATCAAAAACAGTAACAAAATACAGTTTGTCCAGCGAATCTTTGCAGATATGGGCGCCGTCCAAAGTGTATGAATCCAAATAAAATATTAAATCAACAACTACTTTCATGACCTTTCACAAAATATATTAGTTTGTCAACAACAAATTTAACACAAAAAATCAAGGAACAAATATAAACAAATCAAACGTCAAAGAATGATAATGACAAATGTCAATTTATTCGGCGGAAGTGGTGTGGTAACACTACTGAAGTCAAAATAGAAATGGTATCCATACAGCGTAAGCTCAGACAAACTAATTAACTTATGCTTCTACCATTGATTATACAGTTGTGTGTATAATCAATGCTTCTACACACAAACTAAACTGGTATCAACGTATTTTGAGGTTTCAACACACGCATATAACAAATACTGTAGCATCTATCTTTGTTTTTGGTGCGTAATAAGAACCTAAATTGTGAGGACGTATATTGTTGTATATTTCATACATCGTCAAACATTCGCTGGACAAACTGTATATCAGATCACTCACACTGGTATTGCTAAGAATAACAAAAAGGTTGCATGACAGAATTTTTATAAAGTGTTGTGCAGTAACTCGATTATGGCAATGGCTCTATAACTGGCACCATGTTATTATATAATAGCTGTCGCAGCCATAACAAAGCAAACTAATGAACTGTTTTGTTTAATAAACCTGCGTCCACTTTTCGTTAATAAGCGTTGCACGAACGTGATAAAATATGGTTATAGTCACAGTCATGTATTAAAAAATATTGTATTAACGTTGTTTCAACAAACATGAAATTGTTAGTTGAGATGGTGGCAGAGAGATACGATTTTGCAAAATGCCAATCAGTGCTGTAAAAATCACCAATTATAAATTAATTTTTTCAACAAATTTATATTTTAAATTCTTTATTGCTTGTTAATAAGACATCTCGTATAGTCAGGAACCGCGGTTGGTGGGTAATAGTTTCAGGTTAAAATTCTCAGTATACCTATGCTTCTTATCGATTGTTGAGGCTGCTCGGTTTGTTTTTTTTAAATTTCCTGCTACCCGCGAAACTTCTATTCATATTTAGAACAAGTCCCGAATCTTTTGTACTTCATTGAAAATCAACCTCATTTTCTACTTTCAGCTTTACCTTGACAATCACCAGAGTCTTGATCGATCGATGCAAGTTAGCCTCGGCCACACTCGAAATTGGCGAAATTTGTCATTTGACATCTTCAAGGTGATAAAAAAAATTAGAACGCAATGTTTGTGAACATCATATTCAAAACGAGCGAATTGGACTCGTTTTTTTTCTTATCGCACCTCGAACTCATTGAAAATAGGAATGTAAATTGCAAATTTTTGTTCCATTTTGTGTTAAATTGCTTAGAATTTCCAAGCGTCGAAAATAGTCATAATCAACGCAAAATGCGAATAAGAAAGCACGTAAATTACGACAATCGACAAAGCCTGTTTTGGGATTAATACCGCCGTACACTGAGGGGAATTACGTTTTAATACCACCAAATTTATTATATGTAACATAAATAAAGCGTTTAGAAAGGCACAAAGGTGTTTTGTTCAGTTATTTGTTGTAGCCCTGTAAAAATCACATCGAGCATTAAAAGCCCTTTTATTGTTTTAAATTAATTTCCTTTACGTATAAAGGATCAAATGAAAGAAGTCCACAAACTTCGTAGTTAGAATAAAAACGAAAATAGTATAAGTGAAAGTCGTCTGTTGGTGTTCACTTTTGATAAGGCGCGATATAGCGGCATTTATTATCATACTACGAATTTGAAAATGTAACGACTGCAATACGAATTGAGCCGTTCACTTAAAAACATTTTTAATTAAAATTTCGTTGGTGGGATAATCGAGTGGATTCGTAAAATTTATGGTAGGATAGTAATATAATCAGAGTGTTTTCAATAGAATTTATATTAAGCAGAACGCCAGTGAAAGTGAATGTGATATAAAATACAATTCGGGCCCCTCCAAGCGAGATATACCTGGTCAATTTCAAGGGGAGCAACCTGGTCAATAATGTTGGAGTTAGAGTTTATGCCCCTTACTAGTTTACCCACCAGTGCGTGTCGCGAAGGTGGTGTACAAGGTATATTGTTTATCTGATGTCACGCTAAAATATTTTTAAGTGTAAACGGTGATAAGCGAAGGGAAGTTATGTGGAAGTTATGAGAGGTAGGTAAATGTTTTATTTTATAATGGTCGTACTTTGAGGTTTTCGCGTATAAATATTAATACTAATTAGAATTAGTGGACCGATTATCTAATGCGATAAAATTACAAGTTTCGATTAGTTTGAATGTTTGTTATAGTTTGTACGTGGCGCCCTCAGAATGATTTTGTAATTCTTGTAATGAAGTCGTGCACGAATTGCCATTTCAATTTTCTACTACACTTGATTACGCTTACGTTAGTTAGACCTATTTTATTACCTTTAAGAATTTAATAACGTAAAGTATGTTCAGTGATCGCAATGTAATGAAATGCGCGCGAAATGAAACCGTTGTGTAATCGTGCAGTGTATAATAATTGGAAAATTAGCGATTTTCGGAAATTGAATTTATAAACAAATCTAACGTAAGTAAACACAACCTTATTACGTACGCTCTGTCCCTTCCGCCAAAGATTTGTTTTACATTACGTTAAATTTAATTTAATCCGATAATATGGAACTTTCTAAAAATGTTTGTTTTCCTTTAAACCGCAACACTTGAAATATCGGCAATCTGCAATCATATTTTAACTTACAATTTAATTGACCGTCTTGAAGTAATTTTATAGCTTCCTGCAAAAAGCGTACCTACATTTAAAAAAAAAACGAAAAACTTTGCAAAAGTAAACGTTCTGAATTACTAATTGCTTCTAATTGAGTTTTGTTTAACTTTTGGTTAAACTTGATCGTTTTGTTTGCGTGCAGCAAAAAATATAAAGTAGGTAGGTAAGATCCACTGAATATGTCGGTGATCCTTTTTGTTTTAAATTATTTTGCAAATGAGACAGAACTGTGCGCTTAAACTAAAAGTAATTTTTTACACTTAGAAATATAAGGGATGAATTTAAAATAGCATTAGTTTATTAATAAATAATACGCGCTCATTACAAACACGGAAACTCTAGACGTGCGTGTAACCCTTATTTTATCAAGTGACAAAAAACGTCTGTGGTAACACCACTATTAACTATTTATAAAGTCTTATTGAGAAAATGCGAGGGAAAATGTATTATTCTAAAAGTTTTATTTTAAACACACACAAAGTTATGAACTTATAAGCTCCTTTTGTATTCGTAATTCGAAACTTTGATCCGATCTTTAATATATACCTCAGTTAATTTCTAAACTTTTGTGAAATGAATATCTGTAGTCGTACCTACGTTACCATGTGACTACTTTAAAATCGAATGCTAGAGGGATCCAACCCTACATTAAATCAGGTAGTTTTGATTTTTTAGTATGTTCTTCGGGATGGTTTGACAGTAAAAAATCCTAGTTTTCGTCATCCGCACCCTTCTGCGTTTTCCCCCCATCTTGATAAAACCACCGAAAATCGTAAAATTTTTCAGTTTTTCGCTTATAACTCCTAAACGGTGCTTCGTCGCTAAATTTACTCCATATTCCATACTATAGAAGGCAAAATTTCCCACAAAAATCACTAATTACATTGCTTCCACGTCTAATAGCAAAGGAGATACAGAGCAATAAAGAAGCGGCAAAATCGCAATTCCAGCGAAATTGCCCTTTTTCCGCACAAAGGAAGGTCCGTTATTCACATGGTGGGGTGAGGAAGGTCTTCATGGTCAATCCTCCCGTTAGTATTACTCAGTGCAGCCATAGGGTGGGTTTCTTTCCAAGTGCACTCACGCGATGGTTGTATTTATAATGGGAACTTTTATCCCTGTCAATTTAAATAGCTTTACTAATTATTATGAAGCTATACTTAAAATAACCTCTAATTTTTGCATGCAATATTGGAGTTATTGGATGTATCACTTTTCTTTTTTTATGAAGATAAACTATCACTAATATCACTAAATAATACCATTCGAGTGAGACGTGTCTAGAACACAGACTTCTAACCACAATATGGGTTTTGTGAGTAAGGGGCGTTTGGAAGAAGGGATATCAATTAATGTTAAGAGGAAAGAAAGACAAGTATCAAAAGGGGGTGAAATGATCATTGCGAAATTCTGCAGGGGAGAGATGTGATTATAGTGCACAATGCCTGCATAAAAAATTATTATGACGAAAGAAGGATGGAAGCAAAATGTCACAGACAATTTTTTGAAGGCGGCAGTGAAACTTGTAGACAAATAGTTTCAGAAAATAATTTTGTATGTAAAAGGATATTTCGCGCGCCAGTGCTTTTGAAGACATGAGGCTTTTAATTTGTGCAGTTCCATAAAAACAAAGGATTGTTGAATTTTGAGACTCTCAAATCCAATTAGCGTTGTTGCCCTTATTTTAGTTCTAAATAAAACAACCAATTGATCTCAATTCACCCAATTAATTTCTAGTATTATTTTATTTTTTTCTGTTTAAGGGAAACCGTGCTGGGCATGGTATGTAAAAGTATATTTGGATTTCATTCAATGTTATTTGCAGATAAATGAAACATTTCCAGTAAATATTGGTTTTTTGATTGTCGATTTAAATTTAGTCAAGTATTTGCATAATCGAATTACGATAAACAATATAAATTTAAATGTTATAATGATTGAAAGAGAAATAGCTCGGTGTTTAAGTAAAGAGAGAAAGAGAGTTTTAACGAACAAATGTTACTGAATGCTAAGAACCTTTTGTGAAAGGTACTACCATTACCACCAACTATAGTTCTTAAAATATCGCTCTTGGTTCTTTTCGAATTAGGTAGATTTTGTTAACCACGATTACATAAGAAAGAAATGGCACTAACTTCAATCCTGACATTTCATAGCCATTATGTTTTTTCATGGGAAAAATGGAGTGTGTCCCCTTGATCAAATTTGAATGAAACTTTAAAGAATCACTGAACAGAAAAGAAGAAGAAACAATTTTAGGAGTGATCCCTCTAATTGCTATTCGATTACGATCTCAATATCTTCTGGCATGTCCACGTAAACTTTATTTTTGATGTGGCGTCAAAGGAAAAAGTCTATTGGACTTAAATCAGGGGACGAGGTGACAATTCTATTACACCCCTTCGACCTTTCCATCGATTATGGAATGTTTCGTTAAGAAATTGGCGAACTTGAACTCTAAAGTGAGAAGGGGCGCCGTCTTGCTGAACCATATTCGGTTATGGGGTATATCGGGATCAACTTCATTAGGAAATAAAACAGCTAACGCAAGAACTAAAATTCAAACTTTGAGAAGTCTAAATAAACGTTGTTATGAAAAAAATAAGATTAGTATTTGAGTTCCAATAATATCAACCCTAATATTGACATTCTGGTGATATTGAGTATGTTACCAATGAGGATTTTCTGAAACCCAGTAGCGTGTATTTTGCTTATTGAACAAATCACATACTTCTTTTTATGTGTTCTCATTCTTTCTTCATATTCCAGAATCATTAAAATTTCGATCCGGAGATAATTGAGCCATTTTAAATAAACTACATAGTTTCGCATAGAATAGATGATTTTGATAGGTCACTAAAATTGTTGCGCGTTTGTTTTAAAAAAATCAAAAAATGCCATGTGATAAGGAATTAAATACCAAATACCTTTTACTTGAAACATTTTTCCATAAAATGGATATTTACAAAGTTACGATATTCGATACTCCATACTTTTGGAACACTGTGTATACAGGGTGTTTAGAAAAGATGCGGCAATATTAAAGGGGGTGATTGCCCAGGTCATTTTATACAAAAAAGTTCCTATAAACGCTTTCCGAAAACGCTTGGTTACCGATCTACAGCGTGTTGAAGTTTAATTAAAAAAAAGAGTAAAAATTAGATTTTTCCAAAACGGCTTGAGATATCATAATGAAATTTTAGGCGTGTTAATAGCTGTGGGAGACACATACTTTGCAATACAACACGATGTTTGAGTCGTACCAGTTGCGCGCGTATTGTCAAGTCACAGGCTATTTTTCAAAAAAAAATAGGACACCGCTGATTTCTCTAAAAATAAAATATGTTTTTATTCTTTGTTCAATTGTGAAAAAAAGCTCTCTTAACTTTTTATCGTACCTACGACGTACCGTTTTTTAGTAAAAAAAACATTTTAGTGCATATCCATTTATCATGCGTACAAAAATATTTTTAAACAGTCCTGTTTTTTTCTTGAAAAATATCCTGTTGTTGTATTGCAAAGTATGTGTCTCCCACAGCTATTAACACGCCTAAAATTTTATTATATCTCAAGCCGTTTTGGAAAAATCTAATTTTTACTGTTTTTTTTTAATTATGTAAACTTCAACACGCTGTAGATCGGTAACGAAGCGTTTTCGGAAAAAAAAATTAGGAACTTTTTTGTATAAAATACGCTGGGCAATCACCCCCTTTAATATTGCCGCATCTTTTTAAACACCCTGTATAGGTACGGCTTAAACTAGATATGTGGCGCAATATTCGGTAAGGGCAGAAGGATGTATTATAAGCACAGATAACATAACTTCCGAAATTGATGTCTTTATTTGCCATTAATTTAAGGAAATGGACCAACGCGCTACCTAACATGTTTTATGACTGTCCTATAAGATTTATTGGTGCTACCGTGACATTTACATGCATACAGTCACTAACATTGACCATAACTACAGCTACAGTAAATACGGCTACTACTAAATATGAAATTAATTAATTTCTAACCGTCTGAAAGAGGTAAATCTGTAAACGGTAAATTGCTCAGTAGTCAATTGATGACTATGAATATTTGAACCCATTAATAACAACGAACGACAATGGGATTAACAATGCGATAGCAATATAGACCCATATTACATTTTACGTTGCGGTATTCCAATTCAAGAATTATTAACTAATTAACAGTCATCATATATCAAAGCGAAACATCATGTCCGTTTCTCAAATCCCGCCATTGGATTTACACAAGCTTAATAATATTGTTTACGACAGTTAATCGAAATGAAATTATTCAAAACTAGTAATGGTACCTAATAATTATTATGCGATTCGTTTCTCATCAATAATGCTTTTTTTTTGTTAAATGACGCAAGTTGGACCAGGACTAACTACCTATATTTATTTTGCACATTCACCTTGAATATCTACCGATTAATATTCAACGAAGGATACTCACTGAGCTTCTTGAAGTATTTAAAATAATCCATACTTTCGTTACTGCCAAAGCGCATAAATTTAGGTTTGGTTTATTTTTAGTAGAATATTAATGCAAATCATTAATAATACAAAATTTACAATGGTAAATAGACATGTATACTACTAAATTAGCGCAAAATTAAACTATACTTTCAAATTTGTTACGGTGCCGTGGTAAAAAGTCTAACTTTATAATATAAATTAACGTTTTTTATTAAAAGGAAGGATAGTGAAATCGAACACATAAATGCCCTGTTTTTAACGACTATTAGTAGTACCTACTTAGTACTGGGCCCGTGGTTACTTTTCCATTAATATTGTTTTTTTTTTGCTAAATAATTGTAATCTGTGTAACTCCCCATGTAACGCGAGAAAGAAATTTTCAAGAGAAGTGGCAATTTATGTATTCTGTGCAATTATGAATGATTCAATTATTTATCTCGAATTTTATGATTATCTATAATTTGACGGGAGACACATATGCTACCATTACAAATGACCACCCACAAATAGACAATTTTTGGTATCAAATGGCCGGTACTCCATCCCATATTTATCGTTTGGTTGGTGATTTATTAACAGAAATGTTTGAAAATCGATGGATTGCAGACAATGATGCTTTTCGATGGGCCAAAGAACACCAGATGGTAATCCATCCAATTATTTCTTTTGGGGCTGCTTAAAAAACATGGTGTATTCAGCAATGGCGTACCTAGGGGGGTGCGGTGGGACCTCTCGCTGCCCAAACGGCATTTTGTTTATGTTGGTGCTTGGAATGTACGCAGGCATTTATAAATATAAAATAAAAAATATTTAATGATAATTTTTTTTGTAAATTAGATTTTGTCTCATAGGCGGGAAACCTTTGGCCTCTGTAAGTTTCTTGTGGCCTTCAAAAAAGTATCTTGTATTTTTATAAAGGTTGCATTTATGCCTCATGCGGCTTTCTTTATTACTACCTAATTTAAATATTGCATGCGATGATAAAACGTTCCCTACCTATAGTTTGTCTCAATTGCAACTATTTATTTATGTTTATTAATTTATAAAAACCACCATTTGATTGACTTAGGTGGCAAAATTCTAGGTACGCCACTGCGCTGAAGGTCGCACTGAAAAATGCATACAATGATGGCGTTTCACAAAATTTGCATAAGAAATTAATAATAATAATAATAATAATGGTCTTTATTTCCTATGAGTCTAGCGATATACAAAACATACTTGATTATAAAATCATGGAAAACGACATGGTGCAGTTCAAGTAATACTTGCTCTACCACTGGAACCATGACTTCAAGATTAATAAACAAATAAGAGGTTTCCTATTACTAAACCAAACAAATAAAAACTTCCGTGATGATGGTGGATATGAGTATATGAATATGAGTGATAATATATGTTGTGATGAAGATTAGGCAGTAGTTGTATGAATCATACTATATAAAATGTATTGAGTTTTAGTCTGGTTTTGGTTTAACCACCTTCTGTACTTGATGCGAAAGGTGTCCACCGGAGTTCAGGTAACTTATGAGAACCGTGATCATAAAGTCTAAACCCAAAAATTAACCGAATGCAAGAATTTTGTACCTTTTGAATTTTTCTAACAGTATCACTATAGTCAGAAATGGTTGAGTAATATTGAAGAGTAAAAGGTAAAATGAGACAAAACCAAGCTTTCACATAGTAACGTCTTCATCTGAATGCTTAATGAAAATCTTTGAGGATGTATAAGCCTGAGATCAAAAAACGCTCTTCTTATGCAATTGGCAATATGAGTATTGAAACGCAAATTGCTGTCAGTTGTTAACCCCAGATTACGATGTTTATTTACAACCGGTAATTCAGTACCTTCAACGGTTAACTGAATATGATTTTGTAAAAGCTGAACATCATTTCTATTACCAAAAATTAAGGCTATACTTTTATTCGGATTTAGTTTAAAATTGTGCTTTGGAGAAATTTCTGAGATTGCAGTTAAATCTTTGTTAATATCAGATAGTGCTCACAAATGGTCGTTGTACTTAAATGAATGAAACAATTGGGTATCATTTGCATACATATGGATCTACACGTTTTTACATTTTACATAAAAAAGACGTATATGTAATATATAAAAGAGGCCCAAGTGTTGATCCTTGAGGAACACCTTGAGTAATCCTAGTCGAATTCGAGATACCCTCTGGTAACTTAACTAATTGTCTTCTATTAGATAAATAACTTTCAATCATGGCAACAGATCTCAAGATAATTCCTAAGCTGCATCTCAAGTACTTTTTCTAGTATTTTCGATAACGTTGGCAAAATACTAATTGGCCGTAAGTCTTTAAGTTCGGTCGGATTAGATATTTTAGGTATGGGTATAATCAAGGCAGTTTTCCAGATAGTCGGAAATGTATTTGCTAAAAAACAACAATTGATAATGTGGGTGACAAAGGGTATGACGAGGGGTATGATGAAAGGACAGCAAAGCTTTATCATCAGAGCACTAAAACCATCCGTACCCATACTATTACTTTTTAATTTGTTGATCATTGAAGATACAAGATCATTGTCCGCTAAAGAAAATTCTAATTTAGAATAAATATCTACCGCAAAGTTATTTTCATAAATGTTAATAAGTTCAGAAATATTGCTATTTACTGTAGAAAATAATTGTTGATTTTATTAGGACGGAGTAGATGAGAAGAAAGGGTTGTTTTGTTTTAAAACATCTGTTGTAAGTTCTGGTTCATACCGTTCTCTATCAACGATGATACTGCAAAAGATTAGCTCATGGTCAGATAAATGGGAATCGTAATCAACACTAGATTTGTCAGTAATCACTGATTCAGAAGCTAAAATTAAATCTATGAGAGATAGTGAGTTATTGTCAACGCGTGTAGGATCGGTAATTAATTGTTTCAACCCAAGTGAATTTTTCATAGTGTTAAGGTATTGAGTGTCAATGCTAAATTCTTTTAACCAGTTGACATTATCATCTCCTAGACAAATAAGATGTTGAGAGATCGTAAAGCAATTAACAATCGATTGTTCAAGCTTATCACAGAAGATTTTAAGGTGGTCGATAAACACAATCCACCATAGTATGAGAGCTGTTAATTGTGATTTGAATCCAAATTTGTTCCAATAATAAAGCATTAAGGATTCTTATCATTCCGAAAGTATATTTTTAATGCGAGTCATCGCGAGTATGGCCATCTAAATGCATCCCTTAAATAAATGCTGTGTCTAGCAAATATGATTGGTGCATATACATCTCATTCAAAATTTATTTCCTTTTACATCATGTTACAAAATAAAGGTGGGAATTTTTGGAAGGGCATTACATTCTTCTCTACACATAGATCATTTTCACTTCATTTCAAAAGTAATGTTTGGCAGTTATAAATAAATAGTGTTCCCATATAGCGCCTCGCGAACTTCCAAACTTTACAGTAAACATCACATGATATTTTGTAGGAAAACTAATATACATTGTGCTTCCCTAGCTATTTGAATAAGAAAAATGTTGTGGGAAATATTTTGATTAAATTTTGGAGTTCTGTTTAGAGTTCCGGGTAGCCCCTCACTAATGTTGAAGTAACATATAATTGCATTTTGCCTGAAAATTTATAATTACAAAGTTATAAAAGATTTTTCAGCCTCTAGTTGATCAACCTTTCCTCCCCTTTTTGGGTGGAACTACTTCAAAGACAATCTTTCCAAAAAAAGTGAACATGGTATAACATTTTTTCAAAATTAATTTTGGATAATTTAAATGACGGAACTTTGTTTGTGTTTATCAAATTTTGCGGGGAACTACCTTCATATGGGCCGAAGAACTTTAAATGCCTCCCATAAAGGAGAGGTTTATAGTTTTTAAATACTTTCATTACGTTGTGGATCGTCATAATTATACTTAATTATATGAGCAAATAGTAAATAGTAAGATAATTTTTTATGTTTATAACACGTTTTTAACATTTCCAAACTATTTATGGGTTTACTGTTTTTACTACTATACCTAACATTCTGGTTTTACACTACAATCATAAAAGTGAGAATCGAATCTACATATTTACTATTAAGGAAATGAAAATTATAAATAATTAATAAGACATCTAGTTTGAACTAGAAATAATAATTTCAACGTCCAGTAAAAGTTTTGAAAGGGAAATGACTGTCAAATTTTACTTATTAAATTTGACATTTAGGTAATCCACTTAGATTTAGATAAATTTCTATGTATGGTTAATGGTAATGAATGATTTATGACAATATAATAGATTCATAAAGTACGCATCAATTCTTCTGATACAAATTTTATGCAAAGAAAGATAAGTGTATTTTAGAATCAACGCAACGTCTAGTATCAAAACTCTTTCCAGTCCTCTAATCGGCCACTGTCAAATGACATACCCTGGGGGTATGAGAATTTGTTTAACACCGATTTTTCTTATGAAATATGTACATGTAATACTGATTAATATTAAAAAGGTCATTAGTAATGGTAAATAGAAGCATATGACGTAAATATAATATTATAAACAATTACATGTATTTTCGTTTTAGGTATAGTACTGACACGTACCGAAATTAGGTATACGTACAATAAGGTCTAGCAGTACGCAATAACAAACAGAATCCTTTGTTTATGTGCTGTGTCACTTCCCCTATCCATTTCCCACATTTTTTAGCTGCTTTTCGATTTCCTTAAATACCCTACCTTGGCATTGATTCTACTGATTGTTATCATTTCCACTTTAGTGCGCTCTATAAAATGAATAAACATATTGTGTGGGAACTGTTCTTCGTATACAGTTACAACCCATTAATCATGTAAATGTAATTTATTAATAAACTTCAAATAGAATTAAATGGCGTAAAATTATGTTCTGGTATAATATAATACTTAATTCTATTTACCAAAATGTTAGATAATAAATTTATGAATAAGTGGGTCACATTGAAAATTAATATTAATTAGATCTATGTACATTTCATTTATTTCAGTATGGTTATGCCATTTCTATTTGTTTTTTTTTTTTAATATTTTGTATGTTGGTATCTGTTATTTTTTTGTGATATGTGTGTCATACTGATTTTCATTTAAAAGTAGTGGTGTAGTGGATGTACCGTTAGTATGCCAATAAACTACACCTGGTGGTCTCGGGTTCGAATCCCGACCGGTTGGTGATAAGAATACCTCCGAACATGGATGTTTGTAAGCGTGTAGGGCTAATGACCACCGCTGTTGATGCTCTCATCGTGGGGTGGAAAAAAAGAAGAAAGCATTAAGTACGTAGTGGTAGTTGCCTGCATTTTAGTGTTTGTTAACACAATACAGCACGTGATAGGTTACCCTTATTTTGCGAATACTAGTTCGTATCCCGATAATGCTTTTCTGAATAATGAATTTTTCTCATATTTCATTTCCATCTACTTTCAATTTTTCACCGGAAATACCCTCAACTTTTTTAATTTAAACGGGACACCCTATATATTTTTGCAAATTTTAATAGATCTTGTTTTTCCGAATCCGTACATGGACATAATTTGTAAAAACGAGAAATAGATGACTTTACAGTTAAAGAATAGGTGAATTTATTATTTACTATCTAGTAGGTAACTGTTGCCAAACTAATTCACAGAAATAAATAGTAACAAAAAATTTGGCATCCGATGCGTTATGCGTCATTGAACTTTCCTGCAAAATTTCATAAATATCGTCCTTTACTTGGTTTAATTTATGAAAACCGCTTAAAAAAATGTTTCTACCAACGTAAAAATGGATTTATTCATCTTCTAAGTTGTCATCCCTCATCAATATCATGGGGATGTGCTAAATAGTTCAGTGGCGTCCATCCAGAACAGCTTTCATACTTCTCCAAGAAGTCGAATCCAGAACTGGAAATTTGCATTAAAAAACTATTGTTATTGCCAAAACAACACCACTTTTACAGTTTTCCTCGAATTGATACGTTCTTCTCAAATTGTGATGTAATCAAGGAATCCTATAGTTATAAAAAACTGAATTGGTCTTTTGTTAATCTCGCATCGTCAAGTTGTTAATAAGTTTAAATTGCACTTCATTGGTTCTCGAATTTTTTGAACAAAATATTTGTCTTACTTATTTTTTATTAAAAATTGATTTTATTGTTGATTAATTCGTTTTATAATAAAGACAGAAAACTAGACAAATGAAATGGAGGGACTAAGATGAAAACGATGGTTATAAACAGAAATGTGAAGATCGAACTGTTCCAACTGTCCCATCGCCAGTAACAATTCTCTCTTTCATGTTGCAGATCGGCGTCCCCAATTGTTTTTTGGTCTTCCGGAGCGCTCCACTTCTGAAGCGTTTAAACCCTATCTTCACATGTAGTTTCCATTGGCACAAAACTCGACACCTTTGTTGTTAGAACACATATTTTTGCGTTGCGATATGTGTTGATATTATACCTAATATCCTCGCCAGGAGTGTTTACCGCTACGTCATCAGTGTCATCACATACAATCATACGGTGTAATATGAAAAGCATGAGTCAAAATTGTACTATATTAGTCAAATGAGAATTTAATTCCATGCATATAAAACAAATTAAATTCGCGCTTATAGGTTTACTCTTTCTACAACATTTGCTTATTCAATAACGTATGTCGATTTCCTCAAATGTTCACCATCCTTATTGAATTCACTGTTTTATATGAGAAGACAGTATAAACAAATTGGATTGATTGGGTCCATAATTTTGAAGTAGGGGTGATTTCCTCAAAATGGGGTAATTAGATGATTCTAATCAGTGGTAATTCACAAAACCTTCCCCATAAATAACATTTATTAATTATTATAATACTATAATTATTATAATAATATAATAATATAATTAATAATAATACGGTAAGCGAAATTGAAGCATTAAAGTTAATTACATTGCGACATGTTTCGAAAAAATGAAATTGCCATCATCAGGCTAAAAATTATAGAATTTATACACAAAACTTTAGTTAATAATACTTACTCATAAATATAGCAATTAATTGTAATGGTGAATGATGTGTGTTAAAAAATATTATAAGTTGATCATTGTTAAAAACAAATCACGAAATCACTGAAATTCAAAAGTGAAAAAATAGAAAAATAATAACCCAACTTACAAGTTAAACCATAAAAGTGAAATCCATAAAAGGGGGGAGAACACATGCTGAAAAAGATAGGTTAGGAAAACCACAAGTTTGAATTAAATACTTACGGGAAAACAATCCCCCCCCCCCCCCCCGGATACTGATATTTCCCGCCGTTTAATTTTTAATTTATTTACATTACCGGTTTCTTTTTCCTACGGTGCTTGGCAGGTTTCCCCCACCCCCTTTTCCTGTTGTTTGTCACATTTCATCCTTATCTGACTTCCATTTTGTATTTGATGGTAGTATTTCCCTCATCTTTGGCTTTGATTAATTATTTATTGTCTGGCTCGCATTAAAATTCAAAATGCGTTCCTCGGCTGCTCTGTTTAATTGTAAATTGTTTTCCCGTAAATATTTTATTCTAACTTGTGGTTTTCCTAACCTAACCTATCTTTTTCAGCATGTGTTGTCCCCCCTTTTATGGATTTCACTTTATGGGTTAACTTGTAAGTTGGGTTATTATTATTTTTCAATTTTTTCACTTTTGAATTCCGGTGATGTTGTGATTCGACTATAACAATGATCAACTTATAATATTTTTTAACACACATCATTCACCACCATTACTTCATTAATTTTTACAATTAATTGCTATATTTATTTATTTATTTAAGTTTACGGGAATTCCCATTAATACATAAGTAACACAACTCACTTAAAACTACTTCAAATTAACATTAAAATAAAAAAAAATAAAAATAAAAATAAAGACCTGCTCAATCCCAATAACAACACACACCCCACAAATAAGTAAAAATAAAATGAAATAATCAAAATAAAATGATCAAAATAAAATGAAATAATCCTCGTTAAGGATTTATGAGTAAGTTTTATGTATAACTTCTGTAATTTTTAGCCTGATGACAATTTCATTTTGTCGAAACATGTCGCAATGTAATTAACTTTAATGTTTCAACTTCGCTTACCGTATATTTATTAATAAATGTTATTTATGGGGAAGGTTTTGTGAATTACCACTGCTTAGTATTCTATCAACAAATTGGATTCATAAATTAATGACGTACTCGGTAAACACTCCTGGCGAGGATATTATGTACCTAGTTATTATTGATAGAGGTCCAGCACCGTTTCATCGATCTTAGCACTATTGCTATCACATTTAGTATCTAAAGCGGACATGCTGAAAACTACAGTGATGTAATGGTGCAGTAAATATACTTTATATTTGATAAAAACGTCAAAGTGATTTGTTCTAGAAAATATCAAAAATCAAATGAAGTTTGTTATTCCGAAACGAAATTTGTTTCTGTCCTATAATTGTATTGAATAATTTTCGATAATTTTGTTTAAATCAAAAAATTACGAGAGAATATAATGAAACACCTGTAATAAATGGTAATTACGAAGAAATGTGGAAGAGGCTCCATTATTCATGCATTGGAAAAAATCATATGAATGAAAATATTAAAGCTACCCTTTCAGTTCAAAGGACTTCACCTTAGTCAATCATGAAATATCGTAGGCAGCACTTTTGTACGTTCGATACTACCTTTTCTTTAATGATACCAATGATTCTTCTCGTAACTGTTGCATCTGTAGGAAGACCACTTTCCCCATTGAAAGCCATTCATTAAAAGAGAAAAACAAGTTTACTGATCTTGGAATGTTGATCTCATGGCAAAAATGTGTAGAACAAGGCGTGATTCCATACACTTCGTTTAATAATTACTACCTAACAGGTTACTGAAATATTGTTACCGCATTAATCTTCCTGACGTATATAAATTAGTATTAATAATCAGAATCATGATTTAAAAATAAACAACCTTAATTCGTTAATATTATCTAATATGAGTTTTTATGTGGGTTATTTAATTCACTGTTTTCGCATATTTACACTTTCTTTAGTCATCTCACATTTCTATGTAAATGGCAAATCAACCGAGAGTAAAAATGAATGTTGTTCTTCTTCCGTTTGTTTATATTACTTTGTATTTTATACTCACATATATAATATGAATAGGTAATTGGCCAATGAACAAAGCGAAGCTTCCGTTCTGAATATTATTTTATTATGCGGTGAGAGAAATTCATTTTTAAATTTTGTGAACACTTTTTTGTTACGTATACGAAATGAATGTGTGTTACTTAAACTTTAAAATTGTATTTATTATGTAGCTCTCTGTCTTAGATTGTATTTACGGAAATGTTTCGATTTCGATCATAATTAATACGTAATCACGAAACCGGTAACATTCCGTTTGCCTTATATAGGCATCTACTTAAATACAAAGTAGAATTGTTTAAAAATTTAATTGGAAAGTAATAGGAAACGCATGCTCAAGCATTGATAAAGGAGCCGGATACGTGTGTGTGTTGTTGATAGCATTTAATTAATGCATCATATTCCAGTTACTGAATCCTTTTACCTGATTTTCGAGATTAAAATAAATCTCAGTTGAGATTTGAATTTATTTGATTTTGGTTTTCAACTTACCACAAGCTGGGTTAAAATATAATTTTCAAAAGCTTGAACTATAACTCAGTTTCAATTATCTTTATACACTGCTGCATTAATTTAGATAAATTGCGGACTGTTTCATTTTTGATGGACGCTTCTTGTCAAGAATGGGAGTTAAAGCTGTCATAGTAGTGAATATTCTCTTTCAAAGTATAATTTGATATACGCTGCTCTCGGTGTATCTAAAACAATATGTACGATTGGATTTCACACCTTCCGCCTTTTAGGCTAGAAATCCAATTTAGCGACGAAAACTAAAAGCGTTATGAAAGCTGCATTTTCGTATCTTTTTACTGATAGATTATAAAGTCTGACATTCCATTAGTTGAATGCATTAAAAACTGACGCGGTATTTGAATAACGCATTTTCACATTCCATACGATGTCATATTTTTACTTTTCCAAATATCTTTTTTATTACAAAAATTACCAATCATAATACTGGACCATTCTCTATTCAAAAAATTGTAGTAGTCCTACCTCTTGGTGGCTATAACTTGATACTATGCAATACATAGGCGTTTTAGCCTTTACAGTAAAATATGATAAAAACGCTCGGACACATCGATTTTATTTTTTAGGGGGACAACTTTTCCCCATAATTTAATTCTTATCATTTTAACCCTTAAAGGGGGGTGACCTTAACCCTAATAATTTTAAATGACACTGTATCGAAAAAGCGTATCATTTGAAACTATGCCAAATTGTCTTTCCAATGGTGTATTTTTTCCCAAATCGAATGACGAGAAAACGCATTTTCAAATTTATAGATGTGTGTTTTTCTCATTGACAATTGTAAAATAAATTCTGTATTTCAACAACCGTTCTACTTGAATTATCATTATTTTGTATTATCAAAAAAATGATTTATTCGTTTGCAGAAGGGTTGAAATTGTTTCACTCTTTTTAAAAAAACATGTGCGAATACGAGACAACTGTTACTTTATAATATGTATAATCAAAGCCATGGCGATGGACAAATCGTAAACATCTAATGGATTTAGTACGGAAATTAACCAGTGGATCAGGTATTTCAAGAATAGCCATCCAACGTATTTTAAAACCACCCTTACAAAAATTAGTTTAGTTCATGAGCTGACTGAAGATGATTTTAATCGGTCTTTTCAGTTTTGTAAGCAAATAAGCGAACGAAGTCCTGTTGATCCAGTTTTCCTGATGAATATTTTTTTTCTCAATTAATTTATCGCCACTATTGATCAGACTCAAATCCAAGAATGTGTCACGATACAGAAACTCAATATCTCGAGAAACTGAACGTTTCGACGGGGGATTTTTGATGGTCCATATCGTCGATTAGGGACACTACGCCGACAGTGCCAACATCGCCGTCAGGTGTACAACGGACTCTTAAGGGCCCGTTCAGATGAAAGGTGTTAAGCGCGCGTTAGATTTGTGTGTAATGTTCATTTGACGAACGTTTTTGAGCGTTAAGTATGCGTGGCCGTAGTTCAGTTTTATTTCTGCATTGCTCTAATATGGACGTGAGAACAACTATGTGTTTGTGAATGTATCGAAAACGTAGAGAGCGGCGATATTGGATCCATCCAATTTTATTATCCAGGCTCACCGAAAGTCAATTTATCACTTTATATGAACCCAAATTTTACATCTACTTTAGAATGTCCATCCAATCATTTGACGACATTTGATCGACAGTGCGCGTTCAACTGAACAACTGTACGGAAAACAAATGAACTCAAAGCGCGCACTAACGTGCGTTGACAAGTGTCGGGCGCTAGTGCAAAGTCTACCGCGCGTTTATATTAAACGCGCATTAGCATGTGGACGATTTGAATAACATTTCGAGTACTTGTTAATGCGCGTTACTAAAACGCGCGCTTAACGCCTTTTATCTAAACGAGCCCTTAGCCTAACGTGACCACAACGCCAACTATTAGAAAAACAATTAATAGGGATGCTGCGCCGACAAGTGTATAAGAGACACAACCCCAACCATGCCCACATCGCCGATGGACACTACGTCGACAGTTCCCACTCCCACATCGTCGACAAGTGTACAAGGGACACCTCGCCGAATTTTTTTCTCTGTGGACACATCGCCGACAATTTTAATTGCAGAGTCGATTTCGAGTAGCATCATGAAGTATTAACTATCAAATTAGGACACTTTTGATAAGTTTAGAAATTTGTAAATCCATACAACGGAATTGTTTTTTCAGATTTTTAAAATTTGAAATAGAAAGGTTGGATATGGATTGAACGTTAAAACATTACCTACGGTAATATCATGATTTTCAAACTTACAAGTAATTCAAGTATTGCGTAATTAAATGTTGCACTTAATCACTTGACTAAGAGTGTCTTTGTTCTGTTCTGGGCTTTGACAAGAAATCTACCCCTAATTTATAAATATCCCGTAATTTCTTCACAAAGTAGGTATATGAGACGCACTTTGTTTCCTTATAAGTAGAGTTGTTTCATATGAGGGATTTCTCAAAAAACCGAAATTACAAAATCTGCTATTCATCCTTCAAAAATAATATGTGCTGATGAATCTCGATTTATAAGTATAGTTTTCGCTGCTGAGTCACAGAAAGTCATCATAATTGGAGTCGTGTTTCTCCCTGGGAATTTAACTGCTGAAATGTATTTCAATTTGTTGGAAAATATTATCGACCCATTCTTAATTAATTTGGAAAATGACGATGAATATATTGAAAATCATTTAATATTCCAACAGGGTTGTTCCTCCTCATTACGCACTGGTTGGTCGAAGAGGCAAATGGCTAGATTTGTCTCCATTCAAGGGCGCTGCCAGAAAACTTTCCCAGGGGGGGCTAGTACTATTGGGGGTTCGTGGCTCTATCGTTTTTTCAAGATTTCGTACAAAATTTATTTCTATTTTTAATAATTTTAGCTTTTGGCGGCGCCCTTGTCTCCATTAGATTTATTTTTGTGTGGTTTTCTAAAGCGTAAGGTTTATACTACCCAACCTGTCTCTTTAGATGTTTTAAGGCAACGCATGCAGTGAAATAATTTATACGTCACGTATAATTTATTATATTGTCCCATTGATCGGTAGGTATAACATAAAATCTACTTTTATTAAATCGCTATCCCAAAAGGAATGTTGTAACTACATTTTTGTGAAATTAAAATGAAGTCATCTTCAGGCCGTAACAAAATTATACAGGGTGATTCACGACTATTCCCTCGGTCTCTTGTGCCTAAAGGGTACAAGATATCAGCTTCATTTTTTGGTGACATATGTAAATTTATAACGACTATTTTTTAAAATTATTTTCACTTATACAGGATGCTTCACAAAATTGTAATATATCAAAGTTAGGTTTTTTTAAATGCAACCCCCTGTATTTTATTACATTTTTAGATTATACGTTAAAAACTAAGGTAACTTTATTAAACGTTCCCTATACCTATCGCTTACCAATTTTGAGAAAATTGTGATTTAAAAAAATATATTCAATTTAAACAACCCCTAATAACACAGAAACCACTTACTTTTAGTAACGGAAATTTATATCGATTTATCTTGACCTTTAAGGCTTTTATTTGCACTACGTAGGATTTCGATATTTTGTACAGGGTGTTTAGAAAAAGGATTCATATTTTATATTTTTCAAACATCACAAACTCACTTAACTTAAATGGAACACCCTGTATGTTTTTATTCTATGTTGAATAACTTTTCATTTTCTATCAAAAACTATGAGTAATTGATATGTCTAAAATCAACGATTAAAAAGTTATTAAGATTTTTCTCTAAAATTTGTATGGAAATGTACCCTTTAGGCACAAGAGACCGAGGGAATAGTCGTGAATCACCCTGTATATAAATGAGCTTAGTAGTTGTTTTTATTTTTTACATTAAGTATAATACCGTCAGACAAATAAAGAAAATGTGGTAATTATGTGATGAAAGTGAGCGATTAATACAGACCTTTCAATATCAATGTAATAAACATTAAATACCTACTCCCAATAATTAATTAAAGCATACAAAATTGAAATCTCGATCCCTTCAGTTACATCTTCTCATACGACGTTATTAATCCTTGGCTTATACCTTAAAAATACCATCAGACTTCCTTTACAACAACGAACACACATCCCTCAATCTCAACATAGGTCCAAGAGACATAGAAAATATTCTAAATCAATCAATTTTATAATTATTATACTTTCACGTTTAACCAAATCGTTTTCTGAATATGTAATAATTTTGTAAAAATCACTTTTTTATTGTATCTTTCTTATAGAGGAGATTAACTTGTTATGCCATCTGTGGCGAAAGTGTAAATGAGCCCTTTTCATAAGGGATATAAATCAAAGATTTGTCTTCAGTTCAACTTTTTGTTGCCCCTAAATGATCTACATTCTACAGTCTTAAAATATGAGTGACACACATTATAGGGGTATCTTTTTAACTTTTTACTCTAACAATATTATTGTTTAAATCAAATTTATCAGATGTAACATGTAACGGTAAATGTGTACTTGACACGAACGTAATAATTTAATTTCATGTTACAAGACCTACATTTATTTTAAATAGTCCTCTATCCAATACTTTTTAATTCAATTATGTCTTGATGATTAGTTTACATCTATAGTGCATCAAAGAAACTACGCTACTACGCTAAATATTATTATTCCATATCTGTATTAAGGTATTACTGCCATATTTAACAATAATTCTTTTATATAGTTTACTAACTCTTATACATACATACGTACGCTAATTATACAATAAAGCCTTGTCACGCGATCAAAGCAAGAAAAGAAAATCAAAACTAATGATTTAGGATAAGAGGTGTTTTGTGTCAATTGTTCTAATTAATAACTCTCAGTACTACGTGACATTGGAAAAGCAAGAGTAGCCAAAATGATAACTGTCATCTTCTATTCTGGATGATTTTTTGTGCTTTGGCTTGGCATGGTGATTACGCACAATCGTATTAAACACGATAAACAAATGGATAGCGAAATTGTTTTTTCGCTTTTTTGCAAATCACATTATGCATCCGCTGAAGTAAACCGAGGCTGCCTGTAATGTCTACGTAACGCTAAAACTAACTATGGGTATAGCCTGTTTCAAACAGTTGATGACGACTTTAATTTCGTCTCAATTTTTTGAGGGTAAATTGATAATAAGTGTACCTGTGACGTGATCATAAAATAGATTTTTTTAATGCTACCTTTAGTTTTCTTCCCGCCGGATTATTTACCCGTTCAAATTTATTATGACTGATTTATGGTTTGGAGTCGTCTGCACGTGCGCCGACCAGTCGAGATTGCTAACAAAAAATTTCTTAATTACCGAATGTATTAATTATACTTACAATGCAATACTATGGAAATAAGTACGTAACATATTCTCCACTTCCCAGGACAGAGTCATTCCAAGATCTTCCTGGAAACCCCAAATGGGGACCTAGCTACGTCCATCTTAATGTTAAGCAGGACGAAGATAAAACTGACGGATAGCCCGACATGCAGGAGTTGTGGTGAGGCAGATGAAACGTCCTATCACGTTATTTGCCAATGTGAGGTATTCATAAAGGCAAGGGAACACCTACTTGGAAATGAAAAGATTACACAAGAGGAAGTAACGAAGATTCGCCCTACTAAAATCCTGGAGTTTGTGAAAGATACAGGTATTCTGGAAAGGTAGAACACCGAGGAGCACAATAGACCAAACGGTCGCAGTACGGGAACCTATTGGGACCACCCTCGGCCACAATAATAATAATAATAATAATTCTCCACTTCTCTCCGCTAAACATATTTAGAATGTGACCGCTGTCGAGCAAGAACCAAAGGGAGGTGTGAGCTCTCTTATCAGAAAAGTACCAAGTGTTAGAAATAATAGGAAATGAATAAAACATGGTGCAAATTCAAAGTTTTACCAATTTCAGCTTAATAACAACAATAAATTCACACGTAATATTTTTTTCTTGCCTTTTTTGTAATTGTGGATAGTTTTGTTAGGAATTAATTTCTACCATTTTGCACCAGTAGCGAAAAAAAACGTAAATATATGCTCTACAAAACACAAAAGAACATGCAATACTATCAATATTCTAACTTAGTTAATAAAAGTGTAAAAAGTTTTCATTTTAGTTAACGCAAGCAATTCAGTTTTCATACTTACTGCGTTGACGTCTCGCTTAACGTGTTTGAAATTGTTATGCAACATGATGTAATTTTGAAATCTAAAATTGACGTGTTTCGGTATTTTTTATAAACAAATTATGTAGAATAAAGCCGTTACAACTCGTAATCTTTGCAAAGGCAGTGACGAGTTTGCCTAACGTAACAACTGACGACTACTGATAAATCAATCGTTTTTGTAAGTTTTACAAAAATAAGAAAAAAACCCATATAAAGGAGGATGCACACTTTTAATGAGGTTTCCAAAAATGACGGAATTTGATAAAATTTTAGTATATTGTATATATCGACTTTCTGATAAGAAATTGTTGTGGTTTTGGATTTTTTGGGTAATATCAAGTGTTCTCTTTACGTCGAGACCAATATTGACAAATTCAAGCAACCCGTTTCGAAGTTACATGATTTTTTCTAGTAACACGTAATTTAGATCCCCGTCCCTTTATTTTGACAGCAATCGTAAAAATTCATTAAACAAAGTTTTACATATTGATCACTAGTTCACAATGAATATATTTTTTTAAATGCATTACTGAGGAAAATTGCCCAAAAAATGGGAATTTCAAATTGAAATCCGAGAAACGCCCTCTGCTGGCAATGGTATGGAATTGAAAACAATTTCCAGCATTTTCTCTTGGCCACATTTATTATAAGATTTTTTATTTCACTGTTCTATCTCAAATAGTTTCTGAGTTATGGCCGGCCTCCTTTCTTAGTTGTACACCCTGTACAATGCACACCCTGTACACAAAAAAAATCAGCACCTGACATCCTAGACAGCCGCCCAAGATCAAATTAAATTACTTGCATTACTTTTTTAAAGAAAATGTCAACCTTTTATGGTATTTATAATTTAATTCCTGTTTTTCAAGATACCCCATACCCGCCACTGTATCTCGGAAACTAGCCATAGGATCGCTTTGGGCCAATGAGACTTTTTGGTCAGAAAGTCGATATCTACAATATACTAAAATTTCATCAAATTCCGTCATTTTTGGAAACCTCATTAAAAGTGTGCCTCCTCCTTTGTCGCTCCCAAGTCAATTTTGTTGATAAATCATTGCCTCACCTGACTAGCGGCCATTGTCTAAGGGTGGTCAGTTGCACGTATCGGTTTTCATTCTTAGGATGAAGCTATTTTCGATGTCCATTCCCATTGCATGTTCTTTGTGTTATACCCGTGATATTTCGGTGAACCGGCCCTGTACGAACCGGCCTTAACTCACGGCGAACCGCCAACAATTACAGAGCGAACTAGGTCGCAAAGAAGACAACACTTTCCCTCAAATTGTTGTGAATAGCTTCCGTAAGTACAAGCAAAGCAAATATGGGATAGTGAACGGTGTGCTGAATGTGTATCAATTCTAGTTCCAATATCACGTGCTGAATGCGAACGAGCTTCCAGCGCAATGAACTTGATGTCACTGGGAATCGCAACAATATTCTGTTGTTATAACCGATCAATTGACATATTTAATTAATCAAAATCGCAATTTAAATGCGACCACGGTAATTTAATAAAAAATGCCCTATTTTGCGCCACTGCCTTTCCACCCCTAAAAAAAAGGCGCCCTTTGTTCAAAATGTGAACCGGCCCAATGTAATTTACACTTTTCACACTGGTGGACAATACATAAAACTAGTCCAGTCATCAATGACTATATTAATAGAAATTAATAGTTATTCTCTCGAGACGAATATGTAACATGATGTTAAGTTTATCTTTAATTATAATGGCGGTTTCTTAATCAACATCGTTACAAAAGTTTGTATTATTAGCCGAAATTATTGTTTGCGGAGTGAGTTTCCGATATAAGCATGACGCTTACATTTTTTAACTTGCACGAACAAACCTTGAATATGAAATAATATGTTTTAGAATCAAAGATAAACAATATAGACGTCAAAAATCAAAATAATGAGATTGTTATTTCAAATGCAATTGTACTGAATTACTCAACTATTATATTGTAGTGTAGGTATTCAGTTGCATTTCTCTCAGGGTAAATAAGGCGTGACAGTGATTATAGTCTAATAGTTTTGAAATTGTAAGACATTCTTGAATCTTTATTTTAATGACGTCTTTACTATTATACACATAAACCCTCACTATATCTACAAAACTTCTCCATGAGTGGTTAATAGCATCTCTCTTGTGTTATGTAACAGAAAACTAAACAAATCTTTACAACAAAATTAAACTGTAATTGGAGATTTCCTTTTATAAAAGGAGTAATTTGAAATTTTGCGATGTTTTAACAATATACTTTCGTTAGTTCTGACAAGAGTTTTGCTAATTATTATATAACTTCTGATTAGTCAGTGCTAATAGTATAATACACACAAACAAAATAAATCTTTATTATTGTAATTTAGTTAGCGCTGTCATAAAGATATTGAAGGTTAACAGTGTAGATAACTTTTATTTAAAACTTGAAGGTTAATACGTCTTATGCAAACACCTTCAAAATTTGAAAGGGACGCGTGTACCCATTTGTGCTTATTTCAAATTTAATTTTAAGTCCATGTTGAATTTTAAGAAACCCCCATCGATACGTATAACAAACTATAGTGATTTCCCACTTTTCAACAAGCTACCTAGAGTATTTAATTTTTCTTATGCTAATATTTGATCGCAATTGACAAATTAAATTAGAAGATTGAAGATATTAACCAATTCAGTGTCGGTTTAGGGGATCTAAAGTTATTTTATGAATGATGAAACGCCTTTTTTGTCATTCGTAGCCTACGGACCCTACGGTTGGGCTTTTACTTCTTTGTAAACCTTGCAACTACCAATGCCATCGTTACAGCGCTTCCCAGATTTGCACGTCTAGACTTTTGTGAAAAAAAGTTTTATTGCCTCCTTAATAGGCACCGTTTAAACCGATACATTCGGTATTTAATCACAACAGCGGAAGTACTTAAGGGAGAAAGGTAAAATTGTTTATTTGTAATATTGTGGAGAATACAATGGGATTGTTTATGAATCTGTATAGTAAACATACTCGTAATGACATTCACCTTTTGCCAGCGGAATTCCATACAATATTCCTACCAATTTAAATTTGATTATGTGTAATAAAAACACTCGTACATTACTAAACTAACAACCTTTTTTATTAACAAATAACATGTTAACATTTTTAATTTTTTTTTATACATACAGCGTCTTAATTACTGTATTCATAAAATTTATCTACTAAGGACGTTTTATATTTTTTGTGTTAACAGATTTCTAGTCCAATAAGAAAGTTTTAGTATTCTTCAAACTTGTGATCACAAATCAGTAGTTTAATACTACTTATATTGCTACGATATAAACTGCTTAAGACATTTCCATCAACATAATCAATTTATCATCATCGACAAACTGACATTGACGTATGATTTTTTGATTTCGTTCAGTTCCGCTACAGATACAGTTTAAAGCGTAATCTTTCAATATAAAATTTATCCAATATATATATCGAAACATTACAGACAGATTCTCTCATATTGAACATTTACTGAAGGTATTTCGTCGCTGTATTTCTATTTGTACTTAATTAAGTTGAAGGTCCGCTCTTTTTCCTTTTAGAAATTTCTGTTAGGTTCATCGATAAAAGTAGGAAAGTGGAAGCTGTTGCCTATGATCATTTACAAGGGTTCGGTGAACTGCGATATTATAAAAGGAAGCAAAACAAAATATGGATAGAAATGTAACATTTGTTATGGCGATTTCCATATTTTACCTCGAAATAGAGAAGCGGAAAGCCATCCATTCAACATCCGATAGCTGAAGTGTTCATGCATACTGGAGCTCTGTACTGTCCTGCTTTTAGCATCAGCTTTTATGAATTTTTGTTAATCTAACTCTGTAACTCTGTTTAGTTTAAATCAATAAAATAAACACACAACCTCCCCTTTAACCAACTTTTATTGAAAGCAATGAGGATGAAGATGAAGTTTTTGTATATTACAATTTCAATTTTCTGTCAAGGTTGTTTATCAATTGTTAAGCGCCATCTCACGCACATTGTTACTTTGTATTTAGTTTGTCATTCGGATTTGTTTGATGAATTTTTGTAGGCCTTATTTGGTGTTCTAAAATGGATATCTTGTATGTAATTATGTGATAACATTGTTCTCATCTATATTTTTACCTATCAAAAATTGTTTCCCCCTCAGGTGAGCGAATTTGGAAAAAAACCATGTCGGGTTTCGAAACATGTTGCTAACTCTAAATATTCAAATGTAATTGTCAATTTTCATATAATAATTAATGCACGTCAAATCGAGGAGATAATAACTACCCAGTTGTTGAAACCATACACTTACTGGATAGTTTAAACTTTAACAGTAAACATTTCACACCTGCTAGATTGCTTAAATACTTATTAAAAACAAAAACTTCATCTTCATCCTCATTACTTTCATTAAAAGTTGGTTATAGTGGAGGTTGTGTGTTTATTTTATTGAAATATTGATTTAACCTGAAGAACCCCTTTTTTGAGATCCGCGCCCTCATCACGATCTCTGTTTAGTTTGTCGAAATTGAGCAGCCGCTCCGTTGAATTTGGAGCCAAGTGTTTTGACACAAACATATCGTGCTTATTTTATTTGAATAGGTAAAAGCTACTTCGCGAGGTGTAAGGTGTAAGGGAGGGTGGTCGATCATGTCACAGCCAAACCCCTTCAACTCCTTCGTGGTGGTCATCTGGGTTGTACGCGTTGTCTTGAGTCAAGATGACGCCCTCGGTGAGAAGTCCTGGTCATTTCCTCCTGATTGCTCTGCGAAATGGTATGAAGGTCTCGCATTCCAAAAATTTAAGTATACCCGCGCTGTCCCAGAACACTGTGGCCATCACCTTCCCGGCAGATGACGTCATCTTAAACGTCTTTGTTTTTGAAAAGGGGGTGTGTTTCCACTAAATTGATCACCTCTTACGACTGTTGGTATAACGGTGGTCGTCAAGGCGGTGAAGAAAACTATTCCCTTTCGTGGGGAACCGTAGCGATAGCTTCGGACCGGCTCCCATGCGTTTCTTCTTGTGTTGGTTGGATAGATTTCGTGGGAACAATCAGACTCAAACTTTCCTGAACTTCAGAATATCGTGAACAATATGAGGAGCGTTTCAAAATGGCATGTCCTCTTTTGACTTCTTTCTCCATTTGCGTTTGGCCAAATTTCATCAACAAACTGCAACCCTTTCATGGAGCTGGATGTACTTACATCTCCTTTTTAAGCGCATTTTAAAGTTTAGTAACGTCTTTAAGGAAATCCATAATTAGCAGTACTGCCTTAGTTTGCCGGGATCTCAAGTAATTTTTAACATCCAAGACACTAGTGTGGTTTTTTCATTTATTTGTTAAAAACTTTTAATATCCTTGCGGTCGAGCCGTGGCAACAACCCTCTTTTGTCACCACTTATCTCGAACTGAGTTTTTCCTATAAAAATATTGCTTAGTGGTGACAATATTCTGCCATTTAAAAAGTGCGTGATGCCTGAATTTCAAAATGTGTATCTGTGTTTAATAAAGACAAGAAGAGCCAAACTACTGAGGTAAAAATACCGAATCCAGCATTTTTCTACAAATTGTATCTTTTATAAGTTACATTTTTCACAAGATTGTAAAATAACATTTGTTCAAATGCTGAATGATAGAGGAAAAAAAGTTAAAAGTAGGTACGAGTTTATGCTAAAGATAAGGCAAACGTTAGAAACCTCGTTGTTTTTTTTTTATAAATAAGGGTTTAATTTTTTTTATTGATGTCCTATTTTAGCCCAGAGTCAGTAGATCGCTGACGCGACAAATGCCGCCCTGGCGGCCATGTTTAGTCCATATACATAAAATAGACTATTACGAAGTGCGTAATTTTTAATAAAATGCCGTGTTGTTGTGCCGTTAAGTGTATTTGTTTTATTATATTCCGAAAAATTTAGTCAAAATGTCATCTACTTTACTGAGCGTGTAGTGAGTGAAGTGCGGAAAGGACTAAAAATGGCGGAGGTTGCGGTACTCTGTTAATCTACTGACTCTGTTTTAGCCTTTTAAACCACGCCCCGGCGTGTTTAAATCGCACTTTTTAAACCGCGCGTGTTTTAAAGTTGCCATGCCAACATCAACAAATTTGAAAAACGGAAATTCTATTGGTTATTGATCTGACAGGAGTAATTTGTTACGTCAAATAAAATGACAGATTGCATCACCAATTTGAAAAACGTGAATTCTATTGGTTATTGATCTGACAGGAGTAATTTGTTACGTTAAATAAAATGACAGATTGCAAATTAATTTCCATTTTTCTCATTTCCATGACAACGAAAGATATACTGATTTCACATACGAATTCAACCATTTCACATTATTAGTTCTTATTTCCATTTTAATACCAGATTTCAAAGTGAACCAATAAAAAAAATAGCGTAAAGTTCTATTTCAAGCACTCGGCTGCGCCGTCGTGCTTGAAAACTCGCGCGTGTTTTAAAGACCTGTTTATCCACTTATACTTTAATATACTATTTCATTATTCCCATATTTTTGTTAATCGTTACCTGAAATACGCGAATTTTTCAAAATATTTCAATTTTCAACCGCTCAATACTTGCAGTCTTCTTCATTGCGAACTTTGTTTATGCGTTACAATGAAAATTTGTTGAACAAGCGGCATTTCAATTCTCTTTGCTGTTTTGCGACTGAAATATTAGCGCCCTCTAGATAGTTAGATAGCCGTTGTTTTTGAATAGGCAAAAAAGCGCGTTTCGTGGTTTATATTCAATATTTGTTTTTTAAGAAAATGAACATAATTGATATGCAACAAACATTGAACTGCAATGCTCCTTCGAAAGAAACGGTCTGTTGCTGGATTGCACGGTTAGTGATATGAGTCTCGAAGATGGTGAACGTCCCAGACCGTCAAAAACGATAACAACTGCATGATATCGTGTTGAGTGACCGAAGATTGAATATTAAGGAGATGGCTAGGATTGTTGGTAATTTAGCGGAACACTTATATCACATTATGCACGTTGAATTATGCATGTCTAAGCTTTAAGAAAGGTGGGTGCCGCTGTTATTAAATTCTGACCAAAAACGTGAAACAGCGCGAATGTTTAGTGACTTTTGCGTCATCTTGTCGACAAGTCGGCATTGCTGCTCCAAGTGCGTTAACATTCAAGGAGAATATCTTTAACACTAAAAATAAAATACTTTACAAAACAAATTCCTGCTGAATTAATTAGTACGCACTTTCTGCAAAGCTGAAATGGACTTACCTCCGTTTTTTTATGAATTTCCTGATGCAATATAGCTAACAAAACTTCAAAAATAGTAATCATTGTTTTATTAGGATTAAAAGTGTCACTTTTTGACGAGCAAATTTTGCGTTTGCGTAGCGTACCCGAGCGAATGCAAAATTGTGAGCCAAAATGAATGAATGAAACATACTACAGTAGAACTTGTTTATAACACCATCGGATATAGCGTCAACTCGTGTATAACGTCATAATAGTCGTGGTCCCTAGAACTTCCTATAGTTTACATTTTTTACAACGTAAAAAACATTTCATTTAACGACCAAATATTCACACTATACTCGGTTTTAACGTCATTTTAAATAAAGGTTTGGGAACTTTTGACCATATTCTTAGAATGTATAATATATGTATAAGCTGTTTTCGTTCTTTAAGCATTTTCAAAGGTTATCTTAAATCCTACGAGAAAAGATAAAAAGGAGAGAACATATCTGTATCAACGCACGCGGCGGAAGAACAAAAATTACAGACTATTTCCAAAAATAAACTTTTTACAATACGTACATACATACATAATATGTATGGATACATTGTACGTGCACGATATCTATGTATGGTATGTACAATTCACGTACCTATGTAACATTGCTAATAAAATTTACAGCCGTATAGCATTATATATACAGGGTGTGTACTGTGTATAAATTGACAAAAAAGCTACACGCTGCGACATTCTTCGTTCAATTCTGAATCGAAAATCCTAATGTTAAATTGTTCTATTATGCTTCGTATGTCTTCAGGAGCCACTTAAAAGAAACATACATTTGGCAACACTCTAAACCAGCATACGACTGTAATACCTGTGGTAATACCTACCGTTGCTATGACACTTATGATTGAAATCTTTTGAAATCGCATTAGAATGGAAAGTTTGTTCTACAATATTGCCAAATGTGTTTTCGGTAAAAATACGTTAATAAAGAAATGTTAAAAACAAACTTTGAAGGCAAAAGAGAAATCGTTAACGAAACAAAGTTATCAAAATTCCTTCATTATGCTTAAGTGCAGCTATCTCTACAAACAGATATCGAAATTAACACTTATTTATAGACCAAAAGTCCGAACTTCGAGAACCTCGTGAAGACGTATGAAGCATGATACAACATTTTACCATTAAGATTTTTGATTCAGAATTGAACTAAGAATGTCGCAGCGTGTAGCTTTTTCGTCAATTTATACACACCCTGTATATGTACAGGGTGACATTGAAAAAACTACAATGCATATTACCACGCGATAGAGGGCCATGAAATAATAAAAAAAATTCCTATACACTAATGTTCTATCGCCTTTTGTTTTTAAGATATAGGATCTTAAAGGTTTTTGTTTTTTTTTGTCACTTTGAAAATTATTTTAACATTTTTTATTCGAAAATTTATTGCTCTTCAACATCTTATAACAAAAAAAATCGCTACTTAGTCGACAGGAGCTTTAAAAACAGCAACATAACATGACATAAGAACAACAATAATTAAATTTAAAAAATACATATTAGTATGTGCTTAGCTCTAAAGAAGGTGTTTAAATTTATGGCCTTGTTGTTGGATACACTTCTCCAATCTCCGTGTTAATGAGTCACGGCAAAACGTAATCAGGAACACGAGAAACTTGAATAAATTATTACAATATTAATTTAACAGGTGCCATAATTTCGTAGTCAAGATAATCTTAACAAAAGGTGATAGGACATTAGTGTATAGGAATTTTTTTTATTATTTCTTGGCCCTCTATCGCGTGGTAATATGCATTGTAGTTTTTTCAATGTCACCCTGTATAGTGGCTGGACACCCCAAGGGGGGTTATGCCGCTCAAGTGAGCTTTCTAGATCTTGAATTTGGGATAGATCAGTTCCCATTTGTTCCTTAAATCTTAAATCTTCCTGCATATCTCCTGCCATCTTTTCCGGTCCTTTGTGCTTTCCTGCCATTTGTTTACTCCGATATCTCTGAGGTCTTCTTTGACTTCTTGCCACCAAGTGGATTTTGGTCGCCCTCTCCTTCTTTCTCCCTCTGGCTTCCAGCTCAGTATGGAATGCGTTATTGATCTGGGTCCAGATCTCCAGATGTGGCCCAGCCACTTGGCCCTCTGTTGCTTGATTTTCCTGACTATATCTTCACCTATTTCTTCATTCAGTTCATGGTTCATCCGCGGTCTATACTCGTTGTTTCCCTCCTTTACTGGTCCCAATATAGATCTTTATATTTTTCTCTCCATTATTCTCCTGTTTTTTTGTCATTACCATTACCTCCGCAGCGTACAGCATTACTGGTCTTATAATTGTTCTATATATTTTCATTTTAGTATTTTTTCTCAGTAGCTTACTTTGTAGCATTCTCTTGTTGGCATAGAATGCTTTGCTTGTTGCCGCTATCTTCTCATTAATTTCAATCCCCACTATTAGTTAGAGTGATTCCCAGGTATTTGAACTTGTCCACCTCTTCAAACTTATAATTTCCGATTTTTGTTTTGGTTTGAGTGCGGCAATCCGTTAGCTGTTTATCTATCTTCATTATTTTAGTTTTGCTTTCGTTTATTTTGAGTCCTATTGCAGCTCCTTCAGTTTCTATCTCCTTTAGCGTTTCCTCCATTCTATTTCGGTTTCTTGCAATAAGCGCTAAGTCGTCGGCATATGCAATTATTTGACTACCTTTTGTTTTTATTGTTCTTTTGTCTATTTTTCGCAGCACAAATTCTAGGGCTAGATTGAATAGCGTCGTTGAGAGTGCGTCTCCTTGTGTTACGTCTTGGTTTATCTCAAATTCTTCTGTGTTTCCCATTTTCGTCCTTACTACTGCTGTTGTTTTCTCTAGCGTGACCTTTATTAGCCTTCTTAATTTAGGAGCTACTCCTATCTCCTTCAATGCTTCCAGTAGTTTGCTTCTTCTGATAGTGTCGAAGGCTTGCTCGAAGTCTATGAAAAGAATTTCTAGATCCAGTTGAAATTCGTGCGCTTTTTCAATGATTTGCTTGATTGTGTGGATAGCATCTATTGTTGACTTTTCTGGCGTAAACCCACATTGGTATTGACCTATTATGTCATCAGCTTGTGTTTTCAGTCTTTTTTGTATTAACGTTGACAAGATTTTATAGGCGGTATTTAACAGCGTTAAACCTCTGTAATTCTTGCATATTTGCTGATCTCCTTTTTTATGTACGGTTATAATTTATCCTGCTTCCCATTCTTTTGGAATTTTTTCTTCGGCCCATATTCTTTTAATCAGTTGGTGGAGTCTTTCTAATAATTCTTCCCCTCTCATCTTTTGTTGGTGTCTCTGGGTCTGCGTTTGCTGCATCTTCTTCAGACTCGCCCTCTTCTTCTACTGTCCGCCTTTCGTCCCCATTTAATAGTTCTTTAGCATTATTTATGCGTAAATTGTTTTGAATTATTATATTTTATCCAAAAATCACTTACATCGCGAATAACGTCACTCTCTTATAACGACAAAAAATCGCTAGTCCCGACAATGACGCTATAACCGAGTTTTATATACTTTTCTCCAGCCGAAATCACCCATTTAACTATTAATGCCTGCTTGAAATTGTTCAAACCACATTGGATAATACAACAAAGTAAGTAAGTAGGATGTACTCATGGACACCTTGTCAAAAATTAGTCGCCATATTGCTAATTGACTTTTTTTGTGATTGTTTGTGGTTCAATTGCGGATTAAAAGTGACTACTTTAGCTTCTACAATTAAAAGTGAACGTTTTTGTTACCAAGATACCTTTTTTTCTTACTAAAGAAAATGTCAACCTTACAGACTCCTAACAGTTAAAAAATGTCATACCTTTAATCCGACTGGAGAAAAAAGTATTTTTAGAAAACAAAGATAAGTATTTTCGATCACCCTCGTAGTTGTCAGCGACGAATGATGTTCATTCCTTCGCCAACTTCCAACAGGTATCATTTATGATGAATGGCTTTAAAAGGGAACAAGTTTTTTTGTGAGGTTTTCCTCGTTATGTCTATTTCTCAAACGCGCCAAGATGCGTTTGGTTTCAATTCCAACCCAAGCGTAATCGACATTGTATTCAGTTTGAACTTGTTGGTTGCAGGGAAACGAATAATTGATCGCCTTCTATCGCAATAAACAAGCCAGGGGTAGCCAATCTGAGTGAGTACTAATTAGTGCTATTCTCTTTTTTATTATTGCAATTATTTATTAAACGCGAGATTTAATGCGGAAAGTTTTTAGTTTGACGTAGTTCGCCTTTTGTACAATATATTTTTGAACAATAACAAATTAGCACCTGCAGCTATTTCTATAGAAACTAGAACTATTAAACGACCTTCATTGTGTTGTATTTGAAATTCTACGTTCATTGTTCGCCACAGTAGCGTTCGGATAAAATTAACATTATGAAAGATCGTCACATCCACTTCCATCTCGATTATTATACCGAAGAAGTTGTAATTAACAAAGTTGGTATAGATTAATTTAATTTCAGTTTACGCATTGGGATTTTAAACGAATTTTCATGTTTGAAACTTTTTAAAAGTGAAGTATATCGATAAAGCCCGTCAACTTTTACATAAAGTCTCTCAGGGCGTGTGTGGAAAAACAAAATCAGTAACCTAAAGCTCTTTCACAGATATCACTCATATGACTACATTACACGATACGTTTATATGTAAAATTTCGCAAGGGAATATTTTTGATAGATCTCAATTTGTTTCTCTTTCTTTTAACATTCCTCAAACATTTTTATAAAATCTTTAAAACGTTAGTCAAACGGGAATTTTAATTATCCTTCTAGAAGGTGCTGGAATGTTGTTCATAGATTCTTCCATCAACGTCGAGTAATTAACAGCATCATACACCCGTTGTATATCGTAACAATACTTCCCTATACAACTCAACACATTTTAATGCAGATGCAGTGAAAATTAATTTTCCTGTGGCCGTTTAGGAAATACAACGTTCTTCTTCAGAACCAAAGGCGAAAGTTACATTTTCCTCCCTAGTGATGAAAGTAACCAGTGCAATACTCATTTATCCAAACTATAGGTATAGGAGTTATAAATGATTTATGCACAAATTCGCAAAAAAAGGTTAATTGTGTAGGTAAGTTTGAAACGTCCAATTCTATCTTAGTTGTAGGTATTATTAAATGTTTTCGATAATACAACCACCAACCGGTAGGTAGTAATTTGAGAAAAAGTTGTAAAAAAACATTTTTTACTAGCAGGATGTAATTGCATATTTGAACGTAGTTTTTAGTTCTGATTAACTTTTTTTAATAACAATTTTCGATATTGTCAAAAATAAGGGTACTTTACTCTTGAGCAAAATTCATATTTTTTGACAAACCGCGTACACGACTGAAAAAATTTAATATCTGATGATTGCATTTTAGATTTTAGAACATGCAGAGCTTTTTATAAAGAATAACTTTTTTTCGTAAAATTAATAATAAAAAAGTTTCCCATATGTTGCCAACTTAACTAGACACACTGTATGTATATACAACAGGTCTTAAAATCATAATTACATAATACTTGTAAGGTTTCGGGATTTTCCTACATAATGGCAATTAATGTTTCTTTTATGGTGGTAGGTCATTGCAAATAAATTTGCTGTGTTTAAAAGTAATAGGGATGCTTTGTAGGTAATTACCAATTAATTAGTCCGATGATTATGAATTTATAATTCACTTCATATTATGATCTTCAATGACTAACAGTTATATGGAGGCCTTGGGAGGGGGATGAGATTTCGAAATTGTGATCCCTGTGATATTCAATTTTTTCTAGACATCTACTTTTTGTAAAAATGATGAATTGCTGTTATTATAAACGATTCGTTTTAGATACATACTATGTGTGATACATAAAGTCGCACTAGAATTAATCAACGTAATATACAATAATATACGGGGAGTTCCATTTTAAAAAATGCACCTTTGATATAAATCGCCCTGTATAAAATTGGCGATTCAAGTCAAAATATTTTAGGTTTGTAGATAAGGGAAGGAAATTACTTGATGGAATCCATATCTGTTGGAGAGAATCCTCAAAATGGGGTAGTCGAAGATAAGGGAATATGGATTCCATCAAGTTTAAGTTTGTAGCCTTAAGGGTACCCCACCTACCATATCCCAGCAACTAGCTTTAGAATAATGTTCGTTAATAAACCCACAATCTTCCATCCACGCACTATTGACCCACCCTATATATAAAAATATAATATAACTACCATAGTGAAATATTTTTGAATCTGTATTAAAGATGCAAATGGAATACTACTTCGAGAACAATCAAATGATTAATCAATCCCAATAATGGTTTTAGAAAAGGAAAATCAACTGCCTTGGCTTAAGTAAATTAACACGCCTAATAATGAACGGTTTTGAGAATAAAAAATTTATCAGCCTAGCGTGTCTTGACTTCAGCAAAGCGTTTGATTGTGTATCATACAGAATTTTAATTAAAATACTACGGTACTATGGCTTTGACAACAATGGTAGACAGTTAATACAATCCTATTTAACAAATCGACAACAGTATGTAAGTTACAACAACTGTGTATGAAAACTATTACAAGTTAAGCACGGTGTGCCTCAGGAATCTGTTTTGGGGCCTATTTTGTTCCTTGTATACGTTAACGATCTTCCCAACTATGACGTTCACACTGACCACATTACGTTTGCTGATGATACATTACTAATTAAACAATTTGATAATGTTGAACAAGTTAAGGTTGGAATGAAATTGGCTATAGATAAAGTTGAAAAATGGATCACATCAAACAGAATTGTCGTTAAAGCGTAAAAACTCAAATGATGTCATTAACTCAAAGAAAAACAAAAATTCAGAATGAACATCCCGAGGTTGGGTGTAACATTGGATTTCCAGTTAACTTGGAAGAGACATGTAACCATTCAAATTGCCAAGCTATCTAAGGCTCTATTTATAATTAGGAATCTGAAAAAAAATTGCTTCAAAAGAGACAGTAATGACGGCGTACTATGGCATCTTTCATTTAACCCTATCGTATGCAATTCTCGCATGGGACCATTCCACATATCTGAATATTAATTAAGGTAAAAGGGTGATTGATTGGTTCTTATTTCTTGTGCTACTTTGCTTGTGCTCTCTCTCTCTCTCTTTCATAGGATTTTGCAACTCAATTTCATTCGATTTTTACTTACTCTAATCCAAGTATATGATCATTTTTCATAGCCAGTAGTCGGCTCTCTCTTCAGTTTTTTGTTTATTATTCATTTTTCGTTCATGTTTGTTGAGATATCCTACTAGCTTTCATATTTATAACATCCGCCAAAATATGATTCCAAGCGATTACATTGTATTACCATCAATGTGTCATATTCGACAAATAATAATCAATAAAAACTTTAAAAGATGATGAATAGGAGAAACATAATAACGCCATCTCTGTGTAAAAGGATGGAAACATTATAAGACTTATGCAGCGGCAGTGTAGAACGTCAACAAGAAATAAATTATTAAATACTGAAAGCGAGGAGAAGTGGGCCAGTTCACATACTACTGCAATATGCACATTCAGGGTTCAAAAAGTTGCGCCGGACTGTACGAAATTTGACCCAAATTACTCCCTTTTGTTTTGCTTACCTAACGGTAACTTAACGCATAACTCTTCGACCCATGCAGATCGTTGGTTAGAGACCACTAACCGTGAGTGAAATCTATACCGAACTCCTATATTACGCAAAAATGTTCTCTGTGATGATGAAAGAAGTACTGAATCCATGAACTCGTGTCAATGTTATTGCAATTCCTTTTTTTTTTACTTATAAATTCCTAAAAATGAGCAAAGTTCTTCTGGGTCTTGCACCTTCAGACGTCTCCCAGTAATGTTCCTTCTCTTAATTTGTACATCAGTTCATGAATTTTTGTTTTTACATATAACGTACAACATTTCCACTATACCAAATAATTCTTTTCTTCCCTGATTCCACTTTTCCTCCTTTTCTCTCACGTTTCCCTTGTTCTTCCTTGTTATTACCTATGTTTTGATAGTTCACCTGCGCAATTTTCTGTGCTGCGTCTTTCACATCACAATTTTTTGTCTAATTCAAATTCTTCTCTCAATTTTGACCGTTGAATATGGAATAATGTATTGAGTATCCTATCCTTGAACTTTCCAGTATGCATTTAATTTTAATTGTACCTTGGTATCTTATCGCCAGCGACCAAGAATTCTGGTACTGACAAAACCCTAAATTCGTTTGATCGATTGATAAAGTCGACAACGGCTATTTCCATCAATAGGTCTTTCCTAGGATATAAAGTGGAGCAATTTACGGCGCGTTAAGTACGTCATGGTGCACCCTTCTGAACCTTGTATGTGCACCTTGCATTACTATGTTAGGCGACCCGAGGGAAAATTACGAAAAAGTGGGCAAGGAAGGAGACCTTAATGGATTTGAAATGATATGTTTAGAAATGGACAGTGAGTGGGGAAAAGCAAACTATTGATTACAGTGGAAATCTTCAGCATACCAAATACAACAATTAGATTTAAAGAAATAAAGTAGAAAATGGGCACAATGAAGTGGCATATATCAATATAATTGAATGCGATTGAAACTTTTTGGAAACCATTTGGATAGTGTACATGTAGGTATACCAGGATTAGTAGAGACACCGCTATTTAGCGAATAAAGATTAAGGTGGAAAGTGGTTACATTTTAATACATTGAAATTCATCCCTGGAAAACATGTTCACTAATAATTAACTGGTAAATAATGTAAAGAAGGAAATAAGAAAACGAAATTAAGATCTTGCATTAGGAAGTGTCGGTAAAATACGTGCACTATTTCTGAGCTGTAATGTCTGGAAAACGTAGCATATAACTGCACAAAACCCCTTATTAATAGCGTGCCATTACACGAAGACACTTTTCGAACAATAAAAATTAGAATGGAGACAGTAGGAAAAATCAATATTAGAGTGCATTTTCCTTAGTAAAATAAATACATTTCCGAGTCGTGCAAAAGTAAAGCCATACAAAATCCATTACAGTTGCAGTAAAAACAAAACACATTTTAGACACAAAAATAAGCAAAGGCATGCTGATAAAATTTAGTTGAGATCAGTGGGATGTAGTAAAGGAAGTAATTGAAAGAGTCTAAAGAAACAAAAAAAATGTGTCTGTGTAACAGAAAGCAGAGAAGTTCGGAAAGTTTTATCCTTTTTTCACTTGTAAATCAAGATGTAACAACTATCTAAATGTTTCTTCTCGTGAAGATATATACTTACGTTAGATCTGTACACTACGTTCAATTTGCTTAGTATAAGTTCGGGAATATAGAAAAATAATTGTAATACTTTTAATTAGTATCGCCAAATTAGAAATCGATACCTTATTTCGAATCTTGGTGGCAAACGAATGCTGATTACTGCTGCTTTGTCGGGTTCGAATTTTAATGTCTATTAATTAATGTTGTCGAACCTAATTTTTATTCATAGGTATACACGGTGAATGTAAAATTATACTTGCAAATTTGTGTGTTGTGTGATGATGTGGATTACCTACTAAGAATGGTGTATGTACTGAGGGTGTTTGATAGTCGTTCTATGTTGGTATGCAAACGATACAAAGGGTGTAAAACACATCGCTTTACATCTAGCCTAGTTTTGACAAGTTTTATCTAAGATCACTACGTATAATTAAAAAAATCTAAATTTTGTTGACATTGATATAACAAAAACTGTTTTTAACAAATTTTCAAATGTCCTAATTCAGCCTTAACACCAAACAATGCTTAGTAAAATACGATTGAATACACATATTCTAGTGACAGTACCCAAACGGTTTAACTTTTTGTCACTAGATGAATGAATGGTCTAAAACGTAAGCAAAGTTATTAAAAATATGGGAAAGTGCGCAATATTTTCAAGCGATGAATGTACGAGGCTTGTTCAATTGAAAGGTATCTTTGGTACTTAAGAAATATATTTTTAAATAATTTTAAAACAATTAGGCCACATGTTTCACCAATCGATGTATACCTTGTTCATAACATTCTTGTGGCTGCCATTTGAAGAATTCTTTCACAGTGTTGAGCACTTCTGGTTACGCTTTAACATCTTTTTCAGTAACCCAAAGATATGGAAATCACTAGTGATAAATCTGGGCTAAAAGGTGAATGATCTAAGATCCTCCATTTATTTTGTTGAGATTTTCTCTTACTACGTTGATGACCTGAAGACGAGCATTGTCGTGAAGCAAGATAATACCTGGACGTCTTGTTAGTTGATGAAGCTTGTTCATAGTTTCATTACAAAGCTTGCTTAGGCTCTTTAAATCTCTATTCGCAAGGGTAAAAAACGATAGATTTTTATTTTAGTTTAAAAGCATGATTAGTTAAAATTGAGGGGACCTCCCTCCATTACGATAATCATGAAAAATATATGTATTTTATTAATTTTATACTCTACAATAATGTGTCATTAACATTTAGTTTCCCCCGACCACCAATTCATTAATTATATGTACTTCACTATCATCGATATCATATTTTGTGTTACTCTGAAGCCTAATGATGATTTGTAGCAGTCAAAACTAGTAGCTAAATATAGAAATAATATTGGGGACATTATCGTCGTTTCTTTGAATATTTCCACTGTATTAATATCAAGTTACTGGATGATTCAAAATAATGACACCAAGTTTGGTCACCAGCAATTATTGAGAAAATCATTATCATTACCATTTTGGCTGTCCTCACTGTGGCATTTAAAAGACAAGCCCTTTTGCAAGAAATTTTGGTACTCTGGCAAAAAATGAGCAATCCACTGGTCACAAAACTTTGGTGGAACCCAGTACGAAATTAAGAGGATATCCTACACTCACTCCAATATTTCCATACGCTGCTTACTTTGGCGTACGATTTTGAAATACATAATTGAAATTGTATGGCCGCATGGCAACAAATTCCATTTTCAAGTCGCAATACTTATAAAATCTCTATCAAATATAAAGGAAATAAGCTGATTGGTGTGACAATTACAAACACCGCTAATGTTGCAGCTAACCCGACCAATAGATGCATTTCAATTATTGAACGAGCCTTATTTAAATAAAAAAAGTCGAATAAAGCACACCCAGGAATCTCAAATGTGGAGAGAGAAAAATAGAAGAAATACTATACAAAATCGATTGTGAAAAGTCGTTAGAAGAAGGTATGATAAATGGAAAACCCGAAACAACAAACTAACAAAGTGGACTGCGCACTTCTTAAATTTCATCTTCGCCGGCTACCTAAAAAATGGTTGATATTCTCGTTTCTTTTTTTTAATTGTGTTGTGCAAGTCTATAAGAATACTAATTAAAATACCATCGCCATCATGGTATCAATTAACTATTAATAGTAATGATTTATTGTTTCTTATGGAATTACTTAATTCGTAGTTAACATTACGTAAACACGTTATATAACATTTACAATCCCAAAAAACCATTAAAAGGTATGTAATTTCTAATTTAAATCTAATCACCAACGTCTGAAGTATAGCGATTACCAAGCAAATTTGTAATTGAACCAAATCGCTTAATTCTATAATTTCATTGTCAATACTTAAATGACAATCAGTTTTGGAACTTCAAATCTTGACTTCAAATTATTGTTGTGATTCTCACACAATCGTTGTGTTTAATGAGAAACATTACATGTTGTTTATTATTTACCTTTTTTACAAAATTAGTAAATAAGGTTGTCAAAATGAGAGAGGTTAGGTAAAAGGGAAAACTCGAAGTCTTTATCCCAAGTAGAGTATATTTATCTGTGTGACTAGTTTCGGCTCCACTGGGCCATTAGCAAACCAAAAACACTAAAAACTAAAAATTGGAATGAGCAGAAGTGCGCTGTTTTTTTTCCATTTGTTATTGTTCTAGACAAATTATTTTACAGATGTTCAGCCACCATCTTTTATTTACAACTGTTTATGTTTTTTGCCCAATTTGTTAGGGCCTCTTTTTGGCTTAAGGTTTTTACCGCATTTTGTGTTTATAACCGCTTTACTGGTAAGCTTTTTGCTTTTTCACTGATGTTACCTGTTGCACCAGTCATTCCAATTTTTAGTTTTTAGCGTTTTTGGTTTGATAATAACCCAGTGGGGCCGAAACTAGTCACACTTATACTATAATAAACTACTTATAATAAACAAATATACTCCAGTTGGGATAAAGACTTCGAGCTTTCCTTTTTACCTAACTTCATTATGAATCCCAACTTTAAAGATAAAGGTATGGATCTACAGAATTATTTAAAATGAGAGAGAAAATATTGTAATGGTTGCGTAAAATCCATTCATCGAGCGATTGGTGACAAGTCACGTGTTTGAATTTAACAAAATGGCATTTCTTGACTGTATAAAAAAATAATACATTATGAAAAGGCGATCGCCGATGATGTTGGTGTTGGTGTTGGTTTTTGCGAATAAAAAAGGTCAAAAACTTATTTTGTACGACGCGACGTACCGATTTTCGGGTTACGATATTTTCTAAAAATCCTGCTTCATCATCAATCCTTTCTAGCGTATTTGGAACGATTTTAACCCATGACGTTTTTCTTGTAGCTTCTCCTCCTCAGCAATGATTCTGAATTCATTCTTGTAAAATTGATTCGAATCGACGTTGCATTGAGTGTCTCTTTCAGGAGCAAGTCGTGTTGTGCGATGATTTTTGAAATCTTGCTCTAATACATTTGCTTCATTTTTTCCGTGAAAATTTTGAGCTTAACATTATAGTTTTTATAAAGTAAGAGAGAAAGGCAACATTTTTTATGTTGTAAAATAGCCTCTTTGATTTAAGTCTGGTCTGTTTGGTATCTAAAGTAGACAAGAATAAGTTCAAGGAACAGACAGCTTTAATAAGCTCTGGTCTAGCCGTCTATTTAGTTTGTGAAGAATTGTCCACAAATAAGCTTTTCTCAGCATTCGTTGACTTTTTTTAAACTTCAAAGTGCCTTAAATAAACGACATATATACAGGATGTCGATTCATAATGATGGTAGATAAAGAAGTTGATAAAACTACTTTCAAATGTCCATAAGTTTTAAGTGCAGTTTTAATCAATATCAGATAAAAAGTGTTAATAACTGCAAAACCGCTAAAGATAGGTATAGGGATACCTATAGTTTATCGATGCGTAAATTAAATCGCTTTCCAAATATGTAAAAATATACGGGGTGTTCCATTTGAAAAAAATGACTTTTTGGTGTTTGAAGTTTTTTAACATTGCCACTAATTTTGAACGCCCTGTATAATCTGTGATAGGTTTGCAAATGCATTTTGTGAACCCTTATGGTTTTACTTCGTGTTTGTAAAGTATTTATTTTTTTGCGTTCAAAGAAGAGCAAAAGGTGGGCTATTAAACATCCTTCCGCATAGCGCAAATTTTTCAAAAAAATCATAATATCTCAAAAACAGTTGAAGGTAGGTATAGGATAATCTAATACAGATTAACGCAGAATCGATTGTATAATTGTATAATTGTCCATTTAAAATAAGAAGATGAATGGCGATTTCCGGTCTTTCCGGAAGTTGTACAACATCGACAATATTTTAGAACAAAAGAAGGCTATGGGTTATCCTTAACCTGAAAGTTTCAAATTCATAAGTAGTAAGGGACCCTAGAAACTTCTAATGAACGGGTTCCGTGATATACCCTGTATTAATTGTTGTTAAACTGGATAAAGTTAATAGTAAATGTACACTAGGTATATATTTGGGACATACGAATTTCAGATATTATTCAGATTTATTTTGCTAGTGCTCAACAATACTAAATATCAATGCAAAAGTTAGCCAATTGATTAATATTCATTTAAACGCATAATATTTACATATTTTTGTTTACCTTGCTATTGTTTACTTCATATACATACATAATATCACCTTGGTGAAGTAAATTTGGTCATTTAATTCATTAACATACAATTAAAATCAATAATTTGTACAAAAATTATGAGAGTTCATCGTATAGTGCCCGCTTTTTAGACACATCTAATGATGTGTTAGAGCCACTTAATTACCGCCCGGTCATATGGAAACCGCCCGTTACTGCAAGGTTAACCCCCAGGTACTCATTTTATGGCGGCTAAGTGAATCCCGAATGAGAGAAATGAGGCAAAACTTGAATAGGGAGCATTTTGATTTATAATTTGCACACTGAAAAAAAATTTTGACATTAAAAGGGGATGTCAAAGATTCGCTTATTTCAAAAATTATAAATTATTCAGGGAGGGAGCTGATGTTTCATATTAAACTATACAAAATTTCTCAAGGAACTCAAGTTTAATCGCCTTCCTAGTAACAGCAATTCTTTTTTTGCAGACGAGGCACTTACTCTCGATTGATCCATTATATTTTATTATATTTGCATCTTTTATCACATTTTATGATACCATGATCTCCTCCACGATTAGCTCAGCAAGTCCTGAAAAAATGCGCCTTAACGCTATATATAGTCTCTCTTAATATTTCGTCAACTTATGCAGCACCAACGAAACTGAAGTCTGTACCATACTCCAAATTCAACACGGCCGTCGGCCAGCAGAGGGTGATATATTTCTTATTCGGAAATTTTACACAGCGTTGTCACTTTTCGTTTACCTGAGGCGGTATTCTGAAAGCAACTTTTGAGTACCTACTGAATTCCAGAGGTTCTCAAACGTAATATAATAAAATTAACTAACTTATTTGAGAATTTTGGTAATTACAATGCATTAAATGCAAAGTGAAAGTTTTGTGTTTAGATAGAATCCGGTTGAGGGGTAGGTTTGGCAATATAGTAGTCCGTAAGTGCAATGCTGAATTTGAAGTATGGTAGGTACAGACTATAGGTTACGTTTTATTACACTGTATGACAACAAGCACTATATTTGCCAAGGCAGGCCGACTGTTTGAACCGAAGAACATTATACTCTGATAAACCTAGGAAATAATTAATAGACGACAATAGTTACACATTAGTAGATATTAAAGAAGTGCTATTTGTAAACAATTAAGTAGACGGTATTTTGAATATGTTTAACAGTTTACGTACTACTACTTTAGTTATACCCACCAGTATTGAAAACATCTGCAACAAATATTAAAAATAATTACATTTTAACGTTTTGAAACAATTTTCACTTTTAATGCGGCGAGCAAACAAAATTTTATAGCCAAAGTGTCGACAGTCCTATAAACTTCTACCGAATTGTGACAATATTGCACTTTCATTTTATTAGCACAACACGAAACACTGAATAATAAAATAGTTTTAAAATTCGACAACTTCCTGAAGGAACAAGTCGGTTATAAAATTTTTAAATAAATTCCTTGCTAAGCATTTTTAATTAACTTCGTTTCTATTTCTCCCTGCTTACATTCAGGAAATCAATAGGAAGAGGTATTTGAATGTCGGCAGTGTAGAATTATTTTATTCTTCCTTTATCTCTAAAATCGGAACGTAATAGCACAGATATACATACATATAGTATATGTACATCTGTGGTAATACCTACATACTTTTATGTGCATCGAAATTGGAAATACATCATCTTAACTCGGCTAAAACTTTTGGGATAATTCGGGCAAATGTGTTGTACTAACCATGTCCTCAATATCAAACAGGTACACATTCAAGGCATAGATTTAAGAGCGTGAATATCCGATTAAGCTTCGTTGTTATTTTTTTGGTTCGAATTGTCGTGTTACGTCCCTGTGGTCCCTGCCATATTCTTTACTAGTAATCTATATATATAAAAATGAATTAATCGCTACTTCCATTGGTCACGCCATAACTTGAGAACGACTTTACCGATTTCATTCATCTTTTTTTCTAAATGTTTCTGATACTTTGTACAAGATTATTATCGAAAGAAAAATTAAGAAAATTGCGCAGAAAATTGAAAAATTTCTGACAACTTAACACGTTTGACAGTTCGCACGCCACAAATGTCGTTTAACAGCTTAAACAGTTTAAATCACGTCTTATATTAAAAGTTTAATTTGTTATCAATTTTTGGTAAGTAAGCGGGCGAAGGATAATGAAAAGTCGTATTGGCATGTCCGAATTACGTTCGAAAGCGACGGGAAATGAAGGAATAAATTCCAAATCAATTACCGGGCGCCCCTGGTGTCTCGCAAAAACTCGAAAAGTAGTCTTACAATTTTGCATAGTAGTTCAGCTTAACCATAGAACGGTTTAAAGCCATTAATGGAAGTCTTAGGATTTTAGGGCTTCACCCCTTTGGCTTTTACAGATTTACCATGTTATTGGTATGGAGGAAACGTTCGTTATGATTTTGATCAGATGACTAATTTAAAATATTGTAAACAGAAGCGCAACGTTGGTACTCTCAGTTCAACAGGTTTGAGTGATTGTGGAAACGCGGTTGACATATAATGTCAAAATTGAGACTGGGCGATTGACATATATTCGTTTGAACCAAAAGCATGGAGTTCGTAGGTTTATTAGGATTTATAATCACTTATGAAGATTTATCTTTTCAAACGTTAATATTTCGAAAAAAATCAAATTTAGGAGTCAAGTGTATTAGAAAAATGTTAATAATTATGAGCAGATTTCGAAAATGGGGGTGTTCTATTTAAAAAAATTGTTCAAGCCGTCATTTTTCCATAAAAAGTAGGTTTTCATGTCCTATTTAAGCCATCCAAATTTCGTTGCGATATATCACGTGGTTCAAAAATTAGCAGGGGGTGAACGGACTTTAGTTTTCAAATCTAATGTCGGCGCGGCGGTACGAAGTTCGCCGGGTCAGCTAGTATTTTAAATAAAATAAGTTATTATGGCACATACACTAGATTAATATGACAGGACAGGACATTCCTTTCAAGGATCTAAACAAATTGTTTTTTTTATCCAAGGTAAGAACCATTGCATATTGTTACTAAATTCTTTTTAAAGAACATGTTATTCCATTTAATCGATTTGTGGATTGGTGTTGATATTTGAACTATAAAACGTTTCACCATTTGCAATACCACAGTTATAGTTAAATTTTAAATATATTTATTAACAAAACAAATAGGTAAAAACGTCATTCGTTTAATTTAAATCAATAGTATATCCCTAAAAGGTTCTCTTTATGCCATTAAAAATAGCTTTAAAGAGGGGACTAACAGGATCTACTCCCTAACGATTTTAATTAGTTTCGCAAATTAACCTTTGTAATCACGTATATTCAATAGTGTTCTGCAACATTTTCTGCTGCCATTCCAGAAATTTATGTGCAAATCTTGTAGAGATACATATTGTAAAAAATTATTATATAAATTATATTATTTCAAATGATTATTTGATGAAGCTATTTAGCAAAAAACTTTTTATAACGCGAGAATTATAAGAGACGGTACAGATGGTCGTAATTAACTTAGTATGTACGTAAATATTCATTTTTATATTTAAATATACCGATCCATAACATCTAGAATTGCAATTAACATTTTCTGGCCTTTAAAAAATCATGAAAGATATTGCATAGAGAAGTTAGGTATACGTATCACAATTATTCCTCAAAATTTTATTTTTTGCTGACTCGAAATAGTTATAGAAGTTAAATGCTAATTTTTCTGCAGTTGTAGTACATGATTATCGAAAAAATGCTTATTGTGATACAGGATGTTTAAAATTAACGATTCGGCATTTTCAAAAAGTCAACATTTTAATTTAAAAACTCTTTGGTTCGTTACTTTATTATGTGTGGATAAAGATGGCTGCAGTGGAAATTGTGAGGCGGCAAACATTATAGTCTTTTTTTGATTTGAAAATGTCGAATTTGGTATCAAAAAAGAGAAAGAGAAATAGTGTATTTTTAGATTAAAAGTTCAAAGTGACCACCGGTCACTTCTTGAAAAATAACTAAAGGCGATCATAAAATTATCTGTTTAATTTGAAATAATAATCAGGTACTTATTTTCTTATTTGTTCTGATTCTGTTGAGGAAAAAAGCGTTTAACAAAAAATAACAAAAAATCTAACTAGTAGACTGCTTCATATTTGTAGTTATTTTTGACAGACGCTTGTGTATTGCCAAATTTTGTTTGTGTGTGCATTTCAGTAAATAAATCATGGCTCAGTTAACAGAAACACAGAGAATAGACATTTTAATTATGATTGGATGTGGTAATATGACAAGAACTCAAACGGAGGTTTGTGAACTATTTCTTTTTCAAAATTCAATTTCTGAGTTACGAGTGTACCAAATTTAAAAATTTTTATATTGCTGAATAGAGATTTAAAATCCCTTTCAAACAAGGTGCCACAAGCCACCTGTTCGTATTTAAATTTTTTTAAGGGTTGCTCATACCTCCGAGGGGGTGCAAGAGGGTGGTAAGACTTGTATACGAGAAAATGGTAAATTATAAATAGAAATCGACGTGTTTCAGGTTTTTTCCCAAAAGTACATAATAACGCTAAAAATGAATTTATTCCATACCTTTGGACCGCACTGTATGTAGAAGCGTACGACGAACATGCTCCGTCCCAAAACACTATGAACGGTGGTTCAATCGATTCAATACTGATGGTTTTGATGTGAACGATAAGGCCAAAGAAAAACCATCGAAAAAACATCAGTTCGTCACTGGTAATGAAAATGGACATATTTGGAGAATCTCAAACGAAGAAAATTATTGATTGATCCGGGCTGACTGAAAAATCAAATGGGTGCCGTTTATTATGAACTTCTTAAATCTGGTGAAACGGTTAATGCTGCTCACCACCGACAACAAATGAATAGGAAACATGCATTGATCACAAAACGTCCAAGATGGACCCAAAAACCTAAAAAGTGATTTTGCTATATGATAATACGCCGGCCCACAACGCAAATTTTTCCTTCAAGAATTTTTTTAAAAGATATTTTCCGGTACAACATTTTTTATTCTATTTTTTAGAATTCCTCGAGTTTTCTCAAAAATAAATTAAGATGACGTCTTAGAACATTTTTAACCCATTTTTCCAACACTTCCGTCTCTTTTTGAAAAAGAATCGGGAAAGGAAATATTGACCAGTTCTAGCCATACAATATTTTGTCTATTTCCAAACGATATTCTTCTATCTTCTAAACGTTTACCACATTTAACATAGTTTGAAGGTTTCTTTGCACGTTGATTTTGCAACATTTACATAACTATGGAAGACTATGTCCGTAGATGCGTGTAGAATACTCAGCTCCAGGGTTATGATCTTTCCGAAGGCATCTTCTCATAATTTTGTCAATTTATAATCTTTCTTCTCTCTGCTCATTAGAGCCTCTCCTTACTGATAGATATTCTCGTACTCGGTTCTACTGCGTTTTTTTCAATATCACTCTGACATATCTCCGTCTTGGTTAGTAGTTTTCTTGGCTTTTCTCCAACATGTTTAGTGAAGGCAATCTTTTGCAACAGTTTCTCCTTTTGTGCTGTTAACTGTAAGTAGAAGCATATGATGACGCTTCCTCCACTGACATACCTCCCATTTTTTTTTACTTGAGGTGGGACTTTGGATTATCTAAAAACGCAAGTGTGCATGAAATTTGTTACCAATCATCTCACTTTTGAACAGAAGCAATTTAGCAAAGAAATTTACAAACGAATTGAAGGTGCCAAATTTTTTGGTAACGTTGTGACATGACAACTCTAAAATGACAACAAATGCGTTGCGAGACTCCACATTCTCCTCCATTGAAAAATACGCGAATAAGTTAGTTTCGATTCAAAGCACAAGTCACAGCCTTCGTCGATATTAGGAAAGTCATATTCGCTTGTCCGTTTTTTTGTGGTGTCCAATCAAGTTTCAGTTGATTCCTTCATTTTTTCCCACCACCGATAGTGACAGTCGGAATGGGCTTCCAGCTTTGCCTTCGGTCTTAAGAACCCAACACCTGAATCTAAAGCTTATGTCTATAACCGTAATAGCTGTGTAATACTCCAGGTATTCCGGTCCACTTAATTACACTGTCATTATGTGTGTATGTGCCTGAATTCGAAATTGCGTTTAGTTCCTAGCTCCAATTCATTTGCAATTCAATGAAAGCAAAATTGGATACTTTCACTCGTCTACTAACATTGATCTAAAAACTACAGACAATTATACAGTTTTATGGTTTTTTAAGATGATGGTTGAAATTCAATGCAGTGTAAGTATAATTTATAGTGGACTGTTGACCTTGTACCTTCCTCAAGCAGTTTCGTTCAACTCCCCCAACCCATCTTTCTCTGGTTCCCCGCTAACAAATTTTAATCCTAAACTAAATTTGAATCATTCCTTACTTAACAAACAAAAAAAATTGTTTTTTTCATTAATTTACGCCTAAATTTTCCATAGTTCCTCATAATGAATCAACAATAATATCGCCAATTTTAAACTAAAATAAAATGAAAAACGTAGATAACTTATCGTAAATTCTTTCATACCCTTCCCCTGCTGACGATAAGCCTATCGCATGTAAAAACCCGGAAGTCTGTAGGTGCTTCCTTACTTTAAACTCGCCAGACTAACACGGGCACAGATAATGTGAATTTTGAAAACGCAATAATTTGCCTAGAAATTAAAATTGGGGAGGCGTGGTACGAAAAAAACTTCATTCCAAAAAATATTAGTGATTTTAGATTGACACGAGATTCTATCAAAAAAGATAATTTCATAATCATTGGGGGAAACCTCAATATTGATTGTAAAAGAGGACTTTAATGTGACGTGTAGGAAGTTCATCTTTTACCAATTTCTTGTCTAAGGGTATATGGACTATTAAGAGGTCTACAAAAAAGCAATTTTCGAGTAATTTATTATCATCCGTATAAATTTACGGCCCCGGGGAAATTCTTACGTATTCGCGTTGTAGTAAATAGTGTAACATCCCTTTAAAAACAAGTAGTTGTGTAGTTAGAAGCCCGTTATTCATTAATTCGATTAGTTGTAGAAATTTTAGGGACTCCTCGTGCAGGAGGAAGGTGTGCGCGCATCCTATATTATATAATACTATTTGTGTGCAGGTGCCAGTTGCGGCGAGGATGTGGGGCAGGGCGCTGCTGCTCGTGCTAGTGATAGCGTTCACGGCCGACGGCGAAGGCGTCCAAGAATCATCGTACGACGCTCAGCTCAAAGTTGGACGATCTATTGACATCTTCACACGCTACGGCTATTTGAGTCTCAGCATGAAGGTGGTACCAAGAAATGAATCAGATTCAAACTGGATTTTTCGCGAACCAACTGTCGACGTATTCACCGACATAAATCCATTAATTATTCGTCCTCAATTAGCCGGAAAGAAATCCGTATTTGAGGGAGATTTTCATATGGAGTTCTGTGACAATTTACGTCAATTGTTACAAGCGTACTTTAGAGATTTTACATTTGAACGTATGCAAAGGCCCTGGAGGGCTTTCACGGCGAGCTGGACTCAAGAGACAATAAGTAAACATTTAGGAATTAATTCTTCCTTTGTTCACGGTGATCATTGTTATGTGCTAGTGCGATTATCTAGATTTCGTGATACCGCTAAGTTATCGAGACTTCCTAATAATATTAGTATTTCTGAAACGGTTGCACGTGAGATAGACAATGTGCGCGTTGGGGATGTTACCAGCGCTCTGGTGTTTATGCGAAAATATGGATCCCACTTCATCAACTCCTTCGTTACCGGAAACTCATTATACCAGGTGAGCTTTACACAACATTTATAACTTCTAGCAGATATTTTTCCTCTTATGTTTACATTCCTTTTGTTCTCTCTATCTTTCGTTGCTCTTGTAACAACTCTAGACAGTTTCGGGCTATAAAGCTTTTGTGCTTTCTGCGACATACATCTTCCGACTTCAAAATGACAAACTCTTTAATGCTTGTAATTCATAACTAGTTATATGGAACAATAAAGCTCTGATATATTTTTTGAGCACTTAATAACTAAGAAAAAAAGGAAATCAATTAAAAAATGCCATTGTTATTACAGAAAACCTATTTCTGTTGTAAAATAAAGTGTCAGAAACATAACTGCATACCTGTAAAGTAATTAATGTTTTTAATTAAAAATCTTTATCTACGATCCTGTTTTTTACATTTAAAAGTAGCGTATTTAAAACTTTCCTAATAAATTTTTCACCTACCCGCACTAAATTTTCTTTAAATTGAACTCTACGTCTCATTGTAGTTGTAAGGGGATTACATTTAAATTATAGATTAAAATAAAAAATTCAAACAGTGACGACGCTACTTCGCAATACTATCCTATTGCAAAGATCAACTTTAAAAGCTCTTTAAATTTTTATTCGTCCGTCGTTTACTGCATAATTCAGCTTTAAATTGGAACATGAAAACTACGACTGTTAGAACTTATCTGCGATACTCCCTTTTTGACATTTTCGAAAAATTTTTATACGAGCATCTATTTTTCTATTCTTGTGCTGAAATATGTATAAGAAACGGTAGGTTCTTTTCAAGCGAATGGATGTAAACGATACTATCTCGTTACGCCACTTTTTTTAAATATGAATAGATAGTTCTGCTGCAATAAAATTTAAAGCTTGAAAACAAAAAATACAAAATCATATTCAACTTGGTGTCCAAAAGGTATGTTGTAGGTTGTAAGAAAAAATAATTTCTACGTCCTTGAAGCACTTTTTTGATAAGAATTCAGTGTACATAGTTAATTCTTTAAAAATATTCTCGAAAACAACTCGAATTTCAAGAATATTTTTAAAAAATTGACTACACCACTGCATTTTTGTCAAAAAAGTACCTGAAGAACGTAGAAATTATTTTTTTCTATTTTCGTAAATAAGCGTGGTAAGTATGGCCATAAAATGAAAAGTCGAAAATATGAATTTTTGGCCATAACTCGAAAACAAAAGACGTTAGCCAAATCTGAAATGCACCATTGAGTTTTTCTTAAAAAAAGAGATCGACGATGCGAGGTTCATTTTTTCATACGAACTATAGTTTACGAGATTCCCTATTAAAACACGGAAATTTGGCCACCCTGTACAAACGAGTCATAGCAGTTAAAAGGCAATGGTAGTGAAGCAGTGCCATAAAATGGTCTCGCAAAATAGCAAAAGCAATACCAATGTTCTTTCTCGCGATAGTATTTCGTCCATGCTCTGTTAGTAGCTTCATAGGTTTTTTCCAATATACTAATTTGTAACGTACAACTGTAAAATTGAATCTCTGGCCCAACCATTTCCAAAATGGAAAACACTCAGTATAAAATTATTGCCCTTCTAGTATTGCTTAGTTGCAATTAACTATTATTATGAAATCTTGATAATCAGTTAGCATAGGAAGGGGCAGGATTACAAAAATACCGAAATATGGCATAGATATTTCTTAAGGATCCTCAGATCCTTTTTAGTTTTATGCTGTTGTCCGTCCGTCCGTCCGTGTGCGTAATAAGTTTTTTCAGAAGCGACCAATCTTGAAAGGGCGCTGCTGACTTTCAAATCCTTAAACCAACAGAGACAAAAGTTACAGGGGTTCTTTAGAACTTGTCTGCCAAAAGTTGAGCATTTTAACCCAATCTTTCATGTCGCCGTGTAATAATTCAGTCTTTTTAAATTTTCCCCTACTGAATGTTATGTTCCACTGACGCAAGACAAGGACCACAGTTTTTCCGTAACATTCCGTGTTAAAAGCAACATACTTCCAATTTAATTTTGGTTAGCGGGAAGGCTTTTTGTATAAACTTTTTTCTCTTTGGTTCATTAGTTGGGCAAGTAATTAGAGGGATATTAGGATGTCGACGACTTTCATTTTTTATTACTTTACTACCGAAAGCATTTTTTAGACTTCACTATATTCGAAAATTTAAGCAATTCTCATCCGTGCTGTGTGCCACAAGTAGTACGTTTCTCAAGGATCTACGAGAGCACACTTCTGTACAATTCAGAATATTAACAAGTATCTACTGCGGAAAAGGATACGATAATAATTTATCACTCATAGTATTTAGATAAAATCTACAGGCGTAGAGCTTGTTCATTTCCTTGTGGCGAAAACGTTGTATGCGCAGTAGACTAAGTGGGCTGTCCTAAGATACTTACGGGCAACTGAACCCGTTTAAAACCAAATCTAATGACCAGATTAGAAATGAAGGGCGGAGTTATTAGGTAAACTAACCGCCATATCTGACATTGGTTTCGCCACAAGGAAATGAACAAGCTCTATGTACTAACTATTGTCTGATTCGAAAGAATATATCATAGTTTCGGCAGTTAGCAAACCTATACAAACATTTTAGCAATTTTGACGTCATCTGATTATAACACAGACTGTTGTCACAGTAACGAGAACACTCATAAGTCATAATGTTCTAAAGGAGTCTTATTAAAAATAACCCGTTGGCGGAAGAAAATTGCTACTACAATGTAGTAAATTAAATTGGTTCGAATACAAAATCGCCATTAAAAATTTCAATCTTCTCGGCCCTCTAGCTGGTAAGCAGTGCACCGGAGTAACTTAAGGAAGGGTTCAATTGTTTAAGTAACCAGAATTTCATAACCACACTCCCATATAAAAGCCATGTTAAAATTGGACTTCCGCATGCATTTCTGGACAACTCGCTGTGACCATAGTATGCCTAGTTTTAGAAAAAAGTATAATGTTTCAAGCTGTCTAGGATGTGTCAAAGTGACAGATACTGTTTTCTTGCGATATTTTGCGATTCTTTCAAAATTATAATAGAAATAGCATACCCCAATGCGATATCGATAGGCATAACTGCCGTGAGGGTTCATTGGGGTCATTTTCAGATATAAAAGTCAGCAATCCGACCAATACAGTGGTCACAGCGAGTTGTCCAAAAAATGAAGCCCGAGTCTTTTCCAATGGGGAGTGAACTTTTGGCGTACTAGCAGGAAAAATTGTCGTTGTCTTTACTTCAGACTAAATTTCCTCGTAAATTGCTCCCATTTTTCGAAAATTTCGGAATTCATCAAACAAATTTGTAGAGTCAATATTTCTTCAGTGCAATGGACCAACTTAAACCAGGATCGGTGCGTGCAGGTGAAAGAAAGGTGCCTACAAACGGGGCAGACGTAAGAAAGCTTTGGAGGCCTTCAAGGCGAACTAATATTGATAGAAATCAGGGTCAAAATTGGATCGAAAAAAGTTCTTGAACCCCCCCTTAATATTGTGTTCCGAGTCACTGGTTACGTGCTTGATTGCGTGTGATTGCTGTCCCTTATGACAAAAAATAATCAACTCATCAAGCTCTATCGGATGGGTCTAAATCCTGCACCAAAAATCCAATTTTTAATTTAGCGACTTTTGGGCCCGGATAAATCGGATGCGACCTGGATCAGGTGGTTGACCATAAACCATCCCATGTACCTAACATATCCCCCTTATATTTATTAGACTTCTAGCTCTTACAGCTTTTTCAGGCATATCCATCAGACAAAGAAACTGACAGACATGCAGACATATGTGGACGCAATTTTGACGACCATATTGATTGATCCCAAGGTACAATAACTGCAATAAAAAAATGTGTGATAAAGAAATTTATAGTATAGATGTGGCTGTCCTTAAATTAAGGTTTGTTTTAGCTTGATTTAATACTTATTCGCACCCTACGATTATAGCAACCCTTCGAGTTTAATAGCATGCATTCCGTCTCATTGCAATTATTGCAGCCTTTTTAGACATTTATTTTGCCTCCTTTTCATCGTAAACATAAAGAAAATAAATTGAGGTATAGAAACGAACAATTTTGTATCACTATTAGTAGCTGAAAATATATCCGTCTACGGAACACATGATACCTTTCTGCAACTAAACTACCAGCCTGCACGGATCCCTTTACGCTCACCACTTTCTAAAAAACATTACATTTACAAATAAAGATTAATGAATATAGAGTTACTCTCCACCAGAAAAAAGTAAAGAATGAACATCCCTTACGTGTCACCTTCACATAACAAATGTTATTTAAGCGTTAATGATGCTTGTCTGAGGAATCCCTCTGCGGAGGTGTATTATTTATTTAGCCCAAATCGTTAACCTACCTATTGTGTTGTTCCAGAACATTATTATCTGATGTATAAATTATGTTTCCTTTAAAGCGTTTAACAAACACCTTATCAATCTTTTCCAACTTATCCAAGCCGCTTTATTAGATTATTCACTAAATAACGTTGGACAATTAATGAAGGGACATCTAAGTGTGAACGTATTACGGTCTACCCGGAACCCAGACTGACGTTTACTGAAGCAATCATTACCAAAACCCCATGTGGCTAGTTAATAGAAACTTCTTTGTTCGTCCAAAATGCTTCATTAAGATAAAAACTTATCAGTACTAAACCTGAGCTTTGTACTTAATTGCTTAAAAGTAAACTTCCTTTTTCTCAATCTCCACTCTTATATAGAGTCGCGTATATATATCCAAAGCTTTAGTCCGGAAACCTTCCACAATTCCAACATTTAAAAGGATACTAACCCTCTCACGTAATCGAATAAAATTCTGCATATTTGGTAGATCGTGGTAACATCCCCTAAACATGTCTTATCTAGATTTTAAATATTGGTAGGAGCTTTTGTAATTTAAAAATTGCGCTAAGTCGATTGATACAATTTCAAATTTAAATAATAATCAATGTCAAATTAGGTAAATGAAATGTAGTGAAACAATGTTTCTGATCTTATCTGAGTAGTAGATACATTGTGGCGTTTAAACTCATTTCCAAGTCTAATTGGGTTACTACTGTATAGTAGCTGTATATAAAACAGTAACTAAATAATAATGGATTCGCCTCATCCAAATCACTTAAATTCGTACAACACGTTTTCTTTTATCGGAACATCGGAAGTGCGAAAAACGTTTTTGTGTAAGTGGGGAGGATTCATTATGTATACGCATTGCAGCTGCTGTTATGTACCGCATGTAGTGTTGGTTTATTGAGAAAGGATAAGAACAATGTGTCCCTTTCCATTTTAATCGGTATAGTTTTTGTTGATATCAAATTAATAATGTTAGACATGTGGTGCCTTGCACGATTTCTCTATTATTACATTTACAGTGTTTATCACGTGGTAATTAAAGGTACGGTTTTTATCCCATCCAATTTAAGTTGCTCTCTTCTTTGGACCCCTTGAAAATGTATACCTACATTTTATAATGCAGTTTGTTATTACAAAGACGAGTCCTCAAACTTATTGCATTGAAAGCCATTCCGATGATGCTTTACGACCAATTAGGTTTGTTTGCGATTTACACATAATAGTACAGTCAATTTAAACACAAAAATATACAAACATTGCAAAAAATCCTATGTTAGGTTTGCTTTTTTCATGGTGTTAGGTTCGGTCCCAGTAGTAAATACTCGATTTTGCAACTTCGAAAAACTTGTGGAAGCTGGGGGGGGCACCAAAAACCGCGATTTTTTCGTACTTTTTTCAGTTTTAGCCTCGTAGATCAAAAACTATGAGTTGTAGTGCGAAGAATATTATTATCTTTTTTAAACTGGACTAAATTTTCTACCATTTGAGCCTAACCGGAAGTCTGTAAGTATAATAGTTTCCGAGATACAGCTCTTCAAAAATAGACATTTTCCCTAAATCTGTTTTTAACGTATCATCCACGATTCGAGCCAGATATTGCCACAACGACGTGCCCTACGACCGTTGTCATAGAGGAAAAAATTGTAGGACATTTTATCACCTTTTATTTAAGCATAGATGCATTCCTGTAGACCTAACAGTTCTCGAGAAAAAGACGGAAAACCGGAAAACAGTGAAATCGCTACGACTCCACATACAATGTAATAGCATTAATATGATTAGAAGACATTTTGTGATTATTCTTATTTAGCCTAGCGAACGAACGCTCAAAAAGGGCTTGTAGACAGACTTTTTGATCCTAAAGATTTTATTTCTGGGATGTGTTTGGTGATGATTATACGAAAAGTAGCGTAACAAAATGTGCGGATTTGTTTGGTTTTCCGTTTACATCTCTTGAACAGGCCATCGTAGTGGGAAATGGCCAATTATAAAAAAAGCTGATTAAATTTTCTACAAGTTTGCTTCTATGCGTTTTTTCTCTATCTCTATCCGTTGAAGAGATATTCGCTGTCAAGAATTAACATTTTTTTTGAAAATCGCTTTTACACGACGTTTTTCGGCAAATATTGTGTCCTAGCTCCTAAAGTATTGGGTTTATAGCAAAAACTGCTGAAATACAAGTTGTAGACCATAAAATTTCCTATAAAATACATATACCGTTTAATATTTTATCTCAAATATATTAGATGTTATAGTTATTTAAAAAAAACGTTGAGTTCAAGATGGAATAGAGAGCACTAGAGAACAACTAATTTTGTGGGAGGTTTGGAGCTAAATCTGATATGTGAGTATTAAATACGGATTACCTGCATCCTTAGCCAAACAATTTCAGTCTTATGCGCCACCATGTTTAATGGTCTCTAGTCTTTTCTAAATACATTTATGATAGGGTTAATGTTTGACGAAAAGAACAAAAGTATTTTCTCAAGACAGCTTTTATTTTATAATTGGCCATTTCCCACTACGATCGCCTATTCAAGAGATACAAATGGAAAACTTAACAAATCCGCAAATTTTGTTACGCTACGGAGTTAGCTCATACGGTAGGGCCGGGGACTTTTCGTATAATTATCACCAAACACCTCCAAACACATCTTAGAAATCAAACCATTAGGACCAAAAAGTCTGTCTACAAGCCCTTTTTGAGCGTTCGTTCGCTAGGATAAATAAGAATAATCAGAAAATGTCTTCTAATCATACTAATGCTATTACATATATGTGGAGGATTTCACTGTTTTCCGGTTTTCCGTCTTTTTCTCGAGAACTGTTAGGCCCACAGGAATGCATCTATGCTTAAATAAAAGGTAATAAAATGTCCTACAATTTCTTTCTCCGTGACAAGAGTCGTAGGGCACGTCGTTATGGCAATATCTGGCTCGAAACATGGATGATACGTTGAAAAAAGATTTTGGGAAAAATTGCCTATTTTTGAAGAGCTGTATCTCGGAAACTATTATACTTACAGACTTCCGGTTAGGCTTAAATTGTAGCAAATTTAGTCTAGTTTAAAAAAGATAATCGTATTCTTTGCAGTATAACTCATAGTTTTTGAGCTACGAGGCTAAAACTGAAAAAAGTCCGAAAAAATCGCGGTTTTTGGCGCCCCCCCCAGTTTCCACAAGTTTTTCGAAGTTGCAAAATTGAGTATTTACTACTGGGACTGAACCTAACAACATAAAAAAGTCAAACCTAATATAGGATTTTTTGCAATGTTCATGTTTAAAATGACTGGACTATAATATTCGATCCATAGTATGAAACTTTATTATTTAAATGTGCTACTGTCGGCTTCTATCTGAAGTGTGGTTGTGACAGAAATAGTTCTGATTTATTAATGTATCATTTACTGTAAAAAAGATGGACGATGACGACTTTTGAGAGGAGCAAAAGCCGTTTATAAAGAAAACAGGGGAGCCGTTTAGTGAAAGGTAATCTAAAATTCGTAACATTGCTGGGTGTAAAAGTTATTTACATGTAGGAACGTTTGCAGTCCTATAACTCCTCAGTATGGTGAATGATTTATCCTTGAAACATTTCAAGGAGACAAATACTTCAAACCACCAGTTATGTATTCTATACAACTACGGTATTAAAAGAAAACAAGCGACATGGTTGAGACCCACAAAAATGATGCCAATTTTCTTCCGGTACAACGGACCGATCTTATGAACGAACACACAAGTGAGAATGCATAGATATCTGAATTAACCTTCACTAATTTGTTCTATTTCCCTGCTAATTTATAATGTGCCTACTTTGTGTTAAAGTAGTCTTTGGTTAAAGTAATAATTAAATGGTTTATAAGGATTCAGCCAGTGCTGAGTTCACTTGGGCCTAGTTGTATAAAATCTAGTTGAGTTTTAACAGGCGGTTAGTGTAAAATTGAGTCGCACAAATTAGGGTTGACGTCTGGCCTAGGGTTGAACTCACCGGTGATAAAACCGTCAGTTGCACCCTAGGCCGGATCTCAATCCTACTTTGTGCGACTTTTACACTAACGGCCCGTTAAAACTCAATTAGACTTTATACAACTGGGCCTTAGAATAATACATTCATCTCTGGGTAGATCATGCGGTCACTGTCTGACTGCTGTTTGAGTGGAGAGTTGCTCTATTAATTAGTTAGAGTGCCCTTGAAGCCATAGCAACAGACTAAAGATTAATGAGGCCAAAACGCAACATGTTATTTTTACATTAAAACATGTTCAACAAGATATTGATGGAGCGAATAGTGCCAAAATCCTAGGCATATATTTCGATATCAAACTCACCTTTTGTGACCATGGTGAATTCTTGGCTCGCAAATTAAGTTCCCACTTGTTCCTTCTGCGAGGACTACATGGATCCGTTTCGGCTAACGTCTTAAAAACTACCTACCATTCATTGTTTGAATCCCATTTGCTGTATGGATTACTGATATGGTGGCACTCAACAATAAAGACTAAAATTTTCGCTCTTCAACGGAAAGCCGTCCGTGTGATTAGTGGCCTGCACTATCGAGCTGACCGCAGAGACGCGTTTATCGGGATGAGTGTGTTGACATTACCATGTCTCTATATCATGCAATGTCTAAAACGGAACATCAGGAAATACAGTAAGTGGGATGATATTCACGAACATAATACGAGGTCCAAAACCAACCTGTGTTTACCACCATTAAAGATCCAGAACAGGTGCCGCATATTATGGATTAAGATTCATCAATGCAGTATCAGTGAATGTCTGAAATTTAGAGATTGGGAGTTTCAAGAAGCCGATGAAGAATAATATACTGAAGACATTGATTCCTCGCGTTGAGAAAAGTGCAAATTTTATATCGACTTATTTATTTTGCTTATTTATACCTATGTATTGTCTGATATTTTATGTATATTGTCGACATTTTAACATGTATTTATATGTAATTAGGATATTATGTATCTACGTTTACAGCCAAATGTATATACATGCTAGCGTCAATAATCAATAATATTGTGGTAGCTGCTTGCGAGTTTAAGGATTTTGTCAGTTATGTAGGTTATCGTGTAGGTAGGGTACCGTTTTGACATACCAAAAGGCATTAGCTATGGTACGGAAAATCTTCGAGTAAAATCGTTGCAATATTTTTGTGTGAGAGGCTTTTGCACATCCCCATAGCTGGATGCCGTATGTCCAGACTGGTTTCAACTTACGCTTGCAGAGTAGAACTTTGTTGTGTTGGATAGAGAGAGTAGGAATCGCCACCCGAGAAGCCAGTCCATTTGTCTGAGTTTGCTCTTTATATGCTTACGGCAAGTTAGATTTTGGTCCAGGTGTAATCCAAAGTATTTCACTTCAGATTTGGCTAATACTGAGGTATTATAAATTGAGGCACTGAACATGTTTATTGGTCAAAGTTATTTGTACAGACTCTGTTGACTCACTAATAAATTGAGCTGGCTTTGCAGATTTTCTGCTACCGTCCCTGCTGATTCACTTATGGATAAGTAACCATAATGTGTAATACATCGTTAAATTCGTAATAAAAAATACTATCGAATACAGGGTGTTTCGTTGGTTGCGACGATATAAAAAAATAAAGTTGATGATGGTTTCTCGGAGACGAAACGTCGAATAAAAAATTTGAAAACGCCATCTAATAGAATTCAAACAGTGACAATGAAGAAGTCGTTCGTATCTCTTATCGTTTTCCAGATCTCCATGCTGATCATCCTTATCTTGGGCACGTTGTATACCTCTAACCAAACAATAGAAAAGCGTACTAAATAATTACATAGTGCCATAGGTGGCCTCCATTATTCACATAACTCAAGAAAGTAATAAACTTTATAGTGTTCGTAAGTGGTTGAATTGTTTATACTCTACACACTCTAAACGCCTGCGTTATATGACAAAAATCATCGTATTTTATTTTATTGCCTTTAAGGAAAATCACAATTAGATGGAATTCACAAAGTCACTCTCGCTCTAGTATACCTTGATAAAATGCTTTAATGCAGTTTTAAAAAAAGAAGATTACTTGAAGAAGATTTGCTTTTACGATCAATGTAATTTCTTCGATAGAAAGAGTATTATCAAGCTCGATCTTTGCATATTGTATCTAGTACTGAAAAGTAATTATGTAGATAATTACCAACATAACCTTACAACCCTCTTTTCTAGCAACCAAAATCTGTTAATGTCTTTTGAAAGATTTGTGTTCTGCCATTGTTAACAATTTCAAAAATTACATGATTCAATAACGCATTCAAATTGCAAGGATCTGTCATCAAATTTCGACCTCTTTCGGGAAAACTGGTTCAGTTACTGATCTAGCAGTACATCTGCGTCAACGAAATGTTTGATAGGATAGAGATAGTCCATTGAAAAGTTACATTTGGGGTTGCGTTTGTCAGAGGACGCAAGTTTATTTTTTAGATATCAAAGAGGGGTTGGTTAGTGTAAAGTTAAATCCAAGTTTGTGGGGTTGCCTATGTTACAACCCTTGTCCCACGGCCGCCATCTTGGAGAAAGGGGTACAACTGGTTTTTATGGTTTATCTGACAAACTATAGGTCTGAAAAAGAAATTTTTTAAATATTGTTTGTTGAAAATAAAATTATCTACAACTTTGGTCCAGTAACTTTTAGTCGTAGAACCAAAAATAACAAAGTTATAAGCAAAAATCGATGAAAATCTTTCTATTGGTCGTTATAACTTTTTTTTGATCATTTTACAACAAAATATATCAACATTTTTAGAGAGGAATTTTTAATAATTTTTATTATATACTTTTGAAATTTTATTCATTAATTAAGGTTTTACACCACCTACGAGGTACAGTCTGGAGGCGCGTTTTTTTTTACCTGGTATCCCCAGTAGGTATAATCCAAGGTCATTTTCTAAATTACATAATTACTCTGTCCTCGGTCTTTTTGATGGACCAGACTGCGGCTCAGGATCTGGTTGACCAGAGAAGGAAATGGCGTCATTGTCGGCGGTTCATCATCAAAATCATTTTTCTCAATTAATTTTGAGATTTGCATTATATTGCTGTGCAAGTCTCCCCAGAACATTGGGGGGCACACTGCAGAACATTTGAGACCTGCTTTACGACATCCACACATCGCTCCACACGTTCCTTTGCATCTGCAGAATATCAACTTTAGAGCCTCAGGATGTGCTGGAGGTTTTGAGCTTTGCACTGGCATCAATATCTGTCCATTTTTTCCAGCCCCAGTCTTCACTCCATCAATATTATTTTTGCGCTTATCATTTTTATTTTTGTCCCACCATTTCTTGGAATACAATTGCTTGCTGCAGTTGTTGTCGTACTTTGCTCCAACATCTACAAAGCTGGGAACATCAGCTATGCAATTAGTAATGCCCATTGCAACGTCGTCGGAACGTCTGTTTATAAGATCCAAAATACTTGCCGCTGTCGGCTTGTTCTCACCCTGCAACGCTTCGGCGCAAATAAAGCAATTGTTCACAAAATTAAAGCTTGTCTCTGGAGCTTCTGAAACTGAAGACGAACTGCTGCTGCTGCTGAGACGACGAACAACATCATCCGTTCGACTGTCGATCGAGTATGTACAGTAAACTTCCGAAACAGTTCGTAAAAATTGTTCATTAACCTCATCATTATTTGCTGCTGCTCGGTTAAGTAAGGTTTTTACTCCTTTCGCCTTTACAGTTCTGATATTATTTTTACCTAAAGGTTTTTTACAAATAAAACAATCACTCATGATGGATACAAAAAGGACTCTTAAAAATGTTCAAATGTTTATTAAAAAATTCAGAATAGTTCTCACTAAACTCAAAACCGTGTTCACTTAACTCAAAATCGTCTCCAAAAAGATTCAACATAATTTTCACAATTAAATACGTCTTCCAAAATTAAAAACACAATAAAATACGTCTGCACGTGGCGAAATATATAAATATATAAATATATAACTGGAAAAGAAAGGACAACTGCGCCTCCTATGAACCAAATATAATAAGCAGGCAGTTGTTCTTTTATCCCTAAACAGTTACTTGGGCCTTTTATACCTGCGCAGTATTCGGAGAAATGTACCTACACTCTGATTAGAAATTATTTTACAAATTAATAATTTCAAAGTTTTGTGGTGGAGTGGCAAATCAATAATTAATCAATAACAATATTGGTTTATTAATAATTAAAAAGATTATGATAAAAAAAAGTGAGAAGATGATTAAAAATTATGGCGAATCATTAATATTTATGTATAATTTTATTATGAATACTGAAGAATAGTATTCGTTTTGCAGCGCTGAATTTAAAAAGTATATAATGAATATTTTTCCTTTAAAAATCCCTCTATAAAAATGTTCTGATATCATTGTTTTGTGAAATGATCTGAAAAAAAGTTATAACGAACGACCAATAGAACATTTTTCCTCAGATTTTCATCGATTTTCGCTTATAACTTTGTTATTTTTGGTTCTACGACTAAAAGTTACTGGACCAAAGTTGTAGATAATTTTATTTTCAATAAAAAATATTTTAAAATGCGGTTTTGAGACCTATAATTTGTCAGATAAACCATAAAAACCATTTGTACCCCTTTTTCCAAGATGGCGGCCATGGGACAAGGGTTGAAACCCCACAAAGTTGGATTTAACTTTACACTAACCCCTCCTTGATATCTAAAGAATAAAATTGCGTCCTCTGACAAATGCATGCTAAGCCCAAACAAATGTAACGTGCTAATGGACTAAGAATGGTGCTGCTGTTGAAAATTATACGTAAATACTGAAATCTCTCGTTTTTCGTTTTTCGTCGTCAGAAGGAAGATTTGAGCCTTCATTCATACAAAATTTCGTTAAGCGAAGAACTAAAACCAACACTCGTGGGACAAACACTAAATGAATCGGTTGGGAATGGATCTAAATTTTTGTCATCATCAGATGGAATTTAGCTTAATGGCTTCCTAAATAAGTGAAATTTGGGCCAATTCTGAAGCTTCTCTTTCTTCATAAAAACTTACCGATTAGTGTGGTGTGGCGTTATCCTAGATGCGAGAGTTACAATGGCGGAAGGTTTCAAAAAATTGTTTTTCGCCTGTTACAATAACCGAGCAACAATTAACAAACAGGAGGACTGAAATCCAACTGTCACGTGATCTATACAAGAAATGAAAATTAAAGTAATGCACTTATTATTTCTGCTCAGAGGCGCGAATTGCACTCATTTGCACTTGTGGTTTTGAAACATTTTAATGTTGTCTTGCAGTTGTACCTAAACCAAAAAAATTCTGCAATATAATATTTTAATTCTCTCAAAAGTCATACAAATGAGAAATTGTTAAAATTAATCCCCGTCAGGGATCCGAGTAGTCATGTTGTTTCATAACCATAATTACAGTAAATGGAATATCAATTATAAACTAAATTGATAAAATTCCTTACATGAACAGGTTCCATAGTTGATCAAAAGAATTATTATTTATGCTACTAATGTTATTCTTAATTGCCTTCAAGTAATTTAGATATAAACATTCTGTTTGTTTATAAAAATAGACCACCTTATCTTATATGAACCTTTATTGTTTACAAATATTAAATCTAATTTACTTAACAATAATTATTGAGTGTAAACGCAGGACCGAAATTATTTTCGGACTATCTGAAATAGAAAGGTTTTCTGATTTTCTATAGCGTATTACAATAAAATCTATAGGGACAGCTTGACTTAAAAAGATTCATTGAAGTGTTAGTAAACCGATATGTAAATGTTTAAATAAATTATTATCCCTTCTGATTTTGTTTTGTTACTTTTTGGATTGGAAATTACTTTCGCTTCTTTATAAAAAATTTAACATTGATCATTCGAATTTTATTCTATTTTCGTTTTTAGAAACACGTATTATTGATAGTTTTTTTTTTGTAAACCCAAGTGTATCTCCTCCTTTTTCTATGCACCTGATGGAAAATTAAAATTGCATGAACTCCCCTAAAGAGTAACAGCGGTTCGTGACTAGAAATTTGATTAATCGTGAAAGATATATTTGTCACAAGTTCTAAAACTTTTTCAGCTAGCCATCATCATTCCTAATTTTAAGTTTGCGGTTTTTAGTATGTAACTTTAATAAAGTTGCCCTATCTTATAAGTGACAACATTTTCATAATAATGAAGCTGTTAGCTCGTGTTATATCTTTGAAAATTCGCAAGTTTAGAAAGGTTCAGTTTTTGTGTGTCTCTGTGATTATTTTGCTTGAATCACAATGTGTTTGTTGTATATCCAGAAAATCAATCGGAAACTGTATTTCAGAAAATGAAAAACGAGTTAACTAAAAGTTGAAACAAAGTATAAAGTTAACTTTTATAAACTAAATTGAAACTAAATAATTAAAACACAAAAATCAGATTCAGGTTCCGAAAAGTTTGCTAATTTCAAAAAGTTTGACATTCGATGCGTTATTATTACATCTGTTAATCTTATTTTAGATATTAGATTTATAAAACATTATAAATTATATCCTTACATTTCTCGTCAAAGCCCTTTCATACTAAAAAATCAATACTGCTTGCGAAAGTGGCGTGCGTGTAAGATGTTACAAAGAATTACCTTCATCATCAATTCTCAAATTTAAATCGCAAATTTAAAGCATATATCTTTTTGGATCAAATCTCTAAAAATATGTTCTTTATTCTCTTCTTTATACACGAATTTTCACCTCCCTAAAGTCGTATAGCAGTATATTAGCTACGAAACAGGTACATATTGCCAAAAAAGGGGAGCTGTTCGCCAATTTCAACGCCGTTGTAAGTGGCAGCAAATAATTCTTACATAGTGTCACATAGTCTCGTTTTTATTAATTCCATATATCAGCCTTGTAATCAAGGCGTTTCTTAATAAAATAAAGTATTCTCCAATTTATTAATTATGCACAGACCAAAATACGGTAAACAAACACATTGTTCGCCTTTTCCATGGTGTGTCCTTATTGTTAATAGTGTGGTCGTTATGTGCTTTATTACGCCAATTCTTTTAACTTTTCGGGGGAAAGTTTTCACATAACGGTCTCCTTTAATTAAAGAAAATAGAAAACAACTTCCGTATGAATTGTCCGAACGATTTTCTTTAGAGGCGGACGACAAAATTCCGAAAGTGTCGATTGTCACATAAAGATCGTAGCCCACATCTCGATTTAATGTTGAAAATATAAATACCAGGTTGACATTTTTGTACGTGTACTTTGTAACACCGGTTGCACCTTCAGATTTTATTTAAGCAAGAAACGGAAGGGTAAAATTGTAAGTTTCGTGAATAATTTCTTGTACTGACAAACACATTTGTTCGTAAGGTTAACAATGTTTACATAATATGCTACATAAACAACAATCTCGTTATTTAAAATACCGTACCAATTCAAAATATATGAAATGAGAAACATGGCTTTTAACATAATTAAATAAATCGTGAAAAAAAAGGTAGAAAGTACCACATTATACCTTGCCGAGCATAGGATTTACTTTCGTTAATATTTTAGAACAAAAATGAATTTAAATCAGCCGAGAAAAAATATTTCGTGCTTACGGTTTCTGTCGAAAAATATTATTTTTTATTATAATTTAAAATTTATTCGTAAAAATTTCGAAATAAATTAATTCGCCGCGAAACTTTTTGTTCAAGATTTTCTCTTAAGCAACAGAGACATTTTTATTTCCTTCAAGAAATCAACGATTATATTACAAACAAGTATCAAAAGGCGCAAATTCTTATAGAATTTTAATTTCAACCAACTTCAAATCTGTAACTAATTATGGCATATACTATATACAATATATATGTATATAACTACCCCCCCCCTCCCCACCTCAGACACAACCACGCCGGATTCTGCACAAATGAATCATTGTTTTTCTTTCCACCCTTAAGGGAGATGAGAGTGGAGAGGGTGACGGACAATTTGTAAATCACGAAAAAATGTTAGAGGAAAAAAAGTAAAAAAAGATCGTTTTTCTCCCCCTTTCCACCCCCAAAAAAGGGGTTGCAGTTGGGGGTGAAATTTGCAATTTGAGTATCGTTTTTTATGGAGAATCCAAAACTAATAAAAAATAAGTGTTCCCATTTAAGTTTTGAAAACTCACCCCCGCTCCACCCTACAGGAGGGGTGAGGGTGATGTTTACGTATCATGACTCAATAGGTTTCAACAAATATAGGAAACGTATTTTTTTCTTTTTGTAATTGGACGTGTCGTTCTCGAGATATTAAAGGATGTATAATTTGACTTTAATGGCGTCCCGACGGCGAACGGGTGATCCGATCAAAAAATTTACCAGCGATTTGGAATCAGTGAAGAATTTCCTATAAGATGACACCACTTCCAGCTTTCTAAACCCTGTAACATCGACCAACGCACAGACACACAGACACACAGACATCCGGACGAATTTAGTAACCAACTTTTTGAAGTTGGTTGAAAATATCACAGAAAGTTGGTAAGTTGGTGTCGCTCTCGTCAATACATTTGGAAAAATTAATTAAATGCAGTGAAAGTTATTCATCAATATATTTTAGACGAGTGCAACCTGACATGAATTATAGATTGTCTGAGTCAAAATACACAAATTAAGAAAGAGATAATGGATCATAAGGGTAACCGAATTCGAAAATGGACACAAACTATTGACCTCAAGTAGAGAAAAACACACAAATAAAGATTGAGAGAATAATTAATTTAGAAGAATGAAAAGAGAAGGGAAAGGAAAAATAATAGATAAGTATTTGATACACAGTTAGTGCAAGGCGAAACAATCAGAAGCCTTTACAAAAGGATAAACACCTAATTGAGAATCTTAACAGAATCTAATTATTTGACAATCAATGAAATATATGAACATCTTAATCATAGTATACAACATTCAGTTTGAGAAGCCTTAGGAAAAAATTCTGGCAAGTTGCCATGAGACTTCCATCGTATTAACACTTTTTTCAAAAATAAATATAGAAAAAATACTCTTAAACTACATAAAAAACCTGCAACTTTATCTTATAAAAAAAATGAGTGCCGCCATTTTAGCTTATACCGGAAGTGACGTCATTAAATCTAATATTTTCGCCCTTGGCCCGAATGTAATCGATTGGTGAAAACCACATTTCGATAACTTTAATAGCTTCTGAGTATAGAGCGTTGTCGTTATTTTTTAACACTTTTTTCAAGAAATAAGTATAGCACAATATACAGCCTGTTTCAGAGTAAGCGCCTTATTTTTTTTAACCACACTATGGGTACCTACTACTTTCAAAATATTTAGCAGTAATATGTTTCAGGACATTCTCTACACGATGGTGATATCAGATTTTTAATTGAACGAATTATTTCAAAATGGCGACTTTCAATTGTTTTTTTTTAATGGAATGATATAATTTTTTTGTATTATTGGGATCCTAAAAATATTCTTTTTACGATAATATTTCGTTTTTCTTAAAAATTCATTTCTTTCCCTATCAAGAAGCAAACATTGTATTCCTCAATAGATTTGTTAAACGTCTATTACTCGTTTTGATTTCTGGTAAAATAATTATGAATATCCTTAAATATCTTTACTTTTTCACATACAGTGTGTCCACGGATTGACTTCACTATAGGTGTAAATGACCAAAAATTTTGGAATTTCAAAACGATTTTTTCAGATTCTGCCCTGCTTCATTCGAAATGAATTTTCATCATACTTTTAATTTTTAATTCAAAGCCGCCTTGATCATGGAACAAAAACTATTTTCTATGCAGGTAAAGTACCTTTTTTGTGTATCATAGAGCAAAATTTTATTAAGAAAAGCTGTTCAGAATTGAAAAACTGACCATAAAATGACAATCAGTATTGTTTGTAAGCAAATGAGAATGTAATGTTTGAAATTTTGTATGCATAGATTCTGATTTAATCGATGATAGTCGTCTTAATAAATAAAAATAACGGTTTCATGAAATTGTGCCGATTATTTTCAAATTTTGCACTGATTATTATTTTTTGATTCTGAACAGTTTTTCTTAATAAAATTTTGCTCTGATACATAGAAAAGGTACTTTACCTGCAAGGAAAATAGTTTTTGTTCCACGATCAAGGCGGCTTTGAATTAAAAAAATTAAAAATATGATGAAAATTCATTTGCAATGAAGCAGAGCAGAATCTGAAAAAATCGTTTTGAAATTCCAAAATTTTTGTCATTTACACCTATAGTGAAGTCAATCCGTGGACACACTGTATGTTTTCAGCTATCACTTTGTTCTTTATCTTAAAAATAAAAATATTTTGTCAAATTTCAGAGGTTTATGTACCTCTTTTAAGCTAGTAAGACCGAATGGGCAGAATTAAATGGGACCTATCGGATTATTTTGTACTAATCTGTACCATTATTAAAAATGTTGTACCTCTTACCGTTTTTAAAAAGCTCATCTGGCAGGACCACAATAAAAAAAAATTAAGATCAGCAATAGAAAGAACTGAATTTATACCATAAAAAACCGTGAAAAACAACCCCCAATTGATTTCAGACCTATTAGGTTCAAGAGTAATCTACTCTTTTCCATCGGCAGAATCTATTGCTACCTATACATTTGATGCAGCAGTTTTAGATTTTGTATCCCTGCCGTTCCTTCGAAAACTACCCTCGACCCCTATTGGACTCTAGAGTAAAGTATTCCTTTTTATTGGCACAATCCTTGTGCCTATACATACGCGACGGGAAATAATATATACCGTCAAAATGTAAAGATCCAGGTTTCAATAAAAAAGAGTATTTTACTCTTAAACCTAATAAGGCTTGGGGGTAGTTTTCGAAGGAACGGCGGGGGTACAACGTCTAAAACTGTATAACTAGACGGTACCTAGTATGTCGCGTTGCATGTGCAAGTAGCAACTGATTCAGCTACTGAGAAACAGTGGTTTATTCTTGAAACTGATATGGTTCGGGGGTAGTTTTTGATAGAACGGCAGGGTACAAGATCTAAAACTGTATATTTTGATGGTACAAAATTATGCTGCATCGAATGAATAAGTAACAATTGATTCTGGTCATAGGAAGGAAAACTTTACTTTTGCACTTAATAGGGCTGAATTGAATTAGAGATTGTTTAAAGCAGAAGGGATGGATGCATTACTATTTTATGGCTGGTACAAATTCAGTTCTTTGCCTTTCTGTCTTTGTTTTTCTTTTTTTTATTGTGGTCCTGCTAGCTTAGGATAAAGGTAGCAGCGCCAGGGTTTTTTTTGAAAATGACACGGGGTACAAAATTATCATTAATGGTACAAATTAGTACAAAATGGGTATTAACTAATCCGATGGGTCCGATTTGATTTTCCTGTTTAGCCCTGCTAGCTTAACAGAAGTGGTTTATGTCCTCTGTTGAGGTTTCAAGGCTATGAATGAGCAGTTTGAAATCATATCCAAAACTAGAAACAAAGGTTTGACATAGGACCATTTCGTGAAAATTTAAATGTAATAAAAACATTACGATGTAGAATTTGTATCATATCATCATATACATACAGGGTGTCTCACGGTGACCGTCAGTTAGAAGTATATCAAGAACTGTAAAAGCTAGAAATTTGAAATTTTGCACATGCGACATGGAGTGTTTAATCTATTAAATAAAAATATTTTCCAAATGGCAGCACTTCCGGAAATACCGGAAGTGAGCATCAACTTCTTTATTTTAAATACAAATCAGGCAATTTTTTTGCACATTCTGATGTGTCATAAAATGTTTAGTAAGTATGCTTAAAATAATCGGCGTATCAATTTCGATTGTTGAGGAAAAAATTTTTTCTCACTGAAAAATGTCAAAATCTTGATTCATCATCATTCAATCATTGATTTTAGGTATAGGAACATGGTATATCAATTTAAAGGAAATTTATTTCTGCATCGAATGAGCCGATAATTAAATAGGCATTCCATTTCAAAAAAGAGACTTTTTAAAGTTTTTCTTAAGTCTGGAAATAACGTCACATAGATACGTAACCGCGGGCAATTTTTTATTATCCATGACAGACAATTGTGCCTCAATCTTTTGACATTGAGAACCTAAAATCCCATTTCCCTAACTTTTACCACTTTGGACTTTCAATTTTATTTCCTAAACAAGATTTTGACATTTTTCAGTGAGAAAAATTTTTTTCCTCAACAATCGAAATTGATACGCCGATTATTTTAAGCATACTTACTAAACATTTTATGACACATCAGAATGTGAAAAAAAATTGCCTGATTTGTATTTAAAATAAAGAAGTTGATGCTCACTTCCGGTATTTCCAGAAGTGCTGCCATTTGGAAAATATTTTTATTTAATAGCTTAAACACTTCGTGTCGCATGTGCAAAATTTCAAATTTGTAGCTTTTACAGTTCTTGATATACTTCTAACCGACGGTCACAGTGAGACACCCTGTATAATAATTGCGAATGAACGGGTGTCCTCTCCGTCCGTAACAAATTCGCATTAAAGTAGATATACATGTAACTACGTGTATATCTACTTTAATGCATGCGCTTCGAAATTGTGTACGGCAAAGACAGCTCAGTCACTACAGTAGCAAATGTTTACTGATACCAAGGCGCGAAACGCCCGAAGAACCACTGGCGCGTATTCGCGCGCGAAGCCTTCTGGTTAATACAATAATTTCAATTGATTATAGGTACCTGTACAGGAGAAACAAGATGCTTCTGTTACTGGACTGTTGTGAAAATCATTTACGCTGTTGTATTTTGAGTATCCATCTGCTGCACGTCAAAATTAAAGTTTGTTTTATATTTATGCCTTTTGATAAACATACATTCATTTTTCAAAGTAAATAAATCCCCCCTTTTTTCCAAAATATTTAAAAGCACCCATAAACAAGAGAACAACGCTGTTCAAAGTTATCGATTGTATTTCGGTGTATATTTAATGTTTCCCATACTTCGACCAATCTCCTATATACTTACTTCAGCGTTTTAATTCTCTTTTTTTTCATTTTCGTTTAATCTCAAGGGTCTGCAGTTTATTAGGAAATTATCGATCTCTATGCTTAATACGATAATAGCAATTATTATAACAAAGTTCCAATACAGTTCCACACGATGTATTTCTGTTTATTTAAATCTAATCGTGGCTTATGTAAGATTGCACAATAAGAACAATCTTCGTTATGACATGGCCGAGATCCTGCTCTATTGTTCCATGTTTATAAAGGATAAAGCAACACAGAGAGTTGCCACTCTACAAAACTTTGTGCGATCACTTCCGACAGGAACGTTTCAAAATGTATTCTTCATTGTCAACCAAAATCCTCTTCAATTACTCTTTTTATTTATATAGCGCACTCTAAAAAGATCCCGAAAAATATTTCATGTTCATTATGAGAAAATTGGACTATTATCAGTTCCACGTCCTACCAATAATGTTTAACATGTTTCATTTTGACATGGTAACGTCAAAATCCTTTTAGTCTGAATTTAAAGTAAACAGAAATTTTTATTGTCCTATCCCTCTGTAAGTTCAATCCGGATACACGCATGTGTTTACTGGTGCGTGTTTCTATGGCAACACACTACATAATTCCGACTTTTTTCAAATATCTTGTTACTAAATTGCATGAAATATTACATACCGTGCCGTTATCTAGCTCTTGTAAAAAAAGAAACCGTTTCAGATATCTAAATTGACGTTTTAGGTTGTCCTAACGTTAGAGCAACGGCGATAATTACTTGTATTATATTTCGTAACCACGCAACTTTTATCTTACAACCCCTCCGACAAATAATTCAAGGGTGATAATGTCACTTAAACATGAAATTATTGATGATTCTGATTGCGTTCTCATTTAAAATCTTGACTTTTGATGCATTAACGTTTTAAGGTCACGCCTGCAAAATGCTGCCCACAATTACAACCCCAACTTAATAATAACGTAATAATTTCCGCTCAGGCAAAGCAATATGGTTGGAACTATGCGCTTCAGTGCTTAACGGTTTCTACGCTAAATAACGTTAATATCAAATTCTAAATGCCGCAGATAAATGGGATACAAGCGGATTTTGCTGAAGCGGCCACGTTCACGTATTTCATACAATAATACAACATATCATGCGAAATTTCGCATTCAATACAGTCCCACATTTCTGTATTGTTCTATAAATATTTTTGATGTATTCCGTGGTCTGTATATTGTATTTTACGTTTCATTTTCATAATTTTGACTAGGCCAGATATAGAAATTGAACAAGGAATCGCTCCACTATCGGGGACCATTCGACCAATCGGAATATTTACTCAAAATGAAGTTCGAGAAGAAATTACCGACTTAAATACCAAAAAAGCACTAGGGATAGACAAACTAAGACCGAAAATGATAAAAGAACTCCCAAGGAAAGGAGTTATACTTCTAATGTACATACATATTAAACGCAATCTTACGTCTCGACTAACAACTAACGCCTAAACAATTTAAAACAGCTGAAATAATACTTTAATACCGAAACCTGGAAAGGATCCTACAATACCGTCGTCATATCGACCAATACGCTTATTACCAATAATATCAAAAGTGTTGGAGCGGTTACTACTTAAAAAACTAAATCAAGATTTAACACCAGATAACTGGATACCACACCATCAATTTGGATTCAAAAGTGGCCACTTAACTGTACAACAAAGCCATCGGATCATCCGCGTCATAAGCGAAGCACTTGAAAGCAAGGCATTCTGCACAGCAACCTTCCTTGACGTTTGGCACGAAGGCTTTTTATACAAAATTAAGCGTTATTTACCATCTAACTATTTCCAAATATCCAAATCGTATTTAAGTGACCGAGTGTTTAAAACAAGAGTGAATCAAGCGACATCAGAAATATATGACATAAAAGCGGAAGTTCCACAAGGCAGTGTCATCGGTCCACTACTATATGTACTCTACACACCTGATTTGCCAACCACAATTAACCCCACAATCGGGACGTTCCATGATGATACAGTGATTCTCGCCTATGACCAAGACCCACAAATAGCCGCCGCCAAATTGCAAAACCATTTAAATGAACTGCAAATATGGTTAGTGAAGTGGAAAATCAAAATTAACGACTAGAAGTCTGTGCACATCACCTTTACACTTAGGAAAGGTCAATGCCCACCAGTAAACCTTAATGGCTCAACCATACCACAGTCAAATATTTAGGCCTCCATTTAGATAAAAGCTAACATGGAAAGACCATATAATCAAAACACGAAAACAACTAGACCTAAGGACAAAAGATATGAACTGGCTAATCGGAAGGCAATCTCATCTATCACTAGAGAATAATCTGCTACTATACATATAAAACGGTAATGAAGCCTATATGACTCTATGGATCAGAGCTTTGGGGTTGTGCGAGCAAAAGTAATATAACTATCATTCAAAGGTATCAATTCAAAATTTTACGAACAATTACCAATGCACCATGGTACGTCTCAAACCTGATCTTACACGAGGACCTGAAAGTACCATACGTCGGAAATGTTATCAGAAAGAGAAGCATTAACCACCACGAAAAACTAGCAAGTCATACCAATACTCTGCTCCATCCACTCCTGCAAGAGTGTAATAACCGACGTTTGAGAAGAAACTGGCCAATAGATCTAAAGGATGATTGAAGAGGACACTTCATTGGAATGTCACTCATCATGTTATAGTACTGTAATTATTAGTACTTAAGCGAGCACATTAGCTCATAGAAATTGTACATTCCGATTGCTAATAATCAATGTAAAAAAAAATACAGCCCCCATTTCTGTATTGTTCTATAAATATTTTTGATGTATTCCGTGGTCTATACATATATACATATATTGTATTTTATGTTTCACTTTCATAATTTTGACTAGGCGACAATTCTAAGAATTTTGGATAATTTTTTTACCATGCTCGTTTGATAGTTTAGGATCAGGTTAAGGCATTGACGCTTGAAAAAGAACCGTCACCACATTTAAATAAACTACTGTAAGAGCATCCAACCAAGAATCACAGTTACCATATTCCACTGTTTTTAATCACTTGCCGATAAGGATACTCACGATCAAAAATATCAGGAAACGTAATCAACACGAGACTCTTTAACATTATAGGCAATGGTCTCCACTAATCGTAGGAAACTAACCGTGTTGGCTCTATTATACTCTACGAAGAGCTTAGGCGCCATGGATCATTATCCATTACGATTCATCCTGCAATTAAGTGGAGTCATGTAGAAGACAATAGACCTCCTCATAGATTAAGATATTCGATAGATCTCAGAGTTAGATAATACGATCATCTTTAAATGGAGTTCCACAGGGCTCGATACTCAGCCCATAACTGTTCAGCATATTTTATATTTTCATAACGTTATCAATTTATGTAACTATCACGCTCATGTTGATGATAACTTGATATATCTATCTTTCGAATCTTCCAAGATGAAGAAGGTATTGCTTTACACTTGTGTGTTTTGCGTATGTTAATATTTACGTATAATAATATTGTACCTAATAAATTTAAAATTTGATAAAAATCGGCAGAAGCGTTTTTTAGATATTAATGAAAAACAATTTCGTTTTAAAAACTTTAACAACCTGTACCACGAAAACGAACCGTTTCCGGACCTCGTATGTTTATAAAACAAAAAGTGATTGTTTTGATGTCCTCTACCACGCCTAAAAGTTTGTCGGTATATTTATAAAACACACTGTATAATAGATCCGCCCAAGGGCCTATTAAAAAATAGCATCGTATCACATCTTTTCGTTCTCTTCGAAAGCACAACGTCGTGTCGTCATCAAGGGGTTTGCGGTAATCTTCCAGTACAGCACCAATGGTTGGTTACGCGCAACAATATTTCAACAACGTACTCCGTAGGTATATGATAATGTGAAGGTGCTACACTACTACGGTCTTAAGGTGGTGGTATTCAAAACTAACAGAGAGGTGACGTAGTACTTTTCCTGGCCATAATACAGACACTATAGTGCGAACTGTGGGTGCAGGTGTGTTACATTCTCCAAAAATCACAGAAATGCGAGAGGGAGGCGACCACCCATACAGCAACGGATGGTCTGCCTAGTGGAAATCCTTAAAAACAGACCGTTGAAGAGGAAGCAATTGAAAAACCATACCACACCACGACGGAAAAAAAGAAGAAATGGTGAACAGTATTACCAAAATCTGCATCAACTGTCTACCCCAGATACAGTAACACCGCCAGCAAGGAAAAGCAAGACTTCATTCGTTACTTAATCTACATTACGTTCCTTCGCGACTAGTATAAGCGCTGTTTACATTCTTCATTGGAACATAAATCGCTTGAGGAACAAGGAGATATCACTCAAACCTATTTGACTGACTTGGTTTAGTTTAACGTAGTTAAGTACGTCACGTTAATTGCGGGTCGGTTCCCCGTGGGGAATATTAAACTATAGATGAACAGACTAATCAAGTAATCATTAATTGATCATCTGTCCGTGGAGGCTTGCTGCAGTAAAGGTGAACGTGTACCTTGAGTTTTACAACAAACCTCCACTACTAACCGACTACTTAGACCATATGTTACGACAAAGAGCGTCGATATTAATGTTAATCCATATTGCGACTCATAGTAACGAACATAATCGCAGTGGAGATCTTCGAAAGGATACTTTTAGCAAAGCTGCAGCCGTGAACCACAAAGGAAGATCAATTCATGATTAGGATAGAAGACATTCTACAAGTGATAAACGTTAGTAACGAACTATTGATTTTTGGTAACAAAAGTATTTTCATTTTTTGGACAAGATCATCGAATGGAGGGAAGCCAACGATCCAAAGAATATTTCTACTCATTATGGTCGACTGACGTCTTTCCAACTAAAAGCAGAACCTGATCCTATAACATTGCTTAACAGTTGACTGATAGGTGTTCACTTTATCAGAACACATTCGCTCGTTGAGTGGGATAACGAACTCAGATAACGTAGACAGATATTTTCACCTGGTGGTGAAACGTAACACTAAAAAAAATAGAGTATGGTGGCGAGAAGATTAATATGATATTAAACAGTGGGAAACAGTAGAAATTAACAGTAAAAATCTCCAAACGAATAGATTTGGAATCGATTAATGAAAGAGTATTATGACATACTGTAGCGTCAAACGACTGTAATGCAGTAGTTTAACCATTGAACACTTCTTGTATACAGGGTGTCCCGGGACTAATGGGAAAAAAGTCAGGAGCGTGTAGTCTGAGCCAAAATAATGTTAGTACTTCATATAAACTTTTTCTATGCAGGCCCTCGTTTTCGAGTTATAGTATAGGCCTCAAAAGTTTGAATTTTGAATTTGTTTTTTATTTTTAATTTTTGTACTGGTTATTTGATCTTTATAACATTTTCCGCATAACTATAACGTACGTGTATCTTTATTTTGAAAAGGTATAATTATTAGCCAAGCGGCTTTTTTTATCGAATTCCAACAAGAGCACCTTTTCGTTAGCTTAATGCGTGGGGAAGTTATTTTCGATAATTTCATACAGGGTGTGCCATCCCTGCAAAATTTTTGGATTACTAACCATTGCGAGTAATCCGTCCCTGGCTTCAAGGCACTACTGTGAATCTGTTTACCTTTCCAAAATAAACATATAGTCTGTCCCACGAGAGCTCGAGTGTGACTCATACCTAAAAACTATCCGAACAATATAAATTAAAACGTTTGTCTTAGCTATCTTCTATAAGACAATTTAATCGTCTAACCTCAAATGTACCAAAATATAAATTTAGTGTATTCTTATTTACCTGAACTATTCATGTTAAGGGTAAATTTGATCCACCACGATCGCGTTCGTTCTCAAAATATTTGAGTACGTTCATTAGCATAATCTGCGATTGACTTTTTAACTATTTATTGGTAAGCGACATTATAAAGCAAATATAGGTTAACAATAACAATCAATTTGACAGCTAACAGCTGACACTACAATACAAACTCAAAGTACGTTGACGTAATTTACAATACCAATGTTAGAAGATATATTTTTTATATTCGCTGTCTTTTGCATTAGGCACTTTTTGTAAGTATGACAAAGACAACCTAATAATTTGCGTTAATTCACACACCAATAACTATCAGTCACACTCGAGCTCTCGTGGGACAAACTATACACGTACGTTATAGTTATGCGGAAAATTTTATAAAGGTCAAATAACCACTACAAAAATTAAAAATAAAAACAAATTCAAAATTCAAACTTTGGAGGCCTATAACTCGAAAACGAGGATCTGCATAGAAAAAGTCTATACAGGGTGATTCATTAAGAATGTCCAATCTCTGAACTGTAGATTCCAGACCTCGAAATATGATGATTCTGCCCAACATGCCTTATACAAATATTGATAGTTTCCGAGATACCGGGTGTTTAAAGTTTAAATATGAATTTTGATTTTCGCAATAACTTTCTATTTTTTCACAATTTCTTTTTGAAAATTGGCAGTTTTACCTTTTTTTGCATGAGGATTGCCAATTTGGACTCTAATTTAGCATTGCTAATAGAGGGCGCTAGTTATACTTGGTTGTATTTAGTAAATCTAAGCAAAAATTTTTTTCGGCTGAACTATTAGCAAACTAATAATAAAATATGGAAAAGCGTTAGATTCTACAAAAAAAAGTTACTCTTGTTTGATTCGTGTAACTCGATCAGTTATCGAGTTATTTGCTTCTAAACAGTTCAATAAATTTTAATTTAAAAAAAAAATTTATTCTCTAAATGTGTAACAACAATAAACTATTATTTATTATCCGTTTTCGCAAAGATCTCTTCATATCAAATAACCCTTGTCTATTATTTTTAATCACATTAATTAATTGTTATTGCGAAAATCAAAATTCATATTTAAACTTTAAACACCCGGTATCTCGGAAACTAGCAATATTTGTATAAGGCATGTTGGGCAGAATCATCATATTTTGAGGTCTGGAATCTACAATTCAGAGATTGGACATTCTTAATGAATCATCCTGTATAAAGTACTAACATTATTTTGGAGTAGACTACACGCACCTGACTTTTTTCCTATTAGTCCCGGGACACCCTGTATTTTCTAGTTTTTAGTTTAGACTTCCAATTTGAGAAGTTTTAAACAAGTTCCGCTGTGTCTTTCTAATTCATTGTGTTTATTGTTACGTGAAATTGTTGTTGTTACCTTAACTTTCCATAAGTACATAAGTATGACACTAAGTTACTTTTCAAGCAGAAAATGTGGATCGATTTTGTGTCCTGTTCCGAAATGAAATAATTACATTTAATACATCCATTAAATAATCAATAACAAGCTGATGAATGCGCTCGTATCATGACAAGTTCTGGTGAAATTTGTTAAATTACTATTATTAAGTTACACTTAATAAACGCAATTAGCAAAGATTTAATCTAGAGAAACTTCTTCATTAACACATTGAAATTGAGTCATCGTGAAATAGCTTTTATTGCTTTCCGTCTAAATAACTTTAGCACTAAAAGGAAGAAAAAAAAAGCTCGGTAGTTTTGTATTTTATATTACATTGAAGGAGAAGAGAATTTTTAACTTTTAACTAGCTACGCCTGAAACTGTTGCATTTTTGAAAATCAAATTATAGAAGCCATTAGAGTGAAGACACTTTCTTTCTAACTTCGCCATTAATGATAATTTTCCTTAACGCAGAGTACGTATTGATTTTTGTTTTCTGGGTAAATTATGTTATTGGGATGTTCTCGTTTCGTATTTCATTACAAGCAAACCAAAATTTCCTTACTTAAAAAGGTTTATCTTTCTGTCTTAATTTACCACAAAGATTTTGATATTGGAAGCGATTAATTTTGTCGTGCTACTTACTAAAAGAAAATACGGAAACAAATGCTAAACAAACATGCTTATGTTTGTACAGGAACAGAAGATATGTGAGATCTTATAGAAGGAAGGTGGAAACACATTGCAATAGAATGCTTCTTCACACACTTAGTATAAGGAAATGGCCCAAAATATTTATTTGCGTTAAGTACGTGTAAATGTTAGCACAGCGGTATCGCTTTCTCAGTTAATGTAAGTAATTAAATCGCTATCTGTAACTTTACATAACGACCCAATATGAATTCGCAATTGTTTCAACTATAATTATCGTACAACTAATGTCTTGAAAGGAATATTCGCTTGGTGTTCGTAATATTTACTATATCGTTTATAATACACGTTTCGCACGCGAAGCTTTTTCGAGAACGAATTTTCCAAGAGAATTTTTGCTTGTTATTTTTAACTTTTCGTTGGTAGTTTTTATGACATTGTAGCTTTTCTCGTCCAATTACGAAATATAACACATCTGGAATCCGTACATAAACAATAAAAACGTGTGTAATATAATTTGTTTGGTAATATTTTTTATTGAAGAGCTGTAACGATAGTTGTTACACAAATGGTGATGAACTGGAGATGCGAATCATTAAGTAGTAAAGATAGAATCATTCTGAATTCGACGATTCAAACTTCTAAACTAAAACTATCGCTACAATAAAACGGCACGCTTACTTCGAAAAAAATTAAGTTACCAAACGGGCGCCACCATCTCTTTCTCGCAAAATAATACTAATATCTTTACTGCATGTAGATAGACAAATAATTACATTATCCTTCAATCTATACTGCGGCTCCCTCTCAATTTGCAGTACAGGCTTTATGGGCAACAAGGGTACCAGACCTCTTTAGTAAAGAATTTAATACTGGTGTACCTGTTCGTAACGAGAAGCACAAATTTGACCTATCTAATCTATTTTTAGAGTGTTAAGGTGATTATTACGAAGTGATTCTCGAAAGTCTTAATAGTGGTTGTATATGAGTATAAATTGTTACGGTAACAAATGGTTGCTAACGCAATCTATAAAGGTGCGTATAGACTTGCGAGCCGAGCCGCTCATGAGCCGCTCGCCAAAAAATGTTAACGCGAGCCGCTCGCGAGCACTACGTGATCCACCTTTTTACGCGAGCAAATCTTGAGCACTTCAGTAAATATGGTTGAACGAGAAGCAGTATTTACGTTGATGGTTGCAAGTGGCGCAGCTATATTAATTGATAATTTGTGTAAAAAAAAGAGACCCCGTCGATATTGGCGACGTGAGATGTATAAAAATCGGACTGGTACGGAATTAATGTTGGACATGAAGTTCCAGAGCAAGCTCCAGGCTGACATTGCTTTCTTTTCAATTAAATACTTACGTTAAAGTCGTTAAAAATTGCAAGCGCCTTTTTCGTCGTACAAACTGACACCGACAATCCCTTTGTGCTCGCAAGAAAAACCGACAAAAGTTGGCTCGCAACGAGCGGCTCGCGCGCGGCTCACGCTCGGCTCAAACTACGCTCAACACACCGTCCACGCTAGCGAGTTTGTGAAATGAGCGGCTCATGAGCGGCTCGGCTCGCAAGTCTATACGCACCTTAATGCAATGGCTCGGAAAGCTCAGTTATAAGGGGCAATCTAATGGGCGTAGGCTTAGATATGAGTATAGAACTTAAACTCAGCAAGAAAAGTGGGTGGTCAAAGCTAAAGTTAGTTTATATCTAGTTAGCGAATATAGTTAAGTAAATTTACGGCGCCACAATAGTTCTTTAGAAAGTTAAAGCTGGTAAACAGAACTACGAAGATCTTAGCAGCTTGTAGTAACAGTGATATGATTTCTGAAAGAAAATGTGGGTATTCAGTGAAGAAATACACTGGAATAACGGTAGTGGTGGTTATAATGAACCAAATTATAACGGTTAACACTGATAACAATGAACAATTCAATATATTTTAACTAAACTAAGGTTTCACAGCATTGAATCTAACAATAAGTGGGTTTAACTTTTTACCTTGGAACGATGGAACTTCACATATAACAATTATAATGCAAAATAGGTAACACAAAAAATATCAATAAATATATCAGCAACCGGTTTGGTAACTGTGCCAAAGCCAGTAAATGTAATTAAACAACTCTCACCTTTTACTTCCCAGTAGTGTTTGTTGCGCAACCACAGTACTGTTGAATTACCTAAACAAAAGGGTTAATTAACGGAAAAATTAGGGCTGCGACAAGCAGACCGACTAAAATATTACAGTTTCGAACTTTAGTCAGTATGGAGTGTTGATATTCAACTAAATATCACTTGGCTTTTAAGTTTTAACTTTAAGCAAATTAAATTCTTGAAGGTAAAAGGTAACAAACAAAGGTAATGAAAAATTAACGTAACAAAATGAATTAAATAAGTTATTTAACTTGAATTAAAAATATGAGCTGATCAAGTGATTAAGTGTAAAACAATTTAGGCAGTCATCAGTAATCAAATTCAAATAATCATAAGCAAAAAGTAAGGTTAGTAAATTTTACAAATCTTGTTTCCAAAAGTTGACGCAAGATGGCAGCAGATGAAAATCTTGAAGTAAACAATTTTTTTCAGGTAGAACTTCGGAGATAAGTACAAATGATACGTTGTTTATCAGGAACTAACCATCGACGTTCGACAGCAAGTGAACGGAAATGAATTCAGGTAGAACTCGAGTAAATTCTTAACAAGATGGCGGTACACCGTACGTGAGATGTAAAACCAAGAAAAAAGGCTACGATAAATAATATGAATTACTGTCAGGAATTGAAAGAGTAACGTGATATTTAGTACAAAAGAATTAGGTACATACCTCGAGGATTATTATTTTCCTGGAGCGTAGTAAAACTTTTAACGTAAACGAAATTAATGCGTAGTATAATACGATTTAATGGTATTTAGAATAAGCAGGTGATTCTAAATAGGCACTAATAAATGTCAAAATTACCACTTAAAGACGATAAATATCGAAAACTTGTGAAATTTTGGTGGCACTTAGTAACGTGTAGTTCAGCAACACAATGTACAAAGATCAGCAGTTAGAAATCGAAGTACTATTTATGTAAGCTCGGAGATCTGATTTTCAATCTGAAACGGAACCAACGAAAATGGATGGTCAGCCAATCAGAGACTAAATGACGTACACTGATAGCGAATTACAATATTGTAAATCTCCGCCAAGTAGAAAATCTGTAACGGAACGAGCGCAAACGCTACGACCAGACCGACGCTTCGTTTAAGAAAAAAACCAAAAGAGATGAAAAAAGTATCGGGAGCGAACTCTCTTGACAAAGTAGGTATAGAATTAGGAAATTCGGTAACTATGTAATTCTTACTAAAATCAATACGATCGACTTTTGCGAGTTAGGCAAATAATGGAGCAACCTAACAAAATTAATGGGGTAAATGCGCTGTTTGGAATAGAATATCGGCCCAAATAAATTTGTAAAATATTATAAAGTAATTTTTCAAAACTTGAATGTGGGCACCGTTGTTGTAGCATACCACACTTATGGAGCAAGTTTCGTCTCTTGGTCTGTAGTAAACAAAAAAATACAGCCCAGTATTCTTATGAGCTTATGACATTTCTGCGGATTCTCACGAATTGATGGTCACATTAAGTTGCACAGAAGGAAATTGAAACGTCGAGCTTTCAACCACAACTGTATGCCATGCGTCCATTTGAGATCGACAAGCTTATAACATATTATAATAGTTATACCTTTTCACTATTTCTTATCATTTTGCATGTATTGATTATATCACTATTATTGCTTGATAATGGAATCAGCTGATTCCGAAACATGTCGTAAGTCTCTATTAATTAGAAAAATTGCAAGTAAATTTGGTTAAAGTTGTAAGGTTTATTCTTAATTCGGTGTCCCTTTGCAAGGATTGAACCTCTTGGTGATGTTCTAAATAATTCAATCCATTTCCTTACTTTTTCAGAAAAATTAATCCCACGGGCAGGGTAAAACAGGGTTTTTGACTAAAATTTTGAAGAAATCTGAATTTCGGCAACATTCCGAATCCCAACAAACAGTGAGTTTTACCAAACGCAACATTAAGTTAAAATTGCGAGCGCCATGGTTTTCTAGCATTATCTTTTGCTTCGGTAGCATTTTGAACGGATGATGGTCCAAGACACCTATTTCCGCATGATTTACCAAGGCCAATTCCGCAAAGCCAAGTTTTCAAATGTTCCAAACCATTTTCCTCAAATTCTGCGACTAGTTTGCTGAATTTCGAACGCTCATGTTAACCATAAATTCCACGTAGCTTACAAAACGTTAGTGCGAAGAAAGGGCCAGTATTGATACTAATCGTAAGTTTCAAAATAAAATTTCATGGCGTTGTTTGCATAATTGAATGGCAGCGATTCACGATGAGATTACTTTTTAAAATTCAGAAAAGAACTTAATTTGCATTAAATAAAGTGATGCTGTCACTACATGTTATTTAAATATACGTACCTTTGTTATTTTCAAAGAAACACAAAGATTTTGTGTGGGCATCATTATTCCGTGTAATCAACGTATTTGTACATATATATATTTGACATTTTTCTTGAGAAGGTACATTTAACACTTACAAAATTTCAAATCGTTACTGTGATGAAACATTTTTCTTATTATGTTCTGTCAGTAAGTGTACCTACTTATTTCTTACGTTATTTCCCCATTTTGTCGGTCTTCATTTTTGTTCGTTAATTAAACGTTAATGCAGATTACGAATTAAAACAGTTGTTAAATAGTTATTCACTTTCAGAATGCATTGCCTCTAGTATAGCTTTTGTATAATTATGCACATGCATGAAACTAAAGGTAACTTCTCTGTAAGAGGATTTAGAAACCGGAATTGTACTGAGAACGTTGCTGCAACTATCATCAATAATTGAAGCATAACTAACTTTACATTCTACCTCCTTCTGGGCTGGCATCTAGCAAATGTATTGCAATAACTTTGTTCATGTTCATATGTATTAAAAAAACTTGTATGGGAACATTACGTCCTTTGTTACACTCGGTATCTTGACAATGAATAAATATGTAATAATAACGGAGGAAAACCATAAATTAAAGGAGATTAATTTCGTTTACAACACCCTTTTCTATTAATTAATCTACCACTTGAAACTTAACTAGTTACCGAAAGCGGAAAATAAATTACTGCAATGTTGCTGTCATACAATGAAAATGTTAACGTTGTGCTGTACTGCAAGATGAATTAAGGCTAAGGAATTTTACATCTTCAAATAAACAAGTTTTTCTTGCTCAATGATGAAACTAAAAAAATTTGCGTCCGTTATATACGATGCTATTTGACCGAACCTCATTTGTAGTGATTTCCTCACTATTACAGCATCATGTCAGTCGAAACAGCTCTACACCTCTTTATATTTTGGACATCCTGGAATTTAGCTTTTCCGTGCCTTTCCAAAAAAAGACACATTTCATGAACAATTCAGAACGGTGTTTGATGCATGAAGCTTTCAGAGCTTCCAACTTCACTTCAAGATACATTGAAAGTTGCTTGACAATACTGCGAGCGGACTAACTCACCGAGAATAGCAGTACCTAATCATCACATAAATGTTCATTTTGTTTCTCTCCTGCATAATATATCAATTTACCCCGTTTTATATCAGTTGTCAAAGTTTCCCTTATTGCGGTACTGTGCATAAGAATTAATTAACCGCTCGTGAAAGATGACTGGAGTTTGTGCAAGTGACCTTCATACGTAATGACAACTTATGATATCAAAAAATCAACAGTATAAAATTCGTATAATACAAACTGCTCGCTGCTTCCGAAAGGGGTGATTTTATATATTTCAAGTCTCGGAGAACAGAATAACAAACAACATAAAACCTTTTAACACTATAAATCAGCATATAACTAGCGCAACCCTATAACCCTAAAAGTGAAAGGATCAAAATAAGTGTGGAGCTTTAGTGAATGAACCCGTTTCAAAGAAATTGTTTAATGGCGGATCAAATTTCTACATTTTTATACAACAGAAAGGATTATTTTCAGTGCGAAACTAATGCATTTATTGGAAATCTAATTGGAGGTTGAAGATTTTATCGTACAAATTTTTCTCGCATTTGTTGTAAATGCCAACTATGCATATTTTTATCGATTTCTTTATATAACTTTTCTGGCATTAACTCAAATAAAGTTCATTTGAAATGTGAATGTAGACAGTGAAATCTATCACCGCACATATATTTTTCTCTGAATCTTTTCTACCTTTCCATAGCGCACACTGTAGTAGACACCATTTTGTACATTTACACTTACTGAATAGCGAATTTCTAGATTGTCAGCACTTGCCTGAAGCTTGTACTGAAACCTTCCTCCTTCATTTAAGTACCACTTTAGTTGTGTAAATAACGATTGAACAAGAGTCTTGTTGACTGGATTCACGTCGGGTTTGACATTTTACCACAAATATTCCGTTACCGCAGCATACAAAATTGTTGAAAAGCACACCATTAAGTGAATGTAAAATTCCCAAAAGCGAATGCAAATATTATTTTCTAAAGTATGAAAATGTAATTGCATGATAAAACGTATAGTAATGGAGTTTAATAAGTTAATTATTCATTTTCCGTTTCAGCGTTTTTCATTGTGTAATTCCTGTATTCTAGATTGCAAAGCACTATGTATATAAAGTACAAGGGATTTGTTAACGGAATTACGTTTTATGCATTAATAATTTAAATAACTTCTTTGTTTGTTCTATATTATGTTGCACTACTAATCAGCAGTGCAATAGAAAATCTTTTAAGCTTGTGTTTTAATATTACGAGACGGATTTCATTTATTAATTATTGTTAAATTTTGACAGTAACCAGTTAAATTTGACCAAAACCCAACCATCCAACCAACTCTGGTAGTTTAGCCATAACTTTTCCTCATTGACGTTAGCTTTCGTGATAGTGTATTTTTTTGTAATTTAAGCACCAACACTACAGAAAGAATGAATTTGAGTTACCCAATGCAAAGTACAGTCTTAAACCAAGTCCTGATCTGGACAGGTGATCAAAACTACGAGTACATTAAATTTTAATATTAAATTTAGTTATATTTAGGTGTAGTTTTCTGTTGAATTACTCTGCCACAATGCCTGGTGCTACCCGATTCTGTCCAAAATGATTATCTCAATATAATATTCACTAGAGGCATTATCGTGGTTCACCTTCACAACAGAAAAAATTAAATTAACTCTTTTTGCATGAGGATAAACTTATTTACCACAGAATCAACTGCAGATCTTCCAAAAAAGTCTACTCTTTGTTTGTAATTTTGGATTATCATCTTATCTTTCACGTTTAGTCAGTAATAATTTTCGAATTATCGAAAAAGTTTTATTTTTTTTTATTTTTTGTTTATTGAAAAATATTTTGTCGGTTCAAATATTTTTTTTCTTTTTCGAGCCTTCGCTTACTGGCTTTCATGCTCCAAAATGATATTAAGGACTGCTGTAAAAATAAATTTCCTTGTCTTTTATAAGCTAAATTGTTGGAAAGTTTCGTCTATCTAAAGGTGAGTAGGTGTAGTTAGAACTGCCGTTGATTTTCAATCCATAATCCAACTTTTTATTTTATCATCTGTCAATAACATTCAGTACATGATGGAGTGTGTTTGCATCGATAACATGGTTCATTACTACGCCGATAGAGTGGAAATTTAAGGCATAGAAGCATGATCTGCGCAAGGTTACAACGTTTTACTTCAAATAGAACAAAACTGCCGCTGGAGCTCGTCCAATGTTTAGATAAGCTGATGGGGAAGGAGGTGTTATCTTTAAAACTGGACATATTGATATATAGAATAATGTCCGTTTTTTACTGCGAAATAAATATAACAAGTGATACATCAAAATTTTGGAAATTTTACTCTGTTTTCAAAAACCCCAAAAGATACAGAGTGGTCCGTATGAAAAAATGTAGTTTAGACCCGTACACAAAAAACCAAGCACCGTGTCTATCGCGATGTATTCTAAGTAAAAAAGTGCTCTAAGAAACATTTTGCCAAAACCACTAGGTCAATTTGTTTCTATCTCTTAAAATAAAGGGTCTTTCCATAAGAAAGTGTCCAATTTAGACCACCCGGTACAGTTGTTATACGGATGACGATACGGATATCTAAATTTCTATTTTATTTTATTTTATTTATTTAGAATTTTACCTGGCTGAGGGAATTTCACCTTCAACCAGAGATCTTTATCGTGCCGGACAACGAATTGACACCGTAATTTATTTTGCGGCACTATTGAAAACGAATTTGCGCGCTTCTGCTTCAAATACCTATATGCAAACCGGTTAACATTACGATTTTAAATTCAATGAAGGATCCGCTAGAAGTATGGGTTTTAGGCATATACAGGTCGCACAATTTAAGATGATTTGGAGGTCATATGCGCATTCGTCCGTTTTCAAATATTCAACTCGCGGCAATTCGTACTTGGTAAGTAATTTTAAGCTGTTGTACTTGACGATTGTTCCCGAACGCGATGACGTATCTGCGCGACCCGAATCATCTTAAATTGTGCGACCTGTACTTGTTTGCAATTATCCTGGTAGTTCTTTTTTTAGATTAAAACATCTCGGATGAGTTGATCGTCCCCGTAATCATACTATGTACCATCTCTAATCGCCGCGCCGGTACAACTCATGTATGATAATTTCACTTACTTACAACAAAACAAAGGGTTTTGTTATTACGTCATTACTGGGTATGATGAAAAATAGGTACATTTTGGCAACCTCAGACATCGAAAGGCACTGAAAGAACGCAATGCTGTATATTTGATTAAATTAGAAAGAACGGCGTTGTGTAGGTACGCTGAGCTGTTACAATGTGGTGTCACAAAGTATCTCTACCGAGAATGAATTGTCCGTTTGAACTTTACAAATGCAAAAAAACGACCGGAATTAGAAACGAGGCAGCATAAAATGATTTTGCCTTATGACAACGCTCAACCTCACCTCATAAAACCTGGCAATGAACCATTTGAAGAACTAGGAAGTGCTACTTTGTTCAACTTTGTCACCAGACTTTGCCTTTTCAATAGCACGCGGTCTTATTAAGGAAACTGTACAATTCTAACCAAGTCTTTGTAGCATACCCAGGTGGATCGAGGACGACTGCGCAACTCGAAACCAAAAACAAACTCTTCCACCAACTAATGGAATCCGCAAGGCACATGATCGTCAATAGCAAACCTGTCAAATGGTAGGACTCTACGTTGTGTGCTGCACTTCTAATTCTAATAATTTTAATAAACACAAGGGTTTCCCTCTCAAACTAGTTGAGATTAGCTCCGGGTCTTCGCTGATTACAAGGAGGGAAAAGAGCTACAGAAAAATCCTCCAGGATAACTATTTCAAAATTCACCTTACCTAATTAACAATAAGTTATTAAAAATAGCAAATAAAATGCTTAAATTTTTCGATAAAGGCGATGCACTCACTTACACCCTCATCGAACGTACATCTTCGACTATCTTCTTCGTTCTCTCCCTGGGAACTAACTACTTTTCCCCTCGCTACCGTCATTCTTCAGCATCAGCACATGCCGTTATCATCATCAAAAAGGGAATTGCAAATAATGGTCAGTGACGTAACTATCCCTTCGAAACAAATTTAAAAACCGACAAATTACGGCGGGAATCATCAAGTTGCCAAAGGCGGTACATCACAATTTCAAAAAGGATTCTCCCACTAAACAGCCTTGGAATATATTTCTTGCAATAAAACGGATGAAACTTTTTACATGCGCCAGACGTGCAACGAAAAAATTGTTTAACTAATGGAGTCATAATGTGCTGAGATATGCAGAAGTGACATATTACACAGATAATAATAATAATAATAATACTGTTATCAGGAACCAAAGTTTATTTATTTAACTAATATTATCATTGCCATTAAATTCAGTCGGTTAGAGGAAATATTATGTTTAACGTACAAAAAAATATCCTTATTCGTGCAACTTTTAACTGAATGGAAATGGTGTAATGATTTCTTTTTTGAGGGATTATTGAAAGAAAGTTGGCATGTTTTAAAATAAAAGGGAAAGTATTCAAAATACCTGTAATATAATAACGCAAAATCAAGTAGCCACTGTAACTGTGATTTTAGATAGCGGCAAAAGTTTTCGACACATTTCTTTTAGTTTCGATTTTTCACACACCAAGATGGTTTGTAATTTGTTGTAGCAAATCATACTGTTAGCACAGTCCTACAGAAAAAGATGAAGTGGTATCAAATCGTGTCAACGTTCTTGTCCATCGTGTATTCGCTGGATTACGCGTTTCAGAAGTATAATACCTACAGTTATACGGTTTTAGACCATTGAAAATCATATAAGTAGTATGTTCCGATAATAATTTGCTCCTTTCCCACAGAATTGACACATCCAGATGATAACCATAGAAACAGTTGTAAATGCACCTGCACTGCTCTTTAGATTGATCTCTTTCTTAATACACAATGCTACTTATTTCTGTTATCGGTTTCATCACTGAAAATCAACGTCAACTTCTTTGTGATCCAAAATCCAATTAGAGAATATGCGGTGCAGTAAATAAATATGTATCAAGCCAGGATTTCGGCCTCAAATTGACCTCCTGGGGCCTAGGCCCTAAGCATTTTCGTGCTACGTACGTACGTACGTGAAATTTTCGTTTTAATTATTTCGAGTTGTTGGTTTGTATAAGACTAAAGTGTCCACGCTTATACTTCTCACTATTTAAGACAGACACTTAGTTCAATTACAATAATGAAGTTTCACTTCAAGTTGTACTACAACTACACTATACTAAGCACTCTTGTGTAGGTAATTAATTATACATTTTTTTTCACACAACAAATATTAAAATACGTTTCATTTTTTCAATTTAACAATGAAAAGGCTTATATTAATAGTTCGCTAGTGTTATGAGTAACCTTTGATAATGTCACATCGTGACACTTCGATTTTGAATAAACCTTTTTGAGTGAATTTGATTAGTATTTTATACATTTTGGATAACTCGTCAAAGACAGTTTTCGGTTGTTTTATATGTTATACGATTAATGAATTAAGAATCTTATGTTTTGAAGCGTATTTTAATATTACAGCGCAGTGGATACGTCTAGTGTACAGAGTGCACAGAGCTACTTTAATCCCTTATTCTGTTATCCAGACAGGTCGATTTTTCATTAATATCTAAGAGTTTATTGATTGAAGTAGGTTCGTGTTACCTGATCTAATTTGAACAATTCAAATTGTTATCGTTCTATAAAAATTTATTAAACAAAGCGATGCCTTTATGATAATTTCATGTAAATGAAATTTTCGTAAGCTTCAAACTTAATTTAGTTGGTAACTTACTGATACGTCAATATTAATAAACGTTCGCCTTCTTAAAGTAAAGTAAATATTTGTTCAGAATGCCTTTGTCGGAAGACTCATACTTGGATATAAATTATTACAAAGGCTTCAGTTAATCATATTTGCAGCAGTAAACCGACTTGCCATTAGCTACAATGTTTGGTTTTTTCAAATAATTCAAATTGAAAATAAGAAACAGTTTGTTTACCTTTTCAAATCAAAGCGTTTCGTTATTTGTTCCGTTGTGAGATTTCATTGCTTAATAAAGTTGTGCAAGTACAAAATCACGATGTTAGTTTCGTTTAGCATCTTACTACATTAAATTACAGCTAATTTTGTTCTAGGCGCATTTATATAAAAATTGCTGATAAATGGCACGAAATGGAATAGTGATTATTTATTGCTTAAGTATTGTCATTGAATGTTTCATAGTTCAATATGTTGCAACTTATGATTATATGTACGTAAGTAACCGTTGACCGAATGTAAAAGGTATAATTAGCCATGAACATAATTTTACGTAAAAGTCAAGGATTCATTCTACTCGTGTGGTAGATAGTTTATATAAATTTACAATTTCATTACATTATTTGCTCCACAAGCAATGGTTTTCACATGTCCACTAAACGCTCGAATGCACAAGCAATTTACAAAAATGGAAGACAGCTATTCTTGACCTGTAGTATGTATCATACTTTATGGACCTAACTTTGATGTAAGGTGTAAGTGGGTGTCTTAAATACATACATAGATTAAATTTTAAGTACAAGGTGAATGTATAGGTTCATGCAGGTGTAACAGTTAATATGTATTATGAATTTTGCAAAGAAAACAATAATTGCAAGAAAAACAGCAAAAGCTGGCTGCACAGTTTCCTCACCTTTGTGAATACTACTTATAATAGAATATTTGTCATGTGAAAAAAATGTTAAAAGTATTAGCGGTTTTACTACTTGATTTTAGAACCCCATAATAGGCCTTATTCTACCAAAGTAGAACATTATCTTCTTTCTAAAGCGTTGTGGCCTTACAGCCGATGATGGTTGACCTCATTCAATTAATGTTTTTTCGCGAAAACTACCACTCAAAATTTAAAAACAATTACACCATTAAATAGGCCTTTAGTTATGTCAGAGATGACATAAATCATAAATCGCATAATATTCGAGTTATATTCAAAACTTTATCGTATCATAGAAACAAGGAATTTTAAAACAGAACACGTTAAGAAAATGTGTATATAAACTAGTGTATTATGTGTAACTAACGTGTTATGGGTTTCTATAATATTGTGGCCCATATAATTGTACAGAAATATTTGCAATTATAGAGAGATAATAAACTATGATACCTGATACGATAAAATATGTAATCGTACAGTGAGGGGAAATTTATATAATCCCATGTTCACTTTCAATAACGCCATTTTGCCGTTCTACGCTGAATAAGTGTGTTGATTGCAATAGACAACACGGTTTTTCCTATGAGATAAATTATTTCTGAATCTTCGAGAATATAGGTCTGAACTACCGCTGATACTACATAGTTCTTCCCCTAATGACGCTGCGTGATTTTTAGTGGTCAGCCTAATATTTGCTACACTAGGTAATTTTATGCCCGTGTGTCTTAGTTTTTGTGGAAAAAGTTGTTTATAGAGCACCTTTTCCCTTCAACTTAGTAGGTAGTGTCCAATAACATTTACAAGAAGAAAATATCACCACCATGAGAGTTGGTATATCTAACATGGTTCATGCGGCATCGTGAACAAGTAGACATCACTCGCAGTACGGTTCAACGAATTTTGCCTAGAGATTTGCATCTTAGGCTTTACAAAATAAAGCTGGAACAAAATCTAAAACCATCCGATCGTGGACACGCGAAATTTACAATGTCGCGGTGGTCACTTGACACATTACACAGGGCCTTGTTGTGATCATGTTACAACGTTTTAGAGTAAATAAGAGAGTTCACATGTGACCTTTTCTGCCAATAAGCCCATGGTGCATAGTCCTCTTAAGATGTGCATTTTAAGGCAGATGTACTTCAACAATTCGAAGGTGAACAATCATTGAGTAAGTGTAGAAGAACTTCTTCACCCATACCCCTTTCAACAGTAGAGGAGAAGAGCCAAATATGGAATACCATTTTGTTTTTGCTTTGTAATATTTTTTTTAAAAAAAGTTTTTAGTTTTTCCAGAAATAACCTTAGTATTTCATTTATCAGCTTTCAATGTTAGAAATGAGAAAGTTGGCGGTGCTGTCACACTTGGTATGTTCAATTTTAGGGTATTCCATATAAGGAACATATTCCATATATGGCACTTCTCCTCTACAAGCATTGCGAAACAACATGACTACCAATTATGTTTTATTCATTGAAGGTTGCGTTTTTGCCAGAGAATGCATCATCAATTCGCGAAGTAGTCGTGAGGGATGCGAAAAACCCGCATGCCATTTTTACCTGAAATTAGCAGGAGAGTCTCTCAGTAAATATGTGGGCCGTAATTGTTGGAAGAAGGTTCCATTTTTATTTATGAACCTCGAGACCTGGTGAACAGAATTACCCCTGCCTCACAATAAGGATGATTTTAATTACATTTTTATTTAAATGCAATAAACGACTTTATTAACGTTTATAGATGTGAATTTCTAAGTGGAGACATCTGCGTTATTGGCAAACAGATCACATATGTGATATGAGCTTCCTTTCTACCCTAAAATGTTGTTATACAGTCACATTATCACCGTGTATTCCATGTTTCATGTAAACAATTACCACGCATGAAAATTCAATCCTAATAAAATCAAAGTTCTTATTGGGAATTCCGGCGAATGCAGATTTCAAAGGTATCTTACGTTTAAATAGAAGCAACGCTGTTATTATGCGAGAGGAGAAGTGATGCCTTTAGATCAAATGCCGTCACTTTGTCGTTTACGTCTTTGAATAGGTATCAATTCAAAACCACAGAAATGGGTTCCGTCGGACAAAGGGATTGATGCGTATGCAATAGCGCACTCTTCTTTAATTCCTAAAAATTGTACCTACTAAAAGTGAAGCACAAAAGTGATTATTTAAACAAGGCACCTTTGAAAACAAGAGATGGAATTTTATTAAACACGTTAGGACACAAAGGGACGAAGCAAGTGGAGATTTGACAATATCAAAAGTATTCCCAACGATGTAAAACTATCCAATTTACTTATTTCCCATAGTGACAATGCAATTGGTTGTTTTAGAGTGTAGAAATTGGTATATAAATAAATATTTTTAACATCAATAGGAACATACCCTTTGCATCCGTTCAGACTGAAATTTTTCTCTGTCTGTCCATCTTTCAAAAATCTCTTAATAAATGCGTAAGAGCCGTCCAATTTCTCCCTCTAGGTTTCTGAATATACCCAATTAACGCATTTGTTGCGCAGTGCGTTTTGGAATTATGAATGGAGTGATCTCCACTTGGATAAATTAAAATTGCGTTCCTTATAGTTATATTAACCATATCAAGTTAATTTTCTCAACATCTCCCAATGCTTTCATTTCTGTTTTGCATCCCACAACTGATTAAATAGTTGCTCATTTTGAGTCTTACTTTTCAATTATTCATTAACAATCCAAAGAAAGAACGACAGCAATATCTTATATTTTTCTGAATCAAATTTATATCATGATGTGTTTTTATTGATTACCTACATCAAAACTGATGTTTGTCAAAAAGTTCAACTCATGCTGTTGGTTCTTTTTTGCGTTTGAAATGTGAGCAATTTTGATACGATGTTCCGAGATGACTTTAAACCAAACTAGGCACGAGCCACCTACGTGAAAGTATACATTTATTGGTTTTATTAATCATCTCCAATCGGATGAAATAGTGTCATTAGTTTTGTGTAAGTGTAAGTAATGTTCACAATCATACACAAAGCAACTAATAGGAGAATATCAGTATGGTTTTACTGAGGGTAAATCTACTGTGGACGCGATACATACAGTGAAAAGAGTAATGGAAAAATGTAGGAGCATAATATAGGGATTTACATGCTATTTGAGGACTTCCAACAGGCTTTTGACAAGGTGAACAGAAGCAAATTGAGGAAACGAAGGTTCCGGGCAAGCTAGTGGCTTTAACAAAAAGGTAACGAAAAGCTTTGAGACAAACAGTGGAGTGAGACAGGGGGGCGCACTGTTAGCGACGCTTTTCAACATAGTAATAGAGAAAATAACCAGAGAAATGGACCTGAAAGGGTCAATCGCAACAAGAGAGGGGCAGCTTATTGCCTACGCAGATAACATCCTTATCATAGCAAGATCACGTAGGAAAATGGAGGATATGTTTGAAGAAATAGGGAAAAAAGCAAGGGCCTATATTGATTAACGAACAAAAAAGGAAATATGTACCTACATGAAACGGGACGGGATACACTCACATACCAAGAGCGGTATTAAAATAGGCAGGTACAAATTCGAGGAGGTAGATACCTTTTTAACTATCTAGGAACACATATAGACAAATATAATTGCAACCGGCACGAAGAAATACGAAGCAGAATTCAAGCCGGAAACAGAGCTTACTATGCAAACAAACCACTACTTAAAGATAATAAACTAGCCAGAAAAACTAAGGTACAAATATATAACACACTGATTAGGCCTGTAGAGTACTTGCCAAATCTCATGATCCGCGAATTGCGCACCGCCGGGAGTGAGAAAGCTGTAGAAAAAGACACCCAAACATACAACTCAAATGTATTATAGTCACGTGATTATAGTTGGTGACGTCAGAAGCATATTTTGGTCTGTTCGCGCAGGATCATGAGATTTGGCAAGTAGTCTAACAACATATGCGACGGAAGCAATGTGCTTCTCCCAGACAGAAGCCGAGAGACTCAGAGGTTTCAAGAGAAAAGTTTTCCACACAATACTGGGCCCAAACAAAGGGAATAACGGTGAATACAGACCACCAATGAACCGCGAAATAGTGAACGAGACACGCGGAGAAAAGATAGTAAGGTTCACTAAGTCACAAAGAATAAAATGGCTAGGGTATGCCCACCATATCCCAGCAACTAGGTTTAGAAATGTTCGTTAATAAACCCACAATCTTCCATCCACGGACTATTGACCCACCCTATATCAGAATATAATATAACTACTATAGTGAAAAATTTTTGAATCTGTATTAAAAATGCAAAAAAAAAAAACTTCGAGAACAACCACATGATTAATCAATCCCAATATGGTTTTAGAAAAGGAAAACCAACTGCCTTGGCCTTGGCTGTAGTTGAAGTTGAAAAATGGATCAAATCAAATAGATTGGGCGTGTTATGAGAAGAGATGAGGACAATAACGTGAGGAAGATAACTATCTGGAAACCCAGTGTGAAAAGAACAAGAGGAAGACCGAAGGTAAGATGGTGGGGCCACGTGACGAACGATTTGAAAGAAATGGAAGTTAGTAATTGACCACAGAAGGCCCAAGACAAGCAGATATGGAGAAATATTGTCACAGGCGACGTAACGCACGCACGGTTGTAAGAAGTGAAATGCACTGCACGCCCCAACTTTCGATGTAGTATGGGGGCCAATCCTCCCCTCTTAATTGGATTTGTAAATCCTAGGCCGTGATAGCAATATTCAACGCTAAATGTAAAAAGCTGTAAATAAATAAAAAAGTGTTGTATAATTGCATCTATACAGTTTTTTCGAATAATAATGTAGTTCAAATGCTAATAAATCTCGATGTCAGTAGTTAATCATATATAGGTAATCGAACTCGTATAGATAATTGGCAATACTACACAAATGAAAGGCGACATTTAATAAAATATGGACAGTTTTTCACATTAAAGTTACTCTAAAATTTTAATTTCGAAAATGTAAAATTTATATGCGGAAAACGAGAGGACGTTTTTGCGTTTGGAAAAGTTAGCAAACTTCAACGGTAATATACTACTCATTTCGAAGAACTGCAAAGAAAAATAATTAAACGAATTTTAGTTACTCGTTAAAAGATTTAAAGGCTAAAACTAGTGCCGTTGTAATGTTGTGTTGTCCTATAACAATTAGATTACGGATATTGCGGTTCGTGCTCCGAATAAATCAGATGGAAAGAAACAAAATCAGATAATCTAGCATTTATACGATTTCCTGGTTCCTAATTATTTTGTATTGTTTCAGTACTTTTTTTAATGTAAAGGTATAATCAAGCATTCAAGTCAAATTCGTTATACGTGCAGTTTATTTTTTTTTCCTCCTTTTTTATGCGTCATCTATTAAACACTGTAATTAGATTTGTGAAAGCTGCCATTAGTATTTCATGGTCAAAGAGTAATGATTGACTATTACATAATAAAGAGGAAGGAAAATTAAGGTTTATCTACTCGATCTCTGTTAGCTTGTGGAAAATTAGATTAGCTTTAATTACAATTATGCAAAATTATGTTCGCATTAAATATTTAATTGGTAATAAGGAACGCGGCCCTGAAAATTTATTAAAACATGTTAAGAATTAAAGTGGGTACATTTTTGAATATAACTTGAACTTTAATTTTTGAAAATGTGAAAGCGATCGAACATGATTTATGTTAACTTTAGTATCCCGGCTAATAATGTCAATGTCGTACTGACCCAGTCAACACAGTTCAAAAGTAATGAAAAAACCATATTGATTGCTACGCGTTCCTACGCTTAATTTGATCTTTTGTAAAGTTAATCACGATCTTACTCTACATAAATAGTTTAGGGCATATCCTTCTGAACCACTTTTGAATGTTACGTCGAAGTCTATTGGTTTCACATATTACAAGTCAATTTTTCTACACTAATTATTACGATTTGTAAATCTAAGGAAGTAGACTTAATTAATTCCTTTTTTGATCTTATATTTTTAAATAATATTATTAGATAACTTAACAAAAATGATTAGTCGTGAGCGTTCATTCGAAAAGTTACACCATTCTGCTGGGTTAAAAACAAAATTTTGTATGTATCCGTTTCACGGTAATAAAATATGATAATTCTTACTATATTTTCTCAATGCGACTGGAATTTTATTGGTAAATATTAGTAGTGGCGCACAAAGGAAGTGCGAAATAAATTCTGTATCGGGAAAGATGTGATTTAAAGGGCTTTTCATGTTATTTTATTTAATTACATTACCGGCAGTCGGAACTAAAATCGTACGTAGATCCCATGTCTATTCGATGTTGGACGCGTTAAAGCTTCATCCTAAGAATGGAAATCCCTTCGCAAAATCACTACTCCTCTAATATGTTTTAGATAGATCTGGAATAATAATTCAAACCTATTTTTGTCTACCCACCATTTACATTCGCCCACGGTTATGCGCCTCTGCTTCTCTGCATCGTATAATTTGGGTAAATATTTTTTGCCAATTTCTTTATTAAGATTAAATAAGTATCGCTAATCCTACTAATGTTTTCGCTCCTACTTGATTAGAATGATTTACTCATTTTCCCGTGATTCATTCACTTTACAGATGAGTATCTACCCTACATAAAGGGTTGTTATTTTGCAAGGCCTCGTGAACGTTTAAAATTTGTGTTTCTACTTGTCACGGTAAGATAATTATGAGAATAATACATCTTGTAGGGTTCTGCATTCTCAAAAGGGGTTTTTGGGATAAATAAAGAAGAGAAAACCACTCTCAACCTCCCCTTTACCAATTTTTAATGGACGGTTATGTTTTTTATAGTATTTCTAGTAAAATATGACGGTTATTACGGGAATTACATCTAAAACTGAGTAGCGACCATGAAATTTGATGACCACTTTTTTTATAAACTAAGCGACATGTTTCGAAAACAGTACTGGTTTCATTTTCAAGCTATATACAGGGTGACCACTGTTCTCTCGGTCTCTTATGCCTAAAGGGTACAAGATATCAACTTCATTTTTTGGTGACATATGTAAATTGATAACGACTACCTATTTTTTTAAATTATTTGCAATTATACGGGGTGGTTCGCAAAGTTGCACTATATCAAAGTTAGGTTTTTTTAAATGCAACCCGCTGTATTTTATTACATTTTTAGATTATATGTTAAAAACTAAGGCAACTTTATTCAACCTACCGATCGCTTACGAATTTTGAAAAAATTGTGATTTTAAGAAAAATATTCAATTTAAACAACGCCTAATAACACGGAAACCACTTACTTTCAGTAACGCAAATTTATATCGATTTATTTTGACCTTTAAGGCTTTCATTTGCACTACGTAGGATTTCGATTCTATGCACAGGGTGTTTATAAAAAGGATTCATATTTTATATTTTTCAAACATCAAAAACTCACTTCACTTAAATGGACCACCCTGTATATTTTTATTCTGTGTTGAATAACTTTTCATTTTCTATCAAAAACTATGAGTAATGCATATGTCTAAAATCAACGATTAAAAAGTTATTAAGATTTTTCTTTAAAATTTGTATCTATGAAAATGGTTTTTGTTTGCATTCTAGTAGGCCATAATTTTTTCTATTGTAGTTGATAATTAGGTATGTGAACAAAACTTAATTAAAAATGAAATTAAAAACAATGGAAAAAATACTATAGTAAATACTCAATATGATGACTGATGACCATTTTTCCTATGCATAACCGCACTCGTTTTCAAGAGATCTTCTAACGCTATGGTGTTATAGTCGCAAACGCATCCTTTATTCTAATTTTCATGTCATCAGCAGTGGTAGGTGGGGTGTTGTAAACTAAATTTTTAATGATAATAATAATAATACCTAAAGAAACTTCATCAAGAAGACTCGAAAAAGTGTTGTTATAAAATCCGTAAAAATTTTACACCGTTCAAGTTTCCATCAAAAAATCAAAATTCTCCCAAACACATTGAGGCCCCACCACAGTGCGATACAGGTGACGATTTAGTAATGAAAGTTATGTCGGTTTACCAAGCCGTTATGTTGTGGAAAGTGGATTCGTTGGTAAATAAAACATGTTTAAAGAGTTCATCTTCTTCTCAAACTTTTTCGAGACTCTATAAACAAAAAAAAAACAATTTTGTGAACCATCCTGTATAAATGTGTCAAGAACATTCTGCAGAGGATTTATCAGGAAGTAAATTTGTGGTCGTATTTTTGACAAGTTTACGTATTTCAGGGGCGTACCTACAAGATTATCTTCCATATTTGTGTTTTGACAGAATTTGGATAAAACAAAAGGCAGTTAGATCAAATGTTCAATTTTAAAATTAAGAAATTACCAACCACCACAAAAATCCCTAAATCGACTAAAGTAAAACATCTTGTTTAAAAGCGGCATAAAAAGGACAAATTACAAAAAATAGTATAAATACACGTTTCATAAGACCTTGAAGCACTCATTCTGTAAAATAACTCGTGGCTACGCCACTCGTTTTTTAAACTTGAAAATCACAATTTTCTCAAAATTGGTAAGCGATAGGTATAGGGAACGTTGAATAAAGTCGCCTTAGTTTTTAACGTATAATCTAAAGATGTAATAAAATACAGGGGGTTGCATTTAAAAAAACCTAACTTTGATATATTACAATTTTGTGAACCATGATCCTGTATAATTGCAAATAAGTTAACAAAATAGTCGTTATCAAATTTACATATGTCATCAAAAAATTAATGATGGCGGAGGGCAATAGGTGAAATACTAATGTTTGAATAAATTCGAATGGTTGGCCCCTTCTGCTCCCCTGAGCACATCGATGACTTCACTGCATCGCTTAATCCTTAACTTCCTCCTGAAAATTATAAGAAACTGTGGCCAAGGCGCACCATTTTCAGCTACATACCGTATAACCCCAAACGGCTATGAATTATCACTATCAAAGATTTTTGTTCCTATCTTAACCACAAGCGGCAGTACTGGCCCCCGAAGATATTTTTAATTAGAGTAGATTTGCATAAAGCGTATGGAGTAATAATAATTTAATTCCATGGTTATTATTAAAGTAAAGCAATTTTCCAGTAGTTCTTTCGTTTTGTGAAAAGCTACATGGGAATCCTTATTCTATCACATTTTTTCAACAATTCATAGACTGGATGCAAAATAGTAAAACGCATGAAAGTTGTAGGTTGTCGGTAATTTTATTCTCCTCGTTGTCACTCATAATGTGAAACGCATGTACAATAATTATTATTATTATCTCACAGGTTTAATCAATCAATTACCATAATCACGTATACAATCAGTTTTACGTGTAATTATGTTTTTATTTTTTTCTCCCTATTATCAACATGATTTTTTAAAATTTAACATAATTTAAATTTACTATCGCTAATTTCATTATAATTAAGTTAACTTAATGTTGTGTCATGGTCATGAGAGAGATGTAGAGTGTAGAGTTTTATTAATTAGCACAAGAAAAAATTAACCCTTGTTTTTATTTAAAAATTTAAGGATTGTTTAACCTGAACCTAAGGGATGAAACAATGTTGTCAAATGGCAGTAAATGTACAGTAACTTCTCTAAAAAACAAACAATTGACCTGTTCCCGCTTTTTTTAGTTTTTAAATGCCTCAAACTTTTTCAATTTTCAATTTTTTTTGTTAAAAATCAAAAAAACTTTAGAAAAACCAGTGCAATGAATTCAGAAAAGAAAGACCTTTCAAATGACGTATCACTTGCCCCCATCATCCCTATTGAAATTTTAGGGATTGTTCTCACAGTGCTAAGAGATGAAATCATTTCAGGTTGAAAATCATGATAAAAGTTGTCTCCCTTGATATAAAAATTGACGTGTTTTTGCATTTCTCAAAAGAAAAAATTTTTTAGCCAGAAACCCATCTGTTACCTTTTCGTTGGCCCGCCCTGTATAATATACGCGTATTTTAAAAGGCAAGGAATTTAATCATCGTTTCCTTTGTAAATACAGACCGAAAACAACGTTTACATTATTACAATTTTTACATACGTATAATAGCAATTAAGGACATTAAAACAAATTAGTTAACAAGTATTTCTAATTTGGTACCTATAGTCTTCTCACCACATTTTACTATTAATGCTCAATTATAGGTAATTGATAATGTTATTATATTACCAAATCCACTTGGCAGTTCCCTTGTTTCTATTTCTATCTACAGTAATATAAAACCAATCGGTTATTTCTATAAGGAAGTGGTAGATTGCTTTCCACGATTATATGTTAGGTAAGCACTAGCACTAACAACAATATTAGCTCATTTGTTATTATATTATTTTTTTATATTTAATTATACTTACTGAAATAATCTTGCACAACATTTTTATGTTCAAATATGTTCTCAATATACCGTGTTAGTTTAATTGCATTAATGAATGTATTACATAGACATAGTACCTACCTATTACTGAACCTTTCTTCAGACATATTGACTATTATTATATTGCAGTACGTACTGGACAACGTATATTTTTTTCATAATAGCGTCTTTTGTTTTTCAGCGTTTTTTGTTACAAATAAAATTAATTTCATTCTCTTTTCCCGAATTTTGAAACACTTGAACGAAATCTTATATCAAATTGCAAAACATCTTCACTTCTGTGTTTTATTTATTTACAGTAAGGTTTTCTTTCGATATTTCATTCCCGAAGACCAGTGTACGGAAAAAACCAGGACAAAAAAATGTTTGTTCTGACAAACTTTTTTGTTACTTTTAAAAATAATCGCATTTAAGTACTATACATGTGTGCATGTGTTAAAAACAATTTTCAAAGTATTTTTCCATTCTGGAGATGGTATTTCAAAAATATGGTTTTGACGACCTCAACAGGGTGATGAAAATCTCATTTTTTGTTTAACATTCGGAAACAAAAAAAGTTATTAGGCGATAAATGTTGTGAATACGAGCAATGAGACAATTAATCAATTGTGTGACGTGCTGTACAGGAGCTGACTTTAAGTCTCCTAAGGAGCCCTCTGCAATTCATATTGCTAAAATGGTCATAAAATGGCCATTTTGGACGTAAAATTTTAAAAACTATGCATAGGTCAAATTATATGTACCTACCATAGTGATCAATTAATGTAAACCTTCTGGTTTCAAATTAAATATTTAAGTTAGAATCTTGGTCGAAAGTTACGTAAATGTAGTACCTCTCCTTCAGAACTTTCGACCAAGATTGTAACTTAAATATTTAATTTGAAACTTTGAAACCAGAAGGTTTACATTAATTGATCACTATTCTACATAGAATTTGCCCTATACATCGTTTATCTTTTTTTATTAAATGATTACGTTCAAAATGACCATTTTACCAATATGAACTACAGAGCTCTCCTTAGGAGCCTTAATGCGACGCATTTGGTTGTTTTTGTTAATGTTACCGATCATTTCTGACCAGGCCCGACGTGAGGGGAGGGAGGGCAGCCGGGTCTGCAGCTCAGAGGGTTCGGACCCTCCCAAAGCAACCAGGCCTTTACCTAATTTTTACTTTCCCGTGCATATACACATGTGCATATTCACATAGGGAAAGTAATGTAATAAATAAAAAATCGAACTCGAGATTTTGATGAATCACGATGTTTTGAGTCTCCGTGAGTCCAAACCACCACCTTTGAAAAATGTTTGTCTGTGGGTGCGTACGTTATGGCTGTGCAGCTTAAACTACTAGGCCGATTTTGATCAAATTTAAAACTAAGGCTTATAAAAAAACTTCATCGGTAAAACAAGCTTCTCATCAAAATCGGCCCAAAGGGGCCCAAACTACGGGCGTTATTTTGGGAGCAAACATTCAAATTTTTGCCCAAACTAATTTCCCTTGGTGAAAAGTTAGTAGACATGGTTACAAGTAAAACGCCGTTTTTCGTTTGTTTCTAAATTCAAAATGACGGCAAATATAGAAATTCTCTAAGTTTTTACTTTTTAGGGTCTATCTCAAGAACCGTTTAACTTAATTAAAATTTGAAAATTGGAAATTGTAGCCAAAGGATGGCCATAACTTTTACTTATGATTGATAGAGAACAAAGATTTTACGTGGGCAATAAACCAGTAAACTGGCACACAACTTTCCCGTGTATACTACAATGACGTATTAAATAAAATAGTTTTTTGCATAATAACTCAAAATAAAATAGTTTTTGCGTAATAACTCAAAAAAATATAAAAAAACAAATATATAGTGTGTAGTATAGTTGTAATCAGAAAACGATTTCTGATTTTCTCCTGAAATAATATACAGGGTATGTTATACGTTAATTTCTGGCTAGGCCGGAAGTAAATTGGTATACTTATTATACTCGATTAAAGGAGTCGTATGTCCTCTACTTCACTGTATGTACAATTTTACTTCTTCATCTTCATTAGCAAAAAAGTTATGAATTTTTAAAATTTCCAACTTCAAACATTCCATCTCCCTTTCCCTTTGGGAAGTAATGGAATAAATGTAGTGCCAATAGTTTTTCATGAATTATATCTATTTTAGTTTAAATTCTTAATTACATACAATCAAAAAATCGATGCAAATATCACAACTAAAGGACGACGCTGGTCACTGTGAATTAATAGTAAGTTTAATATTTGACGTTGGGAGGGGGCCCGGATTAGTTTGATTTCTCTCCACGCCCCTGCTTCTGATAAACAAATTGTTGTATACCAGTTCGCATTAACTGTTTTTAGATCCTCTAAAGGAATGGTTGCTACATGTCCAGTGCAACCGAAGAAACAAAAAAAGTGCTTCGTGCACGAAAAACTTTTATGAGATTCGGATCATCATGGACACCCAAACAGTGGATTGCTGCTTAGTTTCCGATTCGTACAAGGATATCCACCTATAACGATGTTGTAAAGGGATTTTGCAGTTTCTCGGTCAAATTTTTTAAGCATTGTCTCACACCAATTAGCACGAGTCTGTTTTTGTCAAATTGTGCGGAATCCATCGGGACAGCTACATTACACGCCGATCTTCTACATTCAAGTCCGTGTTTTTTGGAATCAGAACTGATTTTGATCGACGTTCACGTGATTGATCACTGACGGAGCGCACAACTACAACAAAATTCTGAAAACCAATTATAAACAGTCATTTCTGATGGTGCTTCTTTACCAAAAATTGAACGAAGCAATTCTATGCATTGTTGTTGAGTTAAGGCTTTACGAAAATTGTAAAAAATCAACAAACGAGAATCTTCTTTTCCACTTTTTCACAAAATTAGTTTCTTCAAACGCTCGAAGACCATTGCTGACGATTCCTATACAAAAACTGTATTTGTTTTAAAGGAAATAAAAATTATTAAAAAAAAAAAAAAAAGACAACAAACCACTTTGACCATTTCTAAACCGCCGCTGATTCAAAAATAAAAAAGTTGAACTCTTAGAAACCCAGTGATGACACATTTCAATGGCGCGATCTAGCGGTCATTTGTAGCAATATAATAGGCAACCTTCGTATTTTAAAAAATCGTCGAATACTTCTTTTATTATTTCCTTCATAGGTAGTCGTTAACTGTATAGGCTCTGCGATACTTCCGCAAGGGTCCAGTCCTCTTTTTTTTATTATTCGTTGATAGTTCGCGTAAGAAGATTACAGCCTTGATTTCAAACATAACCAAAAGTAAATATTTATAGATCACTTAATTATCATATGAGTTTATTGTTTGACTCAAACAGAATATGGCCTCTGACGTGCAGAAAGGAAATACCTTTCTCAAGGAGCTTAGGTATTCACTTGTTATTATTAACTTATTCAAAATGTTGTTTATTAAACAATTCCTTACATTTGAATTTGAATGTAATCTCGATCATATTTTCAATGAAATATACCTTTATTACATTAGTTCTATGTTTACACAATTGAATTTTGCATGTTATAATCAATGCATCTATGCACTCAATGTCTCAATGCACTATTACTTGGATCCATATATCGTTTCAACGAAATTATTATTTGAATACAAATATGCAATAGTATTACGATCATACGATTCATAATTCCCCAGAATTGACCATAAATTCCTATATAATCAACCCTGACAATTACCAATTTACAAGTCAACTCTGTTACCTAACACAGAAAATTTATTTTAAACGGGAAAGAGACATTCCACTATTCATTGAAAACTTTTAAAATGAAATAAATTTACTTTTCTATACCATCCAACTAAAAAGCCGTTTTCCCCAGATGTGGCTACAGATTTGCATCATTGCAAATCCCTTAAGTGGCGTTTCTATTATCGTAATATAAATTTTAAAATTACACTCATATAATGGGCATTCACTCATGCACATTACGAACTCCATTTTATAAACGATTTGAATTCATTTCATTAAAATGAAATTATTGAAACTACAAACGTACAAATGGATTTCTACATGAGTGTATATCGCTCAATCACTGACTACGAATGAAAATTTCCAACCTGAATTCCTCCATTAATGTATAAGTCAAATATTTCATTTCATTATATACAATAACGTAATAGATATGAAATTGATTGAGCGCCAGTATGGCTACAATCTTTTTCTATTCATTTCGAAAGTTAGTTCTCCTTGTTGGGATATACTTCGAAACATTAATGGATTTTTCCATTCCTCCACATTCTTATAGGTTTGAGTAATTACTAAAACGGAAAGTATATAGATATTAAAAATTTGTTTACAAAAATTTTTAATTAAACCCGTAGATAATGAGATCTTCTTTTCGTATCAAATTAAGTATTATATTTAAAAATAGAATTGGGAAAGTTTGCGAACTTCAAAATGTAGACGTACTGCAATATCTGTAATTAAAACGTCAAACTTTGTTCGAGAGTAAGATATTTATCTTTTTCCAATTTCTGAAGATACTGTTTTAAGTACGGGAATTTTAGGCGTCATCCTCATTAACATTTATATTGCGACCTTAAAGCAATGGCGCTGTTGTATTAATTAAACCAGACAAAAGTTTAACGAAGCGTTAATTATTCCAAATATTCTATAAATTAGATTCGAATCTACATTTGAATTACCTGCAGGATTAGACAATTAAAGAAAAGTTCTAATAAAGTCCTTTCATTTTTGGTACTTAACCTCTAGAAAGAAATATTAAATTTGCTGAGATCAAAAAACCAAGGAGGAAATTAGAAAAGTTATTTACTTTTAGGTTTGTTTTATGTAGAATAAAAGGAATTGAAATTGAATAAATTAGCATATACTTCCGTGGGTACGTTTAACATTGTTGGTCAAATTCTGTGTGCTTTACTGTTACTTATTTCGAGCATTTCCATTTTTATGGGCAAATATATAATTTGGTGTACGTAATATTTATTGAAGCATTTTATCTTAACGGTGTATCGAATGAAAATTATATCTAGCAACACTTTTGTTTTATTACATTTTCGAGTATATAAATTATTGTTTCAAACTTACCACCCCAATTATCTACATTTTCCTTAAACACCATGGTCCGTAAATGAGCATACGCGATCTAGGTTGGAAAAGCAATAGTTATTTTTGTATCTAGTGCGCGAAATGCCACTTTGGTGATCGAGAACTGATTTATTTAACGAGGCGCAGCCGAGTTAAAAAAATAGTCGAGATCACCAAAGTATTTCGCGCACGAGTTGCAAACAACATTTTTTCTACAAACGTGAAAAAGTTATAACAATTATTTTAACGTTAAAATACAAAACTCTCATCTAGTTTGCGTGCAGTGTGCGAAGTATCGCACACGGCGTCGTCATTTCGCGCACGCTGTCATGGTAACGCAGAAAAGTGAAAAAAAGAGTCACTTCGCGTATTGTTATCGATGCGCAAACCTTGTCATTTTTTGACGTTTGTAGAAAAAATTAATTTTTTGAAAATAACTACCAAATTATTTTAATCCGACCTATAAATAGGTACGTTAAAAATTGTACCAAACGTTAAACAATCAGTTTCTCATTTTCTTACATTCAAATAAATCGTGCTACATCATTAGCTATTATTATTATTAGTATCTATTATAATGATCAGTTTCAATATTAACGTAGGTATTACTCTGTTGAAGCAATGACTTCCCCACAAGGTAAACGTAGCAACTATTATTTGCAAAAAGTGACACAAGTGTGCCTAGATACGTGTCGTTAGTTTATAAATATACAGTTTTTATATTAAAATAAATATTATTATTGGAAGGTTTATGGCAAGACAAGAAATGCAACATGAGAAAATTGTTTCGTTTTCTACAAATTTTTTATGTTTTTGGTTTCAAAATGTCTTAAGACGACTATACACCTAGCCTTCTTAATTATTTCAGTTGTTTTTAAGTGTCTATAGCTCTTATACTTTGAATGGAAAAGCGAATTTTGTGGAGTCTTGCAACGCATCTAAAGCGGCCGTTGGAGAGCCCCCTTAAATAAAAAGTTACAGCAATAGGTATATCCACTGAACTCTAATTATGTAGGTATAGAGTTCAATGGGTATATCGGTTTATATTTAAATGCTTCTTTCAATATAAAGGAAAAATGATTATTTTTGACACTAACGACCTAAATTATTCAAAAAAAAAAATTTTCGCGAAAATCGCACACAAAGATTCAACAGCCAATGAAAACGTTGCTTTATGGTGGTAACCATGGCAATATAAAATATTTCCGCGGAAATATTTTCGTCCTGCGTACGAGTGGAAATATTTCCGCAAAGAAAAAAATAAGTTTGTCTGAACGTAATATTTTTCGTGCGATTTGTGCGATTTTCTTACCGAAAATCCCTCTGCATCGATTCATATCCTGGAAATTTTATTTTCGTGCATCGATGGCAATGAAACCAATGTTACATGTGTTCAAAATGTCTTCCATTTACTGCTAAGCACTGTTGAGCTCTTCTAGGTACACTATCAGTGGCTGCTGTAAGTACTTCTTGAAAGGGAAGAACACATGTAATATTGCCAACTAGATTTAAAAAGTCGACTTTTCAATTTTTTTGTTAACAATTAATTTCAAATTCAATAACTTTAGTCGAATATTACTTAAAAGGGGTGGCAGTAATAAAATAATTTTTCCTATAAAACTTTCTTCTTTTTTAACAATCTTTTAAACAATACCTTCTTCGACTTATGGTGCCATTTAAAATTTTGGAGTTCGAGACCTTCTGGAGGAATGCTGACTTCTTCGAGAAATAATAATATCACCATTCGATTCTTTATTATGGCTTTTATAATCACTTTTTTTACCCCACCTCTCTACGACTCACCGTTCTTTAAATAAACTACTGATACGGGTGGTCTCATTTACCCGGTATACATTGCCATGGATGCACCCAAAAAAATTTCCGGATAGAATCGACGCCTCGGGATATTATAAGTGAGAATATTTTACGAACCAGAAATTTGTGCGATTGTTTATTGGTAGCCCACCGTGGTGGGCCAAGGGGGAGCCGAACTGGTGTGGAACGCAATTTTCTAACAGATGGTGCCTTTTTATATTATCAATAACTTACGAATTTGATGCCTGCTATTTCATTCGATTATTAGATATTTAAGACGACCATACGAAGTGGGCCCCGCGAGGATTTTCCCGGTATCCCGCCTGTCCAGTCCGGCCCTGGTCTGACATATAGGGCGAGTGGAGCACAAATGCGACCCCTGTGGGAATGTTGGAAGAGTACCTACTACTACGATGCTATCACTACCATTTTGATTCTGGAATGTAATAGTGGATAGGTACACGTTTGGTTGACTAAACGACGCAAAAAAGTGACGGGGTTTTTATTAAAAAGCATCAAATTCTGTCACAAATTCACACTCTTTCACGATTTGGTTGCAATTCAATAACCCGTCCACTATGGTGACAACTTTCACATCCCTAATTCGACGTACAAAATGTAATGTACCTAATGTTCTGTTGGTAGGTACTGGCTATTTCCTTCAATGTTCAGATGTTCAGTCACCAAAACGACATTAGGCAGTTGATCGATTATCGTTTCAAACGTGTTCTGTCCATTTTACGATTGTCACGTGTGCGTATTCTTTAAACAACCAAAGTTTTCGACTGCATCTCTGCACTCTCCGTCCAGACCGCGAGTTTTGCTGGAAACGTCATCTTCTTGCCGGATCTTGCATGTTGATGAAGGGCGTGGGTTCCACTTATATTTGTGGATGGGATTTCTTCCAACGGTGGATTGGGCGGAAATATAACGTGAGCGTTTGTGATGAACGCCGTTTCAGCCGACCATTCAATATTTTGTTGGTGGGCTCATTAAGATCAATGGTGAAGATGGCGAAGTGCGAGTTCGGAGTACCTTCGCTCACATTCCTTGGCATGGACATTTCCAGCAATGCCATGTGAAGCCATCCGCCACCAGAGTGGAGACTCTTAAGAACCTCCCGTTATCGAACACCGCCCAAGACCTGAGTAGGCATATTTAATTGGTACCAACGCGACGGTTCATCGAAAACGCTGCCACAACCCAGCACGCGCTTGCTGAACTACTCAAGGGCCCGTGCAAGAAAAACGATAAACGACAGATCGAGTGGAGGGAGGAACACACTCTGGCAATCCAACGTTGCAAAGCTGGTATAGCTAATGCCTGTACCCTAGTCCATACCGCTCACAACGATAGCCACCTGGTGTTGTTCATCGGCGCATCCGACATAGCCATCGGAACCGTACTTGAGCAAATCGACAACTCTTCCACATGCCCCTGGGATTTCTTTTCCACAAAACTTATTGCCAAGACTTAATCCAAGTACAGCGTATTCGATAGAGATAGAGAATTGTTGGCAGCTTACTCCGCCGTCAAACACTTTGTGCACCGCCTACACCTAAAGGGTCGACAATTTACAATCCTCACTGACCACATGTCCCTAACATACGCGCTGGTAAAGAAAAAGGACAGTGGAACCGCTCGTCAGTGCCGACACCTAAGTTACATTGCACAATGTAACACCGATGTGCGTCACATTTCTGGAAAAGATAACATCATTGCTGATGTTCTTTCGAGAATACAGTCAGTATCCACGCCAACACCGACATTGATTGCGAAAAGTTCTCCCACGAACAACAATTAGATGAAGATCAATAGCCATTTTTCAACCAGGCGAGCAAAAAAAAAACAATTTCCAAACATTAATCTTCAAGAAGATTCATAATATGGCACATTTTGTCAGTCCCCTTCCTACGAACCTCGGATGAATGTTACGGTCTGACCACATTAACTCATAAACCGCTTCACAGCATGGCCTGAGGTAATTCCTATAGGAGACATCTCTGGCGAATTAGTTGCCATGAAGTTCTTAAGCGAGTGGATCGCAAGGTTTGGAATTCCAGAACGAATTACAACAAACCATGGCCGACAATTCGATATCACCCCCAAACCAACGGAAAATATGGCTGCTCAATGCAGCAGTTAAGTGCTGCAGGACAGAACGCTGGGTAGAAGTACTACCTATCAAGGGGTCTGGACACAACGGCCACTGGACACAACGGCCACACAGAATTTAGTATGCCCATATCGGCCACACTGGACACATCGCCCAAACGTGATGTGTGGACACAACGGCCACCTTGGACGTGACGGCCACAGCTCTAGCTGGACACGATGACCACCTTGGACACTACGGCCACATATCAGATACGTAGATTGACACTAAAGCGCCTAGGTTATTTGCAGATTTAGTTTTTTTTTTTCAATTGATACAAAACATAATGCTAAACTTAAACGTAGATTGACACTTAAGCGCCTAGGTTATTTGCAGATTTAGTTTTTTTTCTTCTTATAAATAGAAAACTCCTATTATTTGTGAAATCTTTATCGCAAACCATTACCTTACAATTCTGTGTGGCCGTAGTGTCCAGTGGCCGTTATGTCCAAGGTGGCCGTTGTGTCCAGCTAGAGCTGTGGCCGTTACGTCCAAGGTGGCCGTTGTGTCCACACATCACATTTGGGTGATGTGTCCAGTGTGGCCGATATGGGCATACTAAATTCTGTGTGGCCGTTGTGTCCAGTGGCCGTTGTGTCCTAGACCCCCTATCAACCTCCCAAGTCTTCGCTCAACCATCGCAAATAACTCCGGTTTCGCACCCGCAAGTCGCAACCCTTGTTTACGGCACCGGACTTCGCCTACCTGGTGAATTTTTTGTCAGCATCCCACAGTCTGCCGATTTTCGCACAACTTAGGCTGTTATTTGAAGATTGCCGGTCTTCCCACACAAGAACACATGGAAAAGGAAAAATTTTCATCCACCCCGAACTGCATAACTTCTCACACGTTTTTGTGCGGGTAGAAGGCTTAAAAAAGTCATTCCAACACCCTTCCAAAGGGCCATTCAAAGTGACCAACAACCATGACAAATACTTTGTCGTGGACCTAAACGGTTACTCCGCCATCGCCAACGTATCAACCGACCGCCTGAAAACTGCATTCACCGCAAGTCGTGAGATTCCACAGCACACTCGTCGATGAAAATCCATACTTCGCATCGACAAACGAGGTGCAGACGACACATAAAGTTCCCCGAAAAGTTTGGCGACTTCAATACCGCCGCGCTGGGCGGGGAGTAATGTGGCGGCTGGGTTCCCGGTTTCCGGTTCGCAACGTACTGACGACATAACCAATTAGAGTGGCCTCTTCGGCCGCAATGTATAAAGGCAGCGCACGGCAATTCGCCTTCCGATCGCGCTACTGAAGCCATCATTCTGACTTACAGCTACCTGCTTCCTATAGGCTCCACGTATACAATTAGCAGTATTCCTCTCGAAAATATATAATTTTCTCATTTAACCATATGATCACTGTTACTGAGAAAGCAACACCTTGATTTATTAACCTTGGAACTTGCGCCGACTGGGGATTCGATCCGAACCTAATAATTCGGACACACGGTCTAGTTTGGGGAAAATCTTGCACTAATCGAGGATGTGTGATACTTCCTTTTTTTATTATAGGAGGGGAAATCTTGCATGAGACCCCGTGGAGTAGTGTCGGATTCTTACCGATTAACCCCCCCCCCCCTCCACCATAGCATGGGATGAGTTTCACATTACTTCATGGTATAGCTGTCTATTCTTTATCTATCCGGTTATTTTCCTCTCTTGTTCTTCTTTTTCTTTTGTTTTCATTATCTTGCGTAATAGTGTACTGATATCATTCCATTTTTCTTCTCTTTACAGAATTTTTGCTATTAGGTTTTCTGTCGATGGAGTTGTCCCCATATATCCTTTATTTGCGTCCTCTTCGCTCGTAATTCGCTCTTTTTACATTTCTGTAGCATACCAATGTATCAAATAAGTATCCAAGTCAGACAAGCCTAAAAAACTGAAATAAAGGAAAAAACAACGTCCAGAAACTTGAATCACCAAGAATAGAGAAATAATGGCGGCACAAAGACACCCCATGCCCAAAGACTATATATTCGTTATGAGATTCATTTTTGAAATAGGTACCTACCCAAAGCTCTAAGACAGTATCATGAGAACCTTTAACATAACTTCAGCACAAATTTATATGAAATTCTATAGTTAGGTACACTTATAGGTCGCGCGTTTTAAGAAAAACAAGACTTGGATGTGAAATGGTCATATAGAGGGGATATTAGCTCGGGTAAATCGAAAATATGCGTTTTGTGTACCTACCTCACATTGGCGTATTTGCTCGTTAACGACCCGATCAACGTCGCGTCGGCATAAAGTTTTCCTTGACGCGCGCGACCTGTATTGTATCTACATTTAGGGTTGGGTTGGCTCATAAAATTCTGTAATTTATTGACTTGCAAACAATTTTACATAAAGATCTATTGAGTGTCATTTTACCTATAATTTTCTTTTAGAATTATGTACTTTTGCTTTTGAACTATGCTTTCTTTATTTCATTCTCACATTATCTTTTTTACTTGCAGTTTGTCTTTTTAAAACACTTCTAATGCAATTTTTTCGTTTCAGGTATTCGTGTACGAACGTTCCGTTTACCGTGAGATAAAGGACCGATTAAAAACGCATGGAATATCAAATTTAAGCAACGTAGAATTATCTAACTTCTTTAGTCCATGGTATGCTCAACATATGGGTAAAATAAAGGTAGCAAGTGGAAATAAAACTGTAGAAAGTTGGTGCGTAACAAAGTTACGAGTACACTATTACATATTTTCATATCCCAGTCTATTAAAGATACATGGAAATCCTCAATTATTGAGCGTGTTAAATGGTCTCTTACAAAATGAAGCGCTACTTCAACTTGACATGCGTTCTTTAGCACCTGCATTTAAAGATACGGAAAAGCAAGAGTGGTTCGAAGAGGTACTGGACAATTACTTAAAATTATGGGAAGTTAATTTGTGACGGGAAGTGATGGCATTCAGTGATTATGTATTTCCAGTGGATGTGATAACAGAGTGTGATAAACTTAACGCCTACTTGTTAAGGACATGTAATCACGATACTCAGGATTAGAAAAGAAAAACAGTTTTATATAAAATAAAGCAATTTATGTTTTCCAGAAGAAGGTTTAGAAATACAACTTACAAATTTCAACATTTTTTTTTAATTAATTGGTCCACTATACTAAATAACGTTAAAAATTAATCAGACATATAAAGTTAATCACAGTATTTTAAGTAGCGATCCAGTCACAGTGATATTAATCGAAGATCAGGTAAATTTCTTAAATATTGACATTTGAACACAAGCTTGAGTATCTTTTCCTAACTTTTTACCATTGACAACCATCATCCGAGGAGTTTCAACACGAACAAGACGAAATTTAAACCTCTGTAACAAAAATTATACACACTCGCATAACTTACTACCAAAGTTGTTGCCTTTATGAAAAAATCCCTAAAGAATTGCTCACCTTATTGCCATATTTGAAATCTACATCTGTGACGTATGGTTCAGGTATAGCTACCGAATCACCAATAATAACTCCTCGACTTTCGGCCAAATTAAAAACTGTGACTGCGAGACAAGTTCCTAACTTACTGACCAAACAGAATGTACTACAAAAATTATTAGTTAATAAATTTGTATCTATCAAAAACAAGGCCATTATATAATTTATAATTGTACATAATTAATATTTATAAAAGTAAATTTCCATTACTCTTTAATAAATGTAAAAAATAATTGTTAAGACTAGAAATGTATATAGAAAATAATCTTTAGTAAAGAATGTAACTTACAAAGGTACTCCGTCTTCATTGTAAACAGAACAGACTACTTTTCCTAGTATAACTTTTTCCTCATTTAATCCCTCTTTTAAATCTTCAAATTCAATGTGTTCCAATTTTACAGTGGTTTGTCCACTGGGCGATGTGTAGGTACCACCACTGTACGGACCTAATTGTTTGGCATCTATGGACTATAAATTTCATTAACCTATAAATTTCATTAAATTTGATAAACATAATTACTGTGCTAAACAGTTGCCTCAGGATATTCTTTTTTTTCAAACAACAATCAAACAACAGGTAGAGTTGAGGAAAAGAATAAAATGGTATGAATGAAAGCAATGGAAAATTAATTCTAGTAAGAGATCCGATCAAATTGGTTCAAAACTTTAATAAGAAATTAAATTTGACATTGTGTGTAAAAAATCGTAAGTTTGTTGCCATATCAATGCACTTGACCGAGTAGATCATAGTCTAGTGGTTAAGAGTGTCAGACTACCAATTCAATTACCTGTTCCCGCAGGAAAACTTGGCACTTTTTCTCCAGAATATAGATGAGTCTGACCTATTTAGACTCGGGTAATATTGTCAAAACGCGACACTCTATTATTCAAACAAAGAAACAATTAAATGTACTATCATCTCGATTGGCTAAATACCTCAACGATTCTACAAACAATAAATAGTTTGGCAATATGTAGATTGTCAAAAAAACCAAAAAATTAAGCTACAAGATACGAATTTCCCCAGGATAAAATTGGACGGGTAGATTCTTGTGAAATTGTCCTTGACTCCCAAATTAGAGATACTAGTCTGGTATTTCAACAAAACGCAGTCATCAAAAGGTAAGTGTAAGGGCAGGAATATGGAGAAATTCTTTGACATACCCCATTTTGATGAACCAATGAAAATTTTGTATCTTCAATTCTTACAAATAGAGAGATTGCGCCGAAAATTACAGAAATTAATATCGCGTATCCCTAATTTCAGCAAGATGGAGCGCCGCCTGATTACTCAGCAGCAGCAGAAATTTCTTTGAAAGGTGAATCGACAGGCATGGTACCTTGCTTGACCAGCTCGACCCCCCCTGATCCTTAGACTTATAGTGCATGGACAAGAAAAATCATACAAAGATAGTGGCGGATGAGTAAAAATAGTAAAATGGGGAAACATATACAAGACCCTAAATAATGACAAGTAGTTTGAGCAAGTAAATAAAATAATTAGGTGTACACTGAAGATACCTGTAACAGAGGAGCAGAAGATGGAAGCCTTCCAGGGTCCTTTTGTTCATAACCATGAAGAAATATAGTCGAAGGGGTAGGAACTAATAGCCACAGGAAAACCGATAGACTAAGACGGCCTAAAAAGAGTAATATATGTAAAGAACAGAACACCTGGCTCAGACAGTATAAACAAAGTTCCTGCACAGTACAAGCTAATACTAACACAAAAGCCCAAAAATTGAAGCAAAGAAGAAGTAAATTAGAGGCCAATACACCTACTTAACATATAATACGAAAGACCAACAAACGGCATAACAGAACTGGGCAACCTAAGCGAGACGCAACACGAATTCAGGAAGGGTAAATCCGCAATAAGTGTAAAGAATGTAAAAAAAAATTGTCAGACAATACAGATTTAAAATGTTGCTATGTATCCAATTTTGTGTCGGCACATTAAAATAATTTTTATGAAGCACAAAAAATGAAAATCCAATCCCCGGACTCACAAATTTGTTGTGTTCACAACTTCGGCACTTATTCTGAAATAAAAGAAATCAGAGCAAGAGTTCCACAAGGTAGTGTACTAGGCCCACTGCTCTATCTATTAAGCTGCGTATCCACTTGCGAGCAGAGTGGCGCATAAGCGGCTCACTTAAACAATCTTGCTAATGTGGACGACGTTTTGAGCGTAATTTGAGACGCGCGCGAATCGGTCGTTGCGAGTCAACTTTTGTCGGTTTTTGTTGCGACCACAAAGGGATACTCAGTGTCAGTTTGTACGACGAAAAAGGCGGTCGCAATTGTTTTACAAGTTTTATAACGTATTTCGACGCTAAACTCCGCTGGAAAGTTCATGTCAAAAAGAAACGTGAAGAGCTTAACATCAAATTGGAAAAAATGTATTGGCTCTTTAGAAGAAATTCCATGTTAACTATATTATATAACAAACTGCTGCTATATACGCAAGTATTAGGGTGTAACTGCAAAATTTCTATGTATGTTTATTATAGTATTTGATCATAACTTAGTTACGCTGGCATAGTAGAGGGCAGTGGCGGATTTGGGGGGGGGGGGGGGGGGGGGCTTTAAGGGCTCGTACCCAGGGCGGTAAAAATTAGGGGGCGGCAAAATTACGGGCCACCAAAATTAATTGAAGGAATCTTTTTGAAAAAAATTGCTAAACAATGGAAAATAAAATTGAAGTAGAAATACGTCAATACGAGCTAATTTAGATAAAAATCCCAAACATCATTTACGCTGCACTTTCAGTTTATTCAGTCGGGTTTATTTAAATATGGTCCTAATGAGATGGATTATCCTATTTGGCCACTGGCCACAGGCTTTCTAAGCATTTGCATGACCATTTGCCGCTTCTCGTAGTGCAGATGTAGTATGTTTTATTGTTTTATTAATGAAATAAATTCTATTTATTTTTAATAAAAAATATTTTCTGGACTTCAGACTTGCATAAATACCTAAGGTCTATTCCTGTGGTGAGGCATGTGATGGGGCGGCACTTTTCTTGTGCCCCTAGGCGGCAGAAGCATAAATACGCCTCTGGTAGAGGGTAGAACTGATTAGTACTTGGAAGAGCTAGGCCTTCCTTTTCGCTCTCCAAATTCTTTGACGGAAAAATTTTAGAAAGCTAGCTGCGCTCTCTAAAAGGGAATTCTTGAAAAATCAAAAAAAATGGAACAACAAAACATAAACCAGTATACCTACAATTCCTAATTATCTAAATAGAACTAATCCCTGTTTAAAAACCAACCAAAAGCAATAATCAATACAAGAAACTGTTCGCAACATTAAAAATACTGTACAAATTATGCTTCACAATAGCGATTGTTAAAATTAAAGGAAGAGAAGTCGGACGGAGAGATCATGTTTGTTTGAGAAAGTGAAGTGAACATTGCGAAGTGCGATTTAAAGGTATAAGGAGAGCAGCAGGTGGCAAGATTTTGGTGATTTTCTGAATGGGTGTCATAATTGCGGTTTAAAGAAACCGTTATGTAAGTATAAAGTGATTATTTGTACGGGAGCATTTTATTTTTTGATTGGTTTTAATTTGGTTATATAAAGTAAGGTCTCCAGACGGGAGTGAAGATAAGGAAGTCGCCAAGAAAGATGAATAGGAAATAGATAGGATAATGAAAAAATTATGGCAAAAGATATGAGTGTAGTTAGGAAGGAGATTGAGAACTTGAGAAAGGAGTTGAGGGAAGCAGTGAGGAAATGAAGCATTTAAGGGAGGAGATGAGTGAAATGAAGGTAGAGCAGGTTAGGAAGGAGAGGGAATGGAGTGAGGAAAGGAACGGGTTAAGAGTGGAGATAAACACAATATGGAAAAGCAGGAGAGATACAGAAGAAGAAATTATATGGTGTTGAGGGGAAGGAGAGTGGAAGAGCCAGAAAAGAATTTGGGAAGGTTTTTAAAGGACAATGTGGGGATGAGTGTGAAGGTGAAAGGGTGATGAGTAAGGGGACTAGAAATGAAATAAGAATTGGATTGGGCAGTAGAGGGGGGGGGGGAAGTAATGACACGAAGAAGGGGAATTTAAGAAGCACAAATGTATATATTGATGATGACTTAACGAAGGAAGAAGGGAGGGTACAAGAAGACATTAGCAAGGGATGAAAGGGAAAGAGTTGAGAACAAAAGTGGATATTCCCTATGTGGATAGGGACAAGTAGATATGAAATACAGAAAAGAAGTGCAAGAGCAGATACTGTGCTTAAGAAAAGAGGGAAAATGTGGAGATATTAAACAAAGAGGGAAAGAAGGGGGCAAATCGAATGGGTGAAAGGGGCGGAGCAGTGTAGGAGGATATTAGAGGAACGGAAGGAAAGGACGGGGGTAAAGTGGGAGAAGGGGAAAGAAGAAAGGAAGGATGGGACTGGAGCTAGAAGAGTCTTGAAAGGTTGGAAAGAGGGAAGGTGTGAGAGGGAATAGGATCCAGGGGGAAAATGAAGGTAAATGGGGGAAAAAAATTAAAATGTAAGGGAACTGTAAATATGTAGGTTAGGAATAGGAATTCTTTGTCAAAACATAATGCAAATTAAGACAAATAAAGGCTACAATACAACAAAATGTTAAACGTGCAAGTATAATTAACCTGCCTGTGTTATTTGGTGTAACCGTTTGGCCTTCATTCTCCCGGAATTGTTAACAAAATCTGTTACTTGTCCTAAATATTTTTCTAATTGGGAGACTTGTGTCTTAGGTGGGTCCCATCCAGGCTCGTACGATGAAGCCAAATTGAAAGAATTTAAAGCCATTTCAAATTCTTCTTGGTACTTTAAAGTCTGTAAATCAATTTCTACAAAACAATTCGATACATCAATGTGAATCCCTTACAATTGCCTTATTATAGTGTAAATCTGGATTACTTTTGGCCGCTATATCTTTTTCCTAAAAAAAACTGGGATTAATATCGTTATTGTAACGAACAGGAATCCCCTTACTGCGTGTACATATGCATTTAAACACAATTTTAGCGTTTTAGGAGATTGTGATAAACCAAAAAATGAGGATAAATGGGCATTTCCTAAAATAATCCACGAGAGTCCATCATTAGGATCCAGTTGAACAGCTTCCTTTGCCAAAGACAAGCCATATTCTACCATTTTTCGTTTCTCCTCTGCGTTTTGTGATGATTTCTGTCTAGACGTCATTGATAAATTTCGAAGAGACACTTTGTTCTTGCCCTAAACAGTAATTTGTTAAGTTAAATACTGTGAATGTTAAAATAACTTACGTAATTTAAGGCTCCATTAAAACAATTCTCGGCTTCTTTAATATTGTCATTTTTCCAATAACATTCACCTAATTCATTCCACGCTTCTACCAATTTCGGATCTAATTTCACCGCTTTTGATAGGAAGTCTTCGGCTTCTTTTGAATAATTAGGTAAAACGTTCAATGCTTTACCTTTCAAGTAATAAAAAGTGGCTCTGTGATCCTGAACCACCAATTCTACGACGTAAATTTATTCTTCGAATCGATTTTACGTTAGTACGTACCTTGATTATTGTTTAATAATACCAGTGTATCATCTAATACTTTTTGAACGGCCTCATTTTTATGCTTTGCCTCATCTATCAATCGATTCTCAAAGTAATGATCACGAAATCTATATAAAAGGTCTACTTTGTCCTAAAATAAGTATTGATTAGTACTGTAATACTTGAACACCTGTTAATTTTTGGTAAAAATTAAGGCACTTACATTTAACATTTTTAAAGTGTCATCAACGTTTACATTAATAGTTAAGGAAGCGATGTGGTTTTCATCCAAAGACGTGCCCATTTTCAAAATAAATAATTATAAACAAATTAATATATTTACTTAAAGCAATAACAGAATTGAGGTTATATTTTCGAGATGAGGTCGTGGCGGTGTCTCTACAGCGACATACGGTAATTTATCACAGCTCTACCTACGTTACACTTAAGCTGCATTTATAGTGTCGGTATCGGTAAGCAATAAGAAATAAGAAATAAGCGGTAAGGAAATGAACTTATGGATAACCTGTATATCATTTATAGTAGAAATAAGAAATAAGCAATAAGCAATAAGAAATAAGGAATTGGTTCAATTTTATTTCTTACCGTTACCGTTACCGAATCGGGAATATTCGTGTACAGCTGTGAGCTTACGAGCTAAGAAAAGACAGATAACATCAATATAAATCAGGTATTAAAGAAATATTTGAGTGAAATATATCTCTTATTCAAGAATCGATGGGAAAATATTACGCCAAGTTGATTTTAATTTTACAATCGTACCTTAGGTAACCTATGAATCGTACCATAAACATAGTAATAATTTAAATTAAACCCGCAATGCGCATGCCTACTCTGTTACCGATAAAGAACTATAAATGCGTTTTTATTTCTTACTGCTATTGCTTATTTCTTATTTCTTATTGCTTACCGATACCGACACTATAAATCCAGCTTTACAATGAACAAATGGACTATAGGGACCGGGCAGATGACGTCATTAACCTATTTTTTTACAGCTCTGAGGGCAACATTTTTTCTATTCTATTCGTAATAGCACAGCGTATACTGTTCACATGTACAGGTTGCGCGCGTTAAGAGAATGTGAGAGTTGCATTCACAATTGTAATTTTACCCCGCGTAAACTGAAAATACGTGTGTTTTAAGTTAGCGTTTTTTGCCCTCAGAGCTGTCAAAGTCAGCTGCTGCCCGGACTCTATAAAACGAATATTCCAGGAATACAAATGAATTTGGATCCAAGCACACCTAGTGTCCAGCAATGATAAAAAATTACATATTTCCTATTATAGGCACCGGCACGTTTATCTCACTGTCGAAGCTCTTTGAACGAAAGGACGTCCGTGGGAAAAATATTCAGAGCTGATGGTTATAAGCAATTATCGATCAGTGCTAGGAAGTACTTACAAGCTACTTAGCAACACAAAAATAAAGCCTTAGCAAACAATCAGAATCGGCATCGGGGTATATCCGTACTGATGTACATCACCTTAACTTGAGACACAGAGGCCTATTGTCTATACCAATGTTTAACTCATCCTCCTTCAAACGTTCGTTCTCTTACAGTATTTGCAAATTTTGTAACAACTACAATAATACAAAGTTACTGCCTTTGTCTGCTACTGCCTTCAAAAGAAGGATGAAACATCAAATAATTGGGGCGCGAATGTGAGTGTGGGTGTCATTATTATTGTCATTATTATTGTGCTAATTCTTAAATATCAATGTCAAATATACTTAAACGTTGTAGTGCACTTGATTGGAGTTCATTTAATTTATTTAAGTTGTGGTTATAATATAGTTTTAGTTGTGCTCAATTGTGTTACCGCTAGCAAAATAGTATCATTGTATATAGTGTAACTTGCAGAAATTTATGTATGTATTGGTAAAGGGGGTTCAGGGGGAAGAACAGCGATCCAGCAGGGTTAGCTGACCCTGTACCCATTGATTATGGTGTAGGTACCAAACTAATAATCAATAAAAGCGATTATTATATATCTTACTCAGGCCAAGCCTGGTTAACTAATCGCACGGATCGAAATCAAGTTACGATTAGTCCTACTAATACATATATCTATACAATATAAATTTGAAGTTGCTGTTAAAAAGTGAACATACTAAATACTATACACATATTATGTTCATTAAATTAAATGACGTTGATAAAACCAACGCTGATCACATTTTAGATAATGTATTTGTTTGAGAAGCCTCGGTGTATTTGATCCCAATTTGTAAAAGTAGTGTCCTATCCCAATATAGTTTGTGTGTGGTGTTTTCAAGTACAACTTGCGGTGTATATTTGTAATAGGGTGTGTTATCAGTAGAAAGGTTATGTTTTGTGGCGAGTTTTTGGTGTATTATCTTAGCTACCTGATCGTGTCTGTGTTTGTATTCCGTTTGTGCTAGACGTGTACATGCTGATATAATGTGTTGTATTGTTTCTGGTCTTTGCGAGCATTGTCTACAAAGATCATGTGTAATTGTCCTATCTTTAATTATGTGTTTTCTGTAATTTCGTGTATAAATGACCTGATCTTGTATGGCAAACATGAAACCCTCTGACTCTGGGAAAATATCACATTTGGTTAACCAAGCATGCGTTGCTATAATATCAACACAGTCTTCGTTAATCTCCTGTGGATATCGTCCGTGTAAAGTCTTTTGTGTCCAAGTTTGTATGTTATGTGTGATGTACGTATCTCTACTCATTGGTGGTGTGATGTTTCTATTACTCATATTTAAGGGTGTGTAAGATTTGTCTGCAAGTGTGACTGTTTTGTGTAGCGCTGAAATGTGTGATTTGTTATAAAAGTATTCTCGTAGTTTGTGTATTTGTGTTTGGTGTAACAGGGCTATGTCTGTTAAGCCTCTACCTCCTCGTGAACGAGGAAGGTATAGTCTTACTGTTGAGGCGTGTGGATGATGTATTCGGTATTTAGTGAGTAATGTACGTGTGTTTCGCTGTACCTGTTCTAAATCTGTATTGGTCCACTTTATTATTCCAAAGGAATAAGTAAGGGCCGGTGTAACGTATGTGTTAATAGCTTTGACAGTGTTTCTACCGTGTAGTTGTGTTTTAAGTATACTACGTAATCTGTGTAAATATTGTGTGATTAGATTTCGTTTTATTTGTGTATGTTTTATGTGTGTGTTTTGCTGAAAACCAAGATACTTGTAAGTTTCATTCTCGTCCATGGATCTTATATGGTCACCATGTTCGAGCTCAAAATCCACAAATTCTCTCTTACCAGCAGTGATGTGCTGTGTTTTGCATTTGTCAATACCAAACTCCATGTGTATATCATGTGAAAATGTTTCAGTGATATGTAATAAATGGTTGAGTTTTGTGCTTGTAGAGGCGTATAATTTAAGATCATCCATGTAAAATAGATGTGTAACGTTGTGATGTATTTCGTGATTGTGTTTTAAGTTATAACCAAAATTTGTGTTATTCAGCATGTGTGAAAGGGGATTAAGAGAAAGACAAAACCAAAGTGGGCTCAAGGAGTCACCCTGAAAGATGCCCCTCTTAATTTGTATTGTGTTTGTGATGAGTTGGGTATCATTTAGTGTAAGTGTTAGGGTGGTGTTCCAACATGACATTATGTGAGTGAGAAATTGTGTGATGTTGTTGCTAATTTTGTACAGCGATAGTATTTTTTGTAACCAAGAGTGAGGTACTGAATCAAATGCTTTTTTGTAGTCAATGTAAGCTGTGTGTATGTTTCTTTTATTGAGTCTAGATTGTTCAAGTATTACAGAGTCTATAATGAGCTGTTCTTTACAGCCTCTGGAATACCTGGTACAACCCTTTTGTTCCTCAAATAAAATGTTGTTGTTAGTGCAGTGTGTGTATATTTTATGTGTAATGCATGATGTTAGAATTTTATATATAGTGGGAAGGCATGTAATGGGTCTATATTTAGAGGCATCGTGTGTATTGTTATCTTTTGGAAGCATATAAGTGATTCCCTGTGTGAAGAATGGTGGTGTAGTGTGTGGTGCATCTAATATTGTTGTGAAGTGTTGTGCGAGGTGTATATGTGTACAGGTGAAATATTTCCACCAAAAATTATGAATGTTATCTATGCCTGGACTTTTCCAGTTGTGTAGGTGTTTGATGGAGTTGGTGATATCTTCTAAAGTGATTTGTGTATCATGCATTGGTATTATGTGCTGTGTACGTGTACTTTCCGAAATGATCCAGGGTGCATGTATATTATGTTCAATGTTTTTGGACCACAAATCGGACCAGTAGTGCTCTAGAGATTCTAATGTGGGTAATGAGTATTTTTGTTGAGTGTTTTGTTGTGTTAGTGATCTATAAAATAGTTTTTCGTTGTATTTAAATTGTGTGTTATGACGTTTTCTATTTGCCGCTTCCCTATACCGTCTCAATCTGTTTGTGTATACTGAAAGTTTTTGTGTGAGTGTATCTTTGTGTTCATTGTAATTCGTGTTTGGTTCTCGTGAACTGTGTGTGTTTAGTTTTCTAATGATGTTGTGTACCTGGCGTGTTAGTTTGGAAGAGGTTGTGCCTTGTATGTATTGTGTAATTCGACCTAAGTCACGTCTAATTTCATCTACACGATTCATTAGACGCTTCTCCCAGGCCGGAAGTGTTGTTTTCTTTGTGATGTGGTGTTGTGTTGATATTATGACCTTGGAGCCGTTACACCTTGAAGCTGCAACAGCACCGCAGTACACAATTAGGTGTAATTGATGTAGTGATATGTTGTTTGTAATATAATTGGGTAAAATATCGGTGTTTAATATTTGAGTGATTTTGTGTAACTTGTTAGTGTCTTTTTGTTTCGGTATTCTATATCTTTGTGATGGATCTATGTTTGTGAATTCTATAAGTGCAGTATCAAATTCTGTTTGAATTTTTAATTTAAGTGTTTCGTGTGAGTGTTGGGAGTTATTATCTACATCGTTATCTTGTGTATCTAATGTACTTTGCTGTGTCATAAGTGTTGGATGATGATTGTTATTAGGTGTACCTAATGTGTTTTGTTGGGTGTTGATAGTGTTATTTATGTTTAAAAACCTTTCTACTTCGTGTTTAATTTGTTCTTGTGTTTCTACTGAAAGAAGCGTGTTTTTTATAATTACCCTGCGTTGGTCTGCTATGCGTTGTTGTGTTAAATGTGAAAGATGTGGGTATTGTGTTGTGAATGCTGTGTGAATCTTGTCCCTATACATAGTTTTGTCCGTTTCTATCTTCGTTACTTCCAGGTACGTACGCAAAATGAATCGATTCATCTCCTCGGTCCATTTCATACGCCGTCTGGTAGACTCCTTTGAACTGGTCCCATCCGTTAGCGGTTGAGAAGCAGGTACAAAGGTCTCTTCTTCATCTTGAGTCTGTTCTTCGGTTGTCGTACTTCTTCTTCTTCTTAATCTTCTATCGGCTGTACTTGTTTCGGGTTTCCCGATGGGTGGCCGCCTGATCACCTCCCCATCACCACCGGTCCGCATACTGCAACGTCCAGCGGTGGCTCTAGACGTGCCCTGACGATCCTCAGGTAGCGGCTGTTTTCCGAGGCTTATTTCCTTACGCTCCATTTTCATTAATAAAATGGGATGACTAAGATCACGTGAGGGCGTCACTCCCCAAATATTCACATAAGCAAATATTCTCCTACATGTTGTGTTAGTGTAAGTGTAATGTGTATAGTGCATGAAATGTGCAATATAAAAGCGTCATAAAGATTTACTTAAATTTTAAGATATTGGAAAATTCTTACCTTCAAATATTTCAATTAGTACCTAATTGTTTAGTGAAATTTCTACCTTAATACATTTAGTATGATACATTATTATTATTATTGGATGATTTAATATTTGAAGATAATGGCCAAGAGAATGCTTAAGACCAAAGAGTATCCTACACTAACAAGGAACAAAATCAGGGATGACTAGCACCCTTCATGATACAATGAGAAATTTGGTCCTATACAGTACAGAAATCCTTCCCTACATGAAGCTTTAAAGGTTTCGTAACTTATGAACACTATTAGAGGAAGTAATTAAGATGTCAATTTCCTCAATTACCTACAAGTAATGAATTTTTATGAAAACATGGGTATCACAGAAAAATACCTCAGTAAGAAATCTGAATACTTTAAAAATGCGGTGGAATGCCTTTGTCATTCTAGAATGCACTACAATGTTTCCTGGCCAGAGGTCGGCATCGTGTATAGCTCGCGAATTCTTCTGCGCCGTCCCTCATACTTATTACTTTTCTTAAATTTAGAGTTGCTGTCCTATTTTTATAGCTTTTCCAACTTCAGCCTTACAGTATTGCTTTCTTCTAGTAACCCCTCTTGCAACTCTGTGTGAAACCGTTCCCTTCTTTATCTTGGGCGGTGTTGCACGCCGCACCTGGCGTTATCCAACTCGCCGCACTACTTGCACTTCTCATGTGCTTCTCCCATTCGCCCAGCACATCATCTCGGCAATACAGTTGTGGCATATGGAATAGAGCTAAATTAGTTGTTGCTGCAATATATCTCCCAATAAACTCTGTGAACCTACCTCCCTACCTCCCATTAACGAGCTTATAGAACACTTGACTGTGGATGAAACAACAAACACTTTTTATTTTTATTATTTTTATTATTTTTATTATACTATTATGGGGTTAAAGAGAATTTCAATATTTGACCAGTACCAATCTAGAGCTAGGTACTTGATTACGATCGGCACTTCCCGGGGCCAAACTATGATTGATCTGGTCTCAGTGAGGGCGCTATATTAGACCAAAGCATTAAAGACAAACTAAGAAAGTATATTCTTGAGAGACGCCTCTGCTGACTTGCAGGACAAAGTCGATCTTCTTTCCAATTCCGGTATGGGGTCGCTTGAACAGGAACACTTATCTAAGAACTGATAACACTATTTTTCATTACCACCCCTAATAATGCAGCATGCGGGAGGAACATAAAACCCAGTTGGAAAAAAGTGTTCCATAGGTAAGTAAAAGTCACAGTCAGCATCCTGCGTGCATATATAGGCAAAGCCTGTTGTAAAGCAACCTTAGAAACTATAGAAACTGCTTTATGTCCCTCTCCCCTCGGGGTGGGAATAACTCCACTTATGTGGAACAATAATGATTTATACCTACTAAAGCCGGTCAATTTTAGGTAACCCAAGAATGGTGTAAGGACCACTTCTTGTCCATCAATTCGACAAAGACGCAAGTCGTTTTCTTCATAGGGAAACGAAGGGAAGGGAGCTAATTTAGTTTTCCAGTTTTTAGAATCATTGTGTTACGGTTGACAGCAAACTGAACCAAAGTAACCATATCCACCTGAACAAAGCAAAAAAGGCTCTTCGGCAATAATTCGGCAGTAATACCACAGAAACGGAATCCCTACAACTATAGCACATCTCAATCAGATGTGAAAACTAGCGTGGCTTGCTAGCATGCGCGCAATGTAAACAACAACTACAATCGTCATGGAGGCTCCTCTCAGCTTTCCTTCACAAGATCTCTATGCGAAGACTACGCCATGCTGGTAACTTTACATTATGGATTAATAGGCTTATTGAGGGCACTCTCGAATTCTCATTTTGTATTAGGGAGAAATTAGCACATCTTTCTTCATGTGCAAGTCGCATCTTAACCTGATATAGCCATCTTTACGGAAGGAATGCTATGTATTCCAAAGCATTGAATTTCTATATCACCCAATGACTTGACAAATTTACGACTGCATTTTAAACCGAACTGGTAGCAATAACACCAGCTAGTACAAGAAGAGTTCCTATGGATAGCATGGGAAACAAAATAATCAGAATTTCCACTGACAGCAGTGCAGTGGAATTCTGTGGAGAAACAACAAACTTTTCCAACGCAAGAGCCGACGATCTTCCTTTGTGAATATCAGAAATATCGCTCCTATGCTCCTCAAACTTGTCAACTATGCATTTAATTGATCAGCCGGTTGGAGGATATGGTTGAAACTCCCGCCTGACGCTGACGCTGCACTTCAACAACATTATCAAACCTGATAAATCACTTCAGAATGTATTTTCGCTGTTCAAATGTCAATCGTCCGCCAGCCATCTTCTTTCGTTTTGTTTTACAATCGTACTCTTTACATTGTTTCATCTACAGCCTCTACTGTAGTCTATAGGGACTCTACCACAGCCATATGAGTAACGACAGCTTTTAATGAAACATCATTGTTGCCGTAATCCGATCCAACTTCGACAAAAATTCAAAGATTGTAGGTGTTTTCTTTTTGCACGTTGTGGTAGACCTAAGTCAGCTCTGTCAATAACACACCATTCGTTTTATAAAAATAATTTGACTCAGTTGTCAATAACCCTATTCGTTTTAAAAGCTTTAGTTTTATATTAACCTGAGGCAGAAATGTCTACGTGACGCAAGGCACTTTAATCACGTGATGATTGTAACTTTACCTAACCCTGTGGCGATGCAAAAAGAAAATACCTATAATCTATTTAGTGTATAAATTTGTCTTGCGAACTTTGTATATAGTGTATTAAGTCTCTGAGACTACGTTTACACGCACTTGATTTACGCCGGAGTTATAACTTCGGAGTTATAACTTCGGAGTAAGATGCCGTGTAAACGCTCTTTAACATCGGAACTACTAAACCGGAGTTATAACTCTACACCTGTTGGAAAAGAGGAGTGCACTTATTTAACACCGGAATTTCTGTCAACTCCGGTGTTAAAGTACGTGTAAACAGGCGAAGACGATTGTTGCCAACCCAAATAAAATCGCACGTAATACTGCGTAAGGTTATGTAAATGCTTCGATCATATGATCCACAAAACACGTTTTGTGATATGATCGAAGTGTAAATGTTATAACCTCACTTATAAGAAAGAATCTATTTTTTCATTTCATTTCATTTATATATTGGTAAGATTGGTACTACTGCAAATTTATTTCTAAATCGGAGTTATAATTCCTGCTAAACCTCAACGTGTAAACGGTACTGCCTAACAGGAGTTATAACTACCGATGTTATAACTCCGGCGTAAATCAGTGCGTGTAAACGTAGTCTGAGTGTATTAGGTATAATATAACTGACAACATTGCAATAATAATGATGGGAAAAGAGTAGGTATAATAGCCACATCCACTGGAATAGTAGATGGCACTACACATTCTCCTTAAAAAATCAATCGTAGTTGCCTAACGGATGGTTAGATGTCACGTTTTAAATTAAAAAACTCGTAGTTCAGCTGGACGAGTTGGCGCAGTGTCGTTGCGCACAAGCTTGTTCGTGGTGCAGTGCATTGTTATTATTACAAAGGGTAATCTTCGAGCTACGAAGGTGTAACTGTTTTTTATGTGTTGTTATTAAATAAAACGTGTTCGTTTATTGAAATAATTATGTTTCGCGAAGGATATAGAATGAAGTTATAAGAAATAAGTGCACCTGCAGCATCGAATACGATGGAGTAGTGTTTAGTGTCGTCCTACATTATTTTTGCTCAAAATAGTGCCGCGACCTCTGAATACCTGGATATCTATTAGGGTACAACAATGACAGTGAGAAACATCCCTGCAGATAAGGTGAGTTTTATTCTTAACCGCACCCTTCCTGTTATATATGTGGTTGCAAAGACATACGGCGACCTACTTCTTTACCCCACATATTTTTCCTCAATTTTTATAAATAATACAGGTAATAACAGCATTACGTTAGGCATAATATTGTAATGCTGGCGAATTTGGCACGTAATGCTTGCTTTCATATTCACTTGTTTTTAAAAGAAGTCACAGCTATCTATCAATTTATTTTCTATCTTATATAAAAATAAATAAGTGTTATTGTCATCGAACTGCATGAATCACCTTTTAAAGAGGTTGTTACCCCCCTCTGTTCAATTGGTATAAACTGCAGCATTTCCCACATTTCGATTGTTTTTATTTATTGTTCGAAGGACCCCTTTTAATTTCATTTAATGTCAACAGTATTTTGAAGGAAATTTTCGTATAATAAATTCTAAACGCGTCTTTTTTATTACCTAAAACCCTAAAAGGGTTTATCTAAAACTGTTTTCAATTAAAGTTATATAGGTCTCGGTATTTGATGAAAACACGCCCAAAAACCCATTTTATGTCCTCTAATGAGAATTTTGCCTGTTCCCCAACATTTCATTATCAAATTTTCTAATGGACGACACTGATGTATTTTGCACAACTTTTTTTGCAGTTGGTTTAAATTCAGTTTGATGATCGATAATTATTTGTAATAACGTACAGCCCTAGCTGCGTAATTGCAATTTGTGATAGAATTAATTTTATGTTGATTGCTCTTTATTAATGCATGTATTTAGTCTATTTTAAATTTTAAAGTTATCTATGGATAACATTTCGCTGCTAATTTTTGATAAATTTGTTAACGTATGGATAATATTATATTCCTAACGGTGCAGATTTATATGATTTATTAGTTATTTTCTTTACTAATGAGTGTATTTTGTTAGGTAGGTACCTACTAATATTTAAATTTTGTTTGCGTGCTATTTACTTTGTTATTTAATTATATGTATTTCCATTATAGTTTTAATTCTAATTAATAAGACTCGGTTACCTATCACTTATGCGAATGGTAGTTTTTGTGAATATAACTCCACTTTTATTACCTACTTTAAAAGACTATTTAAACTTATAAAACCAACGGAGGCCATATTTCATTATTTCTAACGTCCTTTGTAAATACTTGATTAATGAGAGGTTAAGGACAAATACCGATTTTAATAACTTTTACACCAATTTAGTGGTCTTTTCCAATAATTAAATGACGTAGTACTAATGAATCGAATCAAATAGCAGACGCCAACCGCTCCATCATTATGTTTATGACATTTACATCATAAATATATGGCGTATATAATAAACGTTAATATGACGTAATTTAAGACGTCACAAGTTCGGTTCGATTTCGGCTCTTTTTCGGTTGCTGTCGACAAATGTGAAACGGTCCTTCGGTTTCTATTCGGTACCTGAGGGAATATTAGGTACCTACCGAATAGAAACCGAAGCACCGTTTCACACTTGTCGGCAGCGACCGAAAAAGAACCGAATATAACCGCATGCCTGTGAAACAATCCTAACGCAAGAAACTTATGCCTACCAGGTGTCAATTTGAAAACTTGTCAGACCTCATATCTTCGAAGCTGTAAGGCGTAAGGCCTGTTTCACACGTATTCGGTTCGGTTCGTTTTCGGTTGCAACAGAAAACGAATGAAACGCCTCACACATACACTGTTCTCATACGGATCATATTAGGTTATTCCGTATGTACTTAGTAGTGATCAAACTGATCAATTGTCATGGAGAGAAGGCAAGTTGTTACCATGTTGTTTCTCTATACACAAATTAAAAAACGATGGACTGCATTAAGGGTACCCTCTCAACACTTAACTGCAGGAATTTGGAGCCATTCTACATCATTTTCCCAAAGCTAAGAGAGTACCTATGAAGATACATTTTTACTTCAGAATGTCAACGAAATGATATTTATCAGAACAACTGTAAAACTTAAAAAAATCTAACAGTTAAGTAAAATTTTTCGAAAACGTTTCTAGAACATTGAGGGAGAACTCGGGGAGAACCAATATGACTATATACAAATCGGTGCCGGTTTAGTATGCGGTCTACCTTGGGGTTAGCGATCTACACTTTGCTAATCTGATTTAGTATGCGGTCTACGCATTCCTCAAACATCGCAAATAAAATTAAAATAATGCAAAAGGCTACTATTAAGATGACTCGGTAGTCGGAAAAAAAACCCTGGAAAAAAAACCCGGAAAACAACCCCCAGGAAAGAAACCCCCGAAAAATAATTATAGATGGCTGTGAATAACAGTTCCGTATTTAAGGTCCAGGGCCTCGTCGTGCAAAAGTAGGGAGGGCCACATTATATAGGTGGTAAAAAAAGGTCTAGTTATTATATTATGGAAAAAACACAAAATGTAATGTCTCTTACATATTATGTATACCTAATTTATTATCATTAATTTTATTTTTTGGAAGGCCTGAGGGCCTCGTTTTGAGAGGTCCTAGTCGTGCGCCGCACGACTGGCACGCCCGTTAAATACGCCACTGGTGAATAAATATATAAATATACAAAGTTTCGAAATAAAAGCAATGCCAAACTTAAACGTAGATTGCCACTAAAGCGCCTAGGTTATTTGCAGGTTTAGTATATTTTTTTTAATTGATACAAAATGGCAACATGACACTAAACAAAGTTTGGAAGTAAAAAAAAATGCTAAACTTAAACGTTGATATGATATCAAAATCAAAAACATAACAAGTTGATCAAAAACTTGCCATATATTAGTTCATAAGTTTGTTTGTTGTTCATATCACTGTCAGTCGACATGCTACTTCGTGAATTTTATGGTAGATCGCATACTATATTCAGTTTCTTAACGTAGACGGCCACCAAAATGGTAGACCGCATACTAAATTCAACATGAGTCGGTAGACCGCATACTAAACCGGCACCTACAAATCTTCTGCAACTCATTCCTTAGACTCTAGCCACCCCACCGCTATTTTTTAAATTACACTTACCCCATGTGTGAAACATCGTTGGCAAGCTCTTTAAAAATGCTATTCATCGGTACCAAACAAAATGTTAATTATTAATCGGTTATTTTTTAAATAAGATGAAAATAGTATTTACCGAGGTATTTACCTAAATCAATTGATTCAAATTTATTGTTTTAAATGTCAAGTTAGGGACTATTTTCCAAAAACAGCTTATATTTCCAAATAGGTAGAGACAATACCCATAGAGAATTATACATTCATGATTTGATTTGATATTAAGTAGTAGCGATAAATACGAATAGACACAACTAAAGTTACTGAAACTTAATCGATTAATTCGGATTAATTAACATTTTATTTAGTACTGATGAATAGGAATTTGAAAGAGCTTTCCAATAATGTAGTGCAATTTAAAAAAATAAGAGTGCGGTACCTGGAGCCCGAGCTGGAGCCTAAGGGGTGAGTTGCAAAAGATTGCCCTGCGGGTCATAGCGGGCCCCCCTCAGTGTTCTAAAAAAATATTTTTTTTTATTTCTTTAACGAAAAACCGATGGTGTGACACGGTGTGACACGAGTAATTTTTGGTGTACCTACAGAACATATAATGTAATTCCAAATTTTTAAAGAATTCTGTAAAATTAGAACAAATTCGATGAATTACAAAAATTACTGAAATTATTTTCAAATTACATTAAGAATTAGACAAATTACAAACAATATTTATCTAGGAGGAGAGGAAAGCCTGACTCAAACCGGAAGTCGATTTTGTCTTACTGACCCTAGATGCGGAAGCCTCCACTCTGGACACCACTTATATTAACAATCTCGAGAAGAAATTTTAAACATTTCAACTGAAGGTGAAATCGTATTGCAAAACTTTTCAAATAACAAAATATTTTATAAATACGTACACACATAAGTATGAGTATCTATATTATGAAAAATAACCGCGTTTTATAGCTGTTTCTAAGCGTACATAAATAACATTCGATTCGCCCCGTAATTAATTCATTAATTCTAACACTACTTAATTAAATGATAAAATTTGTTTACCTTTTTACAGAACTTTTTTTCTATCAAATGTCGCATTGGAAACAATGTCGTAATCACGTAATAATAGCGTTTTAAAATTTTAATTTATAAAATTTAAAAATAAAAAATAGCCCAACGATCAGACCACCTCTTAAGGGGGGGCCTCGATAGATAGTTAGGCAACACATCAAACCCCTATAAGAGCAATGTTAAAAACGTTATATTATTATGAAGATATATCTGAAACTTTAGAGAAACGCGTAAGACGTCAAATTAGTTCCGAAACCTTCCTAAATGTTCGCATATAGGGTTTTTTAAAACTTTAATTTTAATTACTATTTAAAACATTATAAAAACGATAATTAATATTCTGATCATAAGGTAGAAATTACATTAGAAAATATAGCAGCATGGTCTGCTCATTAAATGACCCGGGGGCACAAATATCTTGGCAGGTACCTATTTCTATTGAAACACAAACGTAATTGGATTATCCTTCAAACTATTATTTAAATTCCATGTACTTACTTTATGTAAACACCAAATTAAATTATAATGTATTCGTATCAGTAAAAATGAAAATAAAACAATTAATTATTTGATTTTTAATTATTTATTTTGTATCAAAGGAAAAAACAAAGTTTTCTAAAATATTGTAAACAAATTATAGAGGTGAACAAACAATGCAATTTAAAATTTGGTCATATGTACAGTTCGATGATTTAAATTACATCTGCGTGGATCCACTAATTCCGGTGATAAAGACTCTAATTATTACTTTCCCGTGCATATACACACGTGTATATAGATAGGAAAAGTAATGTAATCGAAAAAAACCGAACTCGAGGTTTTGATGAATCTCAACGTTTTGGGTCCTCATGAGTCCAAAACCACCATCTTTGAAAAAGTTTGTCTGTGGGTGTGTACGTTATGGCCGAGGTTATGGCTGTGGAGCCTAAACTACTAGACGGATTTTAATGAAATTTAAAACTAAGGCCTATAAAAAAACTTCATCAAAATCGGCCCAAAGGGGCGTTATTTCGGGAGCAAACATTCAAATGTTAACCCAAACTAATTTCCCTTGGTAAAAAATTAGTAGACATGGTTAGGGTTACAAATAAAACGCCAGAACTTTTATTTCCCACAAGGGAAGGGGGATGAATTTTTGATGTTGCCAATTTTAAACATTCATAACCTTTTAGCTAACAAAGATGAAGAAGTAAAATTGTACAGTGAAGTAGAGGACATACGACTCTTTTAATCGAGTATAAGTATACCAATTTGCTTCCGGTCTATCCGGAAATTAACAAAATATTAAAAATATTTATGACATACCCTGTATATTACTTCAGGGGACAATCAGAAATTGTTTTCTGATTACAACTATACTATAGGTACACTGTATATTTCTTTTTTTTCCTATCCGGAAATTAACGAAGTATTAAAAATATTTATCATATACCTGGTTCTGGTATAAGTATCATTCTGCTATTTTCTGCATCTCATAATTAGATTACCTATATCTCTTTAAATTTGGGTAATGAACTAATTAGAAAATAATACCTATGGTAGTTGTTGTTATACATTTTATTTAAATAAAACTATGGTGATTACATTGTAATTAAAGAAAAGGATGGACTGGAGTGGAGGTACCTGTATGTGTTTAAAAAATTTTATAAAAAATTAAAAAAATTTACTTATTGCAAGTTACTTTAGTGTTCATGTCTTCTGTAAATTAGTGAAAACATAATAAAGGGTTTGCAAAAATTATTTTCAACATTGATTTAATCCCTCATCTTGCCTGTGGCAAAGTATTCAGGTAAAAGTTTGAAAAACTTTCACTGCGCTACACTAGGAAGCGCTGGAATCGATTTATATTTACTCAAGCTATCTAGAGGGGCCTTAAGAAATATGAGTTTTCCGATTTCGGCAAAGATTGCTAGCGTTTGCGCGATTTCGCAAAGATTGCCATTGATGTCAAATGGATTGCCAAAGTTCTCATCCTTCTTATTCATTCTAGGAGGAAGTTTACTTTATTAGACTAGGTATAAGTAAGTGCCAATATATACGTAGAACTACCCTCTTTGCGTACTTACAAAGAATCACTCAAGATTGCTGTACAGTACTGGGAAAACCATTTATATTTAATTGGTGCAACCATAACACATTATTAGTTACATTGCTCCTAAGTGCCCCCCTAATATTTTTCAAAATGTTGCAATTGTTTTTTCTTATGGCACGTTTTAACTTATCAATTTAAAAATGAAAAAGCATACCGGTATCATCTAGTTACAAATCAGTATTACACTATTTTAATCAAGGGGAAGATAAAGACGATAAAATATTTAATCTATCCATAAAAAGCTTAGGCTACTCAGAACTTTTTTCTATCAATTTATCCGTCAATGCCGAATTTTTTTCAACGATGTTCAGGTGATCCTTTTTGTTGATATACGTATGATAGCTATTCAGATTTCTGCACAAACCTTTTTTAACCTTGTTTAATTTTTCACACATATTGAAAATTTATATCAAGAACTCTAGAACTCTTTAAAACCTACTAGTTGCACGCGTCAGAACTCTTATATAGACAAAACAATCGGCTGCTTTAAGTTAGCTGCCGATTTTTCTTTTTCCCCATAATTTTCATTTTTTGCCGTAACTATTGCTCTTTTCCCACAGGAACTCTAGAACTCAAGAAATATTCTCCATTTTTTAAAATTCGTCGCCTAACTTTACGGCGAGTTATTCGTGGCAATTAAGTACAGAATTGTAAATTGTAATTGCTTAACATTGAAGATGAAGATTTTGGCGTTAACAACGTATTATCTATTCAATAGAATCTGAAGAAGCAATTGTACGTTTTTCTGTTTTTAGGAAATATCTACTGGAGTCGACTATACATAACAATTGCAGTTTTCATTAGAAAAAATTACTTACTTAATGACCTTTTTTCACACTTATTTGAGATCCTGTAAACAATTTTTTTTAAAATCGGCCAGAAAGTAGTACTTTCCGGATTATTTTTAGGCCAGAAAATGTCATTTTGACGGACTGAGCCGGAAAGTTATTGTGATAGTCCGGTAAAAGTTTTACCGGACTCATTTTTACTTTACCGGACTCATTTTTTACTTTCCGGCCTAGAATGGTCAATTGTTCTTCCCGTTTCTGGCCGATTTTTAAAAAAATATTGTACGTACTACGTAATACGTCCCAAAAGTGCTTTTACTGGACTCGCAGGCTTGCAGGACTCGCCTGCGGCTCGTCCTGTAATTTGCCTACTTGTCCAGTAAAAGGTCACTTTCGGGACTTGTTACGTAAACTACTATTATTTGTCTTGGAAAATTACCTAACATTGTTTTTGTCACTTAATTGTACTGTGGCGACGACGTTGATGTATGTAAATGATTTATTTTTCACGCTTTTTTCTTGCTTTTATCATTTACATTTCAAAAATTAGGTTACGTCATTTTCAAAAAAAAGCAAAACGTTGTTTCGCATTGGATAAATGAAAACCTTTTTAGTAAGTTTTAGTAATTGAAAATGTTATAGGTTATGTAGTAACTTCAGTCTTCAGTCATACAATGTCTCACGTTTTCTTTACAAACGACGACTACAATTCATAAAAATACATCGACCCCACCCGTTTAAAACTCGGGAATTATAGCAATTGCTTTTAAATGAAACCCTTTTTTACGGTTCCTGTTTGGGTAATTGTAAAATCGTATAGATAAACCTTTATCCAATACAGTTCGATGTAGCTGCAATAGCAGAACAAAATAGAGATAACATAAAACATACCTACTCTACTAAAGGTGTACAATTTTCATTCCGCTTTTATGAGTAACATGAATTGCATTACAGTTTATTGAGTTTGCATATAACAATTTTTTGTTGCCAAAACTAAACTGTTTTTTCCCAACAATGAACTTCAGCTGGGTGTGGAGGTGGGAAATTGTAATTACAGTTCATTACCTATCGCTTTGCAGAATTTGTTCTAAATTTTACTTGTCGATATTTATCAAATGAGAGTATATTTCTAAATGTCTATAAATCGGATAAGTACAGGGTGACCCAGGGTTGTGTGATTGGTCCATAACTTTTTTGCTATTCAAGATATCGACATTCGATTTTCACCGCCAAGTAAGCACACTTATACTGCACATTATAAAAATATTTTGATTATATAAAGAATGTTCCTGTACAGGATGGTAAACCAAAGTTATGTTTTTTTTAAATGGGACACCCTGTAAATTTCTACATCATTAGTTTTTACATGAAAAAATAATGGCACTTTGTATAGATCACAATGGGTCTAGCTCTCTCCGTTTCGGCGTTATTCAACGTTTTGTTCGAAAATAGGCTCATATTTGATGGATCACTGTCCAGTAGGCCATGGATGTTTTTCGACAAACTTGCCACAGAAAATTTTAGAATAACTTGGAATTTTCATAAATAGTCGACTTTTGGTCCATGTATGCACACACTATACAGGGTGTACTGAAACGCAAAAAGTCGAATTTTTTTTTTTATAAATGGAACACCCTTACTTATTTCTGTTCACGAGTCGATTAAGTTTTTTATAAGCTTTCCACTGATATGCAATTTGTATGGTCAATTCTGAATAGTTACTGAGATTTTCCGGAAAAACTATTGTAATTATGAAGAAGTTGTTGATTTTTACAAGTAGGCTGCTGTCAGCGAATATCGCAAGTGATATGACAGTTGTATAAGTAATGTTTTGTAGTTTATTCAGCAGTTGTTGGCTGGGGTACGTTTGACTATTATTATTTAAGCTGTGTTTTTATAAAAAAAACTAAATAAAAATCTGTTTTTGCAAATTACAACGAGCACTATACCAATCAATGAAACGATATAATAAATATGATAAATGGAAATTTCAAGCGTTTATAGGAAAAAGTTGGTTCACGTGTGTAGGTAGGGTTACCAAAAATACCAATGACACACGTACCTTTCTGATTCCAAAAACGAAATGAATTTGGATATGTAAAATAATCACAAAATAAGAAAACCCCATACGTGATATTTGGGGATGTTAAGATTAGAACCTTTAGAAAGTAGATATTTAATAGCTAGTTCTCATTACCACTCAGTGCAATAATTGTGCTTAAGCAATGAGTTGGTTATTTTAATTTTGATTCTTAGATCACGTGACAGAGCTTTCTTATTTTGTGATTAGTGTACTTATAAGTAGCCAATGTTTAAAATCGAGCTAGGTATAAAGTGTAATGATTTTTGCTCATTAGCAACAGATTTTCATTATGAATAATAGGTCGTACCTATTAATTCCCTTGTATGTGAATAAACTTTTAATGACGCAGCAGTCACGCGATTGTTTTTTGGTACTTAAATTACAATATTTAATTTACGTTGAAAAAAATTCAATTACAGAACTCAGGATAAAAAAATCATCAAAAAACATTTTAAAACGAAAATAAAAATTGGTCGAATGCCAATCTTGAGTTTGTCAATAAGGTTAAATTTCATTTTAAAATGTAGGATGCCTTAATGTGAAGGTAAAAAACGAGGTCAACAGAAATAATGTAACATTTAGTTCGCTCAATAACAACCGTATAGATTTCTATAATGTATGTATGTAAAACAAGGAAATTTGATCACGAGGTCTAAATATTTTATTTTCGCTTCTTCAAATAAATCTGGTGTTTATGTGTATTCATTATAATTTCATAAGGATATTGTAACTTGTCCGAAGCGGTTATTAGAAACTTAAATTAATAATAAATTTAGAAATTAAATTGTTCCACGTGTAGGGTAAAATATTAAAATACTTCCCTAGTATTCCGCTGTATTCAATCATATTTTTTCTGAAGAATGTAATTTTAACTTTATTTTGTATTAATTTTATCAAATCTTAGAGTAACACTACATTTTTGTTCTTCTATTCCCAAAAAATTTAACATTATATTAATCCTCGTATTAATCATCAAAAATTACAACAGTAATTAGTAATACACTACAAAGCAAGAAATGAGAAATTATGTATGAAATAACACTTTTTAGTGTCACATTCTTGTCAGAAATGGAAGTTACAGTCCCAGTCGCGCCACCAAGTAACAGCAATGGTATGTTTATACAGGGTAGCCCAAGAAAAGCAGTTCATAAACTTTAGGGCCCTGTGTATGGAAATTTAAATCTCTTGAGCCTGTATATTTTTTACCTACATTGAATTAATTCTACGATTTATTTTTGAGCTTAGAGATGCCGAGGAATTTGAAATTTAAGTATTTTACACGATCTGTGATCATGATCACAATGTTCAAAGCAGGTTTGTGTGCAAAAAATTGTTGCTTTTTAGAATGAGAGAGAAAGTGGATACTTTTCATCTTTTCCACTACAATGATTTTAGCTCCTTCGTAAACTGATTTCGAATATTCTAACTGCGCCATTTACAATTTGTAGTTACCCTTAAAATCTCGTTACTCAAATCAGACGGATAAGTCGTACCTAATTTACTTGTTTCGTAATACTCGTCGTCTGGGTTAAAAGGTATTCTCTTCTGGGATCTAAGACTTGTCCTTTACCTTATAAGTACATACTAATGAATCTTCCTTGAGTTTGTTCTAAATTTTAGTGGCTTACGAAGGGAGTCTCTGATTTCTTGGCCCTCCTGACGATACCGAGGACGATACGATAGGTTTTAAAAGAGGTGAAATCCCTTCATTATGGAGCGATCTTATAATCATACACCTTGTGAATAGAACGTGCCTCCATGTGGATTACCTTCATTCAGACAATATTTGAGATTTTGCCCTCCCTTCTTGAGAAAAACATTCCTTCGTAAATCTTTCGGCGTGCTGTACCGAAAGAAGATAAATCCAAATCGAAAACGTAACTAAAGGTGTCATAAGTTGAAAGGTTGAGGTCGTAGGGTACGTTTTGACTCAAATGGTGCAAAATAAACTGGAAGTCGATTTTAGACAGAAATAATTTTATTTAGTAAAACAACTCCAATCAGAACAGAAGAAACGCATACCTATATGATAGCATTATCGCTTCCACACTGGTACATTTCCGTGCATGGTTATTGCATGTTTATGAGGCCCTATAGGTCTGTTTACATCCACATTCTACCAAGACTACAAATGGATCCTTGATAACTGGGGGCGAAGCCACAACCTAAAGAAGTCAGGAATTTTCTTAGAGATTTAGCGACAACAAACAGTTATGATCGGATACTTGATAAATCTTGCAACGGTTGTTTCATGATGTTTAGCAATACTTTTTTGCCTATCTGCCTAATGCTCCTATAAAAATAAATCTTCATTTCAAAAATTTTGAAAGTAAGTATGTATATGTCGGATCTATTTTTCCCCCAAAACTTGGAAGTCGTTTTTGAATTGCATAAAGACAATTTTAGATAATTTGACTCAAATGGTCTTATTATGTATTTGTAAGTTGAATATGTTCCAACACTTCCAACCTTTTGAGATAACCTTTATTGAAAATAGAATGAGCAAGCATCACTTATATTTCTGTGGGAAAGAGGAAGAAGTTCATTTTTATATGGATGACAGCGCAGAATTTGTAGTGGTTTATTAAAGTTAATATCCGCTACATTATATTGAGCACGTTTGACACTTGATAACATTCTGTTATCGAAATGGGTTCAAGATTTATCATGATTCGTGTAACTTGATCATATTTTGTGAAATTTGTAGTTTTTATGGTTTTCAATAGGTTTTTCCAAGTTTTTTTTCTTAGAGCACGACCCTTGGTCCAAATTTAAAGACGAATAAATAAAATGGAGGACTTCACAGACTCACTTACCTACTCATCTGTCCCATCCTTCTCACAAATCCAATGAAAACAGAAAAGAAACAATAAAAGACTACTAAATAACAGTACCATGTCTTCCTTTTCCAATCATGAACAGTGCTAGTGCTGTAAATTGATCCATAATATTACGAATGGCTTGTTTATAAAACAACTCTGTTTACTTACAGTTGAAATAATTACATTAAGTACTTAAATGTGTAAAACGGTAAAATGATAATTTTAAGCGTAATTTTGTTTTACAGAATGAAAATGTACGACCACTGTTATTAGCCCTTTTTATGTTGAAATAAATCCATGAATCCTACGTAAGTAATATCAAATCTAACCATACAAGAATAATTTCATGGAATTTGTAGGTAGGTATATGATTCGAATTGCAACAATTTATTTATCCAAAGAACTCCTAAAGCAGAAAAACCTTACTAAAAGACCTGATGAGTGATGATTAAATTCAGTAAGGATTGCAATCGAAATTTTAAGATTATGTGTCACATAAAATGCAAAAACCGCAAATGTCCGGTAAAAGTTTAAAGCTTTTGCCGACAATCACAAATCAAAAATCAGTTTATTTTTCCGATGTATCATAAAATTTGGTTGTTGTTTTTTTTTTTGGTAATACTTATCGTATTTTTTTATTCGTTTTGGACCACGAACTCATAGATTTCTCGAATCCACTGATTATTTTTATTGGCGCTCCAAACAGGGCGCATACCTATTACTTAATATGACACGTACCTACACGTACAGCGTGAGGATGCTCGTTATCGTCTCATTATGGGGGAGGTTTAGAGCATTTACAATAACTTACTGAATTCTTGGCCACTGTGATACACATTTCGATGGAAAATGTTTTTTATTATTCAGAAATATAAATAAAGGAATCATCAAGAAATTATACAACTTAATTTAGAAGAGATTTCAGAATACATAATTAACTTGAATCGTTGAGTGTTCACTCAACGCTTGAACCCTATGAAGTTTCCTATATTAATTTTATCTCTGCTTTGATTACAATGTATTTTTTTATTCCATACGCAAAAACACAAACTGTTAATCATTAGAATAACAATAATTAACAAAGTATCTATTCTTCCATTTTGTTGAGTAATCTTGCAAAATGGTACGACTCAGTATGTCAGCTGATGTAGATAGTATATCAAAGTTTGTTGTTGTTCCTTAAATTTTTGTAGCATTTCGTCATAATAACCGAACCGATCGTTTTTTCAACGTGAAAGCTATAAATTAACTCTAACATTCCTGTGGTTTCGGTCACAAGACGTATACGCTTCCTGCCATTCCAATATTATTATCGTTTCACATTAGGGTGAATTTCAAACATGCTAACAATCGCAAGAATTTTAAACAAGCTTCATGCAAATGTATTCGAAAGTTTCTCTCATTCTTAAACTTTATGAGATATATTTGATAATTTCGCATATTTTCGTAATACTTCTATAAAATACATGTTTTTAGATCGTAATGTTTTTGAAATGTTACCTTTCATATACTACGGTAGCAGTATTGCAAGTTACTGTCTAAGGGCAACTGACTTTTGAGTAAAATCTGTTATCAGTAGAAATCGTTTGTTTACGTTATTTCTTAGTTTATTGGTTGCTTCTGCGGAATAAATTTATTTTTTCGCGTGGGCGCCATGTTGACTTGTTGGTAAAAAAAAATTTATGCTAAAATGTGCCCAACAAAAAATAAAAATCGACGTATTTCAGGATTTTTATCTGAAATGAATTGTTTGCAAAATAATGAATTTGTTCCATAATTTAGCCGCTCACTGTACAGTGCTTTTCACGACGACCGGCCATTAGACGTTTCTCAAAAATTACAGAAGATAGAATTATGAAATTGGGATTTTTTCGGTATTACGAATCCATCTACAATATTATTATTTTGATAGCACCCCCGGTTATACCGGAAGTTGGTATTAAATTTGTTATTTTAAATGGAACACCCTGTATATTTTCACATTTTTGGATTTTGCGCTTAATTTTAGGTCATTTTTCTTTAGTAAGTTCTATCTCAATATTTTGTCGTTTTCGAGATATTTAGCATTTTATGATAATTTTTTAAAAAACAACCTTACATTCGCGAGTGAATTAAACACAGTAAAAGTTATAATTAAAAAACAATTGATATCCAATTTGTTGAACAGATGTAGGACAATTCATAAAAAGTATGTATTTTGATTAAGCGTCATACAGGGTGTTTATATTTCAATTTTGTTAGAAAAAATGTCGTAAAATTCAATTTTTTCAAATGAAAAACCCTGTATATTTTGACATTTTTAGATTCTGCAGATAATTTTAGGCCTCTTTTCTTCAATAAGTCCTATCTCAATATCTTATCGTTTTAAAGTTATCTGATTTTAAACAAATTAGTAATTTGTTTTTCTGTGATATACTATTCATAGGTAGAAGGTGTTGGAAACCATTATACCATAAATAGCCCAAAAAGGTGGTTTTTAAAAAAATTATCATAAAATGCTAAATATCTCGAAAACGATAAAATACTGGGATAGGACTTACTAAAGAAAAATGACCTAAAATTAAGCGCAAAATTCAAAAATGTGAAAATATACAGGGTGTTCCATTTAAAATAACAAATTTAATATCAACTTCCGGAAGTGCTATCAAAATAATAATATTTTAGATGGATTCGTGATGTCGAAAAAAACCCATGAAAATTTCATAATTCCATCTTTTGTAATTTTTGAGAAACGTCTAATGGCCGGCCGTCGTGAAAAGCACTGTATTAATAGATTAAAAACTATCGAGAAAAAAAAAGAAACTGCGGAGGTACTTAAACATTTTAATTTCCTTTTTGGAATACTTAACATTTCGAAAACAACTCACGTGATATAATAAAATAAATTTTAATATTTGATAACGCGCAACTTCTGACTGTACCTACTACATCACATTTAAAGCAATGATCAGAAGGGTAATTCTCTTGTGGTTTTATTAATTTATAACAAACTTACTTAAGTGCAGAAAAATCGAGACACTTTCAAATTTTCGGGTTTGAGTGCAGAAATCAAATTTCACAAGCCAAAGTATCTTTTCGCCATTTTTTACCATTTACTTACTAGTCGATGAAATTTGAATTAACCATAAATATTTATCATCATTTAAATACATATGTAGGTTTATTTGAATGACACATTTTGCGCAAACCAATAGTGTTCAAGTTTACCATTACATTACCTGAAAAGGCCGTCTTTTTGTTAAACTTGTGTCAGAAATTCAAAAAAACTCCATCTTCAAATAATGGAGTAATAATTTAGACGCTAGAGTTTCTGGTGATGTGCATGAAGTTGGCACCCCATGTTTGAATTTGTCCTCCTCTTTTTTAAAGATTATTCTTATTAATGTTTTGTCCCTTATTTTTAAAGCACTCCGCTTTCTGTTCATATGAGTTTTCGAAAGCCGAGGTACTTAATGAAATATTTAGCCACCATAGAATCTGTCGAAGATGAATTAGATGCACCGATGCACCATCATTTTCTATGTGTAGCGTTGTCAGAAATTATTTATATACATTTCATAATCTGTTTCATCACAAAGTACTAGAATTTTTGTTAGTTGTTGTTCACCATTGAAACTCAAACGGGTATATTTTCTTTCAGAAATCCTTTTCCAGATGCATTTCCTTTTTGAAATTTGTATCAGAGTGTTATAATGGAAGTTTGTATATTTCGCCCGTGTCCATCCTATAATTGTGAGATATTATTCTTTCCGTAAATAATTCGGCAAATCAATTTCCATAAAAGTTTGAAGCTTATCAAAGTCGCTTTCTTCCAAATCCGCCGATAACTGTTATGAAATGTTATTAAATCAATTCAAAACTTTTTTTAAGAGCAAAAGTATTCCCTCTTATTTCCGAGAAATTTGTAGCGTATTTCCATCAGTGACAAACTCCTCGCAATTCGTTGATTATTATCAAGTGATCAGTAAAAAATCATCATCAACATAGATACATCTCTAACCATAATGAAATACATAAAACTGTTGTTACTTGCCAGAGTTGTCGATAAACATAGTGTCTCATCTTCTCAAACCAGGCGTGCGTCCATTTCAATTTTTCTATCCTGCTTCGGATGCCTGCCTAAATAGAATTGGACGTCGATGATTGCCCCTCTTTCATCATCAGTAGAGCAAGGAGGACGATTCCCTTATGAATGTAACTGATCAACTCCACGTATTGTTTTAGTTGTTCAAGTGTTGATATATTTCCACATCCTCCAGGATTTGACGCAAGAGATTACAAACCGGTTGTTTCATTGCATACATGCAAAAGCGCACGTTGTTTGTACAATAATCAATTCGTGATACAATAACATTCCGTATAATATATTTATCAGGTACCACACCCAGTATATTTGTCTAAACCACTCCTTTATTAATGGTATCATCACATATTTAGTTTTTTCTAACAAGAAAAAATCATTTTACCCCTTGTTTTACTCCTAACTTTGTAATCAACCACTTCCGTCAAATGAAACCTTCAAAATTCTCACCATCCGATCCTTTAGAAATGCAATTTCAGTATTTACTCACTGTTTCAAACTGTCGACGTTGTTAACAGGAGAAAAAAGGGTTCCGATTCCTCTAATTAAAATTTCATCCTCAACGTGACGGAAGTGTATTTCAGATATTTTTCTAATTAGCAATTAAAAAGCGAGTCTCAATATTATCTTGTTATTTTATGCTTTTTTTCCATTTCTTCTTCTATTCTTCGTCATTAGTCGAGGGTATTTGCAAACATTGGTGTAAACACACCCACTATGAACATGCCTACTCGAAATTGATAAAATTACGGAAAATGTTTACAGTTTTTTATCAGAGAAGTACTTACTTATATCATATCGCTTCCGGTTTTTGTTTAAATATAGTAGTATTGACTCAATGAATGGAGCGATTTGCAACTTTACGCAATGTTTACCTTTATCATTTTATCATCGTCCTTCACACCTCCTTTTTGCATTGTGTTGCAAAGGGTTTTACTTAAATTTCCTTCTTTTTCGCAAATGTTTTAAACTTTTGAAAATCTTCATATACTTACTTTGTCGTAAGCAGCTTTAGATTTCGTGAGAATCAAACATCACACACTTTTGCCGCTTGCCTTCGCATGTAGCTCGATATTTCGTCAATTTATGAAGCGACGCGAAAGTCAGACCAGGTATTCACATCTTTTAAAGTATCAGTATCGCAGTCTGAGTATCAGCTTGTCTCGTTGTTTCTCGCACTGTTGATGAACCGCGAGAAGGCGACCGTGCGACTGAGACATGTCACGACGTGTATGTGCTGGTATCATATTAGGTATCGTAAAATACAGTATGTAGTTTTACATTTAGTTATTGCAGAGGTATGGCGGAAAATCCGGAATTTTGGGGGGACTTCCTCAATGCATATAAATTATACCCATGTTTGTGGAATTCTAAATCAACAGACTATGCAAATAAACATCTTCGGCATTAAGGCTAAGTAATACCCATAAAATTTAACATAGTAAACTGCTCCTAGGTCCTTTATATTTTATTTTTAATTAATGCAATTTGTTGATGTTGTTTAAAAAAGCTAAATTGATAATAAAATGTAAAAAAAAATATTAATTTCTGGTTGGTTTAGAAATTAGGTTTTTTTTACTTTTCTCAAAAACCAATTAACGTACGGATTTCAAACTTGGTAATGTTCATCAGTACCGCACAGTGCAGGAGGTGTGGTAATTTTTGTAAGCCTTCATTAATTAATAACTTAGTTTTTATGGAAACTAGGAACTAACTAACAAATTTTTTTAGAATTAACGACTTTTTATACAAATTGACATTGAATACTTTATTAAAAATTAGCACACCTCCTTAATTATAAAATTTCTGATCTTATACGTCTAATTTCATATTTTAGAAATGTATAGGAACGGGCAAAAGTAAAAGAGAATTTTATAAATTTAATTTGTTGTCCATCTCTCTTTCTTAAAAAGATTTCTCACTCAACGGTTTCACTCTGTTGTAAGTTGTACGTGTAGCAGGTCGTTAGACTTCGGTACCGCTCGACTTTGTATGGAGAACGTCTAATTGTCATATGGAGAACGTCTATATTAACACAAAATTTCGAAACAATAGGCGCCTTTGAAACCCACGCGACAAAATGCCTGGTAAATTGTTTTCAATAATGCTGAGATCCGGTTTCCGAGAAACGGAAAATTTGCCTTATTATATTATCACTTCTAATACATCTGTGATATTATTGTACACAGGGTGTCTCAGTCTCACGGTAACCGTCGGTACTTATAGACAAGTTTCTTAAAAAAACGCTCGGACACGTCGATTTTCTACTTTTGGGGGACAACTTTTGATGTCAAATTTGACTTTGTCAGGCCAACCCCCTAGCCCCAGCAACCCCTAACTCAACAATTTAAATAGGGAAAAGGTGTCGAGCGACCCCTCATTTGAAGCGTCTTTTAATTCTCTATTCGACAGTATGTACCAAAATTAGTTTTATTCAATTTCTTTTCCCCCCCATGGAAAGTACCCTCTAGAATTCTAGATTAACTAAGGTGGGGGTGTTGTTTAGGAAAAATCCTGAAACACGCCACCTTCGACCTTTTGAAGGGCACAATTTGATGTCAAATTTGACTTTGTCAGGTCAACCCCCTAGCCCCAGCAACCCCTAACTCAACAATTTAAATAGGGAAAAGGTGTCGAGCGACCCCTCATTTGAAGCGTCTTTTAATTCTCTATTCGACAGTGTAAATGAAAATTAATTTTATTCAATTTTTTTTTCGCCCCCGTGAAAAGCACCCTCTAGATTAACTAAGGTGGGGGTGTTGTTTAGGAAAAATCCTTAAACACGCCACCTTTGACCTTTTGAACGGCACATTTCAGGATTTTCCTAAACAGCACCCTCACCTTAGTTAATCTAGAGGGTGCTTTTCATGGGGGTGGAAAAAAGTTGAATAAAACTAATTTCGATAATACTGTCGAATAGAGAATTAAAAGACGCTTCAAATGAGGGGCCGCTCAACACCCTTTCCCTATTTAAATTCTTGAGTTAGGGGTTGCTGGAGCTAGGGGGTTGACCTGACACCGTCAAATTTGACATCAAAAGTTGTCCCCCAAAAATAAAAAATCGACGTGTCCGAGCGTTTTTTTAAGAAATTTGTCTAAGTGTCCCAAAACATTCGTGTTACCTTTTCAATGGCCCACCCTGTATATCAATATCTAGAATTGTAAAGGCTAGAAATTTAAAATTTTGCACATGCGACCATTGATTTTTGTATAAAGTCAATGATGCGACATACCGTGTTTAAAATCTATTAAATAAAAATATTTTCCAAATGAGAGCACTTCCGGAAATACCGGAAGTGAGCATCAACATCTTTATTTTAAAATAACCGGCGTAGCAATTTTGATTGTTGATAAAAAAAATTTTCACTGAAAAATTTCAAGATCTTGTTTAGGAAATAAAAAATTGAAAATCGAAAATGGTAAAAGTTAGGGAAATGGGATTTTAGGTTCTCAATGTCAAAAGATTGAGACACAATTTTGTCTGTAATCACTATATAATAACCGAGACGTGTGTATATGTTTGTGTTGCTGTGCACTTTTCCGACAGTCGCCGAATCCTGACGAATGCGGATGTGATATTTTAAAACAACCTTATTTATAACCTACAAATTAATGCTACAGGCTACAATTATAGATACCCCACAAACTACGTAAATATCTGCACAAATTTTTTTCAAAGTAAGTTTTAAACATTTTAGTATAAAAGTCCGTCATCTTATTCAAGCGGTATTTGTGTCTAAATATATTTTCTTTACTTAGAAAATACGTTCAAAGTTTCCTTATGGAGATTACGTGTAAAATAGAATTCGCTATTTGTGCTTATTTTTGGGTAAAAATTTTGTGTAAATATGCAAAGTTTGTCTGTCCGAGGTCCTTAACCCATTTCGAACATTAAAACAATGCCAGAAAGTATTTTCGCGAAAATTTTCAAAATGACAAGTACCTATCGGAAACTTTTTCTCGATAACGTGGAAATTTAATTATTTCAAGTTGAAAAGTTATTTAAATGATGAAAAATGATTCTATTATGCCTCGCGTTAACATTTTCATGGTTAAAATAATGTAAAAGTAGTAACAGCATTCATCGTAGACTAATTTATGTGTCCCGATACCTTCTTTCGGTAACTTTCGAAATGTACATGTTTGTGTGCTTATTTCGAATTTAGAGATTTTGAACGATGAACGATGTCGTAGGTAACATATATAGTCGAATGTTTTCACCGAGAAAAATGTTTTTTTCTACATATTTAACTTAATATCTATTGATGAAAGTAGGTGGCAAGTGTATTGTTACGTTACACTATACCAAAGAGAATACCTATACTTTGACTATACTTCTAAATATACGACTTATATTGTAATTATGAGGAAGTAAAATCCATATTTACTGCTGTACATATACGTGTAAATGGTGGCCTTTAGTTAGTGAAATAAACAAAAATTTGAAACTGTTTAAGGTAGAGAAGGTCTTTCTATAAAACAGATGTTATGCAACGTTAGACCAGCTTGTATTTGTACATTTTATGTTTTATGGTATATTTAGTTTTACTGTAGTTAAAAATGAATGTTAAAACGTTCTCTCTAAGGCCATTCGTATTCCGAAAAAGTTGCCAGTATCCAAATTGAGTTCTTTTACATTCAAAATTCATTGTAAACTATCCTTATGAAGTTCACACGGAATTTGTTATATTTTCGTTAATTTTTGGGCAAAGACTATGTGCAAAGACGTAATTAACATTGTGAAAGGGCCATTATCTATTTTTGGTCTCAAATCTATTCCAAAAAGTTTGCATTTTACATTTTTTTAATAATTGATAAAAATTTACTATAAGTAGGTAGGAACGAATTCGTATATCTTTACCAAATATCAACCCATTTTTGTGATTTTTACGTCAAATGTAAGTAAATGTAGTCCTTTATTTTAGTTACTTTAATAACTTGCTAAATTACAGATACCTACAGGGTCAAAAATCTGAAAAGGTACAAAAATGTAAATTTTTTTCTATTTTCAAGCAACTAAGCCAGCTCAACAAGATGTGATGTGATATTTTAAAACAAAAGCTATTACAACCTACAATCATAGATACCCCCTCCCCCCAAAGCACGCAAAACGCGAGAATCGCGTGTACCCCCGTTTATAGATAATAAACAAATATCAAAAGGCGCGAATTCTTACAGAATTCTAATGTCAACCAACTTCAAATCTGTAACTGATTATGACATTGATATAAGTATAATACATACAATACATATGTATATAATTAACCCCCCCCCCCCTCCCCACCTCAGACACAACCACCCCAGGATTATGCACAAATGAGTTATTGTTTTTCTTTCTACCCTTACGTAAGATGGGAGCGGAGAGGGTGACAGACAATTTGTAAATCACGAGAAAATTTTAGGGGGAAAAAAGTAAAAAAGATCGTTTTTCTGCGGACATGTACAATTTTCCCCCTTTATACTCCCAAAAAGGGGTTTGCAGTTGGGGGTGGAACTTGCAATTTGAGAATAGTTTTTATGGAGAATCCAAAAGTGCAATAAAAAATAGGGGTTCCCATTTCAGATTTCAAAACTCACCCCGGCTCCACCCCAGAGAGGGGTAAGGGTGAAGTTTACATATCATGACTCAATAGGTTTCAAAAAATAAAGGAAACGTGTTTTTTTCCTTTTGTAATTGAATGTGTCGTTCTGGAGATATTAAAGGGTGTATATTTTCACTTTAATGGCGCCCCGACGGCGAACGGGTGATCCGATCAAAAAATTTATCAGAGATTTGGAATCGGTAAAGAATTTCCTATAACATCATGACACCACTTCCAGCTTTGTAAACCTTGTAACATCGACCAACGCAACGCAGCACACAGACATTCGGACGAATTTAGTAACCAACTTTTTGCAGTTGGTTGAAAATTGCCGCGGTTACGTATCTGACATTTCCACTTACGAAAGATTTTAAAAATTCTCTTTTTTCAAATGGAATGCCTATTTAATTAACAGTCCATTCGATGCAGAAATAAATTTCCTTTAAATTGATATACCATGTTCCTATACCTAAAATCAATGATTACAGAGTTATTTACAATTTTCTATTGAAATTTATAATTACATAATGTACTTTACAAAACATTGTTGGCTTTGCAAATTTTATAAATATAAACACGTAATTGGAGATGGGGATTCCAGCGTTTATAGTCGAATTGTAGAAAATGTTACGATAATGCAATATCACATTTTCATTTAGTATTTATGTATATTTTTTGTCCACGTACACCATGCACGTCAGCTCGAACATGTCATTTGGGTTGCCTGCATATTTGTTACGGATTTAAAAGCGGTATTACATGGCCTTAAGCAATAATAATTTTGTTCATACTCTCTTTCGTCGACGCTACACGTATCGATACCAATCTCAACGTGAATGGGACCCTTTAGCAACGTTACCAACGCGATAAATTCCAATCCAATTTTTTCCCCTTTCCAGAATATTTTTTCAATCAGAAAAAAACTATTGATTACGACACGGGAACTATGAATATATTTCGTTCGGTTGACTAGACATCCCTCGGGTTTCGCCATCAGGATGTAACTACCCAACCTCGGGAAATATATTATTCATATTTCCATACCTAGTTGTAATAATAGCCATTCACTGCAAAGTGAAGGGTGTTCGTCAGCGTGGTAAGTTTTAAAAGTCTTGTTAAGATTTATGTTGTGCTGGGTATTAATTTTTTATGTAATACTTTTTTTCCCATTTTTGTTCGGCGAAAAATTTACTATCTGCTGCTTATGGTGTTGACTTTTACTTAATTTTCTGTTTTAGTATCAGTATCATTGTCGTACTACTTACTTCAAATAAAATACTTTCCGACTATGTAGTCATAAAGTAGTAATTCCCCAGCTAAACATATCTTTGCGATAAGGCTGCGGTCGACAACAATAAAATTACTGAAGTAAGGATTCTTTTTTTCTGTCTCTTAAGTAAACAAATATTTGTAATTAGATTTCACCTTCTGGAAATTTTTGTTCTTCTATATTAACTTACAATTGGTCTATCTGATTAAATTGAATACATCCTAATCCCGCAAGGATCCTATTTCATCATATCACATGGACTATGTCAACCTACATCTATAATGAACTCAATCCGTGGACACACTATAGGACTATAGGAGTATTTGTTTGTTCTTACTAACTTTAGTAACTGATCACTATAATATCTCTGAAACAATTTCATATTTCCCTTTTCCTTACCTCCAGTGATGTTCATACTCGAAAGTTTTCCTTTTCCTAAATGTTTAATTTTCCATTCATTTTTCAAAGAGCGTTTTAGTTCATTCTTCTCTTGAGAATTTTTGGAAAAAAATAAAAAAACCATCTACATTTGGAGCTGCTCACTCTCTGTGGAAAAGTATCATCGCAGTCTATAAGTAGCAAATTGTTCAGTAAAACATTTAGCGACTAGACGAGCCCTATAGAATCCTTTGACCTCATTTTCTTTTAAAAACCCATTTGTTCCCCTCTATCATGCACTTTTTATTCGCTTCCACGAAATCCTAACATCATTTTCCACAAATGGCTGCATCTCACTGTCTGTGGCTTTCTTCCGCTCAGGTCCATCCACAAATGGCTGCATCTCAATGTCTGTGGCTTTCTTCCGCTCAGGTCCATCTAGTTTTGACAACACCTCATCAACATGAATTGGTTCACAACTAAAGTCAATTTCGCGTTTACTTGACCCCTCAGAACACTTTTACATTCCGCAATGATCTTCTAAACGTCACTGTTCTACAAAATGTCATTGTTCAAGAAACTGGCACAATTTTCCGGAACGTAGTCACTATCACCATGGTTGTCCGTTTCTTTAAAACTAGACTGTTCTCTCACTGAATCGTACAAGATTTTTTGCTGTTGTGACGTTGTGAGCTTTGGGTGAAATTTATACTAGTTAATTTTAGGACTACAAATTGTACAACTTTTTTTGTATCCCCGTATCCTACTAAAATACCTATTTTTGATTTTGTGTCAAATCTTCTCTTTTTGCATTATGGCAAAGACTATGATAGTCTTTGATTATGGTATAAAAACCATATCTTTTGTACCAAACATTCAGTCGCAACCGAGGTCGCAACGCAACATCGCGCCATTTGACATTTTATTTAAATCTGTAAAAACAGTGACCTCAAAATGTACCGTATTGCCATTTTTACCAACTGGACTGCAGAAATTAGGTTTGTTGTTAACGACAGTATAGGTACATAAAACGTCTTTCACAACGATATTACGTTACTGTCTATTTACTCTGTTTGCAAATGTATTTTGTGAACCCTTATGGTTTTACTTGGTATTTGTAAAGTATGAATGTTTTGCATTCAAAGAAGAGCAAAAGGTGGGCTATTAAATCAAATCAAATCAAATAGGTTTATTGTATTTTTTTTACATAATAATCAAATAAATACATGATTCTAAAACGCAAGTTTTTTTAAAAAATCGTAATATCTCAAAAACAGTCGAAGATAGGTATAGGATAATCTAGTACAGTGTAACGCAGAATCGATTGTATAATCCAAAAATGCAATAATACACATTTAAAATAAGAAGATGAATTGCGATTTCCGGTCCTTCCGGAAGCTGTACAACATCGACAATATTTTAGAACAAAAGAAGGCTATGCCCCCCCCCGAAACTTCTAATGAGCGGGTCCCGTGATATACCCTGTATATGTATAGGTTACTGTAATTGAAATAAATAAGTGAAACTGTTCCATTATGCTTCACTACAGGTTTTAAGTCTTGATGGCTGTTCATGTTGTCACGTCATTTTGCTTTCTTCTCAACTTGTTTGCTGTAGCTGCAGCTACATACATATATGTATTTTCATTATTAATATATTTCTTACAATTATCCCATACATATTTTATTTTCCATTAGGTATATTAATTATACGTTTTTATTCTTTTCAGGTAAGGACACATTCCACTACTGACAATTGGTGCATGAAAAGGTACATTTATTTATTTTTCGCAAATTTGTAAAATCTTTTATCAACTGTGTCCATTGTTTTGCAATTATAATTATAATTATAAACTATAACTATATTATCGTTACGTAATGCAGATATAATTATTGCATTGCAAGATATTATTGTTGTTGATACTAAAAATATCATCAAAGGGTCAATATCCATAATCATTATAATTGGACATTATGATCATGGCAATACTGTTTTAAGATTCCACCTTTCGTAAATTTTTGTGTAACCATTATCTTGTGCTCGGTTTATTGTTTCTTTAAAGATAACTACTATCGGAGTAAAAATGCAAGGCCTCTGACTTTAGAAGCTTGTATCTCAGTAATTAGCAATCATAATTTAATGAAATAAAGTGCATTTAAAAGATCATTTATTCCTACAAAAAGGTGTACAGTTTTAGATTTTTGCAACACATCGTTAATTTTCTGTATCAGTGTATGTGAGAAAAAGCGCTAATTATGGCTCAAATCGCACAAGCGCTCCACTTTAAAAATTAATTACGGCTATATTATTGAAACTGAGTGGTAGATACTTATATATTTGAAAAATGTATACTTTTTTGTCAATGTGAGATGCTTTTGAGGCCAATTGGTTTATTAGTCTTAAAGCTATAATGAAAAAACGACATCTTATGTAACTCAATACCTGAACGTTCGATATTAACAATTTGACAGTAACATAACAAGGTTAAAGCAATTATACTGTGGTCTAACACGATTCACAAAAATAATGTCATTATACATCGTTTTTTTTTAAAGAAATTTTGAAAAAAGGATGCATGCACCAGTTGGAGGGGAGAAGCGCGGCCGCGCGGGGCAGCTGTTGTCGTACACTATTGCTGTAAAGCGCATGGTTTTGTACAATGCAAAAGAATAATCACATTGTTGTGGGTTGCCGCTCGCTGCTTACGATGTGGTAGATTACCTCTCGCGGGAATATGTGCGTCTTTATTTCGCGATAAACAACACATTTTACTTGGAATTACAAGAAAACAAATTTTATTTTCAATAAGAGAATAATGCAGTTAGATTTAAGGCTGTCGTTTACCTAAAATTGTCCTATACAAATTACATGCACTTCTAAAAACATTTTTTCTCTTAAACCAATTTAAAATTTTAAATTTTAAATACACCATTCGATTTGTTGGTAATATATCTACCATAACTGTTTTTTTGATTTTGTGTAAATTATTTTTTTACTTAGAGTTTGGCAATTAAAGTTCCTGGGATAATTAAATGTGAAATTGTAAGAGTTTGGAGTACTTTAAAGAAAAAGTGAAAAACAGTTATGGTGGAGATTGCAGCGTATTGTGTTTTAATGTATCGATCAAAGTTTTCTTGTTCCAATTTATTGAGTTATTTTGCGTTTACGAAAATGATTAATTACGCCTATAAAGTATACAACCTTCTTAGCACACTAAAAAAGACATCGTTTGCTAAGAGAACAGGTAAAAATTCTATAGATCTTCGGCTAAATGACAATAGGATTAAGATACGGTAATTCCGGATGGTTTTGTTAACCACTTGTATGTTTATGCATATTGTCAAGTTAATACTTTAACATGTAAATAGCATGTTCTACCTGTTGAATCTATTCTTCTAAATATCTATTGAAAGAAATAACCCTATTTAAAACCAAATAATGCAAATTTCGTTTTCTTTGTTACAATGATCTTTTGGTCTATACTTTTGAAATTCCCAAAAACATTGAAGAAAAACAACAATGTAATTGAAAAATGGGGGAACAGAAAGTAGTTTCTATCAGTAATTAATTTTTATGTTTAGGAATACATCATTATTGCGTTGTTCTTCGATTCTTGTGGTGGTTTTACATATTTCATTTATTTTGGTATCGATTTTTGGCTTACGACTTTGGATTACAATATAACCCTCCAGATTAGTTTATTATCGGTTGTTAGTGTGCAATTTAGTTTGCTTTGTTTAAAGAATTTTTGTATTTTATTTTAATTATTTAGCTATTGCCTGAGATAATTGATCCTAGAAAGGTAAGGGGTTTGCCTTTTCGACCTAATAAATAATATTTTTGTAATTTATAACAGGTACATATGAGGTACTTATGATCAATTATCTCAAAAAAATAAATATGTAACATAACATAAAAATTGCAATTATCCTTAAATTTATTTTAATAATTTGTAAATATGTAGATATTAATCTACAACTTGTACAGTATTACCAATACCTACTTATTACTTATTAATTTTCTCTCTATTACGTATTATGTGTTTTTATTAAAATAAATTATTCTCAAATCAATAAGCTTATAGTTAGTAATAGTTTTACAATACTGTCCTAAGTCAGGTATAAGATCCCTTTTAAAAAACAATAACAACAAAGTTTCTACCTGCGTCCTTAAACCTCAAGAGACAAACCGGCGTCATTTCCGAAAGTAAATTTTTACAGAAACAGCACGTTATGGTGGTTGCTGATTATTAAGGGGCTTTCTTAAAAATATTTTAAGTAAACGACAGCCTTAAGTACTTAATACAAATTTAGCATTTAAAACAAGAATTTTTTCTTTAACTTCCGTAAATTGCGAAATAGCACATTTTCGGTTAGGGCTTATAAAACCAGTTAATCATATGAATAATCAATATTTATTGGCTGTCGACTTTTCAGAAGTATGTGTGCTACAACATTTGTAAATTTGGTAACAATTTATGAAACAATAACAATTTTATGATAAGTTAAAACTGACCGTCAGCCAGGAAAATACTACATACAGCGTTTTTATTGCTGTTAATTAAAATAAAAGTTAAACAACTGATTCTAGCATTTTGCTTTTTACACATGTTAAACATATATAAATGACTAATGTACTGCCCAAAAATGAAGAAATTTCACCCCTCAGTTTTTTTGTTATGATCACTTAAAGTCAGAGGCCTTGCATTTTTACTCCGATAGTAGTCTCGTTTTTATTTTAGAATTGAGAAACTACTGTTGTAACTTTTTAACGGTATTAGATTCATAACTTGCGACACACAATCTTCATTTTGGGTTCATAAGTATTCCTTTGAAGTTTTTTGTTTTTGACTTTCTTTGTCACTGATTTTCTTTTACTTATTCAATTCGCAATGAAAAAAACGTTGAACACATTACTTTTATATGATAATCGTAGAAGTTTCTTCCTTAAATTTATGAAATAAATCAAGAATCGACATTAATTTACGTGATTCATTAATTCAAGGTAGAAAACCAGACAAGACGAATTAATTATTTCTTTTTTACACTTAACTATCAAAAATGTGAGCCAAATTGACTATGTGCCAGTTTTTGGAAAATGTTTCCTTAAGTATAATCGTATTAGTTACAACAACAATAATTGTTTTATATTATAGCTTCCGTAGACTTATTTTAATAATATCCGCAATAAAGTCATTAAGACGTATTTAAACTTTCGTTTTTTTGTGCGCGGAAGAGTAGTTTGTTCTTTAAGTGTAATAATTATAACTTCTGTTATCGTAGTAAAACTTGAAGTCTTCATTTTTTGTTATCGTTATTGCTAAATGTAGAGAAATATGGTTTCCAGATACGCTTTTAAGAAATAAAAATGTTTTAATTTGCAAAAGATAATGAACACACTTACGTACTTATATCTGAAAAGAAAAGAAATGTGTGCACTTTGTATTGACTAATTAATTAACAAGTCGAGGTCAAAATTCCGATAATTACTACACTTGATCTCGAACCATAAGTCGCATTTCATCGCGGTGTCAAACAAAAAATGTTGCCAATTAAATTACAATCTAATAGTGAAGTAATAACAAAGTTAAACAAAAGAAATCTTAGTTAATAATTTTGTTGCTTTCTAGTTTCCGCAAATAAAGTGAAAGCTGCGTGACAAGTATTGCGATTACATTTGAACTATAAAATTCTTGCGCTTTTTTTTGGCATCATAAAACAACTTTGTGAGCATGGAAACTAGGTTGTTAGCAAATTTTCTAGCTTAATTTAATATTATGTGGGTGGCCTCTCCCTCTTTTTGCTACACAACCTCATCGTCGTTTAAAAGTAGTTCGGAAATGTTTCTAAAAATAGGTATAAACTTCATTGCAGGCGACTGCTTTCTCCTCGACGAACTTTATAAATGTTAATAACTTAATTGACTTCTTTAAATTGGTGATGTGCAACGACACGTTACGCTACACGTTAAAAGGAATTTGGAAGGCATTAAACGGTGCACGTAATAATTTGTAAAACTATTCCGTAGATTTTGTTGTGAAAATTACATCAATATTGTTAAATGAAAAGTTCTTACATCAATCATAGGAATCGTGAACGTTATTATTATTTAATTAACTTGCACGCGTTGTATTATCATCTCATGACTTCATTTTTGTACGTTAGGTATTTGACTGTCGCTATTAGTAAAAAATTGTCCCAATCTTCCGTTGAATAAACACGAAAATGTTTGTTAAAGCTCCACAATTTAGTTTATCGAATATTTTAAAATAGAAAAAAATTTTTGTTTCACTTACTTATATCAAACAATGCTCCTAAACTAACGTGAAACGTTTTCTACGCCGCTGATTCACAAATAGCTACATATTACTGTTTAACAAGCGACCATTTTATCAAAAAAAAACATTGTTTTATTCTGTTGAGATAAAGACTCCTTGCACTCCACTCAGTCGACAGTCGTAAAACAAAAACCTGAAAGTGACGGAGGTTTTGAATGGACAAATATGTTTTTCAAATATCTCCTGTATTTCAAAGGAGACTTTATTTCAGCTTTTCTAGTTTTAATTTAACTAGTAGGTATTTTGGAAAAATTTCACGACTCGGGAGAGTTCAAGGAATTGGTTTTTAATTTTTTTATGAGAAAGCAAGATACAAACAAACTCAGGTGACTTAATTAATAATTTAATCAAATAAGTATAGCAAGCTTAGTTTGACGAAAAGTTTTACGAATGATCAATAAATAATGGGTGTTTTTTTAGAGGTTCACAACTTTGAGTTGGCAACACTGCTTTATTTGACAATCCATTTAACAGCTGATAGTTGCTTTTTGTTTAATTTGGATTGACATTTCATTATGAATAGACTTACACCATCGTATGCGCCGCCAATTCAGGGAATGGGCTGAAGCACAAATTGATATTGATATTGAATTTCCATTTAAAATTTTATTCTCTGATGAAGCCCATTTTTGGTTGAATGGGTACGTAAATAACCAGAATTGTCGCATTTGGAGTGAGAATAATCCACCAGATTTGTCGAAACATCATTACATCCACAGAAAATTACTGTTTGGTGCTCTTTATGGGCTGTTCCATATGTCTACAAAAACGATGATGGTCAGAATGTTACTGTCAATGGTGAACGCAGTGGCGGCATTTCAATGGTTTGTTGGAGGGGGCAACGAATAGTTTTTTCTCTATTTTTTTTATTTCAATAAAATTGGTACCTACCTATAAGTATTAATAAGTATCTATATATTATTTTATAATGGAAAGTTTAGTTTAATTTTTTTTCTTTTGTGTTTAAACAGACAGTTTAATTTTATTTTATTGAGGTTTAATCCCTCACAGTCCAGCCCACATTCTTGGGGGGGGGGGGGGGGGTCGGCCGCCCCCCTCAGCCCTCCCTAAATGCCGCCCCTGGGTGAACGGTATAGGGACATGATTAGAAATTTTTTCGTACCTCAATTAGCTGGCATTAATCTTGCTGACATGTGGTTCCAACAGGATGGAACCACATGCCACACAGCGCGCGCTACAGTTGATTTACTCAAAGAAACTTTTGATGAAAGAATAATTTCACCACAGATTCACGTAATGGTCCAATTAATTCGCCACCAAGATCGTGTGATTTAACCCCATTGGATTATTTTCTTTGGGGTTATGTAAAGTCACTTGTCTACGTCGATAAACCAGAGACAATTGAACATCTGGAAATCAACATTCGAAGAGTTATTGGCGAAATACGGCCTCAAGTGCCGCGAAAAGTTTGTGAAAATTGGTGTTCCAGATTGCGCCTTGCACGCTCCAGCCGTGGCGGCCCCATGGCCGAAATCATATTTAAACATTAATGTCATAAAATTTTCTATCCAATAAAGCCCGTTTCGTTGATATTAAAAATATATTTCTTTGTTTTATTATGATTTAAACTTGTGAAACTCTAAAAAACACCCATTACTTATAGGTACTCTAATATAGGTTGTTTTTGGTAACTTTTAAATCAACCCCCTAACGTTAACGGCTCTAGGGCGGTTATAGAAAAAGAACTATAGGTCATGTTATATATCGTTGGAAAGGAAATTTTGTATGCTATAAAAGAGTACTTCTATGATTTTTTCATCAAATCAATCATTTTTGAGTAAATAAGCAAAATATGAAAAAGTGCGCCTTTGGAGGTGGAAAAAGGGGGGTTGCGGAAGGAGGATTTTACAGGACTTTTACTATGTTAAATAGTCGACCGCAAGGAACATCTATACCAAAAATTAGCTCCCTATTATTTTTTTCTGGGTCAATGTCTAAAATGACTGGGCTATTTAATTCAAAATCTTTTTTTTTTAATCTTAATTATTGAGGTTGGCAAGAAAGTAATTTTGGGTTTTTAGTGTGAAATAAAACTCAATTTTTTCTATACAAAAAATGAACTTTAATCAGTCAAATATCCTCCATTCTGTTCGATGACCTTTTGCCATCTTTCTGGTAACTTCATGATCCCGCGCCCATAGAATTTCTAGTCCTTAACAGCAAAAAACTGAGCCAATTGCGATTTGAGGTCATGGTGATTACTGAAATTTCCAAGCTCCAATAGTTTGCCAATTCTGGCCTTTTCTTTTTGATTGCTTCCTCCAAGTTTACAAGTTCTTGACAGTAAACATCTGAGTTGATCGTTCGATTGTTTGGAAGCAGCTCAAAATGCACAACACCTTTGTAATCCCACCAAATTCACAGCATGATCTTTTTTTGATATGGTTTGTGCTGGTTCATCATGATCTTTTTCGATTAACTTATTGTAGACGATCGCCAGTGATAATTCGTTTCAAAAAATGGCCGGTTGCATTACGTTTGAAATGCGTATCACAAATATTGATTCGTAGTGTTAGGTGAATTTCTTTCAATTCGTGCGGAACCCAAATATCCAGCTTCTTAAGACGTCTTACATGATTTTCAATTATTGTGTGTGATACATTTAACTGTTTTGCAATCTCTCGCACAGTTATATGACGGTTCGATTCAATTATGGCTTTCTGTTTGTCATCATCAACTTCAGAAGGTCGACCAGAACGTTGGTCATCTTTCAGTGAGAAATCTCCAGAACGAAATTTTTTAAACCAATTCTGGCACGTGCGTTCTGTTAAACAATTAAGACCATAAACTTCACATATCTCTTTGTGAGCCTCAGCCGCCTTTATGAAAATAAAAAAGTAAAATGTGCCGAAAATGCTTATTTTTTCAATCCATGTTACAACTGACAGTTGTAAACAAGATTACACGGAATTTGTTTCTATAGCAACCTAAAGGTATCGACTACCAAATCTCAAAAGAAAAAAATTCTAACATTGACAAAAGAATCACGAAACAAACAACGCTATCTACTGGTGCAAACCGAAATCACTTTCTTGCCAACCCAAATATCATAAGGTAACCAACCAATTTGCGTATCAGTAGCAATCAATTACATCTGACAATTGAAAAATTTGATTTTGACCTCACCACCTTATCTAAGAATTCAATTTTCACAAAAAGGCCACCTTTGATTCAAAAAACAATGAAAAATTTGAATTTTTGCACATATCTACTCGTTTAAACGCGCATATTTAAAAAAAAGTGTACACTTGTACAGCATTTTTAGATAATTAGAGGCTTAGAATCTAAATAATGTTTGTTGATATTCTTGATATCATAAAAGCTGCCTTAATTGTCTTTGCTTGACAACTGTAACTTTTTTTATCCCTTTTCACCACGACTAGCTCAGTATAATGTCTCTTTCTTTAGAGGACCTCTGGGGGTTTATTTCATACCTCTTTTGACCACTTGTATCACTTTTAAAAACCATATATTTCTCAACACTTTTATTAATTTTCGTACACTAATTTATCTCCATAACAACTAACATAATTTTTATAATATTCTGGGGCGTTACAATGTTACTGGACAATAAAGGTCAGTGAGCCAAAATTTTAAATTCAGCTTCACACTTTCGCTTCAGATTTGGGACATAGCAAGTATCACTTATTAATCTTGTACATTTTCTTGGTTCGAAATGTCGATACATTTCGATGATATTCCCACATAATTCTCCTACATACCAATTCGGATCGACGCGACGATTCATTTGTATCATCTTAGCTTCCAAAATGACAATTTTATCGTTAATTTGGTTGTCTAATTTTTCTTTAATGTTGGTTATCTCCGTTCCATGTACTAAAAGAAAAATCAGACCCACTTCTTGTCGTGGTTGCTTACTTCTTGACTCTTGCACTTATTTGATTATCTTGTCTATGTGATTGATATGCTACTTCTTCTTTTTGTTCTTTTTTTTCTCTTTATCCCACTGTTCGAAAACTGCTTCTTGATGTTTTTTTAACCGTTCTCCCATATTCTTCATTTCTTCATATCTACTCATACCTTTTGACCCCATCCTACTTCGGTATGTCGTGCCACTGATAAAATAATATAAGGATTAATATTTCCTTTTATACTTGGAAAGGTCTTGTAACGGTGAAAATGACGAAGGCAGAAAAATGGCTCTAAACCTACGGCTCCACCTGCTCACGGTAATTAAATCCTGAAAAATTGATTACAATGAAAATGTCGGAAAATGCAAAATGATCGGTAATGGATGGACTTGACTTTATCACGCAGAAAAAGTTGGCACCCCCACTACTTGTAATTTGCATAAAAAGTACTCTATAATTTAGGACTAATTTAGGACTAATTTGTAACCAAAAAAATAGAATTTGTACCCACGCCGTTTAGCCGGTATACCGCTATGAAAAGTGGGGGTGCTAACTTTGGTAAGGACAGCACCCCCACTGTCGCTAATCAAGTTGAATTATGGACGACTGGCTAGAACTAATTTAAGACTAATTTGTACCAATCGTCATTTTTTTTATAAACATTTTTGTTTATTGCAAAATTACGATAATTAAAATTAAGCCAATCAGATTCCACCGTTCGTTCACACTACTTCTCAGGAATAACTTGAATTAACAATATTGTTTTGAAACAATATTTATTTATAAACAAATCGATCTTTTTTTTTAATTTTTGACAGGTGATTTTCGCTGTAATAAATAACATTTATTTACGGCCAAAGAAACATAAAACCACTTGCAAAATTTCGATTTCTGAATTTAAGACTAATTTGTACCCAACTTAGGTAGTTTTACACAAAAATCAATTTGTTATAAACAAATTGCTGCTTTTGGAAACTGCGCCACGTGGTTATGAAAATACTGTATCCAAATCAAACACCATTAAGACATACATAACCAATAAACAAAATGCAGAATCTTCATAACAACGGAATTGATGACTAATTTGTACCCAACACAGTTTTGCAAAATAAAATTAATTTGTTGTCAATAAATTGATACTTTCGAAAATTGCGCCACGTGTATGTCACTGTATCACATGAAAATCACGTAAGATATTCGATACCAATGAACAAACTTCAGAATCTTCATATTTGAATTTAAGACTACTTTGTACCCAACTCAATTTTGCAAAAAAAAATCAATTTGTTGCCAACAAACTTTTGATAACTGCACCACGTGGTTATGAAAACACCGTATGCAAATCAAACATCATTAAGACATACATAACCAATAAAGAAAATGCAGAATCTTCATAACGGAATTTATGACTAATTTGTACCCAACTCAGTTTTGCGAAAAAACGAATTTGTTATCAACAAATTACTACTTTCGAAAATTGCGCCACGTGTATATCACTGTATCACATGAAAATCACAAAAGATATTCGATATCAATGAACAAGCTTCAGAATCTTCATATCTGAATTTAAGACTAATTTGTACCCAACTCAGTTGTGCAAAAAAAATCAATTTGTTGTCAATAAAATGATACTTTCGAAAATTGCGCCACGTGTATATCACTGTATCACATGAAAATCACGTAAGATATTCGATACCAATGAACAAACTTCAGAATCCTCATATTTGAATTTAAGACTAGGTACATACTTTGTACCCAACTCAGTTTTGCAAAAAAAAATCAATTTGTTGCCAACAAACTTTTGATAACTGCGCCACGTGGTTATGAAAACACCGTATGCAAATCAAACACCATTAAGACATACATAACCATTAAAGAAAATGCAGAATCTTCATAACAACGGAATTGATGACTAATTTGTACCCAACACAGTTTTGCAAAATAAAATTAATTTGTTGTCAATAAATTGATACTTTCGAAAATTGCGCCACGTGTATGTCACTGTATCACATGAAAATCACGTAAGATATTCGATACCAATGAACAAACTTCAGAATCTTCATATTTGAATTTAAGACTACTTTGTACCCAACTCAATTTTGCAAAAAAAAATCAATTTGTTGCCAACAAACTTTTGATAACTGCACCACGTGGTTATGAAAACACCGTATGCAAATCAAACACCATTAAGACATACATAACCAATAAAGAAAATGCAGAATCTTCATAACGGAATTTATGACTAATTTGTACCCAACTCAGTTTTGCGAAAAAACGAATTTGTTATCAACAAATTACTACTTTCGAAAATTGCGCCACGTGTATATCACTGTATCACATGAAAATCACAAAAGATATTCGATATCAATGAACAAGCTTCAGAATCTTCATATCTGAATTTAAGACTAATTTGTACCCAACTCAGTTGTGCAAAAAAAATCAATTTGTTGTCAATAAAATGATACTTTCGAAAATTGCGCCACGTGTATATCACTGTATCACATGAAAATCACGTAAGATATTCGATACCAATGAACAAACTTCAGAATCCTCATATTTGAATTTAAGACTAGGTACATACTTTGTACCCAACTCAGTTTTGCAAAAAAAAATCAATTTGTTGCCAACAAACTTTTGATAACTGCGCCACGTGGTTATGAAAACACCGTATGCAAATCAAACACCATTAAGACATACATAACCATTAAAGAAAATGCAGAATCTTCATAACAACGGAATTGATGACTAATTTGTACCCAACACAGTTTTGCAAAATAAAATTAATTTGTTGTCAATAAATTGATACTTTCGAAAATTGCGCCACGTGTATGTCACTGTATCACATGAAAATCACGTAAGATATTCGATACCAATGAACAAACTTCAGAATCTTCATATTTGAATTTAAGACTACTTTGTACCCAACTCAATTTTGCAAAAAAAAATCAATTTGTTGCCAACAAACTTTTGATAACTGCACCACGTGGTTATGAAAACACCGTATGCAAATCAAACATCATTAAGACATACATAACCAATAAAGAAAATGCAGAATCTTCATAACGGAATTTATGACTAATTTGTACCCAACTCAGTTTTGCGAAAAAACGAATTTGTTATCAACAAATTACTACTTTCGAAAATTGCGCCACGTGTATATCACTGTATCACATGAAAATCACAAAAGATATTCGATATCAATGAACAAGCTTCAGAATCTTCATATCTGAATTTAAGACTAATTTGTACCCAACTCAGTTGTGCAAAAAAAATCAATTTGTTGTCAATAAAATGATACTTTCGAAAATTGCGCCACGTGTATATCACTGTATCACATGAAAATCACGTAAGATATTCGATACCAATGAACAAACTTCAGAATCCTCATATTTGAATTTAAGACTAGGTACATACTTTGTACCCAACTCAGTTTTGCAAAAAAAAATCAATTTGTTGCCAACAAACTTTTGATAACTGCGCCACGTGGTTATGAAAACACCGTATGCAAATCAAACACCATTAAGACATACATAACCATTAAAGAAAATGCAGAATCTTCATAACAACGGAATTGATGACTAATTTGTACCCAACACAGTTTTGCAAAATAAAATTAATTTGTTGTCAATAAATTGATACTTTCGAAAATTGCGCCACGTGTATGTCACTGTATCACATGAAAATCACGTAAGATATTCGATACCAATGAACAAACTTCAGAATCTTCATATTTGAATTTAAGACTACTTTGTACCCAACTCAATTTTGCAAAAAAAAATCAATTTGTTGCCAACAAACTTTTGATAACTGCACCACGTGGTTATGAAAACACCGTATGCAAATCAAACACCATTAAGACATACATAACCAATAAAGAAAATGCAGAATCTTCATAACGGAATTTATGACTAATTTGTACCCAACTCAGTTTTGCGAAAAAACGAATTTGTTATCAACAAATTACTACTTTCGAAAATTGCGCCACGTGTATATCACTGTATCACATGAAAATCACAAAAGATATTCGATATCAATGAACAAGCTTCAGAATCTTCATATCTGAATTTAAGACTAATTTGTACCCAACTCAGTTGTGCAAAAAAAATCAATTTGTTGTCAATAAAATGATACTTTCGAAAATTGCGCCACGTGTATATCACTGTATCACATGAAAATCACGTAAGATATTCGATACCAATGAACAAACTTCAGAATCCTCATATTTGAATTTAAGACTAGGTACATACTTTGTACCCAACTCAGTTTTGCAAAAAAAAATCAATTTGTTGCCAACAAACTTTTGATAACTGCGCCACGTGGTTATGAAAACACCGTATGCAAATCAAACACCATTAAGACATACATAACCATTAAAGAAAATGCAGAATCTTCATAACGGAATTTATGACTAATTTGTACCCAACTCAGTTTTGCGAAAAAACGAATTTGTTGTCAATAAATTGATACTTTCGAAAATTGCGCCACGTGTATATCACTGTATCACATGAAAATCACGTAAGATATTCGATACCAATGAACAAGCTTCAGAATCTTCATATTTGAATTTAAGACTACTTTGTACCCAACTCAGTTTTGCAAAAAAAAATCAATTTGTTGCCAACAAACTTTTGATAACTGCGCCACGTGGTTATGAAAACACCGTATGCAAATCAAACACCATTAAGACATACATAACCATTAAAGAAAATGCAGAATCTTCATAACGGAATTTATGACTAATTTGTACCCAACTCAGTTTTGCGAAAAAACGAATTTGTTGTCAATAAATTGATACTTTCGAAAATTGCGCCACGTGTATATCACTGTATCACATGAAAATCACGTAAGATATTCGATACCAATGAACAAGCTTCAGAATCTTCATATTTGAATTTAAGACTACTTTGTACCCAACTCAGTTTTGCAAAAAGAATCAATTTGTTGCCAACAAACTTTTGATAACTGCGCCACGTGGTTATGAAAACACCGTATGCAAATCAAACACCATTAAGACATACATAACCAATAAACAAAATGCAGAATCTTCATAACGGAATTTATGACTAATTTGTACCCAACTCAGTTTTGCAAAATAAAATTAATTTGTTGTCAATAAATTGATACTTTCGAAAATTGCGCCACGTGTATGTCACTGTATCACATGAAAATCACGTAAGATATTCGATACCAATGAACAAACTTCAGAATCTTCATATTTGAATTTAAGACTACTTTGTACCCAACTCAATTTTGCAAAAAAAAATCAATTTGTTGCCAACAAACTTTTGATAACTGCGCCACGTGGTTATGAAAACACCGTATGCAAATCAAACACCATTAAGACATACATAACCAATAAAGAAAATGCAGAATCTTCATAACGGAATTTATGACTAATTTGTACCCAACTCAGTTTTGCGAAAAAACGAATTTGTTATCAACAAATTACTACTTTCGAAAATTGCGCCACGTGTATATCACTGTATCACATGAAAATCACAAAAGATATTCGATATCAATGAACAAGCTTCAGAATCTTCATATCTGAATTTAAGACTAATTTGTACCCAACTCAGTTGTGCAAAAAAAATCAATTTGTTGTCAATAAAATGATACTTTCGAAAATTGCGCCACGTGTATATCACTGTATCACATGAAAATCACGTAAGATATTCGATACCAATGAACAAACTTCAGAATCCTCATATTTGAATTTAAGACTAGGTACATACTTTGTACCCAACTCAGTTTTGCAAAAAAAAATCAATTTGTTGCCAACAAACTTTTGATAACTGCGCCACGTGGTTATGAAAACACCGTATGCAAATCAAACACCATTAAGACATACATAACCATTAAAGAAAATGCAGAATCTTCATAACAACGGAATTGATGACTAATTTGTACCCAACACAGTTTTGCAAAATAAAATTAATTTGTTGTCAATAAATTGATACTTTCGAAAATTGCGCCACGTGTATGTCACTGTATCACATGAAAATCACGTAAGATATTCGATACCAATGAACAAACTTCAGAATCTTCATATTTGAATTTAAGACTACTTTGTACCCAACTCAATTTTGCAAAAAAAAATCAATTTGTTGCCAACAAACTTTTGATAACTGCACCACGTGGTTATGAAAACACCGTATGCAAATCAAACACCATTAAGACATACATAACCAATAAAGAAAATGCAGAATCTTCATAACGGAATTTATGACTAATTTGTACCCAACTCAGTTTTGCGAAAAAACGAATTTGTTATCAACAAATTACTACTTTCGAAAATTGCGCCACGTGTATATCACTGTATCACATGAAAATCACAAAAGATATTCGATATCAATGAACAAGCTTCAGAATCTTCATATCTGAATTTAAGACTAATTTGTACCCAACTCAGTTGTGCAAAAAAAATCAATTTGTTGTCAATAAAATGATACTTTCGAAAATTGCGCCACGTGTATATCACTGTATCACATGAAAATCACGTAAGATATTCGATACCAATGAACAAACTTCAGAATCCTCATATTTGAATTTAAGACTAGGTACATACTTTGTACCCAACTCAGTTTTGCAAAAAAAAATCAATTTGTTGCCAACAAACTTTTGATAACTGCGCCACGTGGTTATGAAAACACCGTATGCAAATCAAACACCATTAAGACATACATAACCATTAAAGAAAATGCAGAATCTTCATAACGGAATTTATGACTAATTTGTACCCAACTCAGTTTTGCGAAAAAACGAATTTGTTGTCAATAAATTGATACTTTCGAAAATTGCGCCACGTGTATATCACTGTATCACATGAAAATCACGTAAGATATTCGATACCAATGAACAAACTTCAGAATCCTCATATTTGAATTTAAGACTAGGTACATACTTTGTACCCAACTCAGTTTTGCAAAAAAAAATCAATTTGTTGCCAACAAACTTTTGATAACTGCGCCACGTGGTTATGAAAACACCGTATGCAAATCAAACACCATTAAGACATACATAACCAATAAACAAAATGCAGAATCTTCATAACGGAATTTATGACTAATTTGTACCCAACTCAGTTTTGCGAAAAAACAAATCGAGCAGCATTCAAAGAAAATATGAATAAAGGATGCACTTATGTTATTTGAATTATCTGTTTTTAATTAATATGTTGCCTGTCCGTCAATGCTACTCGAAGACGCCGTACCTCAATAGAACTATTATACCTAATACCTATATCCATTACTTCTATGTGTGTTATAAATGTTATAAATTAGCATAGGGATAAATTTTCATTTAGTAGTATATAATAAATAGTACCTATGTCATGTTCTATTATAGACATCTGTAGCTATTTCAAAATTCAGTTTGTAATTGGTTAGTTAATATTTTCTACAAATTAGCTTTTAGTGTGCAATCTGAGAAACTGCTGTGTAGTCTAAAAGTACTATGCTGACTGCTGAAGTGCTGACTATGCATCTTGCCATAATGCGCGCGGAAATGAATTGAGGGACAGGATAGAACTTCACGCGTCGGAGAGAGATAGAGTATGTGTTCCGAAACAATTTTACTCAAGTCGAAGTCGGTGGTTCCTTCTCGCTTCTCGCAACGGTTAGTACTTCGGGTTCACTAGAAATTAGCATATGAAGTTTGTTCTTGAAACGGGCGATTTGGTGTTGTGAATTGAAAGTGACCATGTCTCGCGTTGGGAGGCCTCGAAAATTGGATTATGAGTGGATCAAAGGCATCGTTGTACTGGAAAAAGACCAATTGGTTACAAAAAATTCGCTGGTGTCGAAAAGCTACAAAATATGGGAAACAGTGGGGCGCAAAGTGAATATGACTGCGACGTCATTATACGCACACGTTGCTAATAATAAGGGCGGAATTAAAGACGAGCTAATCGAGAAGCCAAACAATGCCTCGATGACTTCAGTGGACGGCGAATCGTTTTCATCAAACGAGAAATCGATCAACGTATCCATCGATGAAACTGAAGTCGATCTTTACTTGAGTCAGGTAGAGTTCAAAAATTTGCTCGAGACTCGAACGTACACTAGGTAAGTTAAGTTTATGATTTGATTATACTTATACACGAAGAAAACGTGATTTCGACCGTCATCTGGCAGTTGTAATTTATAATAATTACATATTGTCTTCACAACACTAAACTAGCGTACGGAATCAATTTATTAAATTTTTTTGATTGATACAAAACATCAATCTGGATTGATTTTAGGAAAGCAGAAGCAATGTACATAAGCGTGACATATTTTCGCTTTAAAATGTCATGATTAATTTAGTTAAGAACTTAACCCGTGTGAAGTTGGCCCTCCACTATCAAAATTTGAAAAAAATTACCAGAGTTCTAGAGTTCGCAATCGGGTTTAGAAATAGTTCTGGCGTTTTAAGCAGTCAAAAAGGCAATTCAAAACAAGAGGGGCCAGCTTCACAAAACCGTCCACTTCAGCGAACTAGAACTCTTTAATTTCCGACCGAATCAATTCAAGTAATAAGGAAAATCGATAAAACTCTTTGGGGGACCGCCAGAACTCAAAAAAACCGACCGATTTTCGAAAAAAAAATTCTCCTAATTGAACTTGTAAAATTCGGCATTGACGATACTTTGGTGAGCCACAAACTCTTTCATTTCCGATCTAATCGATTCAATCTAGTTACCAATGTTACATTGAAAAGTCGACTTTTCAATTTTGTTTGTTAACAATGAATTTCAAATTTAATAACTTTAGTCGAATATTACTTAAAAGGGGTGGCAGTAATAAAATAATTTTTCCTATAAAACTTTCTTCTTTTTTAACAATCTTTTAAACAATACCTTTTTCGACTTATGGTGCCATTTAAAATTTGTTTGAGTTTGAGACATTCTGGAGGAATGCTGACTTTTCCGAGAAATAATAATATCACCATTCGATTCTTTATTATGGCTTTTATAATCACTTTTTTTACCCTACCCCTCTACGACTCACCGTTCTTTAAATAAACTACTGATACGGGTGGTCTCATTCACCCGATATATTGTCGTTTTCTAAAAATCTGTTTTTATGAGTCAATAATATAGATATTAATATTAATTATTGACTCATACTAGAAAACGACAATATATAGCAGAAGGATGCAGATATCATATTGTGACGTCAAAAATCGATAACATCTAATTCTCATGATTCATTTCACCACATATTTTGCTATGAGTTATGACGGTAAAAATTTACACAATACGTCTATAGTATATTACAGTACAAGTGAAGAAACTAAGAATTTCGCTCACGCATATGCCGTTTCGCAAACGAGGCGTTAGCCGAGTTTGCGAATGCATAAAGTGAGCGAAATAGTTTCTTCACGCGTGCTGTATAGCGTTTTGTTCAATCCTGCTACTAGAATTTCAAAAATCTGCTTTTTAAATTTCGCAATTTTGACAATTTTATCTGTCAACACGTTATTCCAGTGGGCGAAATTTTTTTTCACCCACAAGTGAGTGAAATAATATTTTCGCCCACCCGTTGCTATGAGTGAGGAAAACAAACGCTTTCGCGTTCCGTATCCAAGTAAGAAACTACAAGTTTCCATGGTAGGATTGAACAAATTACATTTTCATAATTCATACGTTTTTAAGTCGGCCTGATGATGACATTTACTTGTTGAAATCGATCGCCAAAGAAAAAATAAATTTTAGCTTGACAAAGTCTTTATCTTTATTTCTACTTATTGTAGTATTTGTATGCAGTGCTTGAATAACCAAAGGAGTAATCAGTCTTCGTAACATTTAGACACCCTGTAACCTGTAATACAACAATATCAATGATCAATAAGTAATACGATATATTTCCTTATTCAAGATGCTCATGAGCTGTTCAATTTCATTAATAAATCATAATCATAGCAATGACTTTTCAAAATGTCTGTGGCTGGCGTGGCTGCTTTAATATTTTTGCAGTCTACAACAGGGCATAATAGGAGGATTACGAATTACTAAGAAATAGGGTTAGTATGGCGACGAGTTGACGATTTCACAAAATGTTTGCGCTGTAAGTACTAAGCAGGTATTTCAGGTATAAACTGTTTTGTTCCATGAATTTGGTTTTATTAAATCTGCTTGTCGGGCATGAGATCCGCATCTAAAAGTACTGTAAATAGCTAAATACACAAATAAATTGTTTTTTAGTTCTGAACCTCTACCACCCGTTAAATTTATATTGTGGGTGCTCGAGCCCCGGAGCACTCACGTAGTCAGCGCCTATGATAATTAGGTACAACTAGAGCAGTATAAATTCGTAGACATGAAGCATTTACAATATTTTTCACTTTCTCAAATATCATAGCTACTCGTATTTGGAAAGGTCAGGCATCCCTTTATTCAATACAGTTGACAGATGAAATTAGTATTGTAAAAAAAGTTTGCAACTCGCCATTTATAACCTGTTTCATTTCTTGTAGGTCTTTACCAATCACATATAACATTGTCTCATCAGCAAATAGAACAATTGTGCAATTTTACAAGTTCAATTAGGAGAATTTTTTTTTCGAAAATCGGTCGTTTTTTTTGAGTTCTGGGGGCCCCCCGAAGAGTTCTATCGATTTTCCTTATGACTTGAATCGATTAGATCGGAAATGAAAGAGTTCTAGCTCACCATAAAGTATCGTCGATGCCGAATTTTACAAGTTCAATTAGGAGAATTTTTTTTTCGAAAATCGGTCGGTTTCTTTTTGAGTTCTTGCGGGCCCCCGAAGAGTTCTATCGATTTTCCTTATTACTTGAATCGATTCGGTCGGAAATGAAAGAGTTCTAGTTCGCTGAAGTGGACGGTTTTGTGAAGTTGGCCCCTCCTGTTTTGAATTGCCTTTTTGACTGCCTAAAAGGCCAGAACTATTTCTAAACCCGATTGCGAACTCTAGAACTCTGGTAATTTTTTTCAAATTTTGATAGTGGAGGGCCAACTTCACACGGGTTAAGTTCTTAACTAAATTAATCATGACATTTTAAAGCGAAAATATGTCACGCTTATGTACATTGCTTCTGCTTTCCTAAAATCAATCCAGATTGATGTTTTGTATCAATCAAAAAAATTTAATAAATTGATTCCGTACGCTAGTTTAGTGTTGTGAAGACAATATGTAATTATTATAAATTACAACTGCCAGATGACGGTCGAAATCACGTTATCTTCGTGTATAAGTATAATCAAATCATAAACTTAACTTACCTAGTGTACGTTCGAGTCTCGAGCAAATTTTTGAACTCTACCTGACTCAAGTAAAGATCGACTTCAGTTTCATCGATGGATACGTTGATCGATTTCTCGTTTGATGAAAACGATTCGCCGTCCACTGAAGTCATCGAGGCATTGTTTGGCTTCTCGATTAGCTCGTCTTTAATTCCGCCCTTATTATTAGCAACGTGTGCGTATAATGACGTCGCAGTCATATTCACTTTGCGCCCCACTGTTTCCCATATTTTGTAGCTTTTCGACACCAGCGAATTTTTTGTAACCAATTGGTCTTTTTCCAGTACAACGATGCCTTTGATCCACTCATAATCCAATTTTCGAGGCCTCCCAACGCGAGACATGGTCACTTTCAATTCACAACACCAAATCGCCCGTTTCAAGAACAAACTTCATATGCTAATTTCTAGTGAACCCGAAGTACTAACCGTTGCGAGAAGCGAGAAGGAACCACCGACTTCGACTTGAGTAAAATTGTGTTTCGGAGCACATACTCTATCTCTCTCCGACGCGTGAAGTTCTATCCTGTCCCTCAATTCATTTCCGCGCGCATTATGGCAAGATGCATAGTCAGCACTTCAGCAGTCAGCATAGTACTTTTAGACTACACAGCAGTTTCTCAGATTGCACACTAAAAGCTAATTTGTAGAAAACATTAACTAACCAATTACAAACTGAATTTTGAAATAGCTACAGATGTCTATAATAGAACATGACATAGGTACTATTTATTATATACTACTAAATGAAAATTTATCCCTATGCTAATTTATAACATTTATAACACACATAGAAGTAATGGATATAGGTATTAGGTATAATAGTTCTATTGAGGTACGGCGTCTTCGAGTAGCATTGACGGACAGGCAACATATTAATTAAAAACAGATAATTCAAATAACATAAGTGCATCCTTTATTCATATTTTCTTTGAATGCTGCTCGATTTGTTTTTTCGCAAAACTGAGTTGGGTACAAATTAGTCATAAATTCCGTTATGAAGATTCTGCATTTTGTTTATTGGTTATGTATGTCTTAATGGTGTTTGATTTGCATACGGTGTTTTCATAACCACGTGGCGCAGTTATCAAAAGTTTGTTGACAACAAATTGATTTTTTTTGCACAACTGAGTTGGGTACAAAGTAGTAGAATTCAAATATGAAGATTCTGAAGCTTGTTCATTGGTATCGAATATCTTACGTGATTTTCATGTGATACAGTGATATACACGTGGCGCAATTTTCGAAAGTATCAATTTATTGACAACAAATTCGTTTTTTCGCAAAACTGAGTTGGGTACAAATTAGTCATAAATTCCGTTATGAAGATTCTGCATTTTCTTTAATGGTTATGTATGTCTTAATGGTGTTTGATTTGCATACGGTGTTTTCATAACCACGTGGCGCAGTTATCAAAAGTTTGTTGGCAACAAATTGATTTTTTTTTGCAAAACTGAGTTGGGTACAAAGTAGTCTTAAATTCAAATATGAAGATTCTGAAGCTTGTTCATTGGTATCGAATATCTTACGTGATTTTCATGTGATACAGTGATATACACGTGGCGCAATTTTCGAAAGTATCAATTTATTGACAACAAATTCGTTTTTTCGCAAAACTGAGTTGGGTACAAATTAGTCATAAATTCCGTTATGAAGATTCTGCATTTTCTTTAATGGTTATGTATGTCTTAATGGTGTTTGATTTGCATACGGTGTTTTCATAACCACGTGGCGCAGTTATCAAAAGTTTGTTGGCAACAAATTGATTTTTTTTTGCAAAACTGAGTTGGGTACAAAGTATGTACCTAGTCTTAAATTCAAATATGAGGATTCTGAAGTTTGTTCATTGGTATCGAATATCTTACGTGATTTTCATGTGATACAGTGATATACACGTGGCGCAATTTTCGAAAGTATCATTTTATTGACAACAAATTGATTTTTTTTGCACAACTGAGTTGGGTACAAATTAGTCTTAAATTCAGATATGAAGATTCTGAAGCTTGTTCATTGATATCGAATATCTTTTGTGATTTTCATGTGATACAGTGATATACACGTGGCGCAATTTTCGAAAGTAGTAATTTGTTGATAACAAATTCGTTTTTTCGCAAAACTGAGTTGGGTACAAATTAGTCATAAATTCCGTTATGAAGATTCTGCATTTTCTTTATTGGTTATGTATGTCTTAATGGTGTTTGATTTGCATACGGTGTTTTCATAACCACGTGGTGCAGTTATCAAAAGTTTGTTGGCAACAAATTGATTTTTTTTTGCAAAATTGAGTTGGGTACAAAGTAGTCTTAAATTCAAATATGAAGATTCTGAAGTTTGTTCATTGGTATCGAATATCTTACGTGATTTTCATGTGATACAGTGACATACACGTGGCGCAATTTTCGAAAGTATCAATTTATTGACAACAAATTAATTTTATTTTGCAAAACTGTGTTGGGTACAAATTAGTCATCAATTCCGTTGTTATGAAGATTCTGCATTTTGTTTATTGGTTATGTATGTCTTAATGGTGTTTGATTTGGATACAGTATTTTCATAACCACGTGGCGCAGTTTCCAAAAGCAGCAATTTGTTTATAACAAATTGATTTTTGTGTAAAACTACCTAAGTTGGGTACAAATTAGTCTTAAATTCAGAAATCGAAATTTTGCAAGTGGTTTTATGTTTCTTTGGCCGTAAATAAATGTTATTTATTACAGCGAAAATCACCTGTCAAAAATTAAAAAAAAAGATCGATTTGTTTATAAATAAATATTGTTTCAAAACAATATTGTTAATTCAAGTTATTCCTGAGAAGTAGTGTGAACGAACGGTGGAATCTGATTGGCTTAATTTTAATTATCGTAATTTTGCAATAAACAAAAATGTTTATAAAAAAAATGACGATTGGTACAAATTAGTCTTAAATTAGTTCTAGCCAGTCGTCCATAATTCAACTTGATTAGCGACAGTGGGGGTGCTGTCCTTACCAAAGTTAGCACCCCCACTTTTCATAGCGGTATACCGGCTAAACGGCGTGGGTACAAATTCTATTTTTTTGGTTACAAATTAGTCCTAAATTAGTCCTAAATTATAGAGTACTTTTTATGCAAATTACAAGTAGTGGGGGTGCCAACTTTTTCTGCGTGACTTTATCTGATAAATAAATATGAAATGACAATTCCGATTACTATTTTTTTTAAGTAAAGGCATTTAAAAATATACAGGGTGGTCCATTTAAGTGAAGTGAGTTTTTGATGTTTGAAAAATATAAAATATGAATCCTTTTTCTAAACACCCTGTGCATAGAATGAAAATCCCACGTAGTGCAAATGAAAGCCTTAAAGGTCAAAATAAATCGATATAAATTTGCGTTACTGAAAGTAAGTAGTTTCCGTGTTAGGCGTTGTTTAATTAGAATATTTTTCTTAAAATCACAATTGCCTCAAAAGCGATAGACATAGGGAACGTTGAATAAAGTTGCCTTAGTTTTTAACGTATAATCTAAAAATGTAATAAAATACCTACAGGGGGGTTGCATTTAAAAAAACCTAACTTTGATATATTACAATTTTGTTAACCATCCTGTATAATTGTAAATAATTTTAAAAAACAGTCGTTATCAATTTACATACGTCACCAAAAAATGAAGCTGATATCTTGTTAGGCACAAGAGGCCGAGGGAATAGTCGTGAATCACCCTGTATAAATTTTGAGGCTACGGTTTACACAGGCAGAAATGGAACAATTTCACATTTCTGATGAAAAATGTAGTTTCTCCGTTGCTAGGTGTGCGATTCTAATTAAAATGAGACCTTTTAAAAATTAAATATGTTAAATATTAATAAGATTAAAGCATTATTAAAGCAATAATAGAATTATGTATTTTTGCAAATCTCTTTTTTGATATACCATCATTATTTGTTTCGCGTTTTGTTTGTTTTAACAGCTTTGTTTTTCTATAATATCCTTTTCCTAATAATGAATCAATGATTTTCTGTCGAAGTAGATACGAGTCGAACATGTAAAATAACAAAAAAATTAAGGAAGTTTGTCTTAAAACAGGCTGATAAATTCAATAATCTTACCTCGTTAATGAAGTTGATATGATCCTCGATCACAAGGACATTTAGACATGCACATAATATATTTAAGGCAAGTATATAGTGATACATTGAAATACTATCACATCGTATGTATCAAAATAAACAAATGACATGTAAACAAACACTCTTCCGCAACTGCATCGTACAGATTACTTTATTCTTGCCGACTTCCTTATCTTTTTCAAAAACTATAATCAATTCTACTCAGGAAGCCTTTTACACTTTTTTTAAAATTTTTAGCTAGTGATTATTTTATCAATTACAAACTAAAAGCGGACCAAGTACCTACTCACCAATATCGAATCTAAAAAGAACAAAAGATTAACTGGAATATGTTGATCACAAACGGACGTTGCGTCTAGACCCTATCATGCTCGTGATGTACATCCGACGTGAATAAAAACATGTGATCTTTCATTTTGACACTTACGAAGATTTGATTATGCCAAATTAGCGTAGGCATGTCTGTTTAGTCAGACACGTCCGTAACAGAGGGAATCTCTGTTACATAAGGGAATATTTTGCGTAAACTGCGGTTACAGTTACGCCGTTACGCGTACGGAAGTTCGATATTATCTAAGAAATAAATTTAACCACAAAACGGTCATTGTATTAATAACTAGTAGCGGCGAAATATTTATTTTTAGTTTACCGTCAGTTACTCTAAACAATTAAAAAGCCTTGGCCCTAAGTCAGGGTAACTATTTCTTTATATTACAGAACGATTACAATCTGGGAGGACATTTGTAAACATTATGAAACACATTATTTAACCAAGTTGGTGTGTCTTTAATTGTATGTTTAAGGAAGTGTAAATAATGTATGTCACTGCTATTCTTAGGTAATTGATGAAATTGCAAAACAAGACAATGATTCATAGTTTTACTACTATTAAATTGTAAACAATTAACAATACGTTTTAAGTTCAATGCCGTTTTCCATCTATAGAATATGTGCTTAAATGTAAATGTAGACTGCGGGCAGGTGTAACGTCCGAATTTCGTCCTTCAACGGTAAACTGTTAAAAGACATGTATGATTTAAAAAATGTGAATAATTGTACAAGGTTGGTTAAAAAACGTTCCACCATGATAGGAATGTCTTAGTAACATGCTGAATAGGGTTGCGAATGAATTCTTCGTTGCCAAAGTGAGACATAAAAACCGAAAATAAGTAGGGGGTTACTGGTTCGATTATTATCGATAACGACGATAACACAAGACACGAGCTTCTTCCAGCCAATTTGATTATTGGAAAACAGCAAGTGAATGGCAATTTTAAGGACAAAATGATCTTTAGCAATTTCCGTCTCATTGGGTTTATTAATAGGCAAAGCTGTTGCATCCATTTTGGTCTAGACTAGATGAATAATTTGACCATATTTGTTTTGTCAAAAATGGAGCAAGAAACGCATTACCGGTGGCGGCGAACGATATCGTGACCGTGATATGTACCTCAATTCTAAGTTTTGGATTTCAACAAGACGGTGCCACCTGCCATACAGGGGGATCTGCATTGACTATATCTTGCTATTTAACGCCTATGGACTTTTTCTTTATGGTTCTGTGAAGCCAATAATGACAATTCAAGTATTTGAAGGGGGAAATTAGTCGTTTAATCAACGAAATTCACGCATAAATTTGCGATAATGAAAATTCGATCAAAAGAGCACGCATGTGCCATAGATGATTCTCATACGTCTATATTGTAAATCAATAAAAACTTCAATAATTTTAAATTCAAATGTTACGTTCTATTTAAAATATCTGAAAAAGCGAAAATACGATTTTAAAATGCACAATTGAGAGCAGGGGAAAGTAATTAACGTGAATTATTTTGGAAAAGGCAGCACAAATCGGCATATAGGTACACGTTGGGATATTTCGAAACAATGAATTAAGTGGAATTATTTGTTATTTTTATATAATATAATTATTTGAAAATTATACATTTAGTTTTTATAACCTTGTAAATATCATGACTTCCAAATGTATGTGCATTTTATTACATGGTGACTAGTAATTATTTATTTATCATTGTTCGTTTATCACTAACCGAGATACAGGCTTTCTGAAAATGATCTTTTCACTAAATTAACTTATATTAACACTGTTTTGTCTTCGTAAAATGCCACTTTAATTTTCGCTAAACTCCAGATAAGTTTATGAGATTTAAATTACAATGGTAACTCTGCAACATGATGATTTTTGACGTTGTGGCTATTATTCACTAATGACGGTAATTCTGCTTTTCTCTTTTTTCATTTTAGTTCTGGAAATTTCTTTCTCTACATAATGATTTATTAATATTGTACGAAAATTAAATTTCGGATTCTGTGGTTTAAAATATGAAAAGACTCTAATAAACATACATACAGGTAAACGTACATTAAAAAGGTAACACGCCTGTTTTGGGACACTTAGACCAGTTTCTTAAAAAAACGCTCGGACGTGTCGATTTTCTATTTTTGGGGGACAACTTTTGATGTCAAATTTGACTTTGTCAGGTCAACCCCCTAGCCCCAGCAACCCCTAACTCAAGAATTTAAATAGGGAAAAGGAGTCGAGCGACCCCTCATTTGAAGCGTCTTTTAATTCTCTATTTGACAGTATAAATCAAATTAGATTTACTCAATTTTTTTTTCGTCTCCATGAAAAGCACCCTCTAGATTAACTTAGGTGGGGGTGTTGTTTGGGAAAAATCCTGAAACACGCCACCTTTGACCTTTTGAACGGCACATTTCAGGATTTTTCCTAAACAATACCCTCACCTTAGTTAACTAGAGGGTGCTTTTCATGGGGGTGGAAAACAATTGAATAAAACTAATTTTCATTTATACTGTCGAATAGAGAATTAAAAGACGCTTCAAATGAGGGGTCGCTCGACATCTTTTCCCTATTTAAATTCTTGAGTTAGGGGTTGCTGGGGCTAGGAGGTTGACCTGACAAAGTCAAATTTGACATCAAAAGTTGTCCCCCAAAAATAAAAAATCGACGTGTCCGAGCGCTTTTTAAAAATCTGGTCTAAGTGTCCCAAAACAGGCGTGTTACCTTTTCAATGGGCCACCCTGTATGTCGGAAACGCCTCCGATACATGTGTCGCAAGGTCACTTAATTTCTATTCAGCCATACCTGGAAAATCTCCAGGAAGTTATGACGAGCACTGAGCTTCATATTCACCTATTATTATGTCGAAGATAAGCCCCAGGTATCGTTTTGTATTGCCGTGGACTGGATAAGGAAATGTTCCTGGTGGGATCTGCAATCGAAGCTGAGCGATCGGCCTTCAGTCTGTCGTTACCGGTTCCCTTCGAGAGTAGGCTGGTAAAGTTTCGTAAAAAACTAGTTATTAATTTCAATTCCAATAAAAACCAAAATGTTGTCCTGTTTTTTGAAAACAGTAATTAATTGCCACAAGCTCACTGTTAGTGTACGCAACGGTGATGTAAAAAATAATTAAAAATTGTTTTCAAAAAAACAGGACAACATTTTGGTTAATTCACATCTTTAGGTCACTCAAACAGCTATTAAATAGCAACCGTTTTCAGTCAGACGGTGTGAAAGAGTTCTTCAGGCAGCAGTGTCAAGAATCCTATGAGGTTGATGAAACAATAGGACATGTGCTCGGACATGTGTCTTTAATTGTGGTAATGGTTATTTGTAAATGTATTTTTTGGACCAAAGATACGTTTCAATTGAACAAGCCTCGTATATTTTTGACGCTACTTAAAAATGTTTTGCGCAAATGTTATCGAAGGTCATAATTGTTATCAGTTATCACCATTTCTGCACCGCAACTACTGTATATTTTTCTAATCGTTATCTCACATAAACACGGTCTTTCCCCCTTAACATTAATTACTTTCCAATACTCAAGAATTTATTTTTGGATCTTATATAATCTGATCATGCCTGGAAGAAAGGTTTCAAAAGTAATTATTGTTATTGTTTGTAATTACGTACTTTGGCCATTGCTATAAAAATTGTCTTCAATGTATGTACCTTTATATGGTTAGTGTCTCACAAATTTACTCAATACATTTAATTAAAATGAAACCGTTTCAGTTGCAATCAGCTAATTAAGTATTTCTAATAATAGTGTGTTTTGAAATACGCGAAACCTTTGGGAATTTATTTTTATTGCACATCTTTTAATTCGATTTTGCTAACATTCCCAAAAATTAATTTAACTCTCTGTACATTGGAAAAAACCGCATTTTTGATACGTAATTGTAATTTTTGATCGGTTTTTACGCTTTAAATGTAAATACTGTAATCAACAATGGAAGCAGTATGATCTCATTTGTCAAAAGGTTATCGTACGAAGTTTCCACAAATCTTCCTTGGCTCATCTTTCTGAGATTGTGTATTATCACCATAAATAACTATCGAAGTCATTTTTTAACATCGTGTCGCGTCGTTCCAATATTTAGCCAATCTCAAAAATATTCATCGTTTTGCGAGTTGCAAAGAAATAATAAATAATATTATCATTTCGAATGACGTTTTTGCATACGTATAAACGATACGCCTTAGCAACAAGATTTTGGTTTCCAGTCTGTGACACGAGTCGCTTTATATGTTCTGCTTTAATCCTACATGTTGAATTAAAGAGAAATTTTTAATTAAATTTTTAATTTATTCATATATGTATATTCAAAAAATAAAGTTCGAAAATATTCACAATTACGTATTTCATAACGTTTTAATCGTGTACGTACAAGGGCGTAAAAAGATAACAACACACATGTCGCTTATTTCTAAATTAATGTACTTGTTCATTGTAAACATCTGTTACATGTAAAAATGGAAAATTGATTACTTCACATTTGCATCTATAAAACGGTAACAGGAAATTGCTAAACATTACCTCTGCACCACCTAAAGTTGGATTATTACACAGATATTATTTATTTCTTCCAATTTAACCGACCGAAAAGGGGTAGAAAACTGGAGATTTAATTTTCATATTAACTCTCCTCATTTTGTCAAGCACTCCCGAGGACATGCTCCGTATCATCTACTCGTATTATCTTTTCATCTCATTAATCTCGTTGTAAACACATCTTAAGTAATCACATTTAGAATCTTATTATATGGTATAAAATATCTTGTGAGCCCGAAATTATTTACTTTTTTTTTCAATTAATATATCAAATCGTAGACTAAAGAATATATTAAACTGTATAGCCCTCTATAACAGGGTCGTGTTACGTTTGTAACGTTTTTAATTAAAACGTTTTCATAAAAATATTTCCGTTAGTCCGATTTGTTGATTTAATGAAAAGAGTATATAAACAATCTTAGAACTTAGCAGTCCATATATTTGCACGTCTTCATCATGATTGTGATAGGTAGGTATATGAAAACAATAGCAAACTTTTTATTCAATGAGAAATATTTAACCATGCGTATGAAGAAAATTTATTTATTATATACAGGGTGGCTAATTAATTGTAGTATACAGGTTGTCGCAATATTCCATGGACATAGAGCTACGGTAGGTTTGTGAGATCAAAAAAAGTCGAATGGGCTAAACTGACCTATATACTAAAGTACTTCGTTAAGCCGTGAGAGGGGGTCAAAGTTGAAGGAATATTTTGATTTTTTTTTAATAACCCGAAAATACTTTGCTCAATTTTTTAAAAATTTGGTTTGGGCCCATTTCAACTCGGACTCGGTTTTTTAAGTAAATATCAATTTAACTGAATTCCGAGAAGGGTGAAAACTAGCCCTACCGTTCGATACTTCTAATGGTAACTTTTTTGTGGGTCGTAGGAGCGCTTTAATTTTTTTTACGAGAAAGATACATTTATTTGCTGTATTTTTCGTCTGTTGTATTATTGATTTTATTATTTGAGTTTGTTTTTATTTAATTGACACTTAAAATATTACTTATGCTATATTTTTGAAAAGTGAATTTAACGCTGGAGCCATTAGCGAACAGGGTGTTTCATTTAAAAAACCAAACTTACACAGTGAACGCATGAAAAATAGTAGGCCATGAAAAATAATTAATCATGCCATTTTATAGAAGAATTAATACTAAAAAATTATTTCCTCTGACTTTTTCTTATATTTCTAATAATAAACGAGATATAAGCTGGTGAATCTCAAAAATCAGTAGGTACATGTATGTTGTACCAACCTGTGTTACGAATCTAAAATGTCTAATGATCACCATCTTATCTTCAATCCTATCAATTCTATAATCAAAAAACGGTTCGCGAGCTTCAATAGGGTTTGATTTCGTCACTCTGAAGTAAGTAATTACGTAGCGCTGAATTTTGGAATACGCCAATTGAATTTTTTATCAATCGGTTATAAACAGATTCGTAAATAATAGAACCATAAAATACCGTAAATATGCTCAGCTGCCGATTGGTTATTACTCTGATTTTAATACTAAATTGTATTAACAAGCGATGGTGCAATTAACTGATAACCTATACAGTCATAAAATGACCACTCCACATTTCAGCGACATACAAAATTATAAATTTGTTTTTCCATTGTTTGCTAGTAATTCTTCCTATTTTAAATTCGAGCAATACTTCACTATTTCACCTATAATAAAACAATTCCATTGAAATAAACGCTTCCGGATTTCATAGACAAATGATTTTATAGTTTATTCTCAATAAATCAGATACACAGTTTCCGTTCCATTTGTGTATATAATGTGGTCGCAAATAACCGTTAATGCGGTTTTTACAGTATGTACGTTTCGCCTCACAAATACAGAATTACTATAATGTCAGATCACGTTATAAAACTATTCTAACTGTGTAGTGAGTACTTACCTACTGTAAACATGTCCATAAGATGGTTAAAAGATTGATTTTTACTGAAACTGAAGGATTCATATGCGCAATTCAAGTTGGTGTCATTGCAACAAATAATTACAAAAGACACATAATGAATCTGGAAGTCTCTGATAAATGTAGAAAATGTCTCTCCCAGAATGAAACCATAGAGCACATTATAGCTGGTTGTTCTAATTTAGCACCGATTGACTATCTTTATAGACATAACCAGGTTTGCAAAATATTACATCAACAAATTGTGAAAAATTTAAAGTTAATAAATAGTATTAAACCTTATTAGGTATAAATACATTCCGGAACCAATATTAGAAAATGATTCATACATTTTATATTGGGATAGAATAATTATGTTATAACAGATAGGGAAGTCTCACACAATAAACCCGATATTGTTATAATTAATAAAATAGACAAACATGCTGTCATTATTATTGATGTTGCTGTGCCATTATCCACAAATATTATAAAAACTGAAAACGAGAAACGCAGAAAATATGAAGCATTGGCAATTGAGATGATGGCAATTTGGAATTTGACTAAAATCTACATTACACATTACTCCAATCGTTATTTCGGCAACAGGTGTAATTTCTTGTAAATTTGAATCTTATTTAACATCACTAAATTTGAATCCAAAATTATTTGTAATAATACAACGAGCTGTTTTATTACAAACATGTCACATTGTCCGAAAACTCTTTAATCTAAATTAAGTAATTTAATTTTACTTATAAATATTAGATACATAATACATACATAAAAAAAATGAATTTATGGTTAGATGTTATCCCCCATAAATTTAATTATTGTACCACTATGTAAGTGTGAATGAATAAATAATAATAATAATAATAAAGGACATTTATTGAAGGAGAAAGATGATACAAATTAAATAAGTGTACTAAAAAGGACATAGAGAAAATAAACAGTAAATAATAATAGAGTAACATAAATTTAAAAAAATGCCGCAATCACCTTCAAAAGGGCGAAGTTCAGATTTATAAGAAGCTTTTCATAACCTGCTCTTACACTTAACCCTAGTACACAGAAGAGAAACAAAACAAAGGTACGGTTTAAGTCTAAGATTAAATTAGATTAATTTATGACGTGCAGATACAAAAAAGAAAAGAAAACTAATATATATGCAATGTATAAATAAAGTATTATAAAGAAAGTAAATTAGTACAGAGCCTGAGGTAAAAAATTGAGAATATAATAGTACATATTATTGATAACTTAATTTATTTCTATTTGTGCTTTGAAAAGCAAGGTAAGTAGGTGGTGCCTGAAAGTGGTAATGTGTGGGGTTATCATTGTCAATAACACATATAGATTTTAATTACTATGTTAGTTGTGATATTGACAATTGGACAACATTGCATTGCAAACTACAATAAATAGACTGAATTACACTATCCTTGTCCTGGCGCAAGCTACCATACGACTGCAATTGTGCTATCCTTGTCCTGGCTTCACAAATCAATAAAGCAAACGTTTCTGCAGTTCTAAGTTATTTACTCATAATACATAACATATGGAAAACTTTTTAACTTCAAAAAGTTGCTTACTAAATTCGTCCGGATGTCTGTGTGTCTGTGCGTTGGTCGATGTTACAGGGTTTAGAAAGCTGGAAGTGGTGTCATCTTATAGGAAATTCTTCACTGATTCCAAATCGCTGGTAAATTTTTTGATCCGATCACCCGTTCGCCGTCGGGACGCCATTAAAGTCAAAATATACACCCTTGAATATCTCGAGAATTACAAAAAGGCCAAAACACGTTGCCTTTATTTTTTGAAACCTATTGAGTCATGATACGTACACATCACCTTCACCCCCTCTGTGGGGTGGAGCGGGAGTGAGTTTTGAAAACATAAATGGGAACACCTATTTTTAATTGCACTTTTGGATCCTCCATAAAAAACTCTTCTCAAATTGCAAATTTCAACCCCACCCCTTTTTTGGGGGTTGAAAGGGGGAAATAAACGATAAAACAACATTTACAGATTTGAAGTTGGTTGAAATTGGAATTCTATGAGAATTTGCGCCTTTTGAGTCCATCATTTTTAACCATATCGAAAATTTTTATTAAGAAAAGATGTTTAGGATTATAAATAATTTTCAAATATTCAGTATTGTTTATTTACAATTAAAATTTTTTTTTTACATTTTCTCTGCGATAACATTGAAAGTTAAATTTTTAACATTAATGCCTAATTAATCTAGGAGGCACTTGTGAACGTCAAAATGCAATGAGGGGAGCACGGGGGAGTCGTGGGGAGCGCTTTAAAAAAAGACGGCAAATTGAATAGAAATATCAAAGCCCTTTTTTAAAAGGGGGATAATGTGGAGGGAGGTAGAGTAACAAATAGTTTTGAAAATACATTGAATTCGTTTATGTTAACAAAAATTAGTGTAAAGTATTACGTTTGACGTTCATTGACAAGTGTCTCCTAGATTAATTATGCATTAATGTTAAAAGTGGAACTTTCGATGTTATCGCAGTGAAAATGTTAAACAATTTTTTTTATTGTAATCATTAAACAATATTGATATGAATATTTGAAAATTGTTTTCAATCTTAAATATCCTTTCATAATTAAAATTTTCGATATGGTCAAAAATGAAGATACTTTACTCTTGTTCAAAAATCATTTTTTTGACAAACCTCGTATACAACTGATACAATTTAATATTTGATGGTTGGATTTTGGGTTTTAGAACATGCAGAATTTTTTATAAGAAATAAATTTTTTTGATAAAACAATTAAAAAGTATTCCATATGTCGCCAACTTACGTCTTAGACACATATACACATGGAAAAAAAGAAAAGAACATTATTATTTACTCCTTTAGGGAAGATTTGTTAAATGTGATGATCGAGGAATAGAAAAGAGACTCTTAGAGTGATAAAAATATTTCGTTTATAGTTAACGAAATGAAATCTATCAAGTAGGTACTGTTTCTAATTGTTGGTTTATTATTTAAGAACCACACTTTACTTTTTTATGAAAAGATGACTTATTTCGGACATTTATATATGACGGTACCTGATTATATAATTTTGTCCCTAAAGATGGCAAAGATTTAAATCCTACTGCCAAATATACGTGCAAGATAGGAATACCCTTAAAATAACACCGAACAGTAGCATCGATCTCTTCCTGACAAAAAACCTTCCTCGTAAGTTCTTTTTTAGCCCAAAAAAGGTAACCAAGATTCATGGATGTAATTATGTTTAATAGTAAATTAGCTGTGGCAGTCTTCTGTTCCTCTAGCTCAATAGTGCTCACTTGACCGGTACTCCTAAAGAACACAGCGTAGGTACATTACTTTTTTCATTGCTCGCTGCTTTCTGATTATTGCTGGTTTGGGCGTCCTGTCCACCATTCTTAAATAATGTTAGAGTTTCGTGGAAAATTCGTACCCGTTCTGCTTTTTGAAAATCTGTAAGATGTTTTCCTCTTTCACAACGGTAATGGGAGGGCCTGTGCCCTTAGGGTGATCAACTTTCACGGTCGAATTCCTTGTACATACCATCTGTAATTGTTGCCAAGGAACGGGACTCAACGCCAAATGTTGATTGCAAACTTTCTTCTCAGTCATACGTACTTAAACCTTTCTTATCAAGTCATAATAAATCATTATGCGAAAATGTTTTCGGATTAATTTCATTTTTTCACTACACTTGCGAAACTTAAAATTATCTTTTTCAAATGCGATTTAAAATAAATTAGCAAATGAAGCGGGAAATGTCAAGTAAAGAGTTGCTCTTACTGAGGCCATATTTTTGTTTTCCAAGGCTTACCTGCCTAATGCTAATACTGAATAATAATAATAATAATAATAATAATGAAGCGGCCTCATATATCTAAGCTTAATGAAGCAGTTACTATACTGAGACAACAATCCTCATTGAAGTGCCAATAAATTTTACTGTAGTGCAAAACGTGACACTTCATTTTACATAATACGCTTAACGGTACCTTGAAATTGTCCTAATTTAAAATCAGATTTCGTTCCAAAATAAGACGAATAAAGAAGACAAATACGAGTCTTACGGTACTCCATTCTAGCGCAGAGCAAATTGTGATGCAACTTGTGTACTAAATTCGAGGTTAGACTCCGTAATCTACTTTGTATGAGAAACGATAAAAGGATGGGGAAGTCACATTTTTCTAATTTAAAACGACCACACATTGGCAATCATAATATTTGGTAGACACCGGATAATGAACGCAAATTTATTAAATTAAAAACCACCTACCTCTACATTTCCCCATTTTAATATTCTATATGTGGCGTGCCGAAACTTTAATCTTTATATCAAGGAATAGAATAAGCAAGTAAGAACGTATCACTGACCTCATCCGGTGTCCGGAGGTTCTACTTTCTAAGACTACGAAGAATGTTCAGAACTGTACAGTTTATCCATAAATATCCATTCACGTCACCTCGAAATCTCTAGACTTACCTAAGGTACAATAATCCAACACCTACATTTTTCGTGCAGTAAATTCAATTCTACGTGTCTCTACAATGTCTCCAGGTGCGGGATTCTTTTATTTGTCCAAAATTAAATTAACTCACAAAGTAAATCGTATTGGGAAGCTAATTTTAGATCTAATCGACATTTAATTAACTTTTCACGTGCCTAGGTACCTAATCTTTTTGTCTACTCTGAATACCAAATGACTTCCGTATTGTAAAAATCTCTTTCATCTTTTACCTGGTGGGATTCAGTATTGGAAATAATTGCGAGTGGCTGTTTCGTTAATGAATTTTTTAATTATAACATTTTTAAAATGGCCCTGGTGGCGAGACATTAAAAAAACGTGTAATTTCAATTTAATTATGCGAATTGCTTCTGTGGATTTGATTTATGTATGATTTGGACGCATGTAACTCGTCGGTCGTATTCATCTCCACCATATGGTAGGTACCGAAAGTTGTATCGCTTAATTCGATTTAATTATTTCTAAATAAAAATACATGGCGATTGGGGAATAACCAAGACGCCTTTTAAACATACGGTTCTCTACAGGTGTTACAGTAAAATCGAAGTAAATAAACTTGGTAAGTTAATAGCGAGAAAAAGCTATCTAATAATAGGTAACACTTTCTATTGTTAAGTAAATACTTATGTAATTATGTATCCCGATATATGTTAGTAATAAAGCAGAAAATCATTTTAAAACTTCGTTAAAATTAACATTTCCAGGTGAAGAAGTGATACAATCGCACTTGGGTATGGTAATTTCCTTGAATAAGCAAGCAAACGGTAGGGTAAAAAATCGAAAGGCAGCACTATTTTTGGAATATAACATCCTTTTTAATAGTATGGGCTATGAAAATATTCATTAAATGTCAAGTAAAACTGTATTCGTTAAAGTTCATGTTCTTACGTCACAAACTACCATCGTTTTGCTGTTTTGCATATTTTTGGTAGTCGTATTATGGAGATCTAGGGATAAAGACAACTCGTCCCATTTTAATTAATTAATTTTTTAATAGTTCTTATCGCGCCCCTAAAAGCTGAAACTAGGAAATCTAAAGGTAAGTTTGAGGTGCTAAGTAATGTGGGATCTCGTGGGATCCTAAAGTTGAAAATTTACGATTTGCAATGTTTCACGGTGCTATCAATAATTCTAAAGAAAAAATTTAAATATTAAAACATCACCCCAGGGTCCCCAGGTGTGTCGTTTTTCCAATACGAGAATAACTAACAGAACTCTGACCATAGCGGTTTGATCGCCACGTGTATTAAGCAGTATTAAGAAAAGTACGTTTAATACTATGTAGGGTCGAGTGGGGTAAATGTAAACAGGGTTAATTGTAAACGCCACAAGCAATCTTTTTAAATTTGCCGCTAGAATCTTATAACTTCAGACCCTTGTCTAATATCCCCTCATTTCCTATTATACAAAGATGCCGGCATCTACACGCGCGTTTTCAGTTTGTTTTGTGTTCTCATTGTGACCATTAAAATAATTCGGTTTTTCTATTGGTGGACCTCGACAAAAAATTCTTGTGAAAATTTAACTTTAACGGGAAGTACTATAAAATACACTTTGTATTGTTGCAAGTACAGTAACTTTCGTGTCTAAGTATGCTTTTAAAAGTAAAAATGCTATTTTTATAACATTTAAAAAGAGTTTACATTTACCCCGAAAAAAAAGTGCATGGGGGTAAATGTAAACAGACTTATGGGGTAAATGTAAACGTTAATTTTAGTAAGTATAGATTTATTTGTTTTAGATGCCCAGAAAATATGTACATATATGTATTCCCAAAACTAGTGGGCCAGCTTATACCAAAGAAGACCTACAAAATGCAGTTCTAGATGTCCAGAACAAAAATATGTCTTACAGACAGGCACAAGAATACTGCAATGTACCGATATCCGTTATTTCCCAGCGGCTTAACGGAAGAAAAACCGCGATTGATTCTGTAGGACGAGGTCGTAAATTAACGTTTACTCATGACACAGAAAAGAAAATCATCGATTGTTTGTTGGCTCGCGCAAAAGCTGGATTTCCGTGTGATAAGGACGAACTATTGGACCTCATTCAGGAGTATGTAAAATATTGTAATATTTCAACCCAGTTTGTTGAGGACCGTCCAGGTATACATAGATTGGTATTATTCGTTTTTAAAACGGCATAAAAATGTTTTATCCTTAAAAAAACCCGAACACCTACAAAAATGTCGCATGGACGCCAGAAGTCCGGATGTAATTTACAAATTCTATGAAGATTTAAGCAGCGCATTTGACAGATTCGGAATAATATCTCCAGAACAGGCATCTTTTGTTTTGAATGCAAATGAGACGGGTTTTAAAAGTGACCCAAGTCGATTAAGGGCTATTGGACAAAAGGGAAAGCCTTTAAGTCGTGTTTCTGGAGCATCAGGTCGCGAATCTACTACGGTCTTAGCGTGTGTGGGAGCAGATGGGTCTGTGCTTCCTCCTCTCATTGTATTTAAGGGCGCTGGTATACAAGCACGCTGGGTGTCTGATAAACCGTATCCTGGAACTCTGTATGCAGTGTCAAAAAATGGTTGGATGGAAGAACCCCAATTCTTCACCTGGTTTACCAAAGGTTTTATCCCCCATATAAAAAATGTAAGACAATTAAAGAATCTTCCAAGCCAAACAGCGCTGCTAGTATATGATGGACATGCCAGCCATATTAGTGTTCGCATAGTTGAAGAAGCTATCTCTAACAATATCACCCTAATTAACCTCTTGACAAATGCGTGTTTGGGAGAAAAAACTTATCGCGTATGGGAAGAAACAAATGGGCAAGGGAACCAGAAGATTGTCTAAATCGGAATTTTGAAAAAAATATTCCAGTATTAGAAGATACTTTTTTGCAATAGTTCCACCTTTTTTCATTACTAATAATGAAAGAAACTTATTTTGTATCCTACTTGTATTATTATTAAAAGCTAAATAACAAAGCAATAATAAAATAATTCATTTTATTTTTTGGGGGTAAATGTAAACAGCCACCCAAACTAAATAGGAACGCTTTTTGTACTTCAGTAATTCAAACGTTTACCATTACCCCATAAATTGTCTCCTTTACTCAAGTGGTGTTTCAGTAGCTGTTTACAATTTCCCCAATGCCGTAGGGGTAAAAGTAAACAGTGCCAACTTTTTTTTAAATGTCTTTTTTTTTAATATTGGGTTTGTAATTATTTTTTTTGTATTTTTGTAAAATATAAGGCCTATACAATATAGTAAAAAAGTTGTTGCTGAAATATTTAACATAGAGAAGTTTTTCCACACAGGTAAAATATCAAAAATTTTAAATGTGACACAATCGTTTACAATTACCCCACTCGACCTGTATTTATTCGTTGTTGACATTTTATTTGATAAGGGAAGAATAACTGAGGCATCATTTCCACTTTACCACAACTCTTTTTGGCCCGCTCCATGCTCCACCTTGGAAGGCATACAATGCTGATTGCAAAACTTGTTACACCGATTTTGTCTCAATATGACTTAACCTACTTGGGGAAAAATTCAACGTTCATGCGGTTATACGTCAAAACGTGGTGTTATCGCTACGTTTCACTGGGGAGATGTTTGCACGAAAATATCCTCGTTTGGACATTACTTATGCATAACCCAAACAAATTTTAAAAATGGCATAAATGCTGCTGTATACTATTTTTTTTTGTAAAGATGACCAACTTGCTTCATGACCACACTCCTGAAGTTACAGGATCATCAGTAATATAAGTTTAAAGGATAACTCATTGAGAGAATTTCCTATACAGAGTGATTCACGACTATTACATCGGTCTCTTGTGTCTAAAAGGTACAAGATATCAGCTTCATTTTTTGGTGACATATGTAAATTGATAACGACTATTTTTTTAAATTATTTGCAATTATACAGGATGGTTCACAAAATTGTAATATATCAAAATTAAGTTTTTTTAAACGTAACCCCTTGTATTTTATTACATTTTTAGATTATACGTTAAAAACTAAGGCAACTTTATTCAACGTTCCCTATACCTATCGCTTACCAATTTTGAGAAAATTGTGATTTTAAGAAAAATATTCAATTTAAACAACGCCTAATAACACGGAAACCACTTACTTTAAGTAACGCAAATTTATATCGATTTATTTTGACCTTTAAGGCTTTCATTTGCACTACGTGGGATTTCGATTCTATGCACAGGGTGTTTAGAAAAAGGATTCATATTTTATATTTTTCAAACACTGCAAATAATTAAAAAAAATAGTCGTTACCAATTTACATATGTTACCAAAAAATGAAGCTGATATCTTGTACCCTTTAGGCACAAGAGACCGAGGGAATAGTCGTGAATGACCCTGTATATTAATCAAAAAGAAGGACTGGGCGCGAAGCGTTTTCGGGCACATGTTTCTAGGAAATTTTTTCCATATTTTTAACGAAGGAATCTGGCTTTAAATTCACATTAGTAATCGCTCTGAGTTAATTGAGGCAACACGAAGAAACAAAATTCTAGCAAAGGAGATGACATCAAGTGTTGCTGCTCCTGCGCGGCTACTATTTCCATAAATAAGTGTAACTTTCCTAATGATTAGCATCGTAATTAACGATTTGTTTTGTTTAGCAAACATTCAAATGGATATATGATAACGATCATTGTTTTCCTTGAGGGTTCTATAAACATTAGTTTTATACTAACACATATTCTTTGTTAAAAAATTTTGTGCTCCTTGGGACCTAAACCACACCACAACTTTCGTACTACTAGTTTGTTATTCAAACCTCTCCACTACCTTGGGAATTTTATGTTCTATTACACGAGATGCGAATTCATTATGATTTGAACATAGAGGTAATATTAATTGTAATTATAATAGCGCTGTCCTGTATAAATAAGTATTGTACCTATATTATAGAAACAAAAATTTAATCAAACGATTTTTTTTTTTTATTAGTGGACGTCTCGTCGGATGTTCCAGTTTGTATTACAATGTACACAAGCCACGTGTGGAAACATAGCAACAGCGTTTATTAGTTTTTTGCCGTGACCGTGTAAAGTGAATTAAAATTCCAAAATGAACTAAATACTAAATAGCAAATTTCCTTGATATGGAAATTATAAGTAATTACCTATTTTAATTTCCCACCGGTAGTCGCCACTTACACGTATGCAATGTTTTTGCAATTATTTATAATAAAAACCTTTAGATGTAGGTTTTATTTTATATAATTAAACTGAAGGAAATAATAAACCTTGTCTCAGCTGCTTTTTCTACTTTTATGATGCAGTAGGTACTCGAACTCAAATAAATAGTAATTAAGTATAATAGTTTATTACGTTTTAAGAATACATAATTACTTTATTAGATTTGTTTTCGCCCCTTATTTGGCGATAAAGTAAGTTAAGTTCCATTTGGTTTACCTATTATCACTGGAATGGAAATTATAAATAATTTTTTTGGGGGAATTTACCTAATAAGCATATAATTAGTAAATGTGTAATTCCCTTTGTGTAAAACGTAACGTAACCCGAACATTAATTGTTGTTTTAATTAGTGTAATTAGTGGATTAAATATGGTATAAATTGCAGGAAATTAAAGCAGATTCGTGAGTCACTATCGCCATTTATTCCTTCCTAGAAAATGGGACGCTTGAAAGTGTATAAAGTGTTTTGTTTTTTGAAAGAAGCTCAAATTAGAAAGGCAAACTGTGCTTTCATCGTAATATTTATGTCCCTGTCCCATCTTGCATTTCTACGTTTTATGTGGGTACGATCAGTAATGGGCGATTTTTATGTTTGTAAATTTAATAAAACGGGAAGCAGATTTGCTTTTAAACACTCATTTGACAGTGATGTTCTATTACTGATTTTAATGAATCACCTGTTCGACTGTATGTCCTGCCAAAGATGCATAAAAATAATTGTTCAATCGTTGCCTTCACTCCTGTAGCCAAACGATATGTAGATGACATTTTTGTCATCTTCAAAGGATCCCATGAGGATCTTACAGATCGTTTTCATATTCTCAATAATTTACATCCCTGTATTAACGTTACGGTCGCAACCGAAAAAGTTAAAGTCCTCAATTTCTTGGATCTCACCATCAAAAGATTGGACAATTCCCTCGATATTGCCATATTTAGAAAACCCATCACAACTGACCAGGTGCCATCCCCTTCAGTTCCTTTCATTCTTTATCTCACAATCTAGCTTCTTTTCGTTTCTATTTCAACAGACTCTTCTCCTTACCTTTAAGCAACTCCAATTTTAATACAGAATATCGTGTAATTATGGATGTATCCGCTCGTAATGGCTACATTGATTTCTAGACTCAACAACCAGTTCCTCCAAGATTTTAACAAAAAAAGTATTACCACATTGGCCCCTTATCCGGCGTTGTGTCTCAGAAATACTTTTCCTTGCCGTTCATAGGTCCACCCTCATTCTTTTTTAAAAAACACTTCGACATAAATATATCGTTCTCCTCTAAATAAAATTTAAAAAGCCAGTTACTCCATATTAAAGACAGGTTGGACACGTTGGACAAATCGGGAGTTTATAAACTTGAGTGCGGTACGTGTCATGCTTTCTATATCGGGCAAACGGAGAGGAAATTCAGAACTAGATTTGCGGAGCATTTCACTTGTGTTAAGAAAAATAATAGTTTGTCTAACTTCTCCTTTGCCAGCCATATTTTAAAGTCTCGTCACTCCTTTGACTCGAAAGTTAACTTCGACATCCTTCATATACAAAGGGAAAAAATCGATTTACTTGAAACAAGAGAAATTATTCTCAATTACAATCAAAACCCTGATCTTTCCCTAAACGAAATCTTGAATATTAATAAAAATGTTCTTGCTTTACAGTAATATATTTTTCTTCTCTTTAGTTCCCCCTCGTAGTTCTTTTGACGATATTACAGTCCCCTACTTGTTTGGTTTTGTCTTGTTTCCTGTTGTAACCTTTGCGAGTTTGCGGCTGGTTTTTCAATTTCATTGTTTCAATCTCCTCCCCTCCCCCCCCTCAGTTTTTTATGGTTGGCCCCCTGTTTTACTTTGGTTTGTCCTGGTTGGGGGTTGCCTTTTTTTCTGTAAGTATTTTATCAGCTTTTCTTTTACATATTACCATAGTTAACCTTAATTTTTTCAGTTTGGATTGTTATATGGTCCCGCTATTTAATTGTTGTTGTTCGGGTGTAATTCCCTTTATATGTTTCCTTTGTTACGGTGATGAAAGATTTGGTCGTTTAACTGTTATCAATTTATTGCAAATTTTATCACCTTTTAACTCGTTATTTAACTTGTTTACCTTAATTATTATATTTAATAATAAGTATAAAACTTTAGTTTTACTGCTCAGTGTCTCGTTAATTTGGTAGTTTTAGAAGCCTGATGGTGGCATTGTGTTGCCGAAACATGTCGCTGATTTAATCAATTCCTTTTATCAATTATTAAACGTTATATAAGGAAGGTTTTGAGTTATCATTATTATCACCTATACAGCTTAATTTTTGAATATGTAAAGCCGGATAGCTTTTTGGATCGCAATTGTGCAACTTTTCCACATTCACTCATTTTACTTTTACCGTTCCCAATATCCCCAATCCCAATGGGCACACTAAAAATGACATATCAATCACAAACATAAAGTCCCCGGTGCATAAGAAGACGTGGAGTCGGCGCATCGTGTAGAACTACGGCGGGTACCGATTATAGTAAAAATACCAAGCAGTGGCGTATCACATTTGTGTATCTTCTTTTCATGTGTAATAATGATAACATATTGATTTTATTCATTTAATTACTTCTAGTAAATCTTTTCATTTAAATAGTGTATTTACATAAAATATGGTTTGAATTGCTTTGAATATACCATTAAAATATACATTACGCACCATGCGACGCCCCTGGGGTAAACGAACGCGGGAATTTGAACAATATGATAAACTCGTATTTTGCGCATAGGCGAACTCGTCTTCTTACTCGCCGCGGACTGTACCACTGTGTTCTGAACAAAAGCGTTAGAAATAGGCAAAAAATAATTAATCCGGTATATCAACTTTAATTCGTAGATAAGAGGATATAAATCTTTATTCAATTCAAAGGTTGAATTAAGCCGGGTATTAAAGTTAATCTTAATGAAATTAATTGGTGCATTTGTTTCTATGTATTCCTCGTTCAGTTTTAAATTCTGAATTGAATTTTTAATCTGCTTTCTGTGCGAATGGACGTATGATCAACTGCTTTAGTAGTCCAGTCCAGATTAACAAATGAATTAATTTTTGATCATTGGGGCACTTCTCTACGTTATGCTACGTTGTTAATAATTGAAGTTCTAGGTTAAGCATACACAAGTTGTACTCGTAGAGTCATAAAGACTGATTGTTCTCCTCGTATGCCAAATTTGAGGAGAATTGATTTACAAACGTAAATTTATCATACCGTTTGTGTAACCTCGATAACGGATTATATTTCATAACTTTATTTAATGCGGTTATGAAACGTCCTTTCAAATGCATCCTTCAACAAATTATGAATCTATGATTATGGTGTAGGTATATGCGTATATGAACATTTTGGCACATGAAATCACAACATATAAATCATCTGACGCAGTGTTTAACCTACTATTTCGTATTTGATATATTTTTGCTATTGTTTATATGTGTCATGGTCTTATTTTTGTTAACTATAACGAAAAACTACTCTATCGAAATTAATTCCTGATTCTCGACGATTTTAATACCTTTCGTGCTACTGTATGATAATGAGATTTTCCTCTAAGAAGGTGTTTTTGTTTGGCTTCACGGTTTATTACTTATTCAAAGAAGTCAGAAAGGTGTAATATGTGAAATGTTGTTTGGACCGATGGAAAATTATTTTCTCCACAGTTGCGTTAATCAATATTTAATGAATATCTAAACAAATCCATCATTATTTTAAAACTGAAACTTTCATTTGTGGAAACATCAGCTCTTTAGAAAATGGATGACCCCTCATAATTTAAACCAAAGTAAAATTGACGAGACCGTTGTCAACCACTCAGCAATAATAATACTATTTGAAATGTCCCCAATTAAGGGATTGAGCAATTTGTCTGTAGATACTTAAAGGACGAGGATAATTTGATAAATTCAATTAGGTACTAAAAATATTATCTTTAATTAAATACGTCTAGGTAATTTATTGAATTTAGGTAAATTTTAATGATAAAGTTTTCTACTTTTAAATTAAACGTATAACAATTACGTTGACTTTCTTATTTTTTTGTACTCGTTCCGCCTTTAGTAGAGAATTTCGATTTTAAGATCTAGGAAAACGCGATAAAGGAAGAATGGCGATCTTTTAAATTTGTGCAGCTTAAATCTCCCAGTCGTGTTCAAACAATGGGCGCGTTTAGCGAGCGCAGCAGCTTAACGTTAGCGGTCAGCAATGATGAGATGCTGACATCCAGCAACTTAAAATTCGCTAAACCGTGAACTGATATCAGCATTTGCTTGCTGTAGACGTCGGTATATAAGTGTGAGGTTAAGTTGCGTTTGTATTGTATTTCAAATCAACCATGGAACAAAATGTTATGGCTTTTGCTTTAGATTATGTTTTAGAAGATTTTGAAGTTACTTCTTAGCATTTATCTACCCTTAAGGGTTACTTGTTCAAACTATGATCTCTGAAGTTAGTCGTTTAACTTGCTGACCGATTCAGCGTAAACTTTTTACGCTGTCTAATTTACTCAGCGGTTGTAAGTAAGCATCTACTTAGCGTTCCGTTTAGCGAAACCGCTGTTGCCAGCAACTCAGCCGCTGACGTTCGCTAAACGCGCCCATTGTCTTGTGAGATCAGCTCGTATATTCGTATTCGCTTTGTCGCTCTAACAAACAAAACCAAATCGATGAAAAGTAATATGGGTTCTTAAGAAGAAAGTAACTACAATGAAAAAGAAAAGTGTTTTCTTTTGCTTAAAAAGAACGTGTACAGTTCATTTCTTTCCCAATGAAATAACTTGGAGGAACATTTGTGAGAAAAACTTTAAACGATTTTCTTTTAAAAAAAACCTTTTTTTATTATCGTTCATTATGGAATCATTAAAATGTTCGATAATTTATTGTCACAGTTTTTCGCGTTTTATATTTTTAAATGTAACAGTAGGTAACGTTTTTATCTGATAATTGCTACTAAATTGGTCAATTTCACGCTATAAAATAAAACATGGATTCGTTGAACCGAAAAGTTTCTTCGTTTCTTGTAACGAAATTGATTCAGTGTACATTTACCACCATTTTGATGCTGTTCAGAATAGACATGCTTATATAATATTTTCCAATATGTACCTATGTGTTAATTATATTGATGAATAAAGTGTGATACATGCTTGAATGCAGAATAAAAAGCTCTTCTAATATTATGTATAAAAGATCAGGACCGTATTTTAAAAAACAAAGTTGATGATGGTTACTTGAAAACGAAACGTCGGATTCCAATTTGCTGTATGCCATGTTAAAGAACGTTAAAAAGTACCTGTAGAAGCTCCTTTTACTTTTTATTTAACATCAACGACAAAGTAACAATTTGTCAAAAACAAAATCTTGAAAATTCGTTAACTTCGGAACGGTTCGGAATTTCGTCAGTTTAAAAATGTCATTTTACTAAACTCAAAATTGCCCAACTTTTCTCCCATTTAACCGAAACTCTATCTCTTACCGTTTCCTAAATATCCATAGTGGTCCTCCTTATTTTGGACACAGTGTATATTTGGCTTCCTTCCTCATCGTTTTTGAATTTTTCCCTTTTTCACATTTTAATTCATTATCTCGTGCTCCACATTTGGTCACGATGAAGTGTTTAAGGGCGTTTTGGAACAGTAAGAATTTTACAGGATCTGAAAATGAAAAATTAATTCTTTATCATTTGGTATTATTCATTCTCAATCGTTTACTTCTTTATACGCTCTACCATGAGAAGGAAGTAACTTTACACCGCGAGCTGTTCTAATGATCCGTGCAACCACAATAGAGAACTTTTATTAACAGTGAGTACGTTCCAAAAGATAATAATTGAACTATAGTCATTTATGGTAGGAAATGGAATAGACAACATTCAAAAATGTCGTATTCAAAATAGAAATTTGAAATGAAAAATTGAAACTCAAAATATTAATGCTAATGAATCCTAAATTCAAATTTCCAAATTCGAATCACACTGCTACTTAAAGATAAAAAGTTTAAATTAAATTCAAAATTGAAATTGGAAATATGTAGTGTCCGACCGAAACCGAAACCGAATTTCGGCAACGGTCTCAGTTTCGGCCGAAACCGAAACCGAAACCGAAACTTTCTTACAAAGATCATGTTTTGAGGGAAAAATAAAGAAAACGTTATTATAATCAGTCAGACTCAGTTTTAATTTTTTTCTTTAATTCTCACAGCTTTAAAATACTTAATAAATAATAATAACTTAAATACTTCACAAACAAGTCACGTCATGATTAGGCACGTGGACGCGGCAAAATGTCTTCGTCGTTTGGATGGAATTTACTGCGCCGAACATGAACGAGCACAGCGCGGGAACTCCAGAATGCAGTTTCGGTTTCGGTCGTAGTTTCGGCAGGTTTGCCGCCGAAACCGAAACTAAACCGAAACTCGTTTTTTTGCCGAAACTCGACCGAAACCGAAACCGAACATTCGGTCGGACACTAGAAATATGTAATAAACTCGCAATTATAATTTGTAAATTCATAGTTCAAAAAGTAAAACGTAATAAAGAAAAACTGGTAGTGCCATTTGAAAAATCAAGTTACCGTTTATAGAAGTTTTGTCAATTGACGTAGTAATTTCTCCGAACACAAGAATATTTCGGATCTGACCGTCCGGTTTACGATAGTACCTACATTTCATGTTTTAGTAATATCGCATCTTCACGTGCGGCCTTCTAAGCTTTGTGATCCCTGCGATATTCAATTTTTTGGACACATGCGGCCAAACAATTCGTTTTAAGTAGGTACTATGTGTGATACATAAAGTCGCACTAGAATTGACCAAGGAATATACAGGGGGTTCCATTAAAAAAAATACAACTTTGATATAAATCATCCTCTATAAACTTTGCGATTCAAGTGAAAATATTGTAGATTTGTAGCTTTACCATATCCCACGAACGAAATGTTCGTTAATAAACCCACAGTCTTCCATCCACATATTATTGGCCCACCCAGTATACATACAATATTTCGCACTATAAATAAATATCATTAATCCAAAATATTTTCTAGATACTAAAATAAAATTAAATTAATACCGAAATACCGGTATTTACGTATGAATACCCGTTTTAAATACTGCATCAATTTTGCCCGGGATCCCGGTTTTCGAAATACCGGAATTCCGGTATTGTAAGCTCTAGGAATAGAATAACAATTGTTTTAAAAAACATTGATTATCTTACATAAGGACGAACTACCAAAGTGAGTCTTGGCTGGTCTTACCTATCACTTTCTCAGCACATCTGTTAGGATTTGTATTTTCCTGCTCAAAGTATACTTACCTATAGGTAGATAAATATTAGTCACTATGGCAAATTAACGCCTTTTCATAGTTTTTAACAATCTTAATAGCTCAATCACTCACAAACCCTTCAATAATATCCTCAAAAGGTATAGCCATCAGTCGTTCATTAATTTATTTAGGGTCTATATCACAACGGCCACCCCGGTTTTTGCTATTTCATAACGGCCACCTTGATCAAAATATTATTTGATCATAACGTGAACAAGGTGGCCGTACCATTTTTTGAATCTATGTATTCAGAAACGCAAAGATATGTAAAAAATTGCATAGGTCAATTTTTTTGGAACCCTAATACAATACTTCCCTTTTACTTCGTACGCGGGAAGTAAAAAAAAATTCCGTCTGTCTGTAGTCTGTCCGTACACATTCCTTGCAACTCGGAAACTATTAAAGTTATCGAAATGCGGTTTTCGCCAATCGATTGCATTCGAGCCAACGACGAAAATGCTGATATTACCTTTGATGACATCACTTCCAGTATAAGCTGAAATGGCGGCACTCATTTTTTATAAAGTATTTTTTCTGAATTCAGCAATACATACTTATTTTTTGAAAAAAATGTTAATACGAGGGAAGTCTCGTGGCAACTTGTTTTACTTTTTTGTTGCTATAACTATATCTACTGTTATCTGCTAAAGCGCAATTTTTCTCCTCAAAGCATAGTTTTCTGTAGGAAATTATGTAATACAAAAATTTAAGGGTAGTCACCGACTTCCACTTCCAGTATTCCGGAACTTACCAAATTCTCAAATAGGGACATTAAAAACTAACCAAAAAATCTCTTTATTACATTTGAATTGGGCAAATGATCCATTAGGTATCGAAAAATTGTAGATTCACTTTCTAATATAAATTATCGCCGTATTCATAATGTGGATATTTCGGTGGATATCTCCGTATTGTGTATGCATCCCTTATCCAAAATCACCTTAACGGTGTATATCAATAATGAGATGAAAACATTATTAAACGTGTACATTAATTTCGTTTGCCATCCTGCCCCTGGTACTTGGTGTGTAAATGGGATTCTAAAGTGACGAATGTTAAGATAACAAAGGATTCGTAATGGGAAAAGAAACATTACGGAACAATTACATATGATCAATGTAACCCCTATATGCTCATTCAGCTTCAATTACCTAAACAACAAACTCGGAATGAAACTCCACATTGTGTTTTATAGAGTGTGAGTACTGAAAGCTTTGTCTAGTAATTGTTCGCAATCTTTCTGTTTGAAAGAATCTTTCTTTTATTCAAACTTTCACATACCTACTTATCTAAATAAAATTTTTTTATAAAAAATATTCCGTATAAACTTCCTGGAGGACCTTGTTAAATTCAAGAAGTATAAACGCTTGAATAATAACGCGAAAAATATATTTCCTAGTAGAGTACGTGCATTGTACCGGAATTTCTAGTAAAGGATTTGAAATTATTTTATATTACGTACCTTACCTACTTTTTCTTCATAAATCTTTGAACAGTTTTTATCTCGTTATTATGTGAGACTCGCAATTGTCGGAAATGGTTTGCTACAACTGAAAATGAAAAATGCATGTATTCACGCTTTATATTTCCAGTTGCCTACTCAATATTGCAATTTATTTATCTACATATTTATACTTCTAGAAATTTCTATCATAATTTTATCATGTTAAATCCATCCAATTACAATAAGTAATTTTTTGGATACATCTTAACTTTTCATTATCATTGACTTCCTCACGATGTTATTGGTCACGACAATAGCTACAATATGGTAATCTTGTTCCTCTTCCTCCACAAGTTTAAGTACAAGGTTTTTGCCCTAAAAATCGTTACATTTTCCTTCTCCTCCTCGCTAGTAAAAAATTAATTTGCTTTAAATGATTAAATGCCGTGGAAGAACTTTTGTTTCCTTTATTGTATTTTTTTGGTAAACTTGTGATGTGGTCATGGAACCTTCTCAGTTTGATTTTAATGTGGTAATCTTTCGTATACCCATAAGTGCCTTTTTAAATTTTGGAGATGCAAGAAACTCTTGTATATGAAACGAGTTATTTCGTTTAGGTACATCAACTTTGTTTTTGCTCCTTTCAGCTGTTTGATGGAAACATGATTATTTTTTCTAAATTGGGCACCCTTTCTTCTGAAATTGAATATATTTTAAAAATTGCTTTAAGAACCGAAGTGAAATTGTGACATACGAGTTTTCAATTTCAATGTACCTTCACCATATTTTCTTTCCAGTCATCCTTATATAGGTATATGTACTTACAATTTGACGTCACCATGATAATTCAACTTCCATCAAATTGTATAGGTACATATGCATCTATGTATAGTGGCACCAAAGTCAATTTTTTTCACTATTAGATGAGGTTATAGTGAGGCCAGTCCAAAGTGAATGTGAAGATGTGTAATAAAGACACGAAGAAAAATTTTGAATTAGAAGTGGTCTTTTTGTAAAAGTAGAAGTATCTTCTCCTCCCGATTCATCTATTAGCAAACGTATCATCTAGAAACTATCGTACAGTTAACATAATGAAGAGGAAGAACCACATCTTGATGAAATATCGAGTTTTCTTGATCATAATTTGATCGTTTTCCATAATTGATTAATCGGGATAGGTACACAACATCTTCATTTAAACTTGCTGACAAGAAACTATATCATAGCCAAAAATACATTCCGTCGGATTCGTTATTTTCGTTCATTATTTCACAAAATTGTAGACGACGATAATTATCAACCTCATTCAACTCTTGAAGTTGAAAAAAGTTTAAAAACAATGTCAACAAACAATGTTGAACCAATTTCAACAACAAGAATACCTTCATTTTCATCTAGCAACGTTATTTTGGCAGAAGCTACCGTTCTTATGCCACTGTTTTGTGAGTAGGTACTGTGCATTTTTCGTATAATCTGTAAGTGTCTTTTAATTTTTTATCCATACATACAGTGTGACTCATTTAGATTGGAAACACACAAATCTGAAGTTATTTACCGATTTTAACCAATTTTTTTTTTAAAAAAGTAACGGAATCGCACAATTGAGTAAATAATAAGACTTAACATTTCCGTTTAAATCTTAGTTACCATGGAAATTATGTTACTGTTTAACAGTTATGATAGATTTTTATTAAATATTACGTTACTTTAAATATTTTTTTCTCCACTGATAGTTTAATTTAAGAATTATTAACATAATTTCCATGGCCATCTATTGATACAGGGTGTTGTTTTGTAACTGTTAGCTTAGAAAGTTTTCGAACTTTAAATTGTCATAACTTTGTTATTAATAAATATATTTTTGTAAAATTTTGGTGACAGCTATTTGGAAGCATTCTGAATCCAGTGGCGTAGATATTTTTTTTATAAACAAATCGCTAATAACAATTCTCCATTCCGAGTACGAAAAAGTTATCGTAGTATGCCCTGAAAATTGGAATAAACATTTAAAATTTTGTCCCAAAGTAGATGTTTCATTATTTGACATTTTAAAAAAAAATTGGTTAAAATCGGTAAATAACTTCAGATTTTACATGTGTTTCCAATCTAAATGAGTCACACTGTATATTAGCGAATATTTTCCTATAGTCGAACAGCAAAGTTTGTCCTACTGAAACCCAATCCTGCTTGTAAATTGCTGAAATACACGAAAAATCCTCGGAAAAATCTATCTATTAGCCTTTTTGGGAGAACCTCTTTTATTGCAACGATGAAAAAATTTCCAAAAATAAAAAAAAAATTGACATTTCTCGACGTTTCAGAGCATTTGCATCCATTTTCCGTAAAAAATTTTGGTGTCTGTGTGTGTGGATGTGTGGTTGTCGCCACGATAACTTGAGAACGGATTAAGATATCGACTTCAAATTTTCGGGATAGATTTCTTGTTCAAATATGAAGGTTAAGTTCGTTAGTCAGCCATATGGCATGAAAAGGACCAAAGGGCCAAACTGTAGCTCCGTTAATATGTGTTGTAGAAGGTCGGAAAAAAAACATTATGTAAAGAACTATCAATCGTATAAAAGGTTATCAACAACTTTTTTTCATACTGCAGCCCTTAAGGGTGTAAATTGTAAATGTCGGTAAATTGGGAAAAAAGTTTATACAGCTAAAATGTAAAGTCTTTGGTATACACGAATAATCCATAAACCCGCGAAGACTTAAAAACCAAAATCACACGAGTGCTTCACGACATTCAGACCAACCTGTTGGACCTCGAGACCCTTTAGTAGCAGATGAGGAGTTTTTATTGACTTCAAATTTCGGTAACATTGGTGAAGCTCCTCTTCACGTCTTCGGCTTACGTGCAGCGAATTTATTGATGCAACCATTGAAGGAACTCCGTATTCGTTTGCTTACCATTATTTAAATATGTTGTTTAATTTCGTAATAATTATGCAACTGGAATACAATAAGAAATTGTTTCTAGTCTCTGTGTATCAGACATCGAACAAAACCATTGAATAGTAACGGGTGGTGCAGAGGAAACGCATGTTTTTCAATATTGAATTACTGGGACACAATGGGTTGAAAATAATAAAAACAAGTATTAAATGATAGGTTTTTTAATGCAGTTTTTGAAATTACATACCATATTTAGGTTCGGAAAATAATGTCTTTGAGATGACGTCCTTCTTGCTGGATACAAATTTGGATCCTCTTCTGAAAATTACTACATTTTCCGTCAATATTTTAAGAGTTGGACGTCGAGGTGCAGTGCCTGATCGAAATACCGTACTCCGATGGGTTGCAGCGTTTAGAAGTACTGGTTCTGTGATGAAAAAGAAACCACCTGGTCTTCCCCGTTCGCATTTTAACATCCTTTACAGACCTACGGTACTATTTATACGCAAATATTCGCCTGCTACTATCTCTTGTTCCAACCTCGTTCTTAACATAAACGTTGTACCATTTTCTACGCTTATTCCCCCACTAAAGCGCCTAGGTTATTTGCAGGTTTAGTATATAAGTATTTTTTTTTTCAATTAGTGGCATGACACACAGGTTTACAAAACTCAAGTTATTTCAAAAAGAACTTTCTTAACTGCTTATTTTTTCAAAAATTACGGCTTGATTAGGTGTTTATTTTTGATGCTTCACATTTTAAAAGTTTGGGATGTAACTGTAACTGTAAAGAAGTAACAACCAATAAGAGACCAATATTGATGTATAGTGCCGTCGTAGGTCTGTAAAGGATGTCAACATGCTCCCCGTTCAGTTCGTACTCCGGAAAATGTAGTAATTTTCAGAAGAGGATCCAAATTTGTATCCAGCAAGAAGGACGTCATCTCAAAGACATTATTTTCCGAACCTAAATATGGTATGTAATTTCAAAAACTGCATTAAAAAACCTATCATTTAATACTTGTTTTTATTATTTTCAACCCATTGTGTCCCAGTAATTCAATATTGAAAAACATGCGTTTCCTCTGCACCACCTTGTATATTAAAAAACAAGTTTCATAAGGCAGGTTTTATGGCATGAATCAAAGCACGAGTTCCATAAAAGCCTTATGAATGAGTTTTTTATACTATTTTTTAGAATTTGCACGTTTTGCAAACATTTTTAAATAAATATTTCACATTATAAAAATCTAGGGAATTTTTTAGAGATTGGAACTACTACTTTTCAAATTGTCAATATTGTCGATGGTCAATATCAACATTTATTTAAGGTTAACTACAGTATTTGCTATGAATTAATTCGGTAATACCAACTTAGTAAAATTAAATTATACCAGTTCTATTAAAGCACTCAAATGACGCAAATTCTAAAAAAGTGTATTAATAGTTATTTAATAAACTAGTTTGTTAATGAAGGCGATTAATAAATCGAAACTGTTTAAAGCACGAACGAGCAACAGCGAGTGAGTGGAGTGCCTTTAATAGTTGAGTTTATTAATCGCGCATTAAGAAATCAGTTGATTACAATATTTTTTCGTTGACCGTAAACTCTTTTTTTGTGACAAAATTAGAAATTAATTCTAAAATAACGTCAACTCCATACATTTTCAATTTCATGTAAAAATCACCTTACCATTGAAAAATATTAAAAGCGAATTGTCAAAAAAAGTTGTCATTGTGAAAAAGTGATTATAAATTCGTAATTGTGCAGTTGTGGAGGTAGAAAACCTTGCTGAATTACCTGCTACAGTGTTGGCAAGTGCAAATAATGCAGCAGGTATCAAAACGTCAAAATCACAAAAACAATTACTTAATGAAAAAGAGTGTATTAATGAGGTCTATTAACACATCCTTTTTGAAACAAAAGAATTCATTAATATCGAAATTAGTAAATGGTCAACGAAAAAGTGAATAAGCTCACACAACTACGACTCTCAACAATATTTTCAATTTTTGAAGCTTTTACGTGATTGATTCTATTTATCTATAATTTTTTGCATTTAATAACACTTTAATTGGTACAATCAGTGGAATACCACAAAAACCACAACACAATATTGAAGTAGCGACAATAATTATGTAACACGTCTGTGGTAACAGCAAACAAGAAATTAAGAGCATTTTCTCACATATTTGTTAATGACAACAAAATTTATGGACGCAAAGTTCAAATGCAAATTAGACAATCGTTTCGGTATTTGTGCACAATTTATATTACGGTTTATAATGCAGCTTATGTTGAATGTTAATAACTGCATGTTCAGTAATTTATTGTTTTCGTTTATAACTTCATTTCTAAAATAAACTCATAGAATAGAAGCATTAAAAAGGGATAAAGTATAATGTATAGCTATAAAAGATGTGTGTTATCGACTGAAATACATTAATAAAATGCATTGCACGTATCTTGTAAGCCTTTCGCATACTTGGTCCATATTACATTTAGTTAGATGATATTATAATAAATGAGTTGATTACGAACGTGGTACATTTTCTTATGCCTCTTGTATAAAATAATAATCCGACTTTACACTAATGAAAAGTAGAGTTAAAAAGCTTAAACTGATCGTTAGTGAACGTTTCCAGTCTCTTCTTGGAGGTTACGTGAATTAGCACAGTATAGTTTATGTTACGACGATCTTTGGTAGAGATTAATTGTAAAAATATTTTTCTTATATTTATTTTTCGAATATCTTTCAAATTCCGATTTATCATTTTATGGAGAATTAAGTTCCACGTGGATTGACGGTTAACCATCTGGTATGCCAGTGTCCTGCAACAAGAAATAGCAGAAACACCTTCCTTTTTAATGATACCCCCGCACAAAACAAGGTATTGAAGGTGTAATTGGATACCTGAAATGTTTAGGAATGTACGATAAAATTTAGATCGAAAGGATGGAAGACCCCATCAGTCGATGCGCTAAACGACAAAAAAAAGTGAGAAACACTAATTCTCATAAGGCCAAAAGTTAAAAATTAACCTATAATTAATTTTCTCTAAGCTTACGTTGTGGAACTCTATAAAAATAATTATAATAATGACAAATAATTTCACTTAAATATTTAATTGGAATTACTTGTTATTATTTTAATTAAAAATAAATATATTTTCTTAAACGTTGTACATATTCTAATTTCGATTTTATGGCGCATCCAAGGCAAGTAATAGATATTCGATCATTGTCGTTTGCAAATATCGAGACAGAACAGACCATCTCATTTGGATTTCGATGCTCATACTTTACTTAGTTGTTTATAAATCAGTTATTTAACTTTTTCTTGGTTAATTTGATTTGCTTCTAACAATTTCTTCTAGAGGTCAAAATATTTTCAACGAAAACCGTTGCCTGGTTCTTGGACCGGATTACATTCGTCTGTAGGTTAATTTATTAACTATATTCATAGAAACCTGCTCACCAGCTGAGTTATAAACAAAAATACATCGAATTTAGCTATAACTAGTTGAAATCCCTGGATTACAAAACGAACTTCGAATACCGCAGTAACGAAAGTATAAAAAAATCTGGCCTTATCAAAAAGACAAAATTTGATAATTTCGAAATTTCGACTTTAAAGTCGAATATTTCGAAAAGTATTTGAGATATCGAAAAATTGGGACCGGATCTTGAATCAGCATAAAATTTCACATAAGATCCATATCTTAACTCTGTTGTAGACAATACGCATCTCTTGCAACGCACGGACGGAATATTGATTCCAGTAACGAACGAAGTTCGTTGAAAAGCATTTTGGGTTATCTTAAAGGTATTTGTTAATATCTTTCATGGAATTAAAGTAAAATATGCAATTTACTTTTTTATCTATAGTACAGTTAACATCTATTAATTCACATAATAAACATTACGCATTTAGATTATTACAGTAAAACACAAACCACCGTTTTAATTGCTTACTTTAATTCAGTGCTACTAATGTTCTACTCTCTGCCATTCATTTTTTAAATATAGCGATCTTAACTAACCTCGTAAATGTGGGTTAATTTGTAAGGTCTACATTTTTCTTAAGAAGGGCTATTAATGATAAGTAAATAGGGTTCAGATTATAAGTTTAAACCTTATAATTCATAATAGAACAGACAATTTTTACGTTATGTTTACCGTGTTCTACTTGCGAACCTGCTCCATATGTCGAAAAGTAAGCACAACTCCTGCCCTTCTGCAAGACCGTTTCTAACTTATTAGTTATTACCATGAAACCTTTGAAAAGGTTTCTAGGTCACGTATTTAATTTACTGTGATGAAACATCTTAAAACATTTTATTATCCAATTATGATAGATAGATGATAGATAAGTTCGGAGCCACGCCAGTTTCTGCCTTAACAGCGTAAATGGGAGTTAATGGAATCAGTCGTCCTCGAGTGGAAATCAAATTCTCGATGAATTTCAACAATATTAATAAAGGAATAGTGAGTTATGGTTGTTTGTCAAATCAAATCAGATCAAAATATTTATTTTATAGCACATATTTACAAGTTTAGGTGTTAAATAATTGGATGCTTTCGCGGTTCCTCCAACTGTCAAGATAACATGTTTTCAGTTTGTATCGCGTCGTTATGTTTGTTCCACAGCCTGCGTTGAAAGGCTTGTCTTGCTTTTTTCCTTGTGAGCCAAAACAGGGATTTTTGGGATTATTATCCATCCTCTTAGCTCCCGATGGTGGTGAGCTGTTAAGTCTAGGTTTGCCAGGCCTTACTACTGAATGTGAAACCAAAAGTTGAGACGTTTCGCAAGACAAATCTGTAATGGCTGCTCGACTATAAACTAATTTGATAAATTATCAAATGAATTTGATAAAATTCATCAATTAACCCCAAAATCTTCACACTGGTTAACCAATCTTAAACTACTTTAATTTTTATTTACTATTGTCTATATTTATTATACTTATACAGGTTGTAATTTTGTCATTCAAATATACCTAATCCACCTTCTTGTGCTATCAAATGATAACATGCATCTTTTCCTGTCACGATACCGAGACACTTGCGCGCAGCAGTTGACTGGCACTGAAAAGTTTTTCCATTTGGTAAGTCGTGGGTTTGAATCTCGTTGCACACTGTTCTCAGACTCAGACATAGTAAGTTCTCATCATGCTGTCGTTAAGTTCAAATCTACGAGGCGAATGCTGGAGCAGAATCATCTCGCTCAAACTCCTAATTCCGTTTCCTCCGCACCCATCCCGAACTTTATACAGTCCATTCTCTAGCTGAATAGGCTCTTGAAAGTCTATAGTAGCTCACCTCCCATGCCATTGTAGTCAAGGGCGTAGGTTAAATGAAATACGCAACCCTTTTACGGCCACAGTCCCGCTTTAAAAACTATACAATTTATTCTAGTAACTTTTACAGTTTTTCGTCATTTTGCTTCATACTAGAATATCTTTTTTTTTACTGTAATTTACAACATGAAATGTTGCATTCTTTCAATAAATGAGTTATGATCCGAAATATTCGATTTTTTATTCTCTCCATATGCTACTACAACCATACATTCAAATCTAGAGGAAACATGGCGCTCATGGCCACACTGTCGGTATAAAGTCACTGTACTAGTTACTAGTTTCGACTCTTACGAGCGATCTTCAGGCGTTCAACTTACATTAAGGTGAAGTGACGATGATGCAATGAAGACAATTAATGAAATAAATTACCCTAACAAATTTGAGGTTATCAATGATCGATAACATTTCTAAATTTCAATATTTTCATTAAATTCATTCATGCATTATTACTTACCTTCCTATTTATAGCAAAAGTAATAAGATTAGACTGGTTAAGTATCAGTGGAGTTCAGTAATGCGAGTAAACTTTGCACGTGATAACCTATTTACTTCATGGTCCAAGGAAAACACAGCTAAAAACCAGAGATACTACACTAAGAGTTCGGAAAGGTTACGTATTTTTGTGGTAATCTATTACTTAGAGTAATGGTAAAGCAGTAAGCTCAATGTCAGTTTTCTCTTTTCAATAAAGATATCGGATGTATTTATAAATTTCAAAGTGTTCTAAATCATCTAATTTGGATTTTATATTACTAGAATACAAGAATTTAATATTGTTATGTAAATTCATGAGGTATTTGGCCCTATGTTGATTGTGTATTTATTCTATCCTTGTCTCGACAGAAAATTGAATATTGCCCCTTTCCCTACATCTTCTCTTAACCGAAACATACCTAATTATTAAGACAGTAAGCGTTGGTAAGAGCGAAAATCAAAAGGTTGATTTCAGCGATACGAAGGCTAAAATAGCTCAATGGTTAAATTGATCAAAAACTCCTGGATAGTTCCTTCTCTGTCACGTAGTAGTGTATAATGTATGTATTATAGCCTTATTGATTATTACGTTAACTTTCTTATCTGACGGTCAAAATATCGGAAATTATATCAATGGCAATGCTGTTCTAATTTATGCGATTGTCAAACAGGTTTGGTATCTAGTAATTTAAATTCAATTAATTAGTAATGAAAGTGAAATGATAGTTTAATTTGGATATCAATTGTTAAATTATGCAATCATTTATCATGAATCTTGTATGCCAAGAATGAAAATTCCATATTTGTAGGAATTCGTACGTCTGGGTTTGGCGAAAATACGTAAAAAATCCTTGACCTTTCGAAATAAACTTGACGTCAAAAACTGTTCCATTTCTCATTTGAATAATAAATGAATGTAATTTAAATGTATTGATTTATTTTTCGTTTTTTTCAGGTAAATACACTCGTTCACTCATTGGAATGTATGACGCCATTGAAAGTTTGTGAGTAGTTTTTAACGAATGAATAAAATTTTTTAATTATGTGTTGCATTGCACATAACGGTGGGAATTAGTCTAGTTTCCAATAAAATTTTATGTAATTTGAATTTATTGCCGGTTTTATATCCATATTTAAGCTCGTAGAATTGTTTAATTTATTACTGCTTCAGTTTTGTATATTTGAACTAGTTTTTGCATGGACGTAGCGTTTATTAATGAAAACATCCTAGTTTCACTAAAAATTGTTACAATGTAACGTAGAAGGACCTTTATTATAATCTTTTGATTTATTGAAAATAAAGAACAATTTGTAATAATGGAGTAAATAAAGCTCTTGACACGTTCTCAATTTTGGTGAAGCAAAGACTGAAAGCTCCGCATTGTGTTGGAAGTGCTGTGTGGGATTTTCAAAAATGATATGAAATAACATTTTAGTGTAATTTCTTTGTTACATACAACTATTAACAAAACATTAAAGTAAAAACCTTACAATATTATAGTTTTTGCACGCAGAGATCGTAAGGAATAAGGAACAGAGAAAATAAAAACATGACGTCAGATACAGTAAAAAATTAAAATCGTACAACTCAATGGAGTAAAGTTCAAATTGATATGGTATAATGTGATATTCAACGGTATGTTTATTAAAATTATAAATGACCTAAAATAAAAGAAGACCAACAGTGTGCGTGTTAGCGGATCTTCCACTTAATTTTAGAATTGTTGATAGATTTATAGTCGAATATGAGTGCAGACCGTTATTTATATTTAAGCTAAAAAACGTTTTTTTTTTTATAAACGATCGATTTATTCCATATTTTCTTAACATAATATTAAATATCACGTCCGTGAACTTGGCGCTCCATAGAAAAATGTACTCACGTGCTAATTTATTGTTCCACTTTAAAATTGATTGCTTCGTGTAGTTAACTGAAATGCCGTATTGGAAGTAGGGGTCTTATATAGTATAGGTATGAAATAAGTACCACCTACTTACACAACAGAATTTGCTGTTTATGCACGAGTAGTATACAATTTGATATGTTTACTGATTTAATCGTGAAATAAAACGTTCTGTTTACAAATTACTTTTCGATCAGGTTTACTAACCGATGAGGCGGCGGACATATTTAACTTTTAATCTTTGTTGATGAATTATAGTTATAATTAGAATTAGTACAGTTATGATTATGAAATATAACTAGCGTGTTTGCTGAAAAAAATTCATCCAATATAAAGTTTCCCCTGTTAGACATTGCACTTTCGACAGAAGCCCTTGAAGCTGAATACCAGAAAAATGTCAAATTTTCATTACCTATCCATATAAAATATTTGTCTCAGTCACGGCAGAATCCATAGCAACAGTTGTAGTCCGGTAGCCGGCCACCTTTTTTGCAATCAATTAATAATATACTTTTATACTTCGTGAGCGGCTTTATTGTAACGAGACGGTAAACTTTTTCCTCTGCGGCAATGTTCGCAAATGGGTCTTACGGGGGTGCGCAGGGGAAAACACGTTGATTCGGAAATGACAAAAAAATGGATGAATATCATGGGAAAACGGCCCAATTAATTTGTTGGACAAAGTGGGCATTTAATTATGCAAATATGTACTAAGCTACAGAAAAAAAGCTTGATATTCATTATTTTTGTTAATGTACTAATACCTAATGTCTTCAGATGGGGTCGATGGGGATACTCTTGATGGACTCATTTTTGTTGTAGGACAAATGTTATTTTGAATTACTTATAAAAAAACTTCACAGTTAGCTAAAAAATGAAGTGATATTAATCAATTGTTTGTAATTACCACATCAACGTGTTTTACCCTTGCGCGCCCCGTAGGACCCATTTGCGAAAATTTTCGCAGAGGAAAGAGTTTGGCGTCTCGTTAAATTAAAGCCGCTCACGAAGTATAAAAAGTACCTATATTAATTGATTGCATAAAAGGTGGCCAGCTCCCGGACCATATATTGTATTAATTCAAACATAAATCAAAATAGGGTATATTATAATCTAACTAGGAGTAGTCCACACCCGGAAAAAACCTGGCATCCTAGAACGGTTCTAATTAGTCAAAAATTTGCATTTCATCATGTAGGATGGGTTGTCTATAAAATTTGTCGCGTCACCATACATACATACATGTAGGATGGGTTGCCTATAAAATTTGTTGCAAGGTTATATACCTACAGGTCGCGCGCGTTAAGGAAAACTAAACAGGCGCATGGCGACGTCGAATCGGGGTGCTATGAGCAAATGCGCCAATGGGCGGTACTGAAAACACGTATTTCAATTTACATGGGCTAAAATAACCATTGGGCATTCAAGTCTAATCCGGATTCGACTTCGGCACGCGCCGGTTTTTTTCCTCAACGCGCCCGACCTTGTAGATTGAGGTAATTGAGGTTAAGGCTCGAAATGGAGTGCTGATCCAAGTTACAGAACTTCCTCATGGTACGTTTATTCAAAAATTGTAACAATATAAAATGTTTAAGTTGTAAAATTATAAATTAAATGGCGCAACATGTTTCGATATTTCATTCATTATCATCTTCAGGCTAAATTTTAAAAAGCAAATATGAACATTAAGCTAAAAGCAAATTGAAAACTTACAAGAAGCTAAGAGCACGTTGAAAACTTACAAGTTACTTTAGTTTAGAGTACCACCTTATCTAATTTGGATCTTTTAAGTTAACTTCAACTTCAACCTTTCGATTTTTTTCATTTGCTTAGTAGTTATTTCAATTAAAATTAGTAATTAGTGCCTATAAAACCTGATTAGGAGAAAGAAGATAAGGAAAAGGAAGATTGGTAAAAGGCTAACCGTACAAACCACAACGATTTGCAAATCAAAAAAGGATTAAAAAGCAATTTAAGTTATCCATATTTGATAAGCACCACCTTGATAAAAAATACTGTTTCCAACTAACAAATAAAAAGTAATAAATTACAAAAATAAATTTACTATGTAAGTATGTATTACAATTATTAATTTCGCGAAATTTGAAAATACCTTTAAATCATACTTCTCTTTAAATTTCTTAGCTTGGTGAGTAATAGAGTTGATAACAAATTTGAGCATTTTGTAGCTTCATTATTTATTATTAGAGATGCATTGAAAAATAAACAGAATTCTCTTTATTTTTATGAGGTGGGTTCAGATCTAAACCGGAATATTGCTCCCGACACTGACATAGTTGATGAAATAAAAAACCGCTGTTACATCTTACGTAATAGAAGCCTTGTGATCTGTCATTAGGTCATTTACGATTCGAAAAACAGTTTATACTGTTGCGCAACGTTTTTTCTGAAATTTTATAAATTAATTTTATTGCATAAATCGATTAATAAATTACACTGGTACCGCTTCGAGTCCTTTATATTTTTATAATGTTTTTTGTGTCCCACGCTAGGGGTACCCCATGGGATTTAACATGGGAAAATTGAAATTATTTTTTTCCTGCGTCCCAAATTAAAAAATCGCAAAAATTTTGACGCAGATTTAAAGTGGCACTTAAAACGTTTCTAAAAACAATTTTTTGATTATAATTTGACAATTAATAAATTAATTACAGGCATTTGAAATTCGAAATTTTGAAGGTTTTTCGCGCATGCGATTCAGATCGGCTATCTTCGGCTACAATTTAATTTTAACATCCATATTGCTTTAAAAACCGAAGATAGCCGATCTGAATCGCATGCTCGAAAAACCTTCAAAATTTCGAATTTGAAATGCCTGTAATTAATTTATTAATTATCAAATTATAATCAAAAAATTGTTTTTAGAAACGTTTTAAGTGCCACTTTAAATCTGCGTCAAAATTTTTGCGATTTTTTAATTTGGGAAGCAGGAAAAAATAATTTCAATTTTCCCATGTTAAATCCCATGGGGTACCCCTAGCGTGGGACACAAGGTATACTTTTTACTTTTTAAACGCACTACTCTGTTTGAACGTTTTCTTATGCCAATTTATAAAATTCGTTTAATTGATTTTAATATGACATCCATTGTCTTGTATAATTTGGAGTGCTCAATGATTATTTCTTAATGCAAATAATTTTGATGATCGCCAAAAATGGGCAGCGAGTTGTAAAAAAGCAAACACGTTACTTACCAAATTATAACGCTACCAATTTACCAATAACCTATCAACAACAAATATAAAACTCACTTTTAGTGCACCGAATACAATTTGGTCTTCCCCATTGGTTTTTCCCAGTTATGATTTAACGTGCAATATGCTTTTGTGTACATATTTAAATTACGTTTTTGTCGCCTTAAGGCTTTATGGGACGGTCACTATAGGAAAAAGGTAGATTTTTAAATGTCGATTGCAGTTGACCCTGTTCAACGTTGTGTGCATTATGGAAAAAATAAACTTGCACTCATAAATGTACAGAATTTGTAATGTTATGTAATTCCTAAAAAACGCCATGCAAAAATGCTAATTTTTGTCTTTGGGACCGCGTTGTCGTTAGAACGCAGGTTTCAACTAAAATAAACATATTTGAATTTTTTGAATGTCAAAAGTGTTCTATCCTTGCTATACCTACCCAGCGATTTTTTAAAATTGTATTTCCTTTAGAGGAGAGTAGCAAAAACGAAAACATGCTTTGTTCTTTTTTTTACGTTTTTTAAAGCAATCAATTGATTTTACGCAGGGTGGGTATATCATAATGCCAGAAAAATGAGGAACACTATAAAATAAAGTTGGGTTAAAAAATCTAATGGTATACCATACTATTTAATAATACCTTCTCCTTTCTTTGGTCCTCTGAGAAAAACAAGCCATGCATATGTTTTCTTTATTTTTTGTAAAGACGTTGACATAAACCCCAATCTTTAAGATTTCTTTCTTTTGTAAAGAGTGATTATTTGGGTTTATGTTGAAAAATTAGGCAAGACTGAATTAATACTCTTTTTTTAAATTTGAGTTGTTATGTAATGTGGAGATGTGTCAATTTGAACTTACATGTATAACACAAACGTTTGTAGCATTTTTAATTTGCAATTGTAGTAAGAGAAAATCCATACGATATTTCACGTCATTTCCGTTGGAAAACTATTTTACAATTTCCGTCGACTTCAAAGTGAACGCTTTATTTCTTTTTGACATTCGTAAAACTAACATTTGATAATTTTTTTGCGAATCTGAACATATAAAACGAATTATCACTTCTGGTTGTAAGAATTGATAAATAAAAAAAAACCATACAAAAAAAGGTACCGGTTTAGGCCATAGGTGTAATTTCAAATTTCGCGAATAAACATACATAGTTTAAATAATATTGATGCGTCCTATAATTCAACCTCATTGCAACAATCTTAACCGTGATCTGGAAATTTATGGTAATCTAATTATAACATTTGAATTAAAGTTTTGAACGAATTAAGTTACACAAGCTTCCAAACCCAAAGATATGTGTTCCAAACTTGGGAAAAAGAAATGAATTTTTCTTTCTAATATCTCGTGTTACATAAAGATCACCTTGACAGTACATAGTAAACTTGACGCACAATAACCGCATTTAAAAGGTCAAAACTATCGCAATGCCGTTATATACAGTTAGGTTTATTGTCGAAGTGCACTGTACTGTTTGTCTACCTGAGATATCGGAATCATAACATAATTGACCTTAATTTCTAGATTAATGTTCTAATAAAATATGCTCTAAAAGTCCTGAAGTACTTAAATGTAATGACTACGTATGTGCGGTAATAAAAGACTTTCTCCTACATCACTAACAAAAAAAATTGAAATGCGCTGTGCTTTTACACAACACAATATCTTGAACGATTCGTTCTTATAAATAAGTATAAATAATTAAATCCTTTAAACTTTCTCCTTTCTATTTCATTATTGCATTATAAAGTGCTGTTTAATTGATTTTGAAATGTATTTTCACTTTATTTCTTTGTTTTACTAATAACTAAGTTTCCTTAATTCAAGGTAATGTAATTGTAATTGTGTACCTAACCTTAATCGCGAATTTCATAATGTTAACTTGCTCAATAGCAGAACGCAATTTTTTATACACTCATTCATTCTTCAAACATACATACTTTTTAAATAACATCATCGATATCTGTCTCAGACCTTTCTATGTGTGGTGTGTCTCCTATGGTATAGTTCGTGAAGCTTCCGAATTTTTTTCAAATATATTCAAATAACTGATAAATCAACATAACTCTAAGGTATGACCGTAATCGACATTTTCGCCTTCCCAGCAGTGGCGGCTTCACCATTAGGTCATTCGGTCAATGACCTCCCAAAGAATAAATGCCACATGCAGCAATTACATAATATACGAAGTAGTTTTATAATGCATAATCTGTTATAATTTCATGCTCTCCCGTTAACGACGGAAACAAATACGAAGGTAAAGTAAGCAGTTAAAGCTCGGAGGAAATCGTGTAGAGATCGTTTACTTTAGGTCAATGCTGCTCCATGACCACAATGGTTTAAATGCAATCAAAACTTATAAGCAAAAGCTAGTGAGTAAGACAGAGATAAACTTATTGAAACTTTATTTGCGGTAGACAAGGAAACATAAGGTCCCATTTCTGCATATGCGGTCAACAGCCGAAAACGAAATTTAGTTAGTTTAGTACGATCTTTTTTATACTGATGTTGGCTTAAGAAAAAGATAGAAAGCAGTGGTTTTATTTTTGTAATTTTTTCACGATTCGTAAGTGTGATATGTGAAAACGGGACGTGACTGTGAGCGTTTTAAGTATTTCGTGAACATATTCTATTCCTGAAAGTGCTGGAGCAATAGCGATGCTACAGTTATTTATAAATAATAACCTGTGCAACACATTTTCGGAAAATGTTAAGGTACTTTGGTACTAAATATATTGTGCACATTTCCCATGACGACTGTAGAAAGTGAACGTAGCTTCTTTACATTAAAGAGAATTAAATCATTTTTACGCAATACTATGGGACCCGGACAAGAAAGACTTTCGGCGTTGGCAATGTTGAACATAGAAAAGACTTTTATTAAAGGTATTTCAAATTTTAACGAACTTGTAATTGATCACTTCGCAAATAGTAAGGACAGGAGTATCGATTTAAAATTGAAAAGTGTTTAAATAAACATACATATAAGAACAAATTTTTACAGTGTTGTTTTATAACTGTCTTATAAAATTTGCAATGACCTCCTTGTAAAAGGAATCACAAGCCGCCACTGCTTCCCAGTAACCTATCTTGTCTCAAAATCTGCTTCAATTGTTTCAAATTTGGTATTAACACGAGCGCTTAGACATTATTAATGTAACTGTCGACATTAATGCCCATTTGAAATTGAACAGTGAAATAAAAAATCTTATAATTATAATAAATGTGACCAAGTAAAGAGAAAATGCTGGAAATTATTTTTAATTTCCTATCATTGCCACCAAAAGGGCGTTTCACTGATTTCAAATTGAAATTCCCATTTTTGGGCAACTTTTCTTAGTAATCTATTTGAAACAATACATATATTCATTGTAAACTAGTGATCAATATGTAAAACTTTGTTTAATGAATTTTTACCGTTGCTGTCAAAATAAAGGGAGGGGGAAAATCGTGTAACTTCGAAACGGGCTGCTTGAATTGGTCAAGATTCATCTCGATGTAAAGTGAATATTTGATATTACCCAAAAAAATCCAAAACCACAACAATTTCTTATCTCCGTCTACCAATAGAGGGCGCAACTTGTTGAAGGAACAAAACGGTTGATTTTTCTCAAAATATGCAAGTGGTACCAAATATTTTTTTCAACAGGAATATCCCTAGTGCTCGTAAAATAGTCAATAAAATTTTGACCTTTCTACAAAAATGTGTTGCTAGGAAAAATTTTTGAAGTGAATTTGCCATAGTAACAAATTGTCGAGACGAAGTTGAGACATTTTGGATGACAAATGCACGAAAATTATTTCCGTTTACCATTAGGTGTTTTCTTTTTGCATGTTGTGGTAGACTTAAGTCAGCTCTGTCAGTAACACACCATTCGTTTTATAAAAATAATTTGACTCAGTTCTCAATAACCCTATTCGTTTTAAAAGCTTTATTTAAGTTTTATATTAACCTGAGGCAGAAATGTCTACATGACGCAAGGCACTTCAATCACGTGATGATTGTAATTTTACCTAACCCTGTGGGTGCCTGTGGCGATGCAAAAAGAAAACACCTATTGAATTTGAGTAAAGGAAGTGTCAAAATTTTATCAACTATTTTACGTACACGTGGGGTATTCGGCATGATTATTTTTTGAATAGCAATAACAGTAACTTATATCATAATAACATACAATTTAAAATTTAAGAACGTTTACTCGCAAATAAATTTTGACGCTTCATTTACCTGTGGACAAATGTTGACATTCTTCTTTTCACTCTTAAATAGTTGTTAGCGTCTGTCATTGAATGTGAACGATATAATAACCGAATTCTATTGGTTAATATTATATGAGTGAAATAATCACTGCTATTGGAAGGAAAATTAATAAGGGAGTAATTTAAACAAAAAATTATGTCAATAGCTCTTATAGTACCGAAGATGTAGTCAAAAATGTGGTAATATAACAGACAATTTAAGCTATAAACAAATCGTACGCTTTATGACCATGATGAAGTCGCATATAAAACTTTAACGCATTGCTATAATAGTGTTTCACATTCACATAGGCGTAAAGTGAAAAATTTATTCACTGTTCATTACTTTTCTGTTATACAATAGTTCTTGTAGTAACGAAATGGCCAAACCACATATTTTGTAGGTAGTAAGGTGTAGAGTGTAGAAGTTTGGCTCTACATAAGATCTGATAACTTTTTGACAGTGCGAGCCACATAGTCTCGTCTTGGCAACATTTTACATGAAAATGTTTTTGGTGGGATTTCACTTCTTTTTGTAAGTTGCTTATGACAATATTTTTTTCTTTTTTTGGGGTGTATTTCTTGCACATCAGAGGTGCCTTTTTTCATAGCCTATCTTTGTGTTTTTTCTTTGTTGGTTTACTGTTTATTAGACGTATATTTAAGACAATCGACGCGAGCTTTAACAACAAGGAGTCCCTATATCAATCTCTAGCATCGAAATTTGTGAATGTCTCATACAAACTTCCATTCCCTAGTTTAAGGGGTGTGGGGTTAAAAGCTTCAAGCTTTAGAATTTTTTTGTTTGTGTACTAATACTAGCTTACATACACAATTTCAGCTTTCTAGGACTTCAGCAAGTACCCTAAGAATTTTGATGATCATCAGTGAGTGAGTCAGTGACGAAATCGGGTTTTTTAGATATCAATAAAATCTAACGTATAAGAGCTATGCAATTAAAACTTTATATGTTTAAAAGTCTCCACTATTGACATCATATCCCGACAATTTTGTTTATCTGGTATAATCCAAACTCAAGTTATGAGGGTTCAAAAAAACGACGAAGCGCTTCGAGAAAAGGTAGGTAGTGCTCTTGAGCTTCGCTTGGCTCGTCTTGGCGGGTGCACTGCCATTCCCCCGGATTAATAAACATGTGAAAAAAATACTCACTGTCATTAATTTAATCTTAATTTCATAGTAAGTTTAAAAATCGTCGTTCAAATTGTTTAGAACGCCAAGGAGGACATTTTGAATTGTTCCTGAAAATTAATTGTTGTAATTTGTTGAAAAATGCATTCTGTTATTTGGGGTTTATCGTTAATTTCATTAATTGTGATATTCAAATGTTTTATCAATAAATGAAAATTTTAACGTTTCTAACCTACAATTTTGACAACATTGGAAAAGCGTTATTGATCGGTTTGTGGACACGAAGGTGAAGAACGTGAAAATGGTAAAAGTGAGGGTTCTTTAATAACTTTTCAACATCTAGATTCTAGTGCAATTTATAATAAGAAAATTCAGTCCACTCGCAATCAATCCATAACAAACATACAATAAGCATAGAAGTGGTTGACATGTCCATTATGAAACTGAACACAACAATTTATAATATTATATTGGAATATACATATAAAGCTCATTGTATACATATCCGACATAACATTATTTTTTTAATTGAATGCATTGTGTATATCATTAACGAATGACTTTAAACTAAATTTATAAACTCTATGAATAACATTTACTGCGTTTACTTATTTTTTGTTCACATTGTGTAACAATAATAAAACTTCCTTATATTTTCTCTCCAAACCTGCTTAATTTGTATTAGGTTTAGAGAATCCCGAGAGGATCTTCAAAACATGATCCAAACAGTATGACAAAGATGGGGAACTGATTACATTTCAGCTCTTGTTAAAAATACAAGGGTACTAGATATTGAATTGACCTACTTAAGGTAAATTAAGTTTCATAGAGTTTTTTCTCGATACGGTTCCTACCGTATCAAACATGTTTTTCAACTCTTTTTTGTTCAAAATTTCATTTCCACATCATTCTCACAGCTGCACACAAATGTAACGTACAATTTCTTTTGACATGCTTATTTTATAGCTGATGGATAATACAATGAGAAAAAAATTTAAATTTTTATTATTACTTTTACGCTTTGGATCTTCGTATCCCTATAAACAAGGGCAATTGTACATTACGTTTGTAAGTTATTCATACAAAATTACAATTCTGATGTAAATTTTTGATGAAATTTTGATTTTAGGTTGTTAATACTTGCCTTTGAACTTGAATTCTCATGATACCTACAGACGCAAACTCAATATCATCTAATAAACCCTAATTATTCTTCACTTATGTTTTCCAGTTAATAAGAAACCATCTAATGTTACTTAACTAATCGTTACTTGATTTCGACGACCTGTGTAGTTAACCATCCCTGGTGTAGGTGTCGATGAGAACCAAAATGATTATTATGGGTCATCGACCATCGTGCACACATCACTAACCAAAATATTCGCTTGTTGGTTCGCACTATGTAAAAGTACGCATCGATTGCTTTCACAATTGTGAGCATTTAAGCTTTTCGCTAGTTCGCTTTGCGTTTTGTTATCGTATGATCTTTTATAGTCCATTGTACAGCCGGATTTGCTTAAGAAATTGTGACCTATGTACATAGTTATGGTGTCTTAGTGCACGGAATGTTTCCAAAATTCGTTACATTGTTACTTTATTGTCCTTGCATAGCTGACATTTGTATTGTTTCGTGTGTGATTCTGCGGAGTGCTATTGTTAATCGCGTTATCGCTGTTCTAATCTTTCACGAAACTTTGTTGGTTTTTTTTAATGTCTGTTTTATATGCGAGTGAACTGTTTTAGGCGTTTCCAGTTTTGATGCAATTCTGATCAAATATCTTCCTCTGTTTATTATGGATGCCCCTCAGAGTTTCTATGATCTTTTTGTCTTTAGGCAATTTATGCATCTTGTACATAACGAGGATGGCTATTGACTCCACTATCTTTAGGGTAAATTTTGAGAACATTGACGTTTTCGATCTTTTCCCTCAGAGGACGAGGAGGGTTGTGATTCTATGCGAATTTGCTTGTATATTTTACACTGAATTTAGTATACCTGTAGATGGGCGGAAGTACACGCTGAGTTTAGGGAACTGAGAATTGTTGAGTAAACAGGTTTGAAATTTGTTATGAATGCTGATCTGAACTTGTAGTCGGGGAACAGCACCCCGAAATTCGATCATTTAAAACATGTACTGTGCACTCGAAGATATACATTTTAAAAAATATGTACATTGTCGGGAATGACCTTACAGATTCAAATCCGGACGGCTCCATTAAATTCGCGATTGCAAAAAAGAATAAAAAAATATTTTCCGATTATTTTGAATGATCTTAAAAAAACTATTTTTGTGTTTAACTCGCGATTGTGACGCCATTTTTTAATATTTTTTCAAAATTCTTTCACCATACGAACGCCTAATCATTGTAGATTGTAACGGTACATACATAAGATTATTTTTTTATATATAGAATTTGTCAGAGTATTTAAAAGGAGGGACGGTACCAAAACTGACGTGAAAATTTCAGCATCGAGAAAATTTTTGAACGGTTGAAGATAGGTAAGTATATGATTAATCGAGACGAAATATGCCCATATGAGTACGAAAGTTTTTGGTGAAAATAAATTTTCACTATTGCTAATGGTTTACGAGATACGATTTTTTATGTGGAAGGCCGATGCGCACCGACCGCGCAGTCGTTTCACGGCCCTCACAATAGCAACCTTATTACACAATCTAGCCCTACTGGATTAACGATGGGCATTACTTATCACAAAGTAGCCACTACTTTGTGTTACTTATGTGTTGTTTAGTGTTTTAGTGTTTAGTTATTTGCAAAGAAACGCTTGAAAATGAAAATGTTTCATTATGTCTTCTTCCATCGCCTTATTAAGATCACCAAAATGATATTTCGTGTATACATATAGATTCAAAATTTAATTTTCTACAACTTTCATTATATGCACTAAGTACGTAGAATCAATAGTTTTCGACTTATTATTGATTTTATTATGCAAAACGAGCAGCGATTGTGTCTTAGAAAAAGGTTTAAATGATTATATCTCTGTCAATATTAATCGTATGGAAATGTTTAAAAAGAAAATTATTTGTAATTAAATTCTCTACAACTTTTATTTGAAGCGTTTTGCGATACGAATGGCCATTTTCGAGATATAAGCGAAATACGCGCGATGCGCGCACGTCTTACCGTTTCGCCGCAAAACAGTCGACATTTCAAAAAAATCTATCTCGGCTCCTATTGGTCGTAGAGACAAAACTAAAACATGAAAATGTGCGGAATTTTGTCGGCTACAACTTTCTTAACGGTTTTGTTTTTGATAAGAATTTAAAACTCTACAACCACAACATCTAGCCAGTTCGTGATACTCGGGCAACTGATGAATAGGTTACTTCGATCGCTACTCCTTTTGGAATGAAATGTTACAACTTACAATGGACTTCGTTTCTACAAATATGACTAAATATTGTAACAGAAAACGACGATTTCAATGTTTGTGGTCTACATACACCATAAACCCTGATATTCCACATTATGCATACTCAGTACTCTTAAGGCGGCGTCGTAGATACTGAATCGTCTATTCACAGGTAGTCCCTGGCAAGCCGTTAAAACGGCTATGCGGTCGGTGCGCACCGGCGTTTCACACAAAAAATCGTATCTCGTAAACCATTACCAATGGTGAAAATTTCTTTTCACCAAAAACTTTTCCACTCATTTGGGCATATTTCGTCTCGATTAATCATATATCTATCTTCAACGGTTCAAAAATTTTCTCGATGCTGAAATTTTCACATCAGTTTCGGTACCGTTCCTCCTTTTAAATACTCTGACAGATTCTAGATATAAAAAAATAATATTTTGTGTATATCGTTAAAATCTGCAATGATCAGGCGTTCGAATGGTGAAAGAATTTTGAAAAAATATTAAAAAATGGCGTCACAATCGCGAGTTAAACACAAAAAATAGTTTTTTTAAGGTCACTCAAAATAATCCGAAAATATTTTTTTATTCTTTTTTGCAATCACGAATTTAATGGAGCCCTCCGGATTTGAATCCGTACTGTACATATTTTTTAAAAAGTATATCTTCGAGTGCACAGTACATGATCGAATTTCGGGGTGCTGTTCCCCGACTATTGTTTAATGTTGTCTGCACGTTTTGGATGTGGGTTCTGTAAGTCAGCTTCCTGCCTAGTATAAGAGCTAAACACCATTGTGCTTTTGTAGCTTCATTATTGAAAACACTACAAGTTCTACAAGTCTGTAAACCTTAGTGTTTGGGCCAGAGTTGCATAATCCGGTAAAAAATAGTAGCCATTAGGGACCTTGGTGTAATTTCGGTTTCGCAAAGTGTCTTAAAGGCTCATCGCGATCACTAAGCTGGTCTCTTACGATTGTTGTGTAGGATCAACTTCTCATCACACGTTACAGTTTAGTCAAGAACCAACGACACTTTCAAACATTTTTGATCGTCGTTCAAATCGCGCAGCTTCTTCTTCGAAATTAATTGCAAAACACTGAAACACAGAACTGGAAAAGGAACTTCAAAATGATGCATCACAACAACCGATCGAAAATCAATAAACAACCCAATAGATAATTCAGTGTTTGCCAGCGCGGCAGCCAAGCAACATCTCTATAAGCTCGTCCATTTAATTCTTAGGATATGAAATTATTTGACGTGTATTTTCTTCCACATTTGTCATATGACGCAATTCATACATTTTTGTATCCATCTTTATTATTAAAATTAAAACTATGTTGTTTGTGTCCGTCGGAAAGGCTTTAATTATTTCATGTGAGACTCCTTTTATCACTGACGCGACGTGCTTATTTCCCGTTCATTTTTACGAACATATATCCTTTCGTTATACCGATTTCGTAAAGTTGACAATGATATATGACGTTAAAATATTCACCTCCATAATCCTCCAAATATGAAAGGGAAACCCATTCAGATTTAAGAAAATTTGCGTTAAGATATATGGGTGAAAAGGCGAAGATGTTTTAACATGCAAGAAGTAGATTTGAAAATATTGGATTTACGCCCTACGTAAACCCATTTTAAGTGAAGAATTGTTTTATTTGCTTTTTTTATTTAGATGTGCTACCCGAACATCAATAGAATACATAAACATTTTATACTCTTAACATCGGAAGTGAAAGTGAAACTTTCTTATAAAACCATCGAAGTGTCTTCTTTTTTTATTAGTGCAATTTAAATCGTGTAATAGAAACATCTTATTTAAAATATAAAAATTATCGATTGTAAAAAGGAACGAATAGCATTTAGTCGTAAAACTTTAGAAAGCATTTTCTGATACTATAAAGCGTTATCATTCATAAGAGAAAAGTCTGCTATTATGGAGACGGAAACGTCTCATGAATAAAAGAACGACGTCGTTGCTTTTAATTCTTAATTAAACATTTCCCGGGTAAGCTCAAGTAAAACTTCAACTATCCCTACACCTCTTCAGGTAATGTGATGAAACTACCCTTTTACTTAATTTAAATTAAAGTTTAATAAGATTAAAGACTTACCGCCACACAATATTGACCTCCATTTTCTCCTTAATTATCCTAATTAAAGTAAATCGAAATGAAAAACTTTTTTATGGCGTTTGAACGCGTTCTAATTTTTCCCGTTTCGTGTATTTTAACAATTTGCAAACCGAACATGAAAAAAAAAACGGATTGTTAAAACTTTTCACTGATTGAAATTCTGACAGAAACTGCCGTTTAATGAATTGGTTTCTGTTAAGTTAACGAGGGTTGTAACAAATATTTCTTTTCGGATTTCGTGTTTCCCATTTATTCTGAATAAAACTAGAAAATATTGTTACATAAATGTTCTGTTTCCTCCTGTATCCGAAATATTACAAATGTATTGACTTGACCCGAGATTTGGTTCGACCATTCGTTTGTCAAGATGAAACATTTTTTGTGTTTATCTCAGATAATACTTGTTCACTGGGATAATACGAAGTGTAATTAAAAATGTATGGTAATCATTCGTTGTATCGGTTCAATTTTTTTACTACAAATCTTCTAGTAGATTAATGTGTTAAATTTGGTCATATGACAGCTACGCACTAATTCGTACTTGACCGTTTCCAGGTATTTTCTTAATAAAGTTTAAAGGGTACTGTTAGTTGACCCCATTTATCAATTATTTCTTAACATTACTTCTTGATTTAAAATAGATTTATTCATAATTATTATCGAACAAAAAGGTAATAACAGAAATACGTGCACTATAACACGCTATACATCGTTAACAGGAATTTCCATTTTTTAAATTTGCAAACTAATCAGTGTAATTATACACATTTGTACTATTCTAATTAGATATTCTGGAAAATAAATGTAAACATGTTATTGCCATAAATTCCAATTAATCATTCATTGATCACATTTATTATTAAAACACTTCTTAATTACACTAAATAACTATCTATTAGTAATTTTAAGAAATATAATAGTGAAACTTAAACATTTATCATAATTTAGCCTTTTAACACTTAATAATATGTTTTGCGAACGTTTGGAATTACTTTTTGTATAAATTCACCAGTAATGGTGTGTCCACGTGGGATAATGGATAAAAGTTGCCCCTTCGTATTTGCCATGGTCTTTCCCACTGAGGACATAACGAGACATTTTTGAGTCGACGATGAATCCGTTCATATTTTGACGTCTTGACTCTTGTCGTGTCCAACGCAGATTTCATCTAACGTAACAATTTTTTTCCATAAATTCATCCGGATCCCTGTTAATATCAGATGCGTTTGTGATTGGTCGTCAACATTTTTTGTACCTACAGCAAAAAAATAAAATCAACCAAAAATAATAAAGATTTAATAAGTAATAATAATAATACATTGGTTTCATTGCAGCGAAAAAAAAATTTTCCCTTTATTTTTGAAAATTTATTTCTCAGAGGTACTCTACCTGTACGAATTTTATATTGTAATTCTCGGGAGGGTTAGGATCTTCCTGGGAAAGGTTTTTCTTAATGTCCCTTTCACAAGAACCCTGGGTCTTAAGTTGTGGTGTTTCACACTTCCTCTCACAACTTCTACATATTGAATCTGCGTTCAAGGTCCATTCTGTTAAGATGTCCTTGGTATTCGACAGTGCCTCGTTTGTAGACCTGTCAAAGATTTATGTCTTCCTTGCTAAATTTCGGCAGATTTTTCATTGCATCCCTAGTAGAGCCTGGGTTTGCCTTTGAGCAGATGTACCTACATTCCCTCTACCTATGTCTTTTCTCGTTGTTTCATGTGCAATTCCACACGCCGATTGGGGCCTTGTAAACACATTTTTCGATTTCCCTTGTCTAGTCGGCCGTATAATACGTTATTCTAGGTCCAGGGGTGGGCAGTCACAAAATACTTGTATTGAAAATACAGTATTTGAAATACATTTGTATTTTGTATTTGATGATTTTTCCCTAAAGTATTTTGTATTTCAAATACTCTCTTATGAGTATTTTGAATTTTGCATTTGAAATACATTAATGTATGTATTTTGTCCACCGAAATGTTAACAATAGGTTCAGAGTGAATTCTAAGAACACATTTTCAAGAATCTACCTATAAAATTTTCTTAGAAACGTCTAACTAAACCTCCTAAAAAAACACCCCGTAAGTATGCGTATAGGTATTTTAGTATTTTTGTATTTCAAATATTGTATTTGTATTTTGTATTTTTAAAAATAATATAAAAGTATTTCGTATTTTGTATTTCAAATACATTTCTAGGAGTATTTTGTAATTTGTATTTGAAATACGTTAGTGCATGTATTTTGCCCAGCCCTGTCTAGGTCTAGAGAACGGAATGCCCGGATACCTCGCACTCGCATTAGTTTAGAGCGCGCCTCCTGCCTCCGAAGTCTTTAATATTGCTTAGCTGTCAGTCACTATTGAGAATCTGTTATTAGTAGAGTCCTTAGCCAATATAATTTGTACGTAGGTGTTGATCACGAAGATTTTTGTTTGAAATACTGTTGCGTTATGGCCGGGCCGGCTGACAGTCATCCTTTCACCCCATATATTACGATTCCTTCCTCCGTATCAGAGTAATCACACTTGTTTCATGTGGGTAGGCTTATATGGCACGGTAGGTACTTAACTTGTGAGGTACGTAATTGCTACTTAAGTGTTTCGACATTCTCGATCTCTAGAGTCTGGATTCTGGAGTGCGATAGTCCACGCGCACGTCGCCCCACATTCGTACCCTTTGTATTACCTCTCTAGCTAGAGTCGTTCGACCCCGCAACGTCCCTCAAGCCATCCCACATTTGAGATGAACCTGAAGATGCTGCAAGGGGAAGTTACTCTAATCGTAGCCATGTCCGGCCAGGATGCTCCCAATGGATTGTCTCAGTTGGGCAAGTACGGAACGCTCACAAAGTATGTGGTGTGCCGCCTCGTCGTCTATGTAACATCCTCTACTAAGATGGTGATTCTACCAACCCCATGCGGTGCATGTACTTGTGTAGCTTACAGCGGTCTGTAGGGTTGTATTTTCGCTACACACGCCCACGATTGATTTGCCTTTTCCTGGAAGTATTGACAAGACGCTTTTTTCCTCGATCGCCTTCACGGCCAAACTCTTTGAACTTATTAATCGCTTTGGACACAGTCTACTAAGGCACAATAAGCAAACGAACAATTTTACATTGACATTTCCCTTGACGAAATATCTGTAAAATAAATAGTAAAAACGTTCGTTTAACAAAAAAATAGAAAACAAGCAATACTTAACTGTAATGACAAACGCTGTCTAAATTGAAGCATTACTGTGGAGAATTCAATAAAACAGAAATTATTTGACTGCGTTCAAATACTTCTGCTCTAAGATGCAGTAAACTGTAGCTCTAAGATGTAGTAAATTTTTTCGCACCCTGTAGAATAAAGTAGAAGTTATTTCCCTTCTAACGTTTTACTATATTAGTATGCAGACGTAACACAATTGTGGCTCATCGCTACGTAAAATTCTGGAATACATTCAGCATTAAATATTAGCACTCAATATCACCAATATCAGTTTAAACATGCGTAGAATGTTTGGGGAAAAAGAAAGTAGGTGTTTCTTAAGGTAATGCGTTGTTATAAATGAACAACATAAATGTTATGGAATTTTCTTCTCATTTCTGCCAGTATCATCTTAAAATTAGGTCAAATTGCGTATATTTTGTAATCATTTTTATGCTGTAGTAAAAACTTTTGTTCCGTTTTCGTTTATTTCTTTTTATACGAGTGGTTCCATTTTAACAACATTGTCACACTAACCAATGTTATCTTCATTATTTATATGATATTATCCAAGTTTAGAAATATTAACCCATTGCAAGTCAACCAAGTAATCTTTATTCAAATTAAGACATTCAAAATTCTTCTAAATTTGATATTGTTTTTTTTTAATAACATGCCTGAGCTTTGCCAGGATTTATTTAGTCGCGTAATTATTTTAAATCGCTCTGTTTATGTAATGTTTGAAAATACCATTAATTTTTTTAACTTTGCTGATTTAACTGATATTGGATTTGTGTATTAGATGTGAAGTTTGAATAAATATCTAAAACCAACTTCGGCAAAGATGTTGAAGTCGATTAAACGTGGGAGTTTACAGCCTCTCTCAAACAAAAACTTGGTGAATTCTCCGTAAGAAGCTAAGGTTTACATCCTACAAGCTTCAGGCTTGATGACAAGCAAGTCCGTGCCAACTTCTATACGGAAATGCAGGAAAGATTTGAAGTTGTTGATTTTGCAAACAGACATATCTTTTCCGGCGAAGCACAGTTCATATATCCGGAAAGGCCCACACCATAATTGAGCATGTGCGTGATTCGCATAAGGTGAATGTCTTCTGCGGAATTTCTAAGATGAAGATGTACGGACCATTTTTCTTCATGGAGCGCACCACGACTGGAAGAACGTATTTAGACATGCTGGAGAATTGGCTGATACCACAGATGAATGAAGACAGTGATGATTACGTGTTTCAACAAGATGACTGTCCAACTCATTTGCATAATGACGTACGAGATTATCTCAACAAATTTGCCACAACGTTGGATAGAACCGAGTAGGACGTTTTGGGCAAGATGTCACGTTAATGTGTTGGCCACCTAGATCACCAGATTTAACACCACGCAATTTTTTCTTGTGGGGATTTGTAAAGGTTACTGTTTTTCTACCTCCACTCCCCGCCAATCTTCAAGAAATTCGCGACTGTGGCACTGATTGATTGTGACATGCTGACACGTGCGCGGAATGAATTTGATTATCGGTTAGATGTCTGCTGTATCAGCCAGGGACCAGGGTAGACACATTGAACATTTGTGAAGTATGAAAAAAAATTGGAGAGCTTCTGGTTCTAATGGCATAAGAATATTATAATGATCCGTTGTATAGTTTGCTTATAATTTTGAAATATTTCACGGTATATGAAAATGAAAATTATTATTAATAATGAGTCAAAAATTGGGTTTTGTTCCATTTTGTCACAGATACATTGAGAAGCCCTCAAAATGGAAGACCACAGTTTGCAAAATACTTGATGTTATGACATGAGATTTTGCATAGGTACATTTTTAGGATAGATCTGCATCCAGATAAAGTTTCAGAAAAATTGAAGCTGGTGAATGCGGACTCTCAGACCACTTGAGATGGAATCAGTATCTTTGATATACCTATCCATTATCCAATTACATATGTGGAATGAAAAAAATTGGATTCTGTTGAATCTGAACCTACATATGATCAACGACAATAATTGCAAAACTCAAACATTCGATGATTTTTCAATTTCGCGAAATATTCATCTTTACTTTAATTCGTGAACTGAAAAACATAAGACAATAAAATACAAAAAAAAGAAGGAAATAATAACGGTTTCAAATAGTGAATGAACAAAAATGTTGTAAATAATAATAGCTTCCAATTTGGTTTAAACCCACATGTAAATCTACTAACCTTTGGAATCATTAAATTGGCAGTACGTAATCAAATACAGTTACATTATATTATAATAATAACAACAAATACAGGTCCGGGTATAAGTTTCACATCCTTTCAAAACTGATATAATTTTCGATTGAAAATAACCGGAAAACTATCATGGTCATAGACGATAATTTGACAATCATCATCATCAGAAAAACCATTATTGAACTATGCTAAGTGTACAAATTTAATGGTCTTCCTCTTCAATTGAAATACTTACGTACATCATGCCAAATTTTTAATATTACATAACCGACTCACAGGCAAAACAAAGGAAACGTCGTTATAACACCCAAGAAACGTTCGCTTTGTTTATACTTCTATTTTTTCGTCTATTGACCATTAAATTTATGGCTTTTATGCTTGTATTCGTACAATATGAAGGTAGCGGAAACTGGTATTTGATCTTTTCATATCATCTCACACTTTTTAATAACAATCAAATTTGCCACAAAGTATCTACCAAAGTTCGCCTAGTTTTAGATTACAGGTGTAGTCACATAAGAAGGCGAGCGCGGCAATGCGCAAACGACGAATTTACGCTGCTTGTAAAATTTCGCTTAGCTATAAGTCAGTGTCGTTTCATTTTGTTGTTGTAGATATGTTTATTCATCACTAAATATGAACATTAATGTTATTTATTGAATTATAATTACTGGATAATTACATACCTTAGAGCATATACAATGAAATTCGAATAAGTTACTGAAAAAAATGCACTTGTGTGAATGCATTTATTATGGTACGCAACTGACTTGTATTTTTACAGTATTCGGCTTTCGGAGTCATGAATCGGGTTGCGCCGGTTCTCGCCTTCTTATGTGACTACGCCTGTATCTTCATAGTGTTGGAAATGCCGTAATCCAGTCACGTATTTGCTCTCTTTCAATTAGAAGTGTTGCGTTCAAGAATTACATATACCTTCATCGGAGTGTGTTCATTAAATAAAATTTCCAAATTACTTAGATGTGATAAAATTTGAAATTTAGTTCCAGATATATTGACATTTACAAATTTTTAATGTATATATTAACAATGTAATTAACGCTACCCGTAATTAAAAAAAGTATTCGTGTATTTATTTGTATAAAGGTATCTATCAATTTACATGTTTTGGATTAAACTACGCTTTCTACTAGTGATCAATTTTTAGAGAAGAGAATACATAAAAAAACTATTTAATTTGACAATTCATAATACGACATCTAATCTTGTTGTATAATAAATTTCGAAATATAGTTTTAGTATCATTACTTATATGTCTGTGGAATCAAGGCAAACTTCCGGCAATTCGGGAAATGGCTGTACCGAGGGGTAATTCACTCGACGAAAAATGAACACGTATTGCCGCAATCGGGGTGATTGCGGAGATTTCCTAAGGATTGCGAAGATTTCCTAAGGATTGCGAAGATTCCTTAAAAATATGAATATTGATCGACTAACATGATTTTTTTACAGTTGTAGTGGAAATGAATGGGTTTCTGAGCCCATTCAGCTATAAACTTTTGTTTCTGATGTAAGAACCTCTACTAAAACAACTACATTAAAGAAAAAAAATTATTTCGCATGTGAAAATACACATTTTAGTGTCTACAGGCTTAAACAGGTTTTATACATTCATTTTTTTCAAACTTTTGTATTTATTTTCTACTACCAAGGTATCAGATCTTTTGAGGGCCAGTTCCAATTAAAGAAATAGGGTCATAAAAAATATATTTATTTTCTACCGTCTGTACATCGTCTTGCTTTGCCCACATGAACTGGTCAAGTTCAGATTTCAAAAATTTTATCTTGCATTAGTCATTAATGATAAACTAAGAGCCTAGCGACCGATTTGGTCAAGTCATTTTCACATTCGATACACTACTCGAAGATATCGAAGGTAAGTCTGGCACCTTGGACCGGCCGGATTACCCAACAGGGTATCGACCCAGATGGTCGATTTTGATCTTATTTAATTCGTGGTTACGTATTATGGTAGGAGATGACAATGCCAAACGTTTTAGTGCTCATACGGATCCATTGACGGACCTCAATAACCTACTCTCTTCGCATGAAAGCGTAGCCTATTTGAACTATATCTCGAAAAATATACAATATTTTAGTAAATATGAAGAGAAATCTTTTTTGAGCATATCTAAGAACGTATTGGCATCGCATGACTTTTTCAGATGTGTTGAGTTATTATATTATCACTAATAATATTCGTTGTGGGTATCAGTTGATCTTGCAATAATTGGTTAGCAGAAACTTGCTCTATGATTTCGTCATATAAGTGGTAAAAACGGTGAGTTTCTACTGGCTATTATCGAAATTTAGAAAAACACTGTTCTGTTTACGCATAGAACGAGGAGTAGATTGAGGAGATTTTCTTTCAGCAACAGAATTACACTCCGTTGAGATCTCCCCCGTCATTCTGTCTTTCGAAAAATCCGAAAAAGACGTGCCTGGGAAGAACGGAGATTATGTTTCGCTTGTTGAATGTGTTATAATTTCTGATTCAGCAGAATCGAAGGAATTTTGCGAGGAATTTTGGTTTTCGCTTGACAGAATTACAATGTTATTGAGGTTTGTAGCCTCGTTTTAGCTGTTTCGTTGGATGACGAAGGAGACGTTATGAACTTTAATATATTTTGATTTTTCAAACTGTTTACAGTTTGGGGCTCGGTTTGGGGGTTATGACGTTTAAAAATGTGTTTTAAAATGTCTATTAACATTGGAAAGAACCAATTTTAATTTGCCCTTTTCCACTGATGTCTGTGCCTTAGAAATAAAATAACATTTTTGACACCGAACAAACGCACAATGATCTTTATATCCAACCGAAAGATTATCTAATTCAGCTAAACTCGCAGTTTTTTGATCCGAATCATTCAAAGTTTCCAAAAATTTTCTCTGGTAGTTTATTACAATTTGTTTAATATGTTCAATTATTTGATTGACATTTTCAGTTGAGCCAACACTCTGTTTTCAATTCACCACAGGAATATTCTTTGCAGATGAAGGTTGTGTCTTTTCTGTGGTTTTTTGTTTTTTGGGATGTGAACTCTCCTCATCTACATTAATGTTCATTGTTGATGCTTTTCTTTTTTTAGATTTTGCTCCTATATATTAAGATCGACAATGCTGTGACAATATGTTTAGAAGCTTTTTATGACCTTCCACAATTTCGAACAGAGCAACGTTTTGACTGAATATTCCATAAAATGTTTTTCTTTCATTGCCATCGATAAGATCAGGCAGTATATTTCTCGCAAACATTTCAATTTTTTTTATTGCCTATTGCCGCTGCACGTTTTCACCGCCCATATTTTCGAATCTATGAGTGATGGAATTTTTTAATTATGTTTTTCATCATTTCCCAGTAAGTGTTTACATCGCATTATTGAGTTCCGCGAATTTTAGGACACCGTGTATAAGCTATACTTTCATATTAAACCCCCGCACTGGAACTGTACAGTTTCATCGTAAACTGGTATAAATTTTAACATTCAAAAAATATAGTTACTTTAATGGAAAAAATGACCGATTTTCTGAAACTTATGAACTGCACATACATTTCACGTCACATGTGAAGTTACAATGGCTTAACCCTATGCGCCGATGCGCGTCTGAGATTTCGTCGATTTCTTCGAGGATTACGAAGATTTCCAAACGACTGCGTGGATTCCTAGCGATTGCAGTTGATTTCTACGCGATTTCGTACTGATTTCGGCGATTTCGGGGATTTTCTTTATGATTGCGGCGATTTCGTGTCAATTTGTACACGTATTGCGGGAGTGAATTACCCCTCGGGCTGTACCTTAGTAGGTAGATATGAACCCTTTTTTGTTATATAATGATAGGCGATAGTGACACTGAACAAGCCACTATTCCTTTGGATAAGAAATAACGTCGTTAGGGACGAAGTTCTAATTTGAGACGGCGCTTTCAAGTTGAGCACACTACATTCCACACGTGGGAGGGGGGGGGGGGGGGGGCACCAGTTCAGAATCATGTTCTGTTACATTTAAAATAAAAACATTTACTGGAATTACTTGTTTTTATTATTTTTCCATTATTGATTAATATGTTTGTACAAAATAATTGTTGATATTTTTGATTGAGTACCTAATAGCGGGAACAACAAAATGTTTCCATCTATGCCCAACGAGTTCGTGTAAATAGCTTTATAGGAGAAAACTTGCTTCGAATTAGAAAAATAATTGATTAGATGCTATTTTGTTCAATCACGAAATATACAGGATGTATAACTAAGAAAGGAGGCGATCCATAACTCAGAAACTATTTGAGATTAAGCAGTGAAATATAAAATCTTATAATAAATGTGGGCAAGAGAAAATATTGGAAATTATTTTCAATTTCCTACCATTGCCGCCAGAGGGCGTTTCACTGATTTCAATTTCAAATTTTTAGGCACTTTTCCTCAGTAATGTATTTTAAAAATTATATTCATTGTAAACTAATGATTAATATAGAATACTTTGTTTAATGAATTTTTACAATTGATGCCAAAATAAAGGGATGGGGAAGTAAACTACGTGTTATTGGAAAAAATCGTGTAACTTCGAAACGGGTTGAATTTGTCAAGATTGGTCTCGATATAAATACAATACTTGATACATATTACCAAAAAATCCAAAACCACAACAATTTCTTATCTCCGTCTACCAATAGAGGGCGCAACTTGTTGAAGGAACAAAACGGTCAACTTTCCTAAAAAAAATAAGGAATTTCAAAATTGTGACTTCAGATTCTCAAAGAGCATCAAAAAGTAAGCTTAGTTCTTGATGTGCTTCGCTGTAACTCCTCAAGAACACCGTCAAAATGGTGGTCAAAATATAAAAGTTTGCTAAATTATATCATTTCTGTGTAATTTTTTTTGCAATGCTAAATGAGCATTCTCAACTTATTATTGCCGCGATGAATTTTTAATGTAGTGATTCTTACCAAATATTCAACTAACAAAATTATTTTGTAAAACATTGAATTGCTGGCTTAAGTGGCAATGTGTTTGAAATCTCACTCGTCTACGACTCGTGCGATGTGTATATTGCTATCGATGCACAAAAACAAAATTTCCGGATAGAATAGACGCCTCGGGATATTATAAGTGAAAATATCAGTGTAGTGCTGTGAATGATACTGCGTGTGTAAAGTATTTACATCACCGTCCAAGGATAACTCAGCAAAAAACCTAGGCATACAGTCAGACTTAACGTGTTATAACCAAGGATATGAAATAGTGACTGATTTGTAGATTTCAAAGCAACGCCAATTGCTTGTACACCAGCTTTGGAATAAGCGGCCGATACAAATAAGTACGTAACAAATAAGTTTTGTTGCACCTTATTTTTATTTCAATATTCAGGGTGAAGGATTAGCATAATATGCGGTGTAGAATTCTGTACTACCATTTCAAATTCCAGACTTTGCCAGCCACGAATATCCTCAAAAGTATGCATCCGTATTTGTACTAAACGCACGTGGTTCCATGTCTTTTATTCTATTAAAGGAATTGATCCAAGCAAATTCGTGTTTTTTTATGTACGAGTCTTACTGAATTAGATTTCCTTTCATGACCACTACCAGAGTTCTGTTCCTCGCTCTGTGCGTAAAAGGAGATTGATTGCACAATAGGAAACCGGTTCGATAATAATCATTACGTGCACTGTATGAACCTGAAACTTTATACCAGTGCCAAGGTTACAGAAACTCATCTTTAGTTCGTAAGTCATACAGCAAAATCAATTTTAATGTCTGAGTATTGGACAGGGGCGTCGCCAGAAACTTCTCCAGGGTAGGGCCAAAAAATGTTCAGTTATTTTTTAATTACATTTATTTCGATATAGGTGTAGGTATATAAAAAAATGAACACATTTGTAGTCCAAAAACAGAATGAGCCGCGAGTTTACAGGGGGGCCATGCGCCCCCCCCCCTGCCGACGCCCTTGGTATTGGATACTGTTAGTTGCTAGGCGCTAGATGTATTTTTCATGTTTGCCCGAAATCTCTTCATTGAATTTATCTCGTGTCTTTTTATTTCGGAATAATGTGCTAATAAATAACTTTTATGAATCATGAAGTGTAAAATTATATGTTCAAGAACACCCTTAATGGAACTATTTTAAAACAGCCATAAATTTATCGTTATAGTTCGTAATTAGTATCGAATAAAAGGATAATTTATGTCCTGTGTAATAAGGGGAGCGGCGGCGATGCTTTCAGTAAAGAGAGGAATTTTAATCTGTCAATTTTATATATCACTCCACGTCATTCATTAGATGTGGGTCTTACCATAATATGCTAATAGCATCTACTTACTCTTTTGAATGGGAAAAAAACCTTCCTTTGATACTATGAATAAAATTGAATGAATTTAAAGCACGTATAAAGGTACCATATAATGCTATTTTAAAACGTATTATTGATCAAGCTCTCGAAAACCAGATTTTATTCCAATAACATTCGAATGGATTTGCATCCCAAAGGACTTTTCCTATTCAAGTAACCTCTATGATCATTATCACACACAATCATTGCATTAGTTATAGTTTAAAGGTAATCTAGGGAAGAGGTAAAAACGGAGGGTTGCCAAGTTCTGTAATTGGATTTTCCGTTTAATGCGTGTGAATTACGGATATAGGGGTGAACTCGAAAATCTTAATGTAATATATTCATCTTACTCATGCACTTATTTGCAAATTAATATTTAAAGAGCGTAATGCACAACGAATTCGCGCATATTTACTAAATACCGGTATAGTTATTGACGAGGTCATCTAAATTTAAATGGACCCATTTTAGTAACCTTAACCATTCTGAAGTGAGTACCAATATTAATTATAGATATCTAGTTGATTTGAATCAATTGTGATCTCATCGCAAATACTTCCCACCAACATTTTTAGTTGAAATTATGCCTTACAGGTTCAACGTTGTCATTGAACTTTCTAACTTTTAGTTCAATTTGTCTATTTTGACTAGAAAATTGGGCTGACCGTCCCTCTTTTCAAGGTTCTTCCTATCTGAACATTCCTAAGGCTAACTATTCAATACTTAGATAGTTGTCCTTTGACAAAATCTCTCAAATGTCATCGTGATTGTGTACGGAGTTTGATCTTATCAATTGTCTAAACCAAAAATTAAGTTTGATTGTAATGTGGCCAATATGATGATGGTTTTGATCAAACTGATACTAACTATGAGTTAACAAAATTTTTGTTTGTATTTTAATTACTCAAGTGTAACATTAGGTAGTTTGTTAGGTTGCCATGTTTTTAATTTATCTAAAAACTAGAAATATCGGTATTGGTCTCACAAATTCTCCTTATTCGTTCATAAATAGTGCACCATGCCATGACATGATCTGCAACCAGTCACTCACTTTTTGGGTAACCCTCGTATTGTACGTATTAAAGGCGCCGTAAGTAGTATTAGAAAACTTGTAGTAATTGTTACTTTTTGCTACTATCTTACCCACCAAAGAATGGACCTACGTCATAATCTGGTAACGAATGGTTTTTTGATCTGAAAAATATGACTCAATTTATATCCATAATAATACTAAATAATTAAAACTCAAACTTCATAAATCTTCTCTTAGATGGCGATATTGTTGTTATGTTTTCAAACCTCAATGTTAAAAACAATTACTTTCTTTGCTTCATAGCAAAACTTACAAAATTAAATATTTTGAAGATCTTGAATTGTAATATTGTTAAAACCAATTAGAAAGGTTTATTGTACAGGGTGTACAACTAAGAAAGGAGGCCGGCCATAACTCGGAAACTATTTGAGATAGAACAGTGAAATAAAAAATCTTATAATAAATGTGGCCAAGAGAAAATGCTGGAAATTATTTTCAATTTCCTACCATTGCCCCCAGAGGGCGTTTCACTGAATTCAATTTGAAATTCCCATTTTTTGGGCAATTTTCCTCGGTAAGGTATTTAAAAAAATATATTCATTGTAAACTGGTGATCAATATGTAAAACTTTGTTTGATGAATTTTTACGCTTGCTGTCAAAATAAAGGGAGGGGAAAGTAAATTACGTGTTACTGGAAAAAATCGTGTAACTTCGAAACGGGTTGCTTGAATTTGTCAAGATTGGTCTCGATGTAAAGAGAATACTTGATATTATCAAAAAAAAAGCACAACAATTTCTTCTCTCCATCTACCAATAGAGGGCGCAACTTGTTGAAGGAACAAAACGGTCGACTTTTCTAAAAAAATTCAAATGGTACCAAATATTTTTTTCACTGCTATTGGAAGGAAAATTACTAAGAGAGTAATTTAAAAAAAAATTATGTCAATAGCTCTTATAGTACCGAAGTTATAGTCAAAAATGTGGTAATATAAGAGGCAATTTGAGGTATAAACAAATGAAAACGCTTAAAATGAAAACTTTATGTCAAAGCTGTAAACTAGATAACAAAGTGACATTATGTCTATTTCGGTTGTTGTATTATAAGCAAAAATGCTAATTTCCAATGGAGAAGCATTGCAGCATATTTTGAATGCATGCAAAATGCAACTGTTGCAGGACCACTGAAATTTTGAAAGAAATTAAAGTTCTCATAGCCTACTTTATTTATATTAAGCTTACGATTTGTTTATACCTCAAATTGCCTCTTATATTACACATTTTTGACTATATCTTCGGTACTATAAGAGCTATTGACATAATTTTTTTTAAAATGACTCCCTTATTAATTTTCCTTCCAATAGCAGTGAAAAACATATTTGGTACCATTTGAATTTTTTTAGAAAAGCCGACCGTTTTATTCCTTCAACAAGTTCCGCCCTCTATCGGTAGACGGAGATAAGAAATTGTTGTGGTTTTGGATTTTTTTGGTAATATCAAGTATTTTCTTTTCATAGAGACCAATCTTGACAAATTCAAGCAAGTCGTTTCGAAGTTACACGATTTTTTCCAGTAACACGTAATTTACTTCCCCCTCCCTTTATTTTGACAGCAATCGTAAAAATTCATTAAACAAAGTTTTACATATTGATCACTAGTTTACAACGAATATATTTTTTTAAATACCTTACTGAGGAAAATTGCCCAAAAAATGGGAATTTCAAATTGAATTCAGTGAAACACCCTCTGGCGGCAATGGTAGCAAATTGAAAATAATTTCCAGCATTTTCTCTTGGCCACATTTATTATAAGATTTTTTATTTCACTGTTCTATCTCAAATAGTTTCCGAGTTATGGCCGGCCTTCTTTCTTAGTTGTACACCCTGTACAGTAAAAATTAAAGGCCATGATAAGTGTTAGACGTTATTATTCCTACAAAGGTATTTAATGTTGATTACAATTATTGTAGGTGACAATATGGTTTCAAAAATACCAAATTGACCCACAGCTGGATGAAAATTGAAAATGAGATTAATGTAAAATGATGATTTTTACAAAGGTATATGCAAACATTTACATGTGATTAGTAATTATTGTGTTGTTATGTTCCTGTATTGATTATGATTATACAATTGTTGTAAAGATTCGTTCCACATGCTAATTACATTTTCGTCTTTTTACTTTTGTTCTTCCTATGTGCTTGTCATAGTATCCTATAGCATGTGCCCATACTAGTTCAATTGAATTGAATTCACAATGATAGTTCATGTCCGTAACTAATTAAGTATTTGATTTACCTCATATCGTTTTACTATTCTTTTTCTGATTTTATTAACCATGAAATTATGTTACCTTTTGTCCAAGACGATGTTGATAGTTTTTCCACTAACATGGAATGGTAAGACACATTATCCATTATAATTAATGAAGGGTCTTCTAAATTGTTTAGGAGATGTTCACCAAGCCATTTTTTAAACATATATATTCATTTCACCATGAAAATCTTCTTTCAATGACTTCGATGCAAATAGCAAAGAAGCATTCTGTACAAATCCTGCGGCAGTTCCAGCATGAATAACTATAAATCTTTTACCATCATATCCTTGTGGTTTTCGTACACTGTTTACATTGTCATCTTGCCATGACCCCCGGATTTCCTTTAGAGCAGGTCTAGGTTTCGTCAATAAATACTGCTTACCTACGAATTGGTGCATCATCGATTTCTCGCATGTATTGTTTCAAAAATTGTGTTTTCATTTCAGTTATGTCTTTTTCTGGAACTTGAACCCCATCGCATGTAAGACGCAATTTAAACTTCTATCGCTTAACAGAATATGGGTTATACGAATTTCTGTATTTAACGTTCCAACCGTGACAGTTTTTCTGTAAATAATACACTTTAAACTCATGTTAGAAGCTATAGGTGTATAATTATAATACACTCACTTTGGTCTTACATATTTATAAGGTAGGGGAGACCGGAGACAATTGTAACAATTTTTACTTATTCAAGTACTATTATTTATATATTAATTGAAAACCTCTGAAGTTTTTGTGAGGTATTAAGATACGTTCCATTTATGTGCCCGAGAAGCAAAAAGCATGTACCATAATTCACTTTGCGAAAAAAAAAAATTTGTACATTTGTTCCACCACCGGACACAATTGTAACAACTTTGGGAAAAAGAAGAGGGACATATTTTTAAGGCAAACATATTTCTATACAAAAAAACTACATCTATCCAATAATAATAAAAATAATAAAGATTAATCTCGACAGTTGATACAGTAAAAGAAAACACTGTCTTCCTCGTCTCTGCACGCAGAATGGCACCACTCCTTACAAGATTGGCACTGTATCCATTCTTGGACATACCGTGTATGTCGTTGAAGGCAATAGACGCATTTTGCGTCGTCCTCATCGGATGAACTGGAAGCTTGAATTTTTTTCTTGGTCTTCTTGGATTTTGCAACTTCTTCCTCAAGGGCTCTTTTTTCAGGCGTTTCCGTTAGTATTGCTGTTGTTCTTTTCTTCGTATGCCCTATAGCCCTTTGCTTGAGATTCTGCGGAACTTTTGGAAATGGACGAATTGTTTCTAGCAATTCTTTGGAATTGTTTAACTCGCCCGTTTGCATTTCAGTAGGTGTTCGGTCCCTAATTTTATAATAAGCGGTTTGTTTAGAAGTTGATGCAACTACAGAATTAATTCGAATTAGTTCAGGATTCTCTGGGCGTATTTACGTTATCAAGGTTGCTGATCAACGGGACGTCAGTTGGTAACGATGGTGAAAACTCATGGTCTTGAAACACCTCCCTGTTAAATGGAAATATTCCGGTCACTTTAAAAGCACTCATGATATTGGTTGGTGTAGTAACTTTTGGTAGGGCCTCAGCTACCAACTCTGGTAAATCATAGATTCCCATTGTTTGACCGTGGTGATTTTTCATCCATGCGTCCATCGCACTGTTCATATAGGTTTTTAGTGGCCCATATACACACCTGTCTAAAGGTTGTAACTTATGAGTGGTGTGAGGTGGGAATGATAGTAAAATAATCCCGTTGCCTCTACAAAAGTCGATTGCTTCGAGGCCTAAATGTGATCTATGGTTATCCAGCAGCAGAAGAATTTTATTTTCATGTGTAGGTCTACTTTCTTTGGCAAAATGCTTTATATAAGTGAAGAAGGTTTCGGTGTCCATCCAACCGGAACCATTGGCTTCGCCGATTGAACCTGTTTGAGCGCCAGTCATGAAAAATGGCTTGAACCGCTTCCTAGGGAATATAAACATCGGAGGAACGGCATTTCCTATGGCATTCACTATTAATTGAGCTTAACACAATTCTAAAAACACCTACCTCTTGGACACTAGAAAGCGGTATTAAAAGGCCGTTCTTTTCTTTCTCCTTTTCAAAATATTGCAATAAATTCAGCACAAACTGTTGTTTTACCCTGTATAAACATTACGGGGTTTCGGAAAAACTAACAAAGATGTTGGATAAACGTAAATCATTGCACAAAGGGAAGAGTTCTGAAAAGAATTGTTTTCAAAATGTGTGATGAACAATGAAATAAGGATACATAGGAAATATGAAAGAAAGTAACAAGCAAAAGGAAGTTATATCATAAGAATAACAAAGATAACAAACTAGGTTAGTCAAAGGAGCATTAATTTCATAATTTTTTATCTCTTGTATCGCAATAGGATTGTTAACAATCTTTGAATTATTTTCTAATTTTTCAAACAAAACCGAAAATGTTTCGCTCACTTTCAGTTTAATACAAATTAAAATATTATGTATTACAGCGTTGGTGACCATATTTTAATACACTTTTTCTTTTTTAGGTAACGTAGCTGCCTGTTTAAATTGTTTGCTTGAATGTGGTAAGTCATAAATAAAATTAAAGGATAATAACAATTTAGAAAGTTTCTTTGAAAAAAGTTAAATTCTCCAACGTCTCATAATACAGTAATCATAAAATTTTCAAGTATCTCCGTGGCCAATTTTCAGTCAGATGTGCACACTTTGTACGAATTTATGAATATTTTTCGTTAACATACAGTCCATAAGCTAGAGTTCAGTTTCATATTATAATATGAAAAGAGGACTCAAATAGGATTGAAATTAGTTTCTTTTTTGTGCAGAAATTGAAATATCTTATAAGTATACATATATCCTTATCTTCCTGCTTCTAAAATGGAACTGTTCACAATTTCATTTTAGTTTGCACTTTCATCCACCTCATATATTTATACAGGGTGGGTCAACAAAAAGGTAACAGACGGGTTTCTGGTTGGAAAAATTGTTTTTTGAGAAACGCAAGAACACGTCAATTTTTATATCAAGGGGGACAACTTTTGCCATGATTTTCAACCTGAAGTGATTTCATCCCTTAGCGCTGTGAGAACAACCGCTAAAATTTAAATAGGGATGGTGGCGCAAGTGATGCGTCATTTGAAAGGTCTTTCTTTCCTGAATTCAGTGCACTAGTTTTTTTTTTATTTTTAACAATACAATTGAAGTTGCAAAAATGGAAAATGAGGAAAGAGTTTGAGGTATTTAGAAACTCAAAAAAGCTCCCGTACATTTTGCAACATTTCGGAAGTACAGAATCAAAGGTGAAGGCATCTAAGGCCGGCCGCACATTGAACGCAGCACAGCACAGCACAGGGCAGCAGAGGATTTTGTAACCCACGGAAGTAAAGCGAACACCGCATATTGCACGCAGCCGAGACGTAGTACAGACAGAGGATTATTTTTTTCCTCTGCGTGCCTGCGTCCTCTGTAAACTGAACACAGTTTTCCTCTGTGCCTCTGTCGAGCTCCGAGATATTTTATGCGTAGTACCTTATAAGCGTATGTATTTCAACAAACTGATCCTTGTTTAAACGAAAATAGATTTTTCTTCGACTATTATTTAGTCCCTTTAAAAGGAGGAACTCCCCCTGGGTATTTCCTTGTTTTAAATAATCATGCATCCATACAGACTTTCTACGTTTCGTAGTCAAACTGCATTACTGTATTACGGTTTCCATTTCCGAATCAGATTCTAATACAGAATCGAAATAAATTTACTCATAATTCCGTACTTCACCCGAAAACTGCACAGAGGAAATTAAAATCCCTGCGTTCAATATGCGGTGACCATTAGTCGCAGAGTCGAGGAATAGTTTTCCTCTGCTGCCCTGTGCTACGCTGTGCTGTGCTGTGCTGCGTTCAATGTGCGGCCGGCCTAATTCTTTGATTTCTAAGAAAAGTTGTTTTTTTTTGGGTTATGTAAAGAATAAAGTTTATTCCACTGCTCTGGAATCTTTGGAGCAGTTACGTGGCCGTATAGTACATGAAGACCGTCTAATTACTCCCGAAATGTTGCAAAATGTACGGGAACGTTTTTTGTATTTCGATGTTTTTTTCCTAAACGAGAAGGTTAAATACTATTGTAATAACTTTAAGTTTGACTCCAAAGTCTACTACACTTATCCCAACATTCCTTTTTTGTTGTCAATCTCCTATATCAGTTGCTAAATTATTAGGGAAACCATGTATTAATAATCCTAGGAGATAGTTCTCATTAATTATTGTAACTCATTCCTCTGTTTGCTAATTTGTAATGTAGTATTTTAATGTATTTACTGATCGTTTCCATGTAAAATACAAATTAATCATTTCGAAACCCCCATGTCACAATAGTCAAACTTCTTTTAGACATCAATATATTAAAATACTCGGCAAGATAATCTTTTTAGCACATAAAATATAACTGTTTTATTTTTCATTATTTTCATTTCTAACTTCAATGCTCTGAAACAAAGACTTTAACGGTTTTCATTTCCAATTCGATAATGCTATTATTTGTAATCTTTCAACGTAGTGGAATTTCGATGAACGAGCTTCATTGTAAATAAAATATTTGCGCGCCGTATCGATTTTCTATCACGATCTATTTATTGTGTCTATTAAATTTAGTTTATTGTTCGCCGACTTGGATATTAAAGGTAACAAAGATATATTTTACGATAGCCTTAGATCAACTCTAATGTAGAACTTAGATGTGCATTTTTATTTATTAGGGGATTATCAAGACGTTACATAAAAGTCGTTACGAAAAAATTACCTCTTCTCTGCCAACGCTTATGTTATTTATATTACAAGGAGCCTAAGATGTGTTTAATAACCTTCTTTCTAAATAACCTATTACGTGGCCTTTCATTTTCTGTATTTTCTTGTGTTTTATAAAATACAATTTATATAATATTAAGGAGGATCCCTTAAAACGTGTTCTAGGTAAATTTATTATTTTGTAGAAAAGACTGTGTTTAGAATATAGGCCTGAAAATAATAAGAAAAACTAAAAAACATGCCGCAATAAAAGACTATTACACTAATGGCCAGGAAAATCAGAATTTTTTATTCAAAAAATAGAACAGAAGAAGTCCAATGTGGACTTGCTGTGCTCTGCATCTTGGGAGCCAGGATTCTCATAAAGCGGAAAATACCGTTAAGTACAGTACAGTTTGTTTTTTACTCATTACATATTTCATCAATACTTTCTTCGCGATCCTCATTATCATCATGAACAAATTCTAAGCACCTAAATTTTTTATAATTGCATGCACCGCACCATGTTTCGTCTACAATTCGTTTTTCTGTATATCATGTATGTATATGAAGATCTTTGAGCAGCTACAGTAGTTCCATCAACACGGATTCATTTTCTAATAAAAAAGATTTTTTTACCCGCCGTTGTTATGTGCACGACTTAATCTTTGATGGAATTCGACTATGGTTGGAAGCCTTTTCCATGTAAATATTTAATATTATCTGCCACTGCTAATCTTTTCTTTTGAAACTGTGTTGGTGGTCCTTTCGCCACTAAACGCCTTTTTAATATTTTTTTATCTTAAAAACTGTCACCCGGATTTGTCGGGAATAATTTCATTTTATAAGGTGTATCCCCGTCAATGTTTAATCTTAAGAAATGGAAAGCCACAATGTAATTTTCGATCAGTAAACTTGATGTTAGTATCCATTCCTTTTCGTTCAAATTTCCTTTCCCATCAGGGTACTAGAAATATAAAAAATAAGTTGAGAGATGAACACTAAACCGATCAGGAGGATATTGTATAAAATAAACGAAGTACGCGGACGACCGTGAAATTCCTATGTTACTATTATTATAACCTCCATGCTCTGTAGCGAGGTGAAGCTATTGTTTCTGATTATAACGGTAAGAAACAATATGACTTATTACTCCATTAATCCATATTTGGATTACTTCTAAAGTTGATGAAAATTTCTTTCCAATATTGTATTTTTGGAGTATTGAAAGACATTTTCCTACTTTATACAATGCGAATCAATCAAAATTATTAAAGTGGATTGTATCCATAATCTATGGTGGTGTAGAACTCCAAATGGGGTAAATTATTCAGAAATTATATTATATTATCGTCTTTCCCGCGATTTCAATTATAAGCTTTATACTACTTTACATACTTCTCCGGTGGAGGCGCCACACAAGTTTCATGTCTTGCCCTACATTGGTCCCCCATCCCATTCCTTCAACAAATTATTTAAACAATTCGACATTAATATCTCCTTTTCATCTAAACACAACTTTAAGAATTTATTAGTCCACACTAAAGATAAAATCGATGACCTGGACAAGTCTGGTGTTTGTAGGCTCACTTGTGGTGCTTCATATGTTGGCCAAACAGGGAGAAAATTCAAAACCAGATTTGCCGAACATTATTCTTCCATTAAACTGAACAATATCTTTACTAAGTCTTCCTTCGCTAACCACATCTTAGAAAGTGGCCACGCGTTTGATCCTAAGTCAAATTATGACATCTTACACATTTGCGACAAAGGCACGAGGCTTGATCTTCTTGAAACTAAAGAGATTATTACTACCTTCAATCATAACCCCCCCTTATCTCTCAACGAAATTTTAATATTAATAAAAATTTACTCATCCTCTAACTTTGAAATCCACACCTGTATTTTACTTTCCCTCTTATATTGTCAAGTTTCCTCCTCTTCTCCTCCTGGTTGTACTCTGCATCTTGAACTTGTAGTTGGCTTCCATCTTGCCTGACCTTCAGCCGTTTATATTATTTTCAATTTTCTAGTCCAACCCTTGGACGCATTCATTTGATTGTGTTCCAGGTGGTTCCTTTTCGTCTAGTTTATCTTTGTTTCCCGTAAGTATTAGTTTTTCCATTGGTATTTCTAACCTTATGTTTACAGCTTGGTTACCCCCCCCCCCCCCTCTCCTCTATTCTGCCTTTGCAGTTTAAGTAATTTTCAACTTTTTAATATGAAGCTTGTAAGTGGGTGTTTTAATGATTTTTGGTTGCTGATTGTTTGTTTTCAGTGATGCCGACTTTATAATTTTTATCACTTTCAACATGTAATTTCACTCGCACACCATTACTTCATCTAAGTAGGTACTTTAATTTCATATAACGATTAATAGTAAGTATTTTACAAATGTTAGTTTATAGCTTAAACAATCTCGTTTTTAGCACCTCATGATGACTCATTAGAGTCGAAATTCAACTTAACGTCAACTTTTAACTTTAATCTATTTTTCAATTTAACGTCAACTTTTAACTTAATCAATTTTAGTCTTAATTCAAATTAGAAAAAATCATGGGGAAGGTTGTGTGAATTATTTATCATTCCTCAAAATGATTAACACATCCAAAAATATGTCGATTTTTGTTTCCAGGGAGTCGTTTTGATCTTTCGCTCTTTGTGATCCACCGCACCATTTCTTCAGCGGTATGGTGGAAATCGCTTACCGGAAATAAAACTCAACATGGTTCTTTCGGTTTTAATACTTTTTATTGGTTTCCGAAGTATATCGTCCTAAAAGTTTTAAAATGAATACATTGTATAAAAATGGTGATGCTTTATAATGAAAATCTGTTATTGAAAGTTAATACTATATTCACAATTTTTAATTATCACTGCGGGCTGTTTTTCCTCTCTTCCACACTTCGTAATATTCGCACAGCCTCAACAAGGCATGGAATGTCTAAAATTATTGATTCTTAAATCCCCTACGGTTTGGGTGGTAACATCGGTAAGTAACTTTTCTGTATCCTTTATTTTTGAAAGTAAGTATTTTCAATGAAATTATAAAATTAAAATTCTACCACTGCCACGTCAAATCTACTATCGGAGTAAAACAGCAAGGCCCCTGACTTTAGAAGCTTGTATCTCAGTAATTAGCGATCATAATTTAATGAAATAAAGTGCATTTAAAAGATCATTTATTCCTACAAATAGGTGTACAGTTTTAGATTTGTGCAATAATTCGTTAATTTTCTGTATCAGTGTATGTGCAAAAAACCCTAATTATGACTCAAATCGTACAAGCCCTCGATTTTAAAAATTAACTACGGCTATGTTATTGAAACTCAGTGGTAGATACTTATATATTTGAAAAATGTATACCTATTTGTCAGTGTGAGATGCTTTTGAGGCCAATTGGTTAATTAGTCTTAAAGCTATAATAAAAAAAACGACATCTTGTGTAACTGAGTACCTACCTGATAGTTCAATATTAATATAAATTAACAGTAACATAAAAAATTAAACCAATTATGTTGTGGTATAACACGATTGACAAAAAATGTCATTATACATGTTTTTTTAAAGAAATTTGGAAAAAAGGATGGATGCTTTGGTCCGCGCGGTGAAGTGCAGTACGCGGGAAAGCTGTTGTCGTACACTATTGCTATGAAGCGCATGGTTTTGTACAATGCAAAAGAATAATCACTTTATTGTGGTTTGCCGCCCGCTATTTGCGATGTGGTAGATTACCTCTCCGGGAATATGTGCGTCTTTCTTTGACGATAATTCTAACATTTACTTTAAATTACAAGAAAAAATTTTGTTTTCAGTAAAGGAACAATGCAGCTTGATTTCAGTAATACAAATTTAGCATTTAAAACATGAATTTTTTTCTTTAGTTTCTGTATATTGGAAAATAGTAAATTATCGATTATAGCTCATAAAACCAGTTAATTGTATCAATAATCAACATTTATGGGCTTTCGACTTTTGAGAAGTATATGTGCTACAACATTTTTAAATTTGGTAACAATTTATGGAACAATAACAATTTTATGATAAGGAAAATGCTAAATGCAGTATTTTTATTGCTGTTAATTAAAATAACAGTTAAACAAGCGATTCTCCAATTTTGATTTTTACACATGTATGATTAATGTACTGCCCAAAAATGAAACAATTTCACCCCCCCCAGTTTTTTCATTATGACGACTCAAAGTCAGGGGCCTTGCATTTTTACTCCGATAGTAGTATGTACTATTTTTTAACCATTTGCTGCAAGGATAATTACATCGTTATTTTGACTATTAAATGACCGAACCTTGCACTTTCTGTGTTCCATTTACCACTACGACATGTAATTAGGACCTTTCGGGTTTATGACCAACGCGTTTACTCCATTTAGATCATTCAGTATTTCCATGTGGAAACGTGTCATTTATCTTTTTCGCGCCAAAACGAAGCAGAGATCTGTTTACTCACTTTTCTTCGTGTTTTTAGAAACTTGATTGAAGCTAGATAGGTAACACACTTTTTGTATTCGGTCATATAAAATACATGTATACAATTACTTTTCGTTTTAACATGACCAGTTATAGTCGTAAAAGACTAAACCGCGTTATAAAGATTAATTAACTAATATGCCACGTGCAAATGACATACCAAAATAAAAGATATAAAATTCTTTATTTTTCTACTTTTCACGACATTTCATTGTTCTTTGTGAGATCGCTGCTGTTTTGTGTTGCTTTGCTTATTGGCACTGAATTTAATAAAACCGCACAAATGTATTAACGTATTTTATTTATTTTCTAATGCCAACCTTTACTTAAGTTAAGTGGACTGTATAATAATTTGGTGCGTTCGCATTAATGGTTGTCTACGAACTCTCCTTGTGATCGGTAGCTGTCCCTTTATATAAGCTACCTAGCGGGGGTTGCTTTACAACTTACCTATTATACTTTACAACCTAACAGCTGCTTTTTAGTAGGTACTGTTTGATACAAAAAAAAATTTACGAAAATAAACAAAAAGATATAGCCCTTATTGGCAATATGCCTTTAGATGTTGGAGGCATAAATTTTCGAATTAAATGAATTCTGTTTGTCGTTAACAACTTATCAAATCTTTTCCTTATTACAATAATAAATGGGACCTTCATAAGTAAAGAAACTCACGAAATTCATTTGCTAATTGAATTTTAATTAAAATTTACAGAAAGTTGGTTATGAGAAAAAAAAACCGTTAAAGCCACTCTCTTTCAAAAACAACTCTTTTATAAATTCATTTGAACAAATTTTCGCTTCTAATTGCAGAATCTCGTTTTCATTATATAACTTTGAACTCTTGTAACGGTAACGCTTGCAGGCATGTGACAAGGTTCATAGTAGAGTAGAGGTTAAGAAAGGAAAGATATTAGAAATGATAATGCTAACAAGAAATCGTGATTACCTTTTGGGCAATTTTCACGCCTTGCTACTCCGTTAAAATGCAACTTGTTAATGCACCGAGTGAAATTTTAATTGGTACAATGACTGTGTTATATACCAGGAAATAAGTTAATAAGCATCAAATTGACAGGCACAATGTGTCGCAGATGTTTTATACAAGTTTCTTACCAGATCTTTATAAGTTAATTACGCCAAAGTGGGCCACTCATTAACTAATTAATCTGTTCAAACATTTTCTAATAATGAACCAACGCATTATGTAAAATTGTCGTTCAAAAACGTTAAAAATTCATAGTTCATAATTCATAGTAATAGATAGGTCCTTCAGTTAAGAAAGTTAAGAAATGTCGGTCAGCGCAATATAAAAAGAGTGAAGTTTGTGTAAATAGAGTATGGAAAACATAAATATTTTTATCTTTGAATTTGAAAATAATTACACGTCCTAACTAAGTAAAACCGTTGAATAAAGAAGCGGTAAAGTAAAACTAAAGAGTTCATAAAGAAACTTATCATAGACATAGACGATAAAAAATTTTATAGAGACATAAAATTGAAATTTTCCGTCAATATAATAAACGTCATAACCAGTTGCAATTGCAAGAAGTGAAAATATTTGCCATACAATTGCTAATTAACTTATTTACACATTTCAAGACAACAAGATAATAACAATGCACGAAGGCGAAGGGTAACGTGAACAAATACGCATATCAGCATATGTCGTTGTAATAAACTAAAATTTGCATTATTTGGAATAATTTTGCGGAAAATGGGATCGTAAGAAGACTGTTTTATACTCGCACTTATTAAATGTGCTACATTGCACAACGAGAGGTTTCTAAATATGTATGAAAAGGTGATACCTTGTAACTTAAATATTCCAAACAATACGTTACCAAGGATTGCCAAAATTATGCAGTAAATGCTTTAGAACTCTTTTTTACAAATAATTCCAAGTCACGCAACAAAAAAACAATTGTTTTATTATTTATTTCCTACCTTGTTACGTAAGATTTTATTTACACCCGTGTTATACCGTAGTTACAACATTAGTAGTAGGTACACTACGCGCTTTTCTTTATTTGGCTCCTTCAGATTCCGATTAAACTTTTTTTGATTTGATTATTACTATAAAATCCTGAACATTTTTTACGACATAAAACCGATTATCATTTGACTTTTAAAGTATGAAAACATTTGGAAACAAAGGTATTTTTTAATGCAATTATTTGGAGAACCATCTAACCGAGGAAATTGGAGAAAACAAAAAGTCTCAACACAAATATCATAGACGGTTACGGCAAAGAATTGTTCACTTTATGAATGTTTGATACCGTAAAAATAGGTTCGGTTGGCATGAGAGATTTTCGTATATACAGGGTGTTTTTTTGGGAGCTTTAGTTAGACGTTTCTGGGAAAGTTGTATAGGTAGGTTTTTGAAAATGCGTACTTAGGGGTTACTCTGAAAGCCGAATCGATCTAAAATATTTTCAAAATGGCAGCACTTCCGGAAATGCCCTAAGTAGCTACCAACTTCGTTAATTTAAATTGCAACCCCAATTTTTTATTGCATTTTTGGATTCTACGTGAAATTTCATAACTTTTGATACTAACATGTCAATATCTACAAGTTATAGTTTTTAAGTTATTTTCATTTATTTAAAAAAAATGGCGGATGCAGACGGTACTTTAAGAATTCATTACTTGAAAACGGTTCTAGCTATGGCAACCGAGTGTTCACCAGCGCTTAAAGGAAGAATAGGGCTTTCTTTTGGTGTACTTAGAAAAAAGATATGTTGCGTACCACGTCACCTATGAGGCTCCAAATTTAAGAAAATTCAAAGACTGAAAACTCAAATTTTTTAAATGAAATGACCATTTTCTTACTATTGCATTTGATAGAGAATCATCATGGGCATATTTTCGTATTACATGTTCCTATCCCTATCTTTAATAGTTTCTGACCGAGATTCGACCGAAACACACGAATTTTCATCCGAGCGAAAGTCCATTCTCTCGTTGGATTGTATAGTTAAGTATATCTGAACACGTTTGGTGAATTTCGGGTTATATGACGTTTCGTCTCCACCCCCACTCTTTACACATTTTCCGAGCCATTTTCTATAAGTTTAAGTACCTACCCGTATTCATTTCTATTTGCATAGATACAAAGGAAAACTTTTTTTTGAAAAAGAACGCAATGATACCTTAAAAAATATGGTTTGTTTTGTTCTTTCCTCGTCCGAATCTTCTGTATCATTTGAATGTTTCCATTTTTATTGTTCTTTTGAATTGCGAAATCCTAATGGACACCTCGTGGGGTGTACTGTGGGACTACGAAAACGTTTCCACTCTGGGCCATCTACATGCCAGGAGGGAACCATTGTGTAGACATTATATCTCACTGGCATACCGTATTAGTTTGTCGTGTCTCCTGCCTGGTCACCGCCACGTGTCGTGTTTCTCACACATGATGATCCTTACCATTTTCGTCATGCCAATCCAGTGGTTGTGACTTCTTAGTAGGAGCTCTGGCCTCTGCCACAAGTTCTGCATCGGTCACCTACGACGCAGCCACTCTTTCGTTGTACCTTGTACCAGCTCCCATACACAAAAATTGTGTGATGTGTCCTCCTCTTGTACCTGCCCAGTGTGGAGGTTTGCCGCCCATTCTCTCTGCTATGTGTCTCATTTGTTGTAACGGCCACCCTTCTATTTATACGCTCTGGGATTTCTGCATATTTCCATATTTGGCTATCCTTTTTTTTTTACTTTAGGCCCCCCGGTAGGTATTCGGCATTTTCCTTGTCAGGGCCCCTAGTGCCCTATTCGCCTTCTTAGACGTTTCGATGACGTGGGCCCTCATGGGAGTGCTCTTGTCCGTTCAGACCCCCCATGTATTTGGCCATGGGAGAACTGTCGACGCCCGACGTTCGCTCCCTCTACTCTTAATATTATATGGTCTTTTCTGTGGCCATTTTTATTTCCATCTCGTGGAGCTTTCGTATAAACTTAAAAGTACATAATATCTACCTACAACTATCCCCCTTTTGTAATGATTTGCAGGGCCGCCATTATTAATTTCAGTTGCGAATAGTACAAAAACATAAAAAATTATAGCCTGCTTTTGAAATTAAGGCGTGGTTTCGAAATTAAATCAAATGAAATTATTATTGCACATTATTAACAAATACAGATAATAAATTTATCAAATTATATGCAAAATTGAGAATTTTTTAAATATAGGTACATTATATAAAACAATGGAAACATTTAATAAGCATTATTATTATTAAATTCATCAACAAATTGAACAGTAACGAAAAAATGAATACAGTAAGGAACGAAGTTCGTCGAAAAAGTAACAGTGGAATATAAATAATATTTTGTAGATTTCTTCAACTAAAATTACGCTCTGTCAATTTAGTCATTAGGTATTTCAAATGTGCCATTGTATTCATTCTAAAAATAAACTTGAAACAAACAATAATTAATAATAAGATGGTAATTTCTAGATTATGACATCGTAATGAAATTTTACGATTGGGATTAATTAAATCAATGTTTACGTCTAAATCAAGGCGGTTAGGTAGGTATACATAAACCGTTGTTAAAATCTAATTTTCAATTCAAGGGAGTACACTAGAGGTACTCCCTTAAGTTTGAAAACGTAACTAACTCCCCATCTATTCTAAAATCTCATATAATAACCTAATCCTCAAACAAAATTAATCGATAACGATAATTGCCTCTATTTCGATATTAATTTCATTGATATTTACTTTGTAGTCTGTACGTCCACATTTTGTTTGTTCTTGTCATTAAACTTCCTCATTTTAATTTGTGCATTTTCTCAAACGACTATACAATAATTAGTTTATCGTTTAAATCTTTTACACATCACTTAACTAATCTCGTGTAAGGTTATTCGAGTTCACAGTTCCATTTCTTTGTTTTATGGAAAACGTAACGGTATGGTTTCGTTACATTAGCTTCAATTGCTTAAACAGGATATTCGATTGAACTTTAAAATGTGGTGTTAATCGATTTAGAATATAGGAATTGTTTTTCTACCTATTGGAAATAAGGAAACAGTAGAATTTAATCTCGAATTACAAATTACTTTCAAGAGAGTTTAACTTCGAACGGTAGTGCGTAACATACACAAAAGTGTTTCCTAAAATAAACATTTCAGCTTAAGCTGTGTAAATTTGTTTTATACTTACGTTGCCTGTTTTAATAATAATTAGTGTAAGTACATATATTGCTCGGAATATGAAACAAGGAGTTGTCAGTTGTAAAAAATATTTTTTAATAATTTTTCAGCCAGGGAACGGCTGAATCGATTAACATGAAACTTCGTACGAAAGTAACTCCGACCTTTCCTTATCTACCTCTGAAGGCAACCCCCTGGGGATCAGCTCTAAATTTTTACAACTGTAGAAATGTCGGACTTCTAAAATTACTTGTTGTTTATCGTGTCAGTTTGAAACATTTGATAAACGTAATTGATGTTGTAATTATTACAAATTGAGTGGAAAAATGTGAGTGATCAATCATGTTTTTACGTGAATTATGCGCTACAGAATGAAAAAAGTAACCGTCACTCTTTCACTGCTTAAAAACTGAATTGGATTAACAAATAAGAAAAGTATTTCATATTTGATCAAATTGAACTAAATGTCCAATTTTGGAATAAACTCCCGTTCTTATTGCTCACACTGTAATCTTTTTGCTGCGTTTATAACCCTTCAAATCTTGCTCGAGCTCATGTTTTCCCTTTACGCCTAAATCAATAATAGTCCAGTCATTTTAAACATGAACATTGCAAAAAATCCTATATTAGGTTTGACTTTCTTATGTTGTTAGGTTCAGTCCCAGTAGTAAATACTCAATTTTGCAACTTCGAAAAACTTGTGGAAACGGGGGGGAGGGGGGGCAAAAACCGCAATTTTTTCCGACTTTTTTCAGTTTTAGCCTCGTAGCTCAAAAACTACGAGTTATAGTGCAAAGAATACGATTATCTTTTTTAAACTAGACTAAATTTGCTACAATTTGAGCCTAACCGGAAGTCTGTAAGTATAAAGTTTCCGAGATACAGCTCTTCAAAAATAGGCAATTTTTCCCATAATCTTTTTTCAACGTATCATCCATGTTTCGAGCCAGATATTGCCATAACGCCGTGCCCTACGTCTCTGGTCACGGAGAAAAAAATTGTAGGACATTTTATCACCTTTTATTTAAGCATAGATGCATTCCTGTGGGCCTAACAGTTCTCGAGAAAAAGACGGAAAACCGGAAAACAGTGAAATCCTCCACATATATGTAATAGCATTAGTATTTTCTGATTATTCTTATTTAGCCTAGCGAACGAACGCTCAAAAAGGGCTTGTAGATAGACTTTTTGATCCTAATGATTTGATTTCTAAGATGTGTTTGGAGGTGTTTGGTGATAATTATACCAAAAGTCCCCGGCCCTACCGTATGAGCTAACTCCGTAGCGTAACAAAATTTGCGGATTTGTTAAGTTTTCCCTTTGTATCTCTTGAATAGGCGATCGTAGTGGGAAATGGCCAATTATAAAATAAAAGCTGTCTTGAGAAAATACTTTTGTTCTTTTCGTCAAACATTAACCCTATCATAAATGTATTTAGAAAAGACTAGAGACCATTAAACATGGTGGCGCATAAGACTGAAATTGTTTGGCTAAGGATGCAGGTAATCTGTATTTAATACTCACATATCAGATTTAGCTCCAAACCTTCCACAAAATTAGTTCTTCTCTAGTGTCCTCTATTCCATCTTAAACTCAACGTTTTTTTATATAACTATAACATCTAATCTATTTGAGATAAAATATTAAACGGTATATGTATTTTATAGGAAATTTTATGGTCTACAACTTTTATTTCAGCAGTTTTTGCTATAAACCCAATACTTTAGGAGCTAGGACACAATATTTGCCGAAAAACGTCGTGTAAAAGCGATTTCCAAAAAAAAATGTCAATTCTTGACAGCGAATATCTCTTCAACGGATAGAGATAGAGAAAAAACGCATAGAAGCAAACTTGTAGAAAATTTAATCAGCTTTTTTTTATAATTGGTCATTTCCCACTACGATGGCCTGTTCAAGAGATGTAAACGGAAAACCAAATAAATCCGCACATTTTGTTACGCTACTTTTCGTATCACCAAACACATCCCAGAAATAAAATCTTTAGGATCAAAAAGTCTGTCTACAAGCCCTTTTTGAGCGTTCATTCGCTAGGCTAAATAAGAATAATCACAAAATGTCTTCTAATCATATTAATGCTATTACATATATGTGGAGTCGTAGCGATTTCACTGTTTTCCGGTTTTCCGTCCTTTTCTCGACAACTGTTAGGCCTACAGGAATGCATCTATGCTTAAATAAAAGGTGATAAAATGTCCTACAATTTTTTCCTGCATGACAACGGTCGTAGGGCACGTCGTTGTGGCAATATCTGGCTCGAATCATGGATGATACGTTAAAAACAGATTTAGGGAAAATGTCTATTTTTGAAGAGCTGTATCTCGGAAACTATTATACTTATAGACTTCCGGTTAGGGTCAAATGGTAGAAAATTTAGTCCAGTTTAAAAAAGATAATCATATTCTTTGCACTACAACTCATAGTTTTTGATCTACGAGGCTAAAACTGAAAAAAGTCCGAAAAAAACGCGGTTTTTGGTGCCCCCCCCCCCCCCCCCATGTTTCCACAAGTTTTTCGAAGTTGCAAAATCGAGTATTTACTACTGGGACCGAACCTAACACCATGCAAAAAGCAAACCTAACATAGGATTTTTTGCAATGTTTGTATATTTTTGTGTTTAAATTGACTGTACTATAACGCCATTAAAAAACATAATCTTGCACAATGTTTTTTAAACAAAATCGATACTATGTGTAGTACAAGGGCAAAAACAAATGATAACAGATTTCAAAGTTTCAGTATTGGTAAATATTATGACCAAATTGGTTTTAGGTTTTTCAGTAACTGAATACTATAGCGACTCATAATAATTATTATTAACATGGGGTATCGTACCAAGTAAACGGTAGTCATTGCATCAGTTGCTGCCAATTACATTTCCTATCACCATAAGTAAATATAATCATCGACTTTTAATAGTAATGGTTTTACTGTATGCAAAAGGTTTCTAGTGCTGCACATTCAGGCTTATTCATGATAGGCATGATTATTATTTTATGTGAAAATCTTCTACAATTTGGTAAAGGCAAGTTTTTTGAGATTCTCTTTTTGGATTTTTTGAGATCGGTCTGAAGAAATGGGTTTAATTTTTTGTAGAAAATAATTTTGTTATACATTCTTAATCAGGCTGATCTTCCCTGTCATTATGGGAACGTCCTTTAAATAGTTCAAGCATTTTTGGTACATCATTGGGCAAATAATTGTCGTCTAAAGTATTCTAATCTCGACTCCTATCCATGCTATATTAGAGTGAAAAAAGAAAATTTTGAAACTACATATCTGAACAATAGCCATGTGGTTGGCCAACTGTACTCAAGCGAGTACACCTTTTCTTAACTACATTGAATTTGTGCCATTCTATTAAATAATGAAGTTAAATTAAATAGTAACTTACTTTATTGACGATATAATTAATAAATATCATCAAAATGAGAAAAATATGTATCGCATTCGGAGATGATCGAACAGCACAGATGTGATTCAAGAAATGTTCTTAGGGAGATTTCAGCTTGATCAGAAGATCATAAACATCGAGGATCTTCAACAGGCCGTGGAGACAAATTCCAGTATAACGTGCACATGAATTATCAAACGATAACAAATTAAATTGTCTTACCGTTTAATCGATTGTTAATATGCGATGAAAAGTGGATATTACACTCCAATTCTAAGCGTTTGTATCATTGGTTGTTGCCAACTAATTCACTACTACACACTCTTAAAGTTTCCTTGCACTCAAACAAGATTTTATTGTGTGTTTAGTGAACAGCGACCGGAATTTTTGGAAACGGAAACTTATATTGTGAACAGCTTCAGTTCAGCGAATACAAGCAGCAGTAATCCAAAAACAGCCTTCTTTAGTCAATCGAAAGAAAATGCTATGCTTACAGGATAACACCAGACCGTATGATTGATCCGGGAAAAATTTTCTGAACTTGACTTGGAAACGTTACTCCATCCTCCATGTTCTCCTGATATTTGAACAAGTGATTACCACCTTTTTTGTCTCTTGACTTGTATTATTGTTTTTTTAATAATTATTTTTATTTTACCATAAAAACTGCACGAACTTATTTGGTTACCTGATAATAATAATAACACTAATTCTACCAAATTCTTTGTTTTGAAATAACCCTGAATGATGCGACACGTAGAGTTCATTGCATTGCGACACGTAGAGTTCATTGCATTCGTTGTAGTTTTTACTACTCAAAACATTCGTATGACAGTTCCATGTTTCTTCATTTTGTGTTTCTCCTGATTGATCAATATTTTTAACGAATTTTTGCACAAAAATATTTTTATATAGCAGTTTCTTTTCTATTATGTGTGTTATTGTAAATAAATGGTCTGTTGTAGATCTCCCAATTCTGAAGCCAGTTTGTTGTCCTACGTCGTTGTTCAGATATCAATTTATTTCTATTTTGGTTTTTAGGATCTTTCCACCGGTGACTGCAATGCTTCTGTACTTATTACACGTATTTCTGCCACCATTCCCGTTTATTATATTTTTATAAATTACCTATAATAGTTACAAATGTAGCTTCGTATGGTGCTTATTATTCAGTTAATGACGTAAAGGATCCTTATATTTTTATACGGTAGATGTAGACTGAATTTAAAAAAATTACATTTCCTTTTTTATTTTAGTTTAATCAAACATTTGCAGCGAACGTCTTGCAAAGCTTTCCTTCTCCAAGTCACCGCAATAAAAATGAGTTAGTGGTCTGCGGTATTTTGTACATTGTATATGAAAAAGTCAATTGTATCTGAACAAGCGAATATTAGTTTTTCTTTTGGAGCAGTGTCCACTGAACATATAAAGAAATAAAATGTGCTGAGGTGCCCTATTGCTATTAGCAGAACAAGGATGTCGCCTTCATAGTATGTATTTGCAAATACTGCCTTAAATATCTGCATTTCCCTCAATACAATAAATGAAGTAAGTTATATGGAGACGGCAGTAAAGTTGCAATAATACATATAACAAAAGTAAATGTTAATCATTGTGAAATTCGTCCTATTATACTTATAAGTGAATGTGAATATGAAATTCATACAATTTACTAGAACTTAGGACTTGTCTAAAGTTCAGACATTTTTCTCAATTGACATACAAGCGTGCTGATGTCTAGTTGAAGTTATTTCCTAATTTGCCAAAAGCGTTCATTAGAAAATCGAACTGGGATAGTTTCATAAAAGAACATCCTCAAATGGTTCTTTTACCAACGAAGTTGTTCCGCCATTCAACCTCCTCCACGGTTTCTGATTGGGGTACAAAATCAAGATGCATAGGTGCGATCAGTGGTAATCGCCAATACAAATGAGGCTAGCTCGATAAATATCTTAATAATGGATATTCTTTTAGCGAATTAATGACAACTTTTTCCTCGCTAGCTTTAGCGATAGTTTTCTGATCCTATCCTTCTTGTTGATTTTAATCTGTTCCAGACCATCGTACATATTTACTATGCTCCACTTCTCTCCCGAGACATTCTTAAAATAAATTAATCTTTTCATCCGCAACAAGTCCAGGAATGAAATTAATCAAAGCTTCGTTAAACTGGCACAGCCCCTATTTCACAATCAGTTGAAACATACCAGATAATTTAGTACTCATTTATTACCAATTGATTAGGCACCCAAAAGCCAAATTTATGACTGTTGATTTAAAAAAAATAAAAGTGGTTGTGCTAAATTATCTGGTATGTTTCAACTAATTGTTCAATAGGGGTTGTGCCAGCTTAACAGAGCTGTAAATCAATTCGGAAAGAATTGATGTCAAAGCGTGGCGCATTGCACACGTTATGCACAATGTATCATTCCCAAAGACCCCAATGGTTTTACTACCATAAGTAAGGCTCACACAGTGTTATAAATGGTTCACATATCAAGTGATCCAAAATTTCCTATGCCTATAAGTATAGCTGAACAGATTTGGCATAATAATCACTCGCAAGCCATATTTGAACAGTTGATTTATGCGCAGCTTCATGGAAATAGGTACTTCACAAAAGTTATATTTGGAAATACCGACTTATGCAATTTGTTAATATAAGAATATAAAATAAATGCAAACAGCTAGAACTAGAAATGACGTACACAGTAGTTATCCAATTTCACAATGTTATTAAATTCGCGATAAAGTTTATCCGGAGATTAAATTTCGATATCCAATTCTTCGATTAACTAAACGTAATGTTAACGAAGCTTTGAGAGCATAAGTTTTGTATTAGTACCTACATCTTGGAATATTTACATTTTGGGAACAATGTCACGGTTATCTGCATTTATAAGAAAAAATGCCGCAATAAGTACCCATTTCGAAACACCTTGAAATTTGAGGAATCTATGTTTTATTGCACACTGCTGTCAGATACGATACACTGTTTACATTTTTAAGAGTTGTTATCCTTGTGATCAATTGTTCGATTGAGTCTCTACTCTCTATCCTAAAATTGTTATAACTCACATACTCATTTAATGCACGTAATCTTCCACGTTCTAAATTGCAGTTTCCTACAATCCCTACGAATGCTGAAAGAATAATATCCACTTTTACTACATAACATAATATACCCCTGCAGCCCATATTTGCAGGGGAGGGCAAAATTACTTTGGCACTATTACCATTTTCGGGCAATAATAAACGAATACCAATGGTTTTATGATATAATTGAATTTAATGAATATCTTTTTTATTTAAATAAGATCCCATTTTCTTTCACGATTAATTTTTTATTCAAGATGATATCAATGTAGTCTATTTTTTTTTATTTTCATTATCAGGATCCTTTCAATTGCTTTCTTACGTGTTACGAATGGATAAACCTTGAACTATTGATAATTAAATTTATAGTTTTATAAATGTAGGTAAGTAACAATGTAACGTTTCGATCCCATAAAACTTTCTTTTCTCTTCCAAAGAACATTTAGGATTTAGCTATTAATCTTTATGAGTCAGTGGGAATTAGATGCTTAAAAGATTTGTACGTGTATAACTATGTAATTAATGAATGTCATTGATCTGACAAGGTTATTTCGATAAGTGTGGTCGAAGCACCTGATGCGTGTCCGGTATGTCTCATTTCCAATGTGTTTAACGCTAATTGTAGTCGGTTGCATTAATTGCACTTGGCAAGCTGCGGATAACTTCATTTGAGAGCTAATTAAATGTATGTATGTAGATTTGGAGGGGTGTTATTTCATGTAAAGCTTTTGTGTATGTTGATCGCAATTTTTAGACGTGGAGTGGTGAATTGTTATTTTTCCTCATCTACATGGAATGTTTTATGTATTGGATGATTGTTTACAGTATATAACATACCACGTTTAATTAAGAATTTAGAACCATTGCCAATTATCTAACTTGTGTTTACACGATTACAAGCTGTGAGATCAACAACTGTATAATATAGAATAATCTCTGCTTAGCTTCACTGTTAAGTTTGCGTACTGCACAGCTGTAATTGTTCTGTGGCAATCGAACATTAGCCGTGACATTTATGCGGATTGTTGTTTTATCCAAACTTACATAAAACATTTCAATTTTAAAAGTACTCGTATGCTCAATGGCGAAAATGTGTAAAATGTATGTTTCTTTCTTACTTTGTATTTGTGTCTATATTGTAAGGCAAGGCAAGTATCTCTACTCTGTGGCTCAAATGAAGGGAGTTTCTAATAATCAATAATTCTTTCCTTTTTGGTAGTTAAATTGTGGAAAACAGTCAGGATGAGGGGAATGGCTAAAAATGTTGTGATCAAAACACATAAATTTCTAATGTTAGGCATACTGTAAAATACTGCGCCAAAAATTAGTAATACTAACGTTTTACATTCCTTATCTCAAAAAATCGCTACCCAATGGCATTTTGATGCCAAGAAGATAGAATTTTTATATACACATACGGTTTAGCAAAAAATTGTTAAGTGCCCTGCAAAAATGGAAAAGGGGGAAAACGAACTTCAAGAACGCAAAATACTAAAACAGAAAAGAACAAGAATTTCTCGCACAAAGAACCTAAAGCCTTCGGAAATGTTTATTGTCTGCTTATCCGAAGGGAAAATGATTAGAAATGTGTCTGTGTGTTTGTATAAATTCTGCGTCACCTATTTCTAAAGTCACGACCCGCCACTGCTTTATACTATTTTTTCTATTTTGCAACTATAGTAAAAATAACTTTAATGCATAATTTTTATTTATTTTGTAGAATAGGGAAAATTTTAGTTTTTAAATTTTGTGTTGGTAACATTTCAAATTTAACATTTTGGTAATAAATCAAGTTTTGATTATTGTATTAATTTATTTAACAGCTACTTTTGGCAACTAATATTCTTATTCTACACCTCCAAATGTACTTTCTAAAAGAATTTGATGCATAATCAAAATTCAACTGGCAGTTTGTTATTATATACGTTAAGTGGTTAACAGCATTGCCAATCTAACAAAACCACAGTTCGGGTGCTATCAACTATCAAGTGTTACTTTAGACAACTCAAACGAGTTCTTTAAAGTGCTTGTGAAAAGTACCAAAATAGAAAAACAAATAAAAAGAATCACACCAGCTACCTATTTAACCTATTTGATTGTATTTTTCAACAATTTTTTAATAAGATTCCATAATCCGCACATCAAATACACCGCCATGTCGTACGTAATACTGAAGCAAAGATAGATGCCCTTGGGTCATTAATTAATTTAGTTATCTCAAACATTTATTATTTAATTGCTGAGATAAATATCACTAAATGAAATCAGAATGACTGTTGCTATGTGTGTTCATATTAAAAAAATACATTTTTTTTTGCTAAAAATACAAAGGCAAATAGACTATAATTAATTAATTATTCAAGATTAATCACTCCTTGACCATGAAAAAAAAATAAAATGCGGTTACGCGTCGGACGCAATTACTACCTTCCTATTTATAAATAACACTTTAATCATGCAACGAAGGTCATGCTAGAATTTACCATTCGTCAAATCCTTAACCTCTATGTTTACATTGCACTGGTAGAACATTTAGAAAAGTGCGACGAAATGATTCTACGTGTCGATCATTGACAAACCAATCATCAAACGTATCAAAATGCCGCTAGATAAGTAATCTAAACAAAATGTATGTCAACGACTGTAAGTATTAATTTTGTATCCTCCAAATTTGGAATATTTCCATTAGAAAGTTTCGCCCCCAACGTTATCCTAGGATTGAAAATAAAATATCAATCATTTGCCTTACGAGTCTTACGACACACAGTAGAATAGGTAATAGATACAGGAGAAGAAAATATTTAACGCTCATATTCAGATTATCGGATGATAATAACTAGAATTTTGGACTGGAATATGAACAATCGAGCAAATATGTGCCCCACTGTAGATATTCGGAAGGTTTTATGTCATATCAACATTCGTGTTTGGAATTTTTCCCCCCCTTAATGTTTACTGATGGACCAACATTCAAATATTCATATTTTTTCTTTATTTTCGAAGATAATTTTTGAATTTTGCGAGTTTCTACCACCGTGTAGTTGTTTTAAAAATTGAAAGTTGTAGTCAATATCGTAGGTTGGGGGGGGGGGGGGGGGGGGGGGGTATGCATAAGCGGAGTAAAAGAAAAAACTTCGCAATCAATTCTTCGTCGTCAAATAAACACAATTGACTTATTTAACTACACGTTAACGTGAACGTTTCATTACGAGAAATTATTAGACACTTTAATTTTATTTAAACTTGTGAAGCACCACAGTTATATAATTATAGATAATTACTAATTAGTTGCACTTAATAATGTAATTAATCATTAAATGGAATTACTTCTTATTATTATAATAGAACAGTTAGATATTATTATCAAAAGCACGATACATCTTCGCATACAGGGGATATTGATTTGAAGGGTCATCACTCCAGACACCCACCCCATAAGTTGGGGAGATTCCGAGTTGAATTCCATTTGATTGTTTTAACCGTCCATAAACGGAAATTAATTTTTTCAATACTATACCATAGTGACTATTATGGTTTATAGTATAGATAATAAACTTATAACTAAGAATATATATAATTTACAATTACGAATTTATGTATAGCATATATGCTTGATTAATGCGACCTATTTTGATGTTTGTTCGCTTAAAGATATATCCAAATATTTCACATCATTGCCCATTTAAACACCTAATATAGCGGTTGGCAAGAAAACTGCTTGTGTCTGGATAGATAAGAATGCGTTTCTATCCAAGATGGAAGCTGGAACCGTATGATTCATAAGGTGCGCATTGCTTAATGGTTCGTGACAATCGCTCGTACTCCCTTAAAGCTGCGTTATATTCTACCTTTTTTTTTATAGATTAACCGGAACTAACCTTGTTCATTCAAGTCGAGCGAAAAGATGTGAATGGCTTATTAGATTCGTTTTGTAATTTAACGATGTCATTGATCAAGACGTCTTTTTTTACTAACTTTGAAAATTTTTAGTTTGTTTCAACGTGATCGACTTTTTGTTCAATTTTCTGGAAAATTTAGATTTATTTTCAAAATCTTCTACGTACCTATTTAGCTAAATATGGGCGAGGATGAAAATGTATTTTCGATACCAAGAAGAATATGTTAAGATTTAACGCCGCTGCTGAAATAAATAACAACAAAAATATTTCTATTCGCAAAGCCAGAGGGAATAATAAATTTCAGTTACAATTTCAGAAGCGAGAGCGCACGTAATTTCCGCCAACCACAACCGTATTTAGATATTGGTTTCTGAGCACTCTAATTTAAACGTATTATTCTTATCTAATTTTCACTTGAAAATACGATGCGTTACTCCATCGATTTTTAATAAGCTGGCAAAAAGCATAAATAATAACTTAGTCGATTAGGATTGAACGGCTTTTTCGTAGCCTTATCTTTATTTTTATAAACGACTTAAGTCTTTTTTGCGATAACGATAACTCAAAAGAACCACTAAAAATGAAACAATTTCTTCATGACTGGAGCGTTATTAAGAAATTTAAAAGTAGTAATTCCTGTTAGACTAATACCTAATATTAAAGCTTTTAAAATGGTACAAAGTAAGCAATAAATACATAGTCACGGATGTTAAAGCGAACTAGGGATAACATTTTAACTACTTATCCTATTTCTTAATTTGCCGTGAACAAAACTACTGAAGGTAATAGGAACATACAGCTTTATCGCATCTATAAGTGTACGGCTAAAAGTAGAACTCATGAGTAAAACTTTGCTTAAACTGAATAATTTATTAATTGGTATTGTACATATAGAGAGCCGCTTAAGCTCGAATTTAGTGCTTTTAAGCTGGATTCTGGTTGATTGCGCACTGAAACTTTATGACGAGGCAGGAATTATACGAAGAAATAAAGGCGTTTAGATAATTAGCCGTTTTTCAAAATGCGCTGTAGTGCAAAATTCTTTTTCAAACAATTTTCAAGCTTTCTGTGAGACAAATTACATCATCAAGAGTGGAAAATGAGTTTGAAATGCAAAATATGCCACCAAACCTTATTCATCACTCTCTTTGTAAATTCAAATATTCATGCAAATTAATTGGTTAGTATGTATGCATCCTATTTTGCTGCATAGAATCGTCATCAAACAGCACAGAATTTTAATGAGAAGAAAAAATTGAAAATATTCCCAATCAGAGGAACGTACTAAACGTACTTATTCAAAAGTGTTTTTGCCATTCTAAATTAACTTAAACAAGTAAAGCTGTGTTTCGCCGACAGTTTGATTCACCGACACTTGTAAGTGTTTGTAATAAAACAAAATGCTAAACTAAACTTAAACGTAGATTGCCACTAAAGTGCCTAGGTTATTTGCAAGTTTAGTATTTTTTTTTTCAATTGATACAAAACGGTATCATATGTAATTAGTAGGTATGTTTTTTTAAGTAGTCGGTCAGTTAAGTTGTCGGTCAGTCGGGTCCTAATCAAACAATCTTCTAACATTCGAATATTTTATTTGTAGCCCTTTTAAAAATTTAACTTTTTACTATATTTTTTTGTATTTCCGAGTTTGCGTTATGTTCTTCTTCCATAATTATAGGAATTTTAATTTTAAAAGTTTTTCTTTTACTTGATCTACCTTTCTCTTTCCTCCATTTCGGTGGTAGTGAAAAAACTGAAACTTCCCTGTTTATAAATTCATGCCATATTTTTGCACTTTTAAAAATACATAATGGCGCATTTTATATAAGTATGTACGTACCTGATGTTTTTTGGTTTCATTTTTTTTAACACGTTCTTCTTCCAGTTGTTACCTCCTAAACACATAAATAAATTATAATTAACGTATTCAAGTAAATGAATGTAACACTGTAGATATATTCACTTTCGATTTCCGGTGATAGGTATCGATGATCCTGCATTGTAATTTATTATAATTATGATTCACTACTTCCTCTCTAATAAAATATTAATTTAAAAAATTGCAACTTACCCATGTCCGTGTGTTTCGACAATTTCATAGCTTTTAATCTGAATTGAAGCGAATAATTATCTCAATTATAAAATAAAGTTTAAGACTACTTTCACCATCGCAATGAGGTTCTAATTTCATTTCATTTTCTTCTCTGCATCATTTATAGAAGTGTAAGACCTCGCACACTGAAAATGGTAGGTAATAAGGGTAACATTTTAAGAGATGGAGCCACCGAGAATTCCTCCGTGGAGACTACTTGTGACGTCATCAAATGGCCGCCATTACAAAAGCTGCAAATCTCAATATCTCCCGAATCGCTCAACGGATTTCACTTTTTTGGTATAAAACGAAGGCTCTTAAGGGAAAATAGAACAAGAATGACCTTTTTTTGAAAAGAACCTTTTTATTTTAAGGTTGTACGCTGTTTATTACAGAAATAAGCACTTTTTATTAGTTTTTGTAACGTTTCTCAAATATACAAGTTTTTGTAATTATATGGAACAAACCAATTACCCATAACACTAAAAACAAACTAAGAATGTTAAAAAATGTAAGAGAGTTAAAAAAGTTAAGACTCAAAAGCACTTTTGTTAGGCTTATTTACAGTTTCCTTTGCAATTTTTGCATAGCAATGTGCTTGAAGTCCTTCCTTTTTCAATTCATGGAAAAGTGAGATGGCCAGCACCACAACGTCTGTGTCAACTGTCCTAACACAGATTGTAGCAGTCCCATTTCTCACTACAGTTCAGGGATGGACAAAAATTCGAGAATCCGCTTCCTCGTGATTACATGGTGTTAGCACATTTAGGAGCGTTTCATTTGTTATGACAGCTGGACCAATAGTAGAAAATACCTGAATATCGTTAAATAGCGGACCAGGTACTACATCATGAACCAAAAAAAAAAAAACAAGTTACTTTTGTTGTCAGAATTCTTGAGTATCTGGTCCCACTTTTTTTGGCAAAATGTTGCTGGCTTTAACTTCCCGTCCTCCTGAACTTCGACACTCTCTTGTATAGGATTTAATACTACCATTGTAATAAACATCCCACACGATATCAATCCTTAAAGGTTTCTCCATACTCTGCTAAGGTTTTTTCAACCTTGACCATAAGTATGTGCATCAGTAAATGACTGCTTGTACAGATAATTGTGATGCCGCTGCAGCAGAAGACATACTGACATTTTCAAGGAATGTTGATGATTCACCTGGGTCATCTGCATTTTGAAAAACAGCTAAAAGAGAAGCTTGTCAGTGTAAAACAGATTGCCAAGAAAATGTGTGTGGGTGCAAGTGCAAGAAAATCGGCCTACAGTGCACATTGCTATGTAAAATTTGCAAAGGAAACTGTAAAGAAGCCTATCAAAAGTACTTTTGAGGCTGAACTTTTTATCTCTTTAATTTTTTAACATCCTTAGTTTGTTTTTTAATGTTAAGTAATTGGTTACAAGAAACGTTACAAAAACTAATGAAAAGTGCTTATTTTTGTCATAAACAGCGCACAACCTTAAAATAAATTTTGGTCTTTGATGTTCTGTTTTCCTTAAGAGCTATCATTTTATACCAAAAAAAATTAAAATCCGTTCGGGAGATGTTGAAGTTTGTAATAATAATATTATGTAATAACAATAATAATATTTATTTGCAAAATATGCTACAAAGTGCACAATATGTATTCATGGCAGCTTTATGGTGGAATGGTGTACTAGACACCCTAAACTAAGCAATTCACGTAAAAAATATTTTGTTAATTATCGATAGTTAAGTATAGATTAGTATAGTATAGTATATACAGGGTGGGCCAACGAAAAGGTAACAGACGAGTTTCTGGCTAGAGAAAATTTTTTTTTGAGAAACGCAAAAACACGTCCATTTTTACATCAAGGGGGACAACTTTTGCTATGAATTTCAACTTGAAGTGATTTCATCCCTTAGCGCTGTGAGAACAACCCCTAAAATTTAAATAGGGATGATGGGGCAAGTGATACGTCATTTGAAAAGTCTTTCTTTTCTGATTTCAGTGCACTACTTATTTTTATTTTGTTTTTATTTTTAACCAAAAAAATTGAAGGGAAAATGAGGAAAGAGATTCAGGCATTTAAAAACTCAAAAAAGCTCGGACAGCTCAATTGTTTTTTTCTTAGAGAAGCTAGGTACTTTTACTGCTATTTGACAACATTGTTTCACCCCTTGGGTACAGGGTAAACAACCCTTACATTTTTAAATAAAAACAAGGGTTAATTTTTTCTTGTGCTAATCAATAAAACAAGTTTATGCAAATTCAACCTTAGTTTAATAAATGTTCGAAATGCCCTGCCCTCAGCTTGTTTTATTAATTAGCACAAGAAAAAATTAACCCTTGTTTTTATTTAAAAATTTAAGGGTTGTTTACCCTGTAACCAAGGGGTGAAACAATGTTGTCAAATAGCAGTAAAAGTACCTATAGCATCTCTAAGAAAAAAACAATTGACCTGTCCGAGCTTTTTTGAGTTTTTAAATGCCTCAATCTCTTTCCTCATTTTCCATTTTGGAACTTCAATTTTTTTGGTTAAAAATAAAAAAAAAATAAAAAAAAACTAGTGCACTGAAATCAGAAAAGAAAGACCTTTCAAATGACGTATCACTTGCACCATCATCCCTATTTAAATTTTAGGGGTTGTTCTCACAGCGCTAAGGGATGAAATCACTTCAAGTTGAAATTCATAGCAAAAGTTGTCCCCCTTGATGTAAAAATTGACGTGTTTTTGCGTTTCTCAAAAAAAAATTTTCTCTAGCCAGAAACTCGTCTGTTACCTTTTCGTTGGCCCACCCTGTATAAAAGTAATCGACATGTATTTTCATATAAGACTTTTTACGAATTAACTGAAAAATCGAATTTTTTATTTATTTAGGTTTAAGTTAATTGGTTTGCCATTCATAAAATTGTTTTATATTGTGAAAAAAAAATCATTTTTCAAATTTATTGCTAACGTTACACAAAATATGCTGAATTATGCATATTCTGTTGCTATACTTTTATTGCTAGCTTCATGTCAATACAGTCAATATAATAATATGGAACGCTTATACTTTCGTATTATCAACAGATCAAAACACAATTGTATAAATTAAAGCCAATCTCTAATTTTAAAACTTTATTGAATGTTTATTACGCTTATTTTGAATATATATTGTTTATTTTTTGGGAGCATACTCATTCCTTGCTGAACATTTTAAAAATTCAAAAATGAACGATAAGAATTTTGTTTGGGCTAACTAAGCGAGATAGTTGTCGGCCATTTTTCTTGAAACACTTACAATCTACTAATCTATGAATGTTGCCTATTTATGTCTAGTAATAAAAGCAATTACCTTAAAAACTCTGAGTTCCACTCATACAATACTAGAAATAATTTATATAAAACTGATTTAAGTAAAAGTGCAATATGGTTTGATTCAAATAAACTTAGGTATGACTCATTCTTAAAATTGCACGAATTAAGATTTAGGCGACGTAAGTCTTGATTAAATCATCAAAGTATCTTTTAGTTAATATTTTGATCGGCAGATGTCTCCACATAAATTTCCATAAAATGTCAAAGAAAGTGGAAAATTATTGCATGTTTTTTATATTTTAAACTAGAAAAATTATGCATTCTATCAACTTATTTTATTGATAAGAGTCAAAACTGTTTTTATAAAAAATGCATAAACAATAATTTCAACGAATGACGGTAGTGACAGATGCCACTTCTTAATCACGACACACGTTTATTGCGCTAAGATGAATAGTACAGCAGATTTATGTTTTTATAGCTATCCTTATCGAATTTTACATCAATGAGTCATACACAACTTTATTTGAATCAAACCATACCACAGATTGTACATATTTCATTCTGTTAAGCTGCCGCCCTTACTACATGTTATTGAGGTAAAAAAGAATTTAAAAAAGTGCTAAAGGAATACTTAACAAAATTTTGTTTTTATTCAATTAATGAGTACCTTCAACAATAATATGTTTATTACCTTTGTTATATTTTCATGTTTTTGTTTATAAACACTATCAAAATCTAGTTAGTGTATATTTTAATATCTAATTGCTTATTTATTTTTACGTACGTATATATTTACAACTAAAATAGCTTATTATTATCATGTCTCTGTCAAATTTTGTTTTTGAATTTTTTATGTCTATATTATTTTTATTTTATGCAATGTTTTCAATACCACTGGTCACGAAATAAACTACTACTATAAAATTTTGCATCTCAACCTTATGCATAATACTCCCTTTTGGACGTAACAGTCAAATAATCATTTCAAAGATTTTGCACGTTTTTAAGTTCGCGTTAGCGAAAGTAGTAATGGCCAATATTAAATTGATCGTGTATTAGAAAGTGTGCATCAAATCAGTAATAGTAATCTACAGACAGCATTTATTCAAAATATTTAATATTCCATTTTTCCGATAAAGGCGATCTAGAAGGGCGCGGATACACGTATCCGTTATATTAATAAAAATGAACCTCAATAATTTTAAATAAATGTGTAACGTCCGGTACAGGACAGGATACAATTACCAATGCATTGAAATTTACATGAAACTTATTTTTCATAACTATCGGTTGAAAAGGTATGTTATTATAATTGCTAAATTGTTATTAACACGTTTTATTGTCGAGGACAAGAATAAAATTATTTCCTTTTGTATTATTCTTTTCGAATTTTAAATTAAAATATGTTTACGCAATACATTTAAAAATAATGATTATAAATGATTTAGTTCTGTTTTAATATACAAGATGCAAATTTGTATTCTAGATAGATGCGAAGGAAAAACAATTTTTCAGCGTTTTTCATAGAAGGACATTTCATTGGCACCACCAAATATCGTTATTGTGTTCACTCATATTTTTAAATTATAATCCTTGCTAGTATTTTTAGCATTTTTGCAAAAAATCGTCACAACATTTATACTTTTTTTCATTTTATTTCTTTGGATGATGCATTGGAATCAATCACTATAGTGCTATAACATCAAGGCTGCCCAGGTTTTATATTCTAGTATACCTAATTTTTTTATGATACAAAATTTTTTTATTGGTTTTATTGTCTTCCTGTTTTTCCTTTCATTTCTGTACACTGAAATTTCCCCATTCCTCTGTGCATCGTGACCTGCTTTGAGTTTTTAACGTGCTTTCTTTCATTTTTTGTTTATTTACGCTTCTAGGTTCATTTAGATATTGATATTTCACTTTTCTGCCCGCTTAGTTTTAGCTTTACTATTGTCAGTGCTATGTAGAACCTACGCAAGCCATGAATTGTTATATTTTTGCTGAAAATTTGTATTTTTTGGTAGTTACTACAGAACTTGAAAATGTTCCTTTCGAAATATAGAAAGAGATTTGGTGAATTGTTTTTTCAGCGCCACACTGACTGGAACCGTTGTATGAGTCGAAAAGTACAATTTTTTGGATGGCCTAATTTAATTCATTTTTCCTAATATTTTGTGCGATGAGTCCTCTCGTCTTAATCAAATTTACGTAGTTTACGAAAACGCAAATGTGTTGGTAGTATTTAATAGTATTTATTAAAATAATTAAAATCTGGACTTCACTGGAAGCCATCCGAGTTAAAGTTTTCGACATGCTAACTTCCCTAAACACTAATAACGTAATAACATTTTGAAAGGGGTGGGAAACAGTTACTGAAATTGTAGGGAAACGGTAGTAAAAGTTGAGGAAAATTAAAAAAGCACAGCAAAATGTGAAATGCAGTAAAGGAAAAATACAAAGCTTGGCAAGATCGTGTTTACAGAAGAAGAATTTAAAATTCGGAACATAAATTCTTTTGTTGATGAATTTTGTAATCCAACTGCAAGGATAAATATACCAAAACATAAATTTTTAACAAGAACGAAAATATAAATGATGGAGCTAAATTTGGATGAATTAATTTAGTAGATGTCGTTGTCTTTCATAACTTTATTATGCTACGAAAAACACAAATTTTGTAATGACAAAATGTCCTCGTAAAAGTATAAATCTTCGCAAGTCCTCCTCGGAAAGCATAACGGATAAACTAAATGAAAATATGTATACGGAGAGCCGGTATAATTTTCACATTTACATTTTTACTGTTTTTTCAATTAATTATATAGAAACTGAAGATTTTGTAAGTTCTAAATATATTCCGAATTTAAAATTTGACAGAAGAAAACTTTCTTGTTGTTAACATAAATAGACGTACCTAAACTTTAAAATATTGTTCTTTTTATGTTAGTTGTGTGTGTTCGTTTTATTTACATTCATTTTAAACTTTCTTCCGTTAGCTGCGTGTGTGCATAAAAAATTTATTCATTGCTTGTAATGCCTGATTTGAATGAGGAGCGTGTTGCTTATGTTGCATACTTAAAAGTTTAATAAATGTTTTATTTCAGGTAACGCCATTTTATATGTGAAGCAGTTCCGCGTAAGTACGCTTATTTTCTACTAGCACGTCCTGATTAATGAAACACAATCGAAGATGGAAATTTTAAGTATCCTTTAGGGTGTACTTTGAATACAAAAAGTTAAAAGCTTTTTAAGAGTTTCTCTTTTGCTTAACACTTTTGAACTGTTTATGTTAAGAGAACAGCTCCTTTTAAAAGGGGAACAAATTTAAACTCACAACTTTAAATTGGTAGGTTTGAAGTAGGGACTGAAAAATTTTTTGACAGCCCTTTGAATGATGTCTAAGGTGAAGACTACTTAATGGTGCTTTTATATCACGTTACCAGTCAAGAAACTGGGAATGATAAATGGGGATGTTATTTCTCTCTACTGTGTAAAGTAGAAATCTGATGGCACTCTGCCAGTTTGACTCTTTGTTTTTTAATGTAATTTAATTTTTTACTTCCATCGTAATTTTTCGTAGTTACGTCGTTATAATTTTAGAATTGTGTTTTGACACATTTTATACCGCCCGAAAGCGTCCTTCTGTTATTATTATCATCCATAAGTCTTTGCGCGTACCAAAAATTTAATACGCCACTTTATTTGTTCTTTGTTCTCTTTCTTTGGCTATTTGCCAAACACCCTCTAAGACTGTAAGGTTACTCCACATTGATCGCTTTTTTGGCCTCGATAGATCACGTAGCAACCTTAAAATGCCGAAAGGCCGAACTCCGAACGTCATTGCGAAACGAGAAACACGTTTTCTTTTAGAATAATTTTTAATATATTTCAACAAAATTTTCTTTTTCCCTTTTATATACTTACATATAATCTCCGGTCGCATTCCGCTACGTAATCCTGTTGACCTATATAAATTAAGTAAACCTCAAACACGTACATTAACATCCTCTTTTCATTTTCATAACTTGACAGCTTTTGACGTTACCTTCCTTGAATGATATAAAGTGAAGTTATCTCGTAACAGAAATCTCACATATGGGACATTTATCGTCATTTCAAGTTTAAGTAACGTTAAAGAATATTATTTACGTGTTCGAAGACAGTACTCGCGACACGTAAATAAAAATTGATCTGAAACAGAAAATAAACGAGTTTACGTATTGACCGTCCTTAATAAAAAACAGAGAAACTGAAAAGCACTTTAATTTAATTTCCCTATTGGGATTTGGGTCTGAATGCCTTTATAGTTACAGATTGTAGATTCCTTTATTTTCCAGTCAAGTTCTCGTAAAAGTGTTTTTTTTTGTCTGTATGTAACATATTTTTTGTGTCGTTTATACTCTCGACGAAGTACATTTAAAGCCATTTTATTGCAATTTTTAAATGCACTTGTTGAAGCCACTCACAAAAAAATGTGAGGTGAATTATTGAAATATTCCCGCCCCTACATTTCCAAAGTGGCCTCTGTTCATTTAGTCCTAATTATTTCTTCAGTTTTAGAAACGTGTAAAAGTCCGTGAGTTACCGGAATATTTAGCTTTAATTTCTTCCCGCGAATTTCCATGTTTGTACTGTTATTTTATGATGGTGAACTCAAGTTTTGTTACAAAATTACCTTGAGCTTGAGGATGCAGGTCCGCAGAAATGTAAGAGGAGATCGTTTTTACACCAATCATGCCAGCTCTTGCCCAGTTTGCCATTTTTATACAGGGTGTCTCACGGTGACCGTCGGTTAGATGTATATCAGGAACTGTAAAAGCTAGAGATTTGAACTTTTGCACATGCGACATGCCGTGTTTAATCTATTAAATAAAAATATTTTCCAAATGGTAGCACTTTCGGAAATACCGGAAGTGACGTTATTTCCAGACTTAAGAAAAACTTTAAAAAGTCTCTTTTTTCAAATGGAATACCTATTTAATTATCAGTCCATTCGATGCAGAAATAAATTTCCTTTAAATTGATATACATACCATGTTCCTATACCTAAAATCAATGATTAGGTACAGAGTTATTTACATTTTTCTATTTAAATTTATAATTACATAATTTACAAAACATGGTTGGCTCTGAAAACTTTCAAAAAATTTTTATTCAATTGTTTCTTATGATTCCTATGCTTTCTCATGTTTTCATTTTCATTTGACAGTTGTCAGTTAGCTATCAGTTTGAAGGTTTACCCTACATTTACGTTTGTTATTAGTGTTATCTGTTTGAATTTTGATTTTTGCGCTTGATATTTGTTTTTAATTGGGCAATATGGAATACACAAATGCTGATATTCTAAATTTGTTTTACATTCATGGCGAGTCTGCTCGTATTACTTTTCGGACCTGCAGAACCTTTAACCATTGAATAAAGAATCACTCAACACTTTAACGAAAGATATCCGCATTTACCTACATGACAGAACAAAAAATCAGGATGATTGAAAAGAATTTTCTAAATTTGGGCGAAGTAAATGCACCACGAAATTTGGCAAAGCCAATTGTCCCCAATGACGCTGCAGAAACCAATGTATTGGGATATTATAATGTTTTCTCTGAAAGTTCTGTTCGTTCGACGGAAAGAGATCTTGGATACTCAATACGCTAAGTTCCATTAGATAGAATTTTAAATAATCATAAAAGCATAAGCATAAGAAACAATTGAATAAAGATTTTTTGAAAATTGTCAAAGCCAACCATGTTTTGTAAAGTATGTAATTATAAATTTAAATAGAAGAATGTAAATAACTCTGTAATCATTGATTTTAGGTATAGGAACATGGTATACCAATTTAAAGGAAATTTATTTCTGCATCGAATGGACTGATAATTAAATAGGCATTCCATTTGAAAAAAGAGACTTTTTAAAGTTTTTCTTAAGTCTGGAAATAACGTCAAATAGATACTTTTTTATTATCCATTACAGACAATTGTGTCTCAATATTTTGACATTGAGAACCTAAAATCCAATTTCCCTAACTTTTACCACTTTCGACTTTCAATTTTATTTCCTAAACAAGATTTTGACATTTTTCAGTGAAAAAAAATTTTTTTCTCAACAATCAAAATTGATACGCCGATTATTTTAAGCATACTTACTAAACATTTTATGACACATTAGAATGTGAAAAAAATTGCCTGGTTTGTATTTAAAATAAAGATGTTGATGCTCACTTCCGATATTTCCGGAAGTGCTACCTTTTGGAAAATATTTTTATTTAATAGATTAAAGACGGAATGTCGCATGTGCAAAATTTCAAGTTTCTAGCTTTTACAGTTCTTGATATACTTCTAACCGACGGTCACCGTGAGACACCCTGTATACTTCTATACATTTTTCGATCGTTTTGGTGATATTTTACGAACTTTCCCAACTGCATTTAAAAATGTTTCCTATTTTATGTTTTGGCATTGAATACCAGTTAAATATGCGTCTTAATTTAATTTACTCGCTACTTCAGCAATTGACTGGTCCTCATATTTATTCATAACGCTGAGTATTGTCATAACCGAACTTCTCAAAACGAATTATAACGGTTCAGTGAAATTTGCACGGTGAGTGTAGATGGCCGCGATGTTTTCTACGCTCATATTAGTAACGGATCTAGGAAAGTTTACCGAAAACAGTTTACCGAAAACAGTTTACCGAATACAGTTTACCGAAAAACAATTTACCGAAAGGTCAATTTGCCGAAAGAACAATTCGCGGAATTACAATTGACCGAAACACATTTTTACCGAAGCACAGTTTACCGAAAGAAAAGTTAACCGAAAGGGTGCTACTGTAGTATGCGGTTATGCTATTATATGTGGTCTACTAGTATTTTTAGGTGGCAGGTTCGCTACGCGAACCTGTTTTAAAAAAAAACTTAAGAGGTCCTAACAACGATTCAATATGCTTCGCCCCCATGTGCACAGAGGTCCGCCCTCACACGAAGGTTTTTACAATGGTCTTCTTACAACATCTAATAGTAAATAGATCGCAACTTAGCAGTAGACCGCATACTACAGTACTAGTGTTATGGGGTAGATCATACTCTGGCGGCAGACCGCATACTACAGTGGCACCACCGAAAGTTATCACTGTCATTTCCCTGCCGATAAAATCTCGCCGGTCAGTTGCTCTTTGAATAAAATAAAATATGCAAAGATTGAGTTTTAATAACTACTTTTTATTGTGTTCAAATGATATATACCTACTTTAAAGCCTTATTATACCTAATTAATTTAAATTTAAATTGTAAGCGATTCCCCTTAAAAACATCAGCTTAATATTAGTGTGGTACAATTATTCCTCGAATTATACATTCCCATATTTCCACCACGATATACCTACTTTCTTTTGCCGCGATCCTTTCCTGCCTTGAATTCTCATTTACCTACATATTTTATATTACCTCTAACTTCTTAATTCTTTTGGATATTCCGCAAATAGATTCTAAATCTCATTTCTTTTTATTCTTGCAAGGGATGCATATAATTATTCTGTATGAGTTATAAAAGTAATCAGCTTTATAATACTTTGGTGATACAATTGTTACATTAATGACATTAAAACATGTTGTACCTATATGTATAATAATTAATAATAGTAGGTATATTATTACAAACATGATCAGCACGTACCTACCTCATAGAATTATAGTATATTTTCGGTTAACATTCCTTTCGGTAAAGTGTGTTTCGGTAAAAATGTTTTTCTGTCAATTGCAATTCGGCGAATTGTTCCTTCGGTAAAATGACCTTTCGGTGAATTGTTTTTCGGTAAACTGTTTTCGGTATATTGTTTTCGGTAAACTGTTTTCGGTAAACTTTCCGGGACCGATTAGTAACAATCAGAAGATTCACTTACTTGTCAATGTTTTATTTTTAATAAAGAACCCACGTTCTCAAACAGTATATAATAACGGCTGATTCAGTTAGAGGTTACAATTTTAAGTTGGCAACACTGATCTCTTGTGCAAGATAAACAGCTGATGTTTTGTAATTATTGGCCATTGTTGTTTAGTGACATTTGTTATTATGGAGTGTTATTCGATTGAAAAACGTATTTTAATTGTTAAAACCTTTTTTAAAAGTTTTTACTAACACGATTCAAGCACTGCGAAATGATTTTGGTAACCATAACCGTCCATCACGAGTGGCAATTAAAAAACTGATTGATAAATTTAATGTAACGGGTTAAGTATTAGATGTTCAAATTCCAGGCGTCCTCGGAGTGGCCGATCAGTGGCAAATATCGCCGCAACAAGCGCAAGTGTTCGAAAAAATCCGACAACCTCAATTCGTCGTCGTTCCCAGCAATTAGGCCTTTCCTACGATACAACGCAGTGCATTTTGACTAAAAATCTGCATTTGCATGCATATACAAGATCCAATTGACCCAAGAATTAAAACTGGGAGATCATCGACAGAGGCGGGAATTTGTTAACTAGGTGTTGGAGAACAATCAGAGTGACAATTTTGTGAACAAAATCATCTTTTCTGATGACGCTCATTTTCATATCAATGGCTTTGTAAACAGGAAAAACTACCGCATTTGGTGACTTGAAAATCCTCGTGCTATTCACATGAAACAAATGCATCCAAAAAAGGTATCTGTTTGGTGTAGATTTTGGTTCTTACTTTTTTGAAAATGCCCGTGGCGATGCAGTTACAGTAAATGGAGAACGTTATCGGGAGATGATACGCCAATATTTTTGGCAGTAGTTGGAATAAATGAGTGGTAATAACGATTTGAATGACTTTTGGTTTCAACAAGACGGGGCCACATGTCATACAGCTGAAGAAACCGTACAGTTGTTGCACAGAAAGTTTCTCGCCCGTTTAATCCCTCGTTTCGGTGATCAAAATTGGCCAGCAAGGTCATGTGACCTCACACCCCTGAATTATTTCCTTTGGGGTTACTTGAAGCAGGGGTTTTACGCAAACAAACCCAACTCGGCTCCGGAGTTGAAGGATGAGATTCGCAGGGTTATCCATCAAATTCCATAACAATTGATCGAGAAAGTGATGGAAAATTTCATCAAAATGGCTGAAGTCTGTAGGGCTTCACGTGGCGGTCATTTGACGGATATCATTTTTCATGTTTAATGTCATTCTTTAACAAATGTGTCTAAATAAAAATATACTAATTAAGTAAACTACAATGCGTATTATTTAATTTTTAAATTGTAACCTCTAACCGAATCATCCGTTATATGCACATATTATTCCCATATGTAATGTCGTTGTTTGTAAAGAAAATCAAGCCTTTTGTCTTTCTGAAAAATAAAATGTTATAAACATTTTGTTAAAGTTTCGTATAATGTGAATAACTTTTTTATTCACAGACGTAATTGCTTACGTGTTATGTATGGTATTCTTAATGTTCCTTGAAAATGTTTTCTGTTCTTTTGGGAGTAGAAAAACAGTATTCCAACTTAGTTTTGCTATTGGAGAGTTTACAATTCTTGAAGCTTCATTTAAGCAACTTTTAGATAACAATTTGTCTGTATTATTCCTAATATCTGTTTTTGTATCAATTACAGTATAGAGTATAGACAATGGGTGGGAGAACATTTTCAGTATGAGGTGTCGTTAAACAATTGCTAAATTAATATTATTCATTAGTAAATAGTATGCAAATACGTTTAAACATTAATGTGATAGTTAAGTTATTTTATCTAAAATAATAGAATTGAATAAAAGTGCTTTTTTATAATCTTTCAAATTGTATGACGTTATTAAACAACAGACAAACAAACAAACTGGAAAACTATAAACATTACTAAATTTCTAATTTACACTTCTATATCATGAAATTATGTAGGGATATATATCTATCTAATATCGTTTGAAAGAGAATATTTTACTGTATCGGATAGGGTAAAAAAATACAGAGTGTTCTATTTAAAATAAGCAAGTTATTTAAGTTAGCAGGAGTCAATGATATCTCGCACGTTTTGGAACACCCTGTACATTTCTACATAATAATGAATATTGCAAATAGTTGCCAAAAGGCTTCAAATCAACTGATCCAAAGCAATTTCTTTTACGCCTACCCATTTTGGCGTTATTCTTTTTTTTGTGACCTATTGCATTTCGAGAAAAACCGAGATATCTCGAAAACCATAAAAGATAGGTATAGGGAATTGTTAAGAAAGAGACGTTATTTTTTAACGTAAAATACGAAAATGTGATGATATATAGGGTGTTCCATTTAAAAAATATAACTTTGATACGGCACATTTTTTTGAACCACCCTGTTTATTTATAAATATTTTTAAAATGTAGCTCTTATTGACCTATATGTATGCATATAAAAAGATTTTTAAAAATTGTTATAGTTTAGGCACCAACTTCCGTGCCGTATGTGATACTATGTTGTGTATTCAGTTTCAGTTTGTGAAGTTAGAGGTGTCACATGAGTGGTAGTTGTTGAAGTGTTGATATACTTATTATTATTATTTATTGATTCACACTTACATAGTGGTACTTACAGTAATTAAATTTATGGGGGACAACATCCAACCACAAATTCATTTTTAAGGAATCTTAAAATTAAATAAAATTATATTATATTATTATAATTATTATTACTATGCGCGGACTTAAAATTTGATTTGTTAAGAAAATTTAAACATCGAATCTTCGCTCGAAGGTGGGTGAAGGGCTTAATTTATTAATCGTATTTCACGTTGTGTTATTAATATTAATATGAGAAAGTTTTCTTTAGACCAATAAATTATAATTAACATAATTTTTTGGGTTTATAATTATTGTTTTCTACTTTTTCGAATTTGCATTTACCTTTGTAAGGTAATGAGTCAAAACATGACAATAACAATGCTACCATATTACTTTTCTAAATCTAATTTGTAAATTTCATGAATATTGTATGTCGACAAACTTTTTTTGTCTATTAATAAAGAGTACATTATACTCCTTGGTTCTATTCATATTTATCTACCTAGTTATGGACATTTCTTAAATATAAAGAACTCTTCGTCTGTTAAGGGTTTTTTGAAAAAATTACCATGACTTGCCCTTTGTGTGGGTGAATTTATTACCTTCAATTTTTAACTTATTATTTTGTCTACATTTCACTAATACATTTAGGATATAGGTGGGCAGCGGAAGGTGTCTAATCTTAATGCTACCCATTTAGGCAGTGTATTTAAGAATTAATAAACAAGTGGCACATACAAATTTAAATGCATCCGTAGGTGTTGATGAATGCATTTCATGCGCAGGCATACATAGAACATGGCCAGAACTGTAATTAACATGCACTAACTGTACACTGAAAATGGCCATTTTAATTTATTACAATATTAATAATGTTAAGAAAACTTAGTTTCAAACGTATTAAGTGTATAAATGTTATAAAAAGCTTAAAATGCATGTACAACACGTTGATTTCTTAAGTCGTGAGATAGCAATTAAAATGAATTAATGGTTTTAATTTCCTGGTGCCATAACAGTAAGCGTGTTATGAATATGGAAATATGAAATAAAAAGGAATTAATTGTAGCTATGTTTTGGTACGTTTCCTTGTACTCGGCACATTTAAACTAAATTGTTAATAAAAGATAAAAGGAACTGCACAATGAGGATAGTACAACACAACGGTCTTTATAATAACGGTAAAGGTAAAATGACGAGTTATTTCTAAGCTATAGCAATTTAACGACAAGACTACTCCATTATTAAACTTAATTTGAAAGCTATTAAAGGTATTTTTAGTAACACGTTAGCAACAACTGAAATGTCACGATTCATTTGAATCGTTTCCCTACAAATAAATCATTACTTTGAATTAAAGTGCACTTGCTTGCTGGTTCTTGGGTGTGTCTGATTTCTAAAGGAAGTGATTCGTGAAAATATTTCTTCTAAAAGTCATCCTATTTGAACTCCTCTTTTTATAATAATAATTAGAACCTTCACTTATTGGATTTATGCAGCTTTTACTTCTCACGCGATATCTTTGTATTTTGTATTATACATTTTGCATAATACAGTTTCGGCATTATTTTATTGAAGTTAGATAAGGTACTCTAAACCTTCCTCATGGTACGTAACGTAAAATGGTATGTTCAAGCCACTCCTCGGCTTGTTTTCACCATTTTACTTCTTAAACTTTATCTAGTTTAAGCATGTTGATTAATTATTATTGTTCTTTTACGTGAGCGCCGCCAATTGCGCTTTAATTGCTATTTCCAACCCTCCATTTTATGACAATTTTCCCCATGGTGGTTGTTTTTGGTCTTCTCCTCCGATCATGGCTTGTTACCCTCATGCATTTCATGTAGGTATTTATATTTTTTGTGGTGTAGTCAAGACGCTTTGTTTTCGTCATTGTAAACTTTTACTTTCAATTTTTTGTTATTACTTCATCCACTATATAATTAAGCGTGATGATGATAATGAATGAAATATTATCGAAACATGTCGCTGTCGCGCCATTTAAGGAGGATGGTTCCATGCATTTTATTGTCATTTTTATGTAAAATGCCTTGAAAGTATGTCTATATATGTCTATAGTCTTTTTAAATTTTGATTAATTTGTGAATTTACATGTCACATCTGTCACATCATTGTTAATTTCAAAAAATTCCTTGTAATAACAATGTATTACAACATTTTAAAACAACATTTTAAAAACAAATACATCATTAAATAGGTCTTTAAATAAGCTTTAAAATGATATTATGCTACTCGACACCTATTCCCATTTAAGAGTTTAAGGGTTGGTGTCACCACCGCTAGGGGGTTGAAGTTACAAAGTTCGAAATACACTCAAAAGTTGTCCCCCTCAAATACAAAATTGACGTGTTTCAGGAGTTTTTTAAAAAATAACAGTAATGATCCGAAAATGGCCCTGTTTCGTTTTCAATAACCCACCCTGTATAATCGTTGTTTATTCCAAAGAAATGTCTAACAAAGTAATATCAAGTGATATATTACGTATACATTTTATAGAAAAGCATCAAGCGCGCTCTCTCTAGCAGCCGAGAGCCGTGTTAGAGAAAATATGTAGTGTGTGTGAATAGAAAGTTGGTAAGCTGCAAAATCCAGAAAATTTTTTTCAAATACCTTGTGCGATTCGGCCTAGGCGGCCTGTCGTCCAAAAGCTGTTTTTTGCGCTATTTTCTAACTTTCAGCGCATGTGCAGCCCAAACGGCTGCAAATTTCAAAAAAATTTTAATTTTTTCAAACTCAGTAACATTGATTTAGTAAAACACAAGGGTTTTCAAAACGCAATGAGCACACAGAAAGTAGTGGTAAACAAGCTTTCACGCTGTTTTGGGCCAACTTGGTCGGACGGCGTACATTTTGGGCTATCGGCCGGGTCTTGGCAGTCGAATTGAGCTGAATATTGATGTGTGCACTTCTGGAGCCTTGCTATACAAAAGCCACACCAGGTCGTAATTCTGCGCGAAACTTGCCCGTTTTCCGGCATGTCTAATATACGTGCTACAGTTAGTAGATTAAAATTACCCAGGTTTCTGCTGTGTTTGTGTTCAGTGCCAAAATGTATGAAAAACATCATCAGTGAAAGGAAAATAATGTAACTGCCTATCTGAAAATAGTATATTACAATAATTATACAGGGTGTTTTTAAGTACGTGGCCAAACTTCAAGGGGTTATTGTTTAAGTGATTTTAAGCCGAAAAGTTCATGTACCTAAACATATGTCAGGTAATGCTTCATTGTCAAGATACAGGGTGTCGACGTGTTAAGACGAGCTAATGCTTGCATGAAGTTGAAGACGGACATTTTCAGCAACTATTATAAATTTTGTGTTACTTATGTTAAATGTTTTTTTCACAAAAAAATTGTATAGTATTTGTTTAAGTGTAGTTTTAATAAATCGTGTTTCTTGTTTAATTTTTCTTAAATTAATTTTTTTCAAAGCAAGATACGAAAAAAATTCAAGAGCCAAAAAAGTTGTATTTTTAGTTGCTTAATGCGAAAAAAATATAAAAGTTTAAAAAAGTCAGTGGCGCACATTTTTTGGCCAAAGAGTTGGTTAAGGTACTCCTTGAGACGTCACTCGACTTAATACTTTTGAATAAGTTAGGGCTAAATTAGTATCTTCCTATCATAGATAACGCTACCAAATTTCAACAAAATCGGCTGAAGGATTATTGAGATATTTACGAAAAACTGATTTTTAAAAAAAAAGTATCTTGACAATGAAGCATTACCGGACATATCTTTATATGAACTTTTCGGCTTAAAATCACTTAAAGAATAACCCCTTGAAGTTTGCTCACGTACTTAAAAAACATCCTGTATATTCACGAGCGACAGCGAGTGAGAATAGTATTGCGAGTTGAAAAATCGCACTTTCATCACGAATTGTGTATACTATTTTTTCCAACATCGCAAAAGTGAGTCTCAATTTTAAATTTCTTTATAATTATTTTACTCTCCTATTTTTTCAAAAATCTAGTTGCTGATTTTGTATTCTAACGTTGCTATGGAAATGAACTTTCCTCACTAGTGATCCAAACGCCTATATTTTCCTCACTACATTGAGGAATGAAAGTGTAATTTTCATAAGCGATGTTGGAAAAACTTAATTTGTTTATAATTCGTGGGAATGTGGAGCCGTACCATCAAAAAAGATTTTCACACGTCTGTACATCGTATATCGTTGGTACTAGTCGTGTCGTAACTCATCCCTACCAACATAAATTGATTCGAATTGATTCCTAACATGATTACGTGTTACTTACATTTGCAATTAGACGAGCAACATTATTATATGAAAGCATTTAGAAACAATGATTAGCAATTTAATTTGATTTTGTCATTTTACACGCGAAACTTGTAACCTTTAATTGTAATATTGTATTACTATAGCCGAAGATCCTTGGAAACAAGACACTTCGTTAACAAAGTTAATGACACAAAAATTTTTTATGTTCCTGATAATCGCTTAAAATGGTGTCATAAAAATAAATACGTGGTAAAATATTTTTCACGTTTTTTAGCCTTCAAATAACTAATTTTATTACTTTACTCGTAAGGAAAAATAAAAAAAGGAAATGGGGTAATGCGGAAATGGCGGTTATTGGGGGAAACTATATTTTACGATCAGTATTGGATGAATTTTTCTCACATTCGATGCGAGAATGACATCGTTAACATGTACTAGCAAATAATGTGATGAATTAAACGAGGGGTGGCTCACTCGCAAAAAATCTGTACACCATATTTAAATTTTTGATACTGAACCTACTTCGAAAGTACTGAATGCGTACTGAATTTACTCAACAGACTGAACTAGTACTGACAAAATACTGAACCTATAATGACCATACTGAACTCATACTGACTATACTGACCTCATATTGTACCCGTACTGACCGTACTGAACAGATACTGAATGCATAAAACAACTTGCTACGAAGTTAGGTTTATTACAAATGTTGCTCAAAATGCCTTTCTTCGTTATGTAATCATGAAGTCTGAATTATTTGTATAAATAAAAATAGTATACACATTTATTAATTATATAATTTGGTACGTTTTCTTCCCAGTAAATTTTTGATAAATGTTTTTTGCAGAATAATCATTCTAAAGAATAAATTAATACTGAGTTTAGTAAAAAAAAAGTTGAAATAAAAATACACCCATTACCAAATAATGTTTTTGTTAAAAAAAGACATCATTGAGAAGTATATTAGTATATCAAGCTTCAAACATTGTTACTAAGTGGTTAAATAAAACTATTTTTTAAATATTAATGTTACTCTGATGTAAAATATTTATTAATCTTTTCAAAAATAACAATAAATTTATTCACATTTAATGATTTTGTATTTGCTTTCAATTTGTAATTTGTCGCTTCTTTTAAGAGAAAAAGGACAATTTCCAATTAAACAAATTGGACCATAAAAAATGAATTTTTTTTCTACAAAATAGTATCTGTAAATCTCTGTCACTTTTAGGCCATACGTATCTGTCAAGATCATACTTAAGAAACTTAATTATAGCCCCATTATCTTTAATTTCAATGATTCGTCCTATGTACCATCCATTATGGTAAACGACAGCGTAATAGTTGTCGCACTCCAATGAAATTCTGTCATGAGCAACAGTTTCTTCTTCAGACTCATGATAAATCGGAGCTGTGTTCATCGAACTCGATTTCATCAGTACATTCTTCGGATTCTTCTGAAGTAGACAATACGTGGTTTAATTTTAATCTTCTTAGTCCTCTGTTGTTTGTCATTTTTGAATTTATCAATTATCGGTTTGTTATGAGTTGTTTCTTTATTTGTAATGGGGCCCATAACACGTCTTAGCCTATCAGCATCACTGCTAAGACGCGCTCTTTTCTCTGATAGCAACCAGCAAAGAGTGCTTTTTTTAACTGTAATTTGTTTACTTTTACACTTAATTTGTACGTAAGAGCTTGACAAGTTCAACCAACCCGTTTCGAAATTACACGATTTTTTCTAGTAACATGTAATTTAGTTCCCCCTCCCTTTATTTTGACAGCAATCGTAAAAATTCATTAAACAAAGTTTTACATATTGATCACTAGTTTACAACCAATATATTTTTTTAAATACCTTACTGAGGAAAATTGTCCAAAAATGGGAATTTCCAATTGAAATCAGTGAAACGCCCTCTGGCGGCAATGGTAGGAAATTGAAAATAATTTCCAGCATTTTCTCTTGGCCACATTTATCATAAGATTTTTTATTTCACTGTTCTATCTCAAATAGTTTCTGAGTTATGACCGCCCTCCTTTCTTAGTTGTACACCCTGTACAGTACATACCTAAATCACACAATAAATTTCATTAATTGTCTGTAAACGATGAAGGCGATGTAAAATTTCAAGGAAGCTGAAGTTGACCACAGTCGAAAATGTAGACGTTTGAGACCTAATTGCTCTGAAGGTTTTTTCGCAAGGTTGTCAGCTCTTTAACCACGGCAGAAATAGAGATGGTTCATTATAATATTTTAAGCACATTAAAATTAATGCGTGTGCAAAATTTCAAATCATTAACTTGAAAAACAACCGCACACTCAGCACTGAAGAAAGCAAATATGCCACGGATGGTCATATCTTGAGACAGCGACAAAATAGTGCCCGATTTATCACGTTTTCAAACGTAAACACCCGGATATTGAACATACTTAAAATTTACTGAACGAATACTGAATGGTACTGAACTCACTGAACTCGTACTGAATCTGTATTGACCGTACTGAACTAGTACTGAACGTACTGAACTAGTACTGAACGTACTGAACTAGTACTGAACGTACTGAACTAGTATGTGTACACCATATTTAACGAGTGAGCCACCCCTCGGAATTAAAGCATCAGTTTCATTGTTAAATTCCCTACGTGATATTTCAAACTTGAGTTGAAATTTCTTTCAGTGATGATTTTTAGCTAAACGGATTTTCGGAAACATATAAATCTTTCTATGAAATTCAATTTCTACATATTAACATTCGATTGGAAAATCATGATGTTGCGATCGGAAATGTTTTTTGAAAATAGTTATGGAAAAAGCCTTGTTTTAATCATTTTATTACAATTATTGTTTTTATAAATGTCCGAGGATGTGATACAAGGTCCGATACCTGGGTTCCCACACATTTTTCCTGGTTTATTGTGTAACTGTTATTATAGTTACTGTCTTTTTATACATGAATATAAATCTTGTAGTATTACTATTATAAATACTTTCATAAGAAAATAGTGCCGTGAATGCTGTTCGCTCTGTTTTGTCGAAAATTATATTTCCAACTAATAGCTATCAATATGCATCTTTAAATGTTTGAGCTTTTATTGTCATTTTATTATGTCGCTCTTGAGCTTTTATTGTTATTTTATTGTGTTGCTCTTTTAGAAAGTTTAGTTTCAACATTTATAGTAGTTAGTAATGTAAAAACAGGAATACATATCTAAAATTTCTTACAATGAAAAGCTATAAATGTTATTTGATATTATCATACAAGCATTATTCAGAATTAAGTTAGAAGGTACATAATAAAGAGAATCCATTAAAGCTTCGTAAAGGGAATTAAAATTTATTGTATAATAACATATAACCTTAGAATAAGTTTAACAAAATGTGTCATTAAATACAATTATAAAAACAAAATTTGGGCGCATTTTTATGGGTAACATGACCATAGGTAAAGTTTTATTTGGGTAGTTTTATTTCTTAGATAATTCTTTATTTAATGTGAAACTTGAAAAGGATTTCACTGAAATTGGTAGTGTCAACAATAGAAAAGCAGTACAAACTTGAAATTTTTACCAACTGCGTTACTAATAAATTATTAACTGAAAGTTTTCACAAAAAGCAAAATTTCCTCGCAGAATGAATCGCAAAACTGAAGGTTTCTCGTAATTTTCTAAGTTAATTAAATATCTTGAAACTCAAGTGAAGTTGCCGGAAAAGTGTATAAATAGTCGTTTAGATCGATGAATCTTTTGTTTGATTTGTTCCGATTACATCTAAAGATTAATTGAAAATCGGTACACATTTTCCGTTGAATTCATTAACGTCTCATCGCATACGATTCATGCATTTTCGTCTCGGCACGCTTTTCCTAAATATGTGTAAGTCTATACTAAAGTCTTAAGTTTTTTTTTGTATGTAGATAAAACCTTTTAAGTTCAAGTGCTTCATTCTGTTATTTTTCTCTTATAAAACAAATTTGATTTGTGTCTGTAAAATTTCCTTCTTTATGTATAGAATCTTAAGTTGTGGAAGGAATCATGTCGCAATGACCATCGTGTTTTTACAAACTTTTGTCTCTAACAACCTATCCTAGTATCCATAATTTGTTTAGATATTCAATTTTCGATTGACAGATATATAAAATATCCATATTTTTGTTTCTGTATTTCATGATTTTCAGCTGATTCTAACAGTCTTTGAAAAGAAAAACTAAGTCTAAATTTTTGAAAAAATTTATTCGTTTACTTTCGTATGTATTTACAAGTGAAAACAACCGAAGTTTTCATGCGTATTTCACTTTAGGACTTCGTTTCGGCTCTGAATATATTTATTATAATAAGGAACATTATATTCACATTTACGTCCACGCAAAATAAACCTCATATCGTCTTTGTAATATGTTTACAAAGGCTTCGTTCCGTCTTATTTCCGAAATATTATTTTTCTTACCACAAATGAAAACATAATTTCAATTTTCTTCTGATAACTACTGCATGCAGTTGAAGTTGGTGGATTCAATCCTCATTTGAATCATAATATCTAAAATTTAAAACGCACTGGGGGAGAATTATATGATAAGAACAAAAGATGGTTAGTAACTTGAAATTAGAAAACAGTACTAAATAGTTCTAAGATGCATTTCAAGTTCTGTATAAGGAGAAACCTTCGACACATTTTTAGATACAGGTTTCCATAAATTGTAAATTATTGTGACACGTTAAACAAGTAACTGTAACGCAATTTTATAATAATTAACTATTTACATTAGAAGATCAATTATAAAACACGCGTTGAAGGTTATTTATTTATATAATGTGGTAGTAACATTCAACCGTTACTCTCAAGTAAAGTGAGTAATATGTAAGCCCACATCATTTTCTCAGCCATTGTTATCTTTTCGGGTTTCTTAGTAAACTTTTCCTAAGTAATGATACGACACAATTTCCTTTAATATATTTATCGGTGTTTCAAGAAAAGGTTCGTTGTAAACAATTCTTGAAAAACCCTGTAAGGAGAATAAATTTATTTGTACATATTTCTCCGGTATGGAGAATGTTCCACTTTGAGTTACAAACTTGAATGTAATATCGCGTTTCAAGAAAAGGAAATTGATGTTTTCCACTCTACGAGTATGTATGTGTACAATCATTTTCACCGAAGGTGAGTCCTGCGTCATAAGTGACAAGCGTACGAATCAATATTAAAAAATTCCTAGTCAAATGATGATAAATAGAGGTATGTATTAATATAACATTTCATGTTGGTGAAATTCACGTAAGCAGTAACAAATAACACAAATACAAACAATTAATTCGGAAAAGACCGTTTTAAAAGTAATAAGCAAAAACCGCGAACACAAACAAGAAATAAAGTTGTTACTAAGTGTCAACAACGGCCGTATTAACAATTACGCATGATGTGACGTTTTAGTGACGTAAGAACTACGTAAGTCATTTACGAAACTAAAAACACTGCAAGACAAACGTTCTAATTTTCATTTTTCTTCAATGCGTACATTCAGTTGATTGTAAATATAGTGTATAATCTGTCTCAAAGTATATCGTCTTGAAATTTACCTCATAAAAGGATTTATTTTCAAATCTGCATTGTTAGTAGATAAACACGTTGTAAATGCCTACCTGCCCACTCAGGGTTGGGTTAGGTATGCGTCACCCAGTGCTATAACAATTCAAATTAATAATTACTAATTAGTATCAGTCGTTAAGAATCCTCGTTGTTGTAAGTATAATACGAGTAATTTGTATATCGTATAATTTAGTTTAAACCTCGTAATTTATTTAAAATAAAACGGATGCCTTGAAAAGAAATTGCTATACATATTCATATTTTTACCTTAGTCCGCCTCTGATGCCCTGTCATAAAATACCTAGAGGCCCCCGTTGTTTTGTCAATCAGGTAGGCATTTACAACGTGTTTATTTACTAACAATGCAGATTTGAAAAGAAATCCTTTTATGAGATAAATTTCAAAACGATATAATTTGAGACAGACCATACTTTACTTGGTATTTATTATTGCATCAAGTTGTGACGCAAGGCCAACTTTGGTGAAAATGGGGGTACGTATTAACTTTAGGCATATCTCGCAAAATCAAAGCACTGAAATGGCATTTTTATTATCTTATACAGGGTGGCGCCTTGGAACGGACAATTTTGAATCAACAGTAATACAACTTGAACTGAGTTGTATTTATATATTTTATAGGTACATGGTAATCAGAAAGCTAAAACAATACCATTAAATGAAACACTGCACTGCAGTCATTTTTTGTAGATAACATCCTGTAGGTAAATGGCGTAGGTCCACATTCTTGCAGTCGTGAACACAAGTTCACCGTAACTCTCTGGAATTTATGCAATCTTGTTACGAATTATAGCCTTTAGTTCATTTATGGCGAGAGGACGACCACCATCCACACTATCCTTTAAAAAGCTCCACAAAAAGAAATCACACATTGATCAATCAGGCCGCCTGGCAGTCGTAATAATGCAGCCATGTATAACCTGTGGCCCCATCTTGCGGAAACCACGTGGACTCGTTTACATTTTGATCATGTTGAGAGTTAACTGTATCTGCGTGGCCATTATTATCTTCAAAAAAATATGGACCAATTATCCCGTTTGCTGACACCGCAAACCACACTGTCACTTTTTCACTGTGTAACGGTCTCTGATGTAAGAAGCGGGGATTCTCTGCAGCTCAATAGCGAAAGTTTTGTTTATTGACATAACCATTTAAGTGGAAATGTGCTCCGTCAGACATCTAGGTTATTTAGCAACATTTCATCTTCTTCACATTTTGCTAGGAAATGTTGAGCGAAAGTTAATCGATTGTTGGCATCACCGAGTTGCAATTGTTGAACGATCTGAAGCTTGCATGGATGCAATTGAGATCCGAACATAATATTCTGCTGAGAGTGCAACGAGACAAACCTAATGACACAGTATGTCGCCATGCAGAACGCTGTGTACTCTGCTGGATGGCGGCGTTGGATTGTCTCTGACGTTCGAACCTCCTGGACTCTTCTTTAAGGCAGATCCTGTTGTTTCCAATTTTCTAACCCATGTCTTCACAGCGCGGCCCGAAGGACCGCACCAAGACACTCAAGTTTGAAATGACGCCGAAAGTCTCGTCGCGCAGCTTCATGAGAATAATTGTTTTTCCAATAAACTTTCACTGCGAAATCACGTTGCTCTCCCATTCATTGCAACTGAAATGGCAAACAATAAGGAACAAAATGGCAGTATCGCAGTACTACCAACTTTTAGTATGACTTTGTACTAATCGATTCAAAATCGCCCGTTGTCAGACGCCATCTTATAGTACGTCCGGAACCGAAAGTTCACTGTGATTAAGCATTAATTTTCAGTCAACTGTAGCAGAGCCCTTTAGCAACCGATACCCAGAAGGAGATTCGGTCTTTCGTGGCTCCTGTGTTGTTACTGCTTCGCCATACTTCTACCTTCGAGAAGTAGAGCACTAAAGAGAAAAAATAGAAAAAGATTTTAGTTACAATTGCAAACGTGGCTTTTGCCTTGCGTGGTGAGGCTGACAAAATATTTGAGCCAAACAACGGCAATTTTTGAACTTGTGCCTGAGAACGATCCTTAGAGTTTTCCAAATTCCAAATTGTGTTGGTAATTTAGATAGATTAGGTTGGTGAAAACTTTTAACTTCCAGTTTCTGCATTTGTTTAAGGAAACTTCTTTATTGGAGAGTGAAAAGGAAATCTTTTATCTCTAGCGTTGTTGTTTTTTGTAAATTCATAGACAAGAAATAGTTAAATGAAATAGATATTAGGGTTTTTATTGTAGGTATTGATTTTCTAGGTAGTAAGGTAAGGAACAAGACGATCTTACCTTTCTTTAGGATTCCTACAATACTGTAACACGCTTTGTTTCGGATTAGTAAATGAAAGTGTAACTGTTTAGGTTACATACGACCCTCGTGTCTTTTTTGTTGCTTTATCACGTAAACACGGAACATATTTGTTTGTTACCACTTTTTTTAATTTTCAAAGACCGTTTTTGTTCTTTTATATCTGTGTAGCGCGATTTGTGAGTATTATTTTATTATACATACTTGAGAATTGTCGGTTATCTAAGGTTTCACCATTTTGTTATATCACATTTCATCGTAGGTAATTTAATACCGTTTTCTTCCAAATCTCAACTAATTATGGTTGACACCTACTTCACTATTTATCGTACTTAAGGGAATTGGGCTTTGTGTTACATTCGTTATAAAACTAAATGTGTAGCATTTATTTTAATTTATTCTTTTGCGTGCAGAACACTTTTGAGATCCTTGAGCTACAACGAAGGATGTTATTTGTTTTATTTAGATCAAAAATTGTTGAATTTCATATGAACATAATATACAGGGTGAATGAGACCACCCGTATCAGTCTTTTATTTAAAGAACGGTGAGTCGTAGAGAGGTGGGGTAAAAAAAGTGATTATAAAAGCGATAATATAGAATCGAATGGTGATATCATTATTTCTCGGACAAGTCAGCATTCTTCCAGAAGGCCCCCAACTCCAAAATTTTAAATGGCACCATAAGTCCAAAAAGGTATTTTTTGAAAGATTGTTAAAAAAGAAGAAAGTTTTATAGGAAAAATTATTTTATTACTGCCACCCCTTTTAAGTTATATTCGACTAAAGTTGTTAAATTTGAAAGTCATTGTTAACAAGAAACATTGAAAAGTCGACTTTTAAAATCTAGTTACCAATGTTACATGTGTTCAAAATATCTTCCATTTACTGCTAAGCAGTGTTGAGCTCTTCTAGGTACAATCGCCGTCAAAAAAGAAGCCCATGTCCTGAGGCGATATTAAAAGTTTGGACATCCTTGGATATACGGGGATATTATATTCACATCATACAATTGCACAGAGTAACAATAGTAATTACCAACCGGTATAATGTCTAACAATAGCCGCAATTTCTCAGGTCGTTTGAAAATAATATAATTGATTATTATCGGGAATCATATTTTTATTGTACATTTTTAAACTTTCAACAATCCTCGATATAAATTAAAGAAATTGAGATCTGAAACGAAATGAGATAGTCATTATCGAATACTGCTTAATTACAGGGTAATTAAATATATACATTGTTTTGTAAACCCTTAATTTTTTCATTTTTATGTAATTTACATGTTTTCTTTAAATCTCATAATGCTTCTGGGATATTAAAAACCAAAAAAATGAAATAAATACAGTAGGTATGTGCAGTATTTCATTTTCCCTACAACAATTTGAAATATATTTTTTCCCATTTTATTGATAAATTATAAAACTGTAGTAATTATTTATTACATTTTTTTCGTTTTTTAATATTCCAGAACCATTATGAGATTTAAAGAAAACGTAATTTAAATAAAAATGAAAAATTAATGGTTTAGAAAACAATTTATACATTTAATTACCTCTTGATTAAGCAGTATTCGATAATGACAAACTCATTTGCTTTTAGATCTCAATTTCTTTAATTTATATCGAGGAATGTTGCGGCTATTGTTAAACATTATACCTGTTTGTAATTACTATTGTATAATGCGAATACAATATCCCCATATACCCAAGGATGTCCAAACTTTTAATATCGCTTCGGGGCATGGGCTTCTTTTTTGACGGCGATTGTACACTATCAGTGGCTCTAATAAGTACTTCTTGAAAGGGAAGAACACATGTAACATTGGTAACTAGATTTTAATAGTCGACTTTTCAATGTTTCTTGTTAACAGTGAATTTCAAATTTAAAACTTTAGTCGAATATTACTTAAAAGGGGTGGCAGTAATAAAATAATTTTTCCTATAAAACTTTCTTCTTTTTTAACAATGTTTCAAAAAATACCTTTTTGGACTTATGGTGCCATTTAAAATTTTGGAGATGGGGGCCTTCTGGAGGAATGCTGACTTGTCCGAGAAATAATGATATCACCATTCGATTCTTTATTATCGCTTTTATAATCCCTTTTTTTACCCCACCTCTCTACGACTCACCGTTCTTTAAATAAAAGACTGATACGGGTGGTCTCATTCACCCTGTATAATGTGTGTGAAAAGTGTTTACCATATTTCAACATAAAGTCATGGAGCGACAATTTAGCATTGCATTGGTTTCAGTTACAGTACTGGAAACATTTTCAGAAACTTTATCATATCTATTTTTGCCCTCGAATGGTGTGTAATGGGAAAACATAAATGTCATAGTTTTAAGATCGACTATATTGAGTTTTAATGAGTAAAAACTTTCGTAACCTAGGAGGAATAAAGAGCATTCATTGTCTTTAATCAACAATAATATTTTCTGCCACCTATGTTCTAAGTCTAGAACGCTTTTTAAATTCAATATCCTTCTAACAAATTCATGACAGCCTTCATCACAACAACATCATCACCAAATTTTATTTCTCGGAGGATCTCTACAGGTTTTTTTAACAAATGAAAGTCATGGTAGGCTGGATTTTCCATAAATAGTGGCCATAATCTTTCGGATCGAGAATGTGTACTAAACTTTTTAAAGTTTCACCAACAGTCACAAACCGCCGAACAACATTACCTGGATTTGGTATAACAACTCTAAATTAGTCTTAAAACAAATCATTTTGCTTACATTTTTGTGTTAGCATTCCGTCCAAATGGTTAACACGATCGATATTTTCTTGCGTGCACACTGTGGCCTCCGCATGTTAACATGCTGTTTTTCCTCAGTGAAACATTAATTGTTTTAATACTTGATACAAAGAGACATCTTCCCCTAATACATTTTTCATATCAATAAACAATAAACCTTCACCCTGAAGGTATCTTATCGGTGCACACAATTCACTCTTGAAGGATTGAATTTTCCTATTGCAGCAGCTCCTCTCAAAATTCGAAACCATCGTCTGAAAATGTCAAATAAATAATAGACGTATGCCTAGCAACCGAACTCAGGACATATAATAGGAACAGCCCGCCCTCATATGTGATGATAATGGTGATCTTAGCAACATAAACTGCGATGTACGATTTCATATTATTGTATGGAATTTTTCAATTTGATTCTATCTATAGATATATTAGAAGTACCTATTTATCACGTTGTTTTGAACGCTATTTTGGGAGATTGTTTTGATGTACTCGTTTTTTGTTTAAAAACCTTCATTATACCTAGTTTTTTCCCCTTCGTGTTGTTTTTCTACATTCTTTGGTAATGGATAAACATTTGTTAGTGCAAGCTTTATAGCAGTATTATAGGCAAACGAATCTAATGTGAATTAAGATTGTATGAAAATACGATTTCATAAGAGTGGAGAAGCAGGAATGTAGGCGTCATACATTAATCAATTTTATACTGCTGGATAAACAAAATAGGCTCGTATGTTATGACGCACAGTAATGGTTTCCAGATTTTTACTGTATAATAATAGGTATTAATAAATTTTCAAACAGTCAAAGTTCTTCATCGGTGAATAAAGTATACGATCCGAATAAAATTTTGTTTGACTACAAATAGTTGTTTGTGGCGTCTTCCATTTCTATTTATTGCTCTGACTTATGCTCTTATGGAATCAACTCTTGCCCTACGTTTTGGAAGTAGTAAACAAGTATATATATCACGGCAATTATTGGTGATATTACCGTTTCTGATCTTTCTAATACACCGAGTTTTTTCAAAAATGTTAATTAGTATTTCTTATTTTGAAAATCTAAATTTTATGTTATACGGTCGTCAATAGAAATATGTACATATACGTGTTTAAAATGTACATATTTAAAATCTGAAGTTAAGCAATTAGGAGAAAGGTGCATTATTTGATTTATCTTTTTATTTAATTGTACGGCTGTTGTGTTCGTTATACATATGCTAAAATATCAATGTCACATGCATGCATACAGACCAACATTTTTCACGAATTGTTATGTTTGGTTGCCCAAAAAAGTATTTTTGACGTTGTATGCGCGTAAAATACAATCATCAGATATTAAATTTTTTCAGTCGTATACGCGGTTTGTCAAAAAATATGAATTTTGCTCAAGAGTAAAGTAATACCTTTATTTTTGACAATATCGAAAATTGTTATTAAAAAAAGTTAATCAGAACTAAAAATTACGTTCAAATATGCAATTACATCCTGCTAGTTAAAAATATTTTTTAACAACTTTTTCTCAAATTACTACCTACCGATACTGATACGATTTCCGTTCCGTTCAGAAACCTCACTGTCAAACACTTCTTGATATAATACAAATAATTTGTTTATGAGTGCATCCTAGATTTCACGGAACTACACTTACATTACATTTGCATTGTTATTGTAGACAAAAATAGGAAAAATTGTATATTAAAGTATAAGTGGATAAACAAGTCTTTAAAACACGCGCGAGTTTTCAAGCACGACGGCGCAGCCGAGTGCTTGAAATAGAGCAAGTGTTTTAAAGGCCAGTTATCCACGAATACTTTACGCTATTTTTTTTTATTGGTTCACTTTGAAATCTGGCATCTGCACCAAGTCTTTTCAACTTTTTCCCTATACGAGAGGATGGCCAAATAACTAAGAACAACTATAAAATAATGGTGCAGGTCACTAAATTGTTTAAAAATTCAATAAATAAATAATAGCAAAATTACAAAAAATTAAATAAAACAACGACAACCTCCCTTTAAGCAATGAAATTTAATGATGAAAATTGTTATGTTTTTAATAAAGTACCCAAAGGTACTAAAACTACCAGTAAAAGGCAAAACTGGCAGGTGGTAAAATTTTGACGGATAAATAATTATTGAGACACCTGGACACCTCAATAATTATTTATCTGTCAAAATTTTACCACCTGCCAGTTTTACCTTTTACTGGTAGTTTCAGTACCTTTGGGTACCTACTTTATTAAAAACATAACAATTTTGCATCATTAAATTTCATTGCTTAAGGGGAGGTTGTCGTTGTTTTATTTATTGAATCAACCCCTTTGTGAGTGTGACCGCAAACCATGGATTCAAAATGACAAAACTTGGTGGATTTTTCGATAGGTGGGGATGTAATAAAAATTGATTGATATTTGCAAGGAAATACTATAGCGCGTGTCTGTCTTACAAAAAGCGTTCCATATTGTTAGCTGCCATGTTTTCCTGAACCATCTTAAAATCATCTTTCTTTTGTATCGAGTTTGTATTCTGCTGTTTTCAAAGCAATTATGGATTATGCAATTTGCATTAACATTTGTGTGCAGTACAACGACTCTTACACGTTATCCTCGAGTATGTAAGGTCAGGTAAATGCCACTGTTTTAGTTATGTAGAGCTAATCTTCTAGTGATGTTATGCTTACGAAAATAAATGCTACTCTTTACTCTGTACATACATTAGACACGTGTCTTTATGTATTGAGTACTACTTTACTATCACAGCGAGGCTCCCGCGGCCATAGTCAGTAAGATTCCGGAGTTTGACACGGTCCAACCCCGGATGTCGTTTTTATCTTATTACTTTACTTATTTGAAATTAATTACTGGCAGGGTATGTCACTTGCAATGCCCAAGTGCATTTACATTAGACTAGTCATATATTAGTTACACATTCTTTCAATTCAGGTATAAACAGTTATCCACTCTATTTTGATTATTCTACAATTTCTTAACTTATCGATTATATTTATGAGTACTGCTTTACTATTTTTTCATATGAATTTTTTAATACCAAATCCAGACCTATAACTATTGAATAGTAGACTGTAACTCTAAAATTAAGTGCCCAACAAACAAATTTTTTGTAAAAAAGGACCCTTTTCCGCGAAATTTTTTTTTTCATTTTTGCTATAAGGGGCCCATTCCCTATCGTTCGTAAACTAGGTGGATCCCGGATTCTAGACTCTTTAAAGTAACGTAATGAGCTTTTTGAGGGAAGATTTTTTAACAAATAGCATATAGACAAAAATTGTACAATAATATTGCACAGTACATGGAAGGTTAGATACACTAGATTTTTGAGTAACAAATAAATGTTACCACGACGATTGCTGGCATTTTTGTGAGATATTTTTGCATATTTTTTTAAACAGATCATTTAAACAATCCAATTTTACAATCTGTTATCCTTCATAATGACATAGTATAGAAACGCGTTAAATTTAAAATTTAAAAAATTGTGGAATTACTTGTTATTATAATATTACTGTAGTACCTAGTTATTTTAATGTCATTTGCTGACAAGTGCAATTCCAAAATCAACCAATTAGCCTTTAGTGACCACGAAAAGACTAATGTAGAAATTAAAAATGCTTATTAGTTTCATGTCTGGTACTATTAAATTTACAATACTTACCTATAAAAATGTCCTCCTTCTACCTTTGAAGATGTATCGTAAAGTTCTAATTAACGAAATCTATATTTTAAGTAAGGCAGTTAAATTAATTAAGTGCCATATTATAATTAAGGTACGTGATATGGGAAAGACAAAAGGTATTTTGCACATTAAAAATTCATTACGTGTCATAGAAGAGAAGGTTCCATCTGCTATAATAAGACACTGTTACATTTAATATATAACACGAGACACCAAAAGGCATCTAAGGCGGATCCACATCAATAAATATTTACGTTGTGCGTTGAATTTGACACAAATTTGCTCGTGTGCGCAGAAATTTTTATCGATGTGGACTATGCGGCGCACGGAAACGTACACAAATAATTTCGTGACGAACAACGCACGCTATCCGCTATGCTGTCGGTTTTCCAGTCAACTTCAAAGAGATTTGCGGCGCAAAGTAGTGTTAATGTGGACTACTTATTTAAGTCGCATACAAGTGGATTCAGCAAATACAACACACAAGATAAATATTTACGTGGTAAATACGTGACCATATTCAAATTTGCGCCGCAAATATTTTTGCTGAAATTCAAAATACAACGCACGACGCAAATATTTATTGATGTGGATCCGCCTTAACTCATAATGATGAAGACGTTATTAATTTTTTCAAGTGCTTAGAAGATTCCACCTCAATAAGATTTCCTAGTAATGTCTTCCTCCTTGAACTCTTAATGGATTTCAATATTTATCACACCACGCACATCACTTACATTCATAAATTACGAACCTCATAGTTTTGAATTCTATGGTTAACAGGAATAGCATGTTCGAAATCTACCACACAGGTACGTAATCTTTATTGACAGCTTCGAACCGTTTGTAAACTAACGAATCGAATTACTAAACAACGTCTATGTGGGGTCACATTCATATTACATGAACACAAGACGATCCTTTTACATGATAGATAAAAGACATCAATTTACTTGAGACTAAAACATTCTCTCGTGCGATAGAATTTATATTAAAATAACATATAATCTGAGAGTTTTGGAATTTCTAAAATTTCCATTTCGTCCTTAAATTTTTTTGGCTTGGCGAAAATGTAAATATTTTCCGCTTTTGTATTCTAAACGTGTGCTTCCAAATCACTTTAAATTTTGTTTATCCTCTATCTACGTGTTTAGCTGTATACATTTATTTTTCTTTAACTTCGTAAATACGAAATGTATTTCACGTTTCCTCCGTGTACAAAAATTATGAGGATAGTGCAAATAACGTTTTAAGATGCGGTAGCATTTATATTGCGAGACCGTTCCAAACTCTCTTTTAGATTCTTGATGCAAGTTTCGGTACTTTCTTTTAATCTTCTTTGACATAACAATCGAATTAACGTTTCGGAGTTCCTGTCAGATGCTAAAGAGGTACTGGTAGCATAAAATATATAATAATAATAATATAATCTGTTGCCCAAAGAAACCTGTTTTCCTTTTGGTTTTTGGTAGTGATGGTTTTTTCCCTTTGCTTATATATTGGAACCATGAAAGCTAAGAAACGTAATGTTCTCGTCAGCTCTAAAATAAGTTCAACTACAGGTTGCAAATTATAGGGCACGTGCACGTTCAATTTTTTTACATCAAAATTCAAGGCAATTGGAACATGTAGATTGAATTCACAAATATTAAAATAAGTCAATCATTGACCACGTCCTTATAATATGTCAAAGCGCCTTATATTGCCCATGTTTTGAAAAACACTAACGCAAACGCACAAGAAAAAATTGTTATAGGTACGGTCTTTAACTATTATTCTGCTACTTCTAATCTAAATTTAGTTATCAAGGTCCAAACCATTGATTCTTATGATTATGACCAACAATTTTTGAAAATCTATTATTCTAATTCGATTCTTCAACTTGCTTATTAGTACGTCCCTCGCTTCCTCGCTCGAAAGTTTCACGTCTCAAGTTGCTTTAATTGATCCATTTTCATGGATAACTTCACTTGATGATTTGAAAATGTTATTTACGTATGGAGAGACGACAACTTCTTATTCTCTTCCTCCTTCTCAAATCCACTACCTACTGTATTAATAAAGTGACCATTCTATTCTCCGATTAAAGTTTGTTAGTAGACGCTATGGAAGTCATAGTGGAGTAGGCGTTATGAACAAGACTTTCTTCTCGAAAAGATAGTGTGCTTTAATTTCCGTTTTTGTTGAAAAGCGGTTACCTTGGCCAGGTTCGAACCCGTATCACCGGCGGCGAAAGATTAAACTCTTACCCTAAGATCGTTGAGGTAGTTTAGTTTTATATATGCAATTATTTATTTTGTGAATACATACTTGCATCGTGCCACTTTGGGCACCAGAAGGTGTAAATAATAAATTCTACACCACCATAGATTTATATGCATAACGGTTACAAATTGTAGCAAATAAATATTAATTGAAATATTTGCAACCCTTAAAATGAAGTAGATCAAAATGGAATTCAATACCAATTACACGTTTAAGAATAATTTTTAGGATATTCTTATGACTTCTACCGTGAAATTTATGAAATACGAAGATATTTAACACATTTCAAATCACTCTGTATTGTGAATGTTGAATATACTTTCGATTTCAATTGAGAAAATTCTAGTACATTTTTGAAATGCAAAAAAATGACTTCCTGAAGAAAATTTTAATCCGCGTAAAGGTTTTTCAGATTGAAGAATAGTCGGAAATCGTACATCCATATCGGAAAGATATTCAATCATTTGTAATAAGTTGAAACAAAAAAAATCTCAATCAATCGTCTTCGAAAATAAAACCAAAAAAAATCTGAAACACGTGAGCTTTTCGTTCAGCAGCCATAATTCCTAACAGGAATGATAAATACGGTAAAGTAGAACGTCATCGATTAAATTTAAAAAGCTATAAAATGTATGGCGCTTCTAAAATTTACTATCTATAGACCAAACATGAATTAAAATAGTTTGGGTGTTAAAAAATGATCCTATTTTAATACTTCTGTAGTAAAAAGTATACTATTAACATGTGCTTCTCGTAAATAACTTAAAATAAGGTAACATAAATTTACAGCTTGTTAAAGCTTTTTAAGAAATAAAATATTTCGGATGTAATTTTAATTTAGTTTGTTGGGGAGACATTGTAAGCTCTGTTAGCTCTGTTCTAAACGATATTGATGACTTTCATTTTCTCTTAAATTCATAGAATTAACTCATTTATTATTATTATTATTATTAATGTTTGCTTAATGCAATACGCACGGTCGGCAGTGGAATTTGGGAATACAGTTTTCAGCTATAAAAGGGTTGCCTCGCATCAAATGAAATGGTTAGATTCTCTTGCTATGTTCTACATATCTACATTATTAATCGACCTCTTCAAACCTTTAGATCTTTGTCAACGTCCAAAACAACGTTTTTCTATTTTTTCAGTTTTGTCAATTTTTACCCCGGCTATACTGAATTCGCTGTAATTTAAAGACCAGTGTTTTTTCATGAATAAGTTATTCAACTAAATTCATTCTTTTATTTTCAGCGCCCATTCCTCCCCTCGTTATGAGTTTTAATTCAGAGACTTTCTCCAGAGTGATCACAGTTTTTCTTTATTTTTACCTCATTTTTCTATATATTCAATATATCAATCATTTATTGTATTATTATTATATGCCGCTACTGACGGGACTGTTCTTTTGCATCTGGGTGTCGTGTAATGGACCCAGATTTCGTGGCCAGTGACAATTGAATCCAAGAATTCCTCTACTTCTTCTGCATAGCAATCAAGGAATTCGCGGGCCACTTCAACCCGTTGCCGCTTGTGATCTTCGGTGAGCATTCTGGGGATCCATCTTGTGATAATAGTGTTCTGTCAAAATGTTGTCTTACTGACTTCAGGGATCAATTCGCACAACTCTCGAATCGTAACTCGTGGATCTTCAAGCATTATCCTCTCCACTTTTTCAATCACTTCGCCTGAAACGGAAACTCCATATACACTTCACATGACTGTCGATAAATTTCTATAGACGTAGTGTCCTTAGCACATAAAAACCGAATTACAGAACGTAACTCACACCTGGCGATAGTTCTTAGGAACCCAGATTAAGCGTCAGAGGCAGCTCCCAATGATGGGGAGACCTTATTTTACGGACAACCCTCGTATTTACTAGTGGTATAAGCTGTATTTTATTTTAGGAACAGCTTCCTTATTTGTACCGCACTAATACGCTTATATCACATGCTTGCTGTGTAAGGATACCAAACTATTCCATTTCATTTCTCGTTATACCTAAAACGTTGTTACATGGCGGGTAAAGTTTTCGTACCAAATTTCTAACTTTCTTAACATAATACTTTTTTAATGATTCAGTTACGTTATAAAGGAGAGAGCCATAAAATCGAATATTTTTATTTAAAAAAAACATTTAAAACGAACCCCTATTGAAATTTAATTCAGGTGTAAAAGAGCATTCATTTTTTTAAATAAACGGGCTTAACTTATCGTATATTATTAATAGCAACTGAAGGCAACTATATTTGAGTGCCGGTTGCCATTGACTTTAAAGTTTTAAAGTCATGAACATTCTGTCAAAGTCCTTGGTGAGTTTATGTTCTTTAAAACTATGTATTAAGAAGTTTGGTGCGGAGACGCGATCTGTTCTTTTTGCTAACTCCGTTTTCTTAATTGTATTATTCACGATTTGAACATATCTAGTCAACTCGCTAGAAAGATGGCCTCGCATTTTTTGAAATGAGGAAGCGATCAGTTGTAACGGTGTACAAAATAGGATTTTAATTTTAAAATGTTACATGTTGTGTATAAAGAAACGGCGCCGTCAAAAATTTAAATATTAAAACTAATTGTACAATTTATTTCATTGCCTTATCTGCGCGTACGTTATTAATTAACAGAATGACTTATCAAATTCTTCGTATATAAACGAACAGTAACAGTACTTTTTTTATATTTATATTCCCAGCACGCTTCTCTTGTACAAATCACATTTAAAATGAGTGTTCACGTTGAAGCAAGAGAAATTCGTACTGTATACATTGCCAAACATTCTGTTACTGAGAAAAACTGTAATGGCATGATGAGATGTCGGCGGTCGCGACTTTAATTAAACACCCAAATAGAAGAGTGAGCTTTCATAAGCAAAGTGGAAAACCTAGAAGACATCAACATGAAGTTTTATTAAAAGACGGATATATGTAAAAGACCAAAACGTTCCAACTTTAATAGCCATGAATATAAATGCATCTCTTCATCATGGGAATTTTCGCCTATATTTCTATATTTATCACTTACTTTTATATGATGTCTTCAATTTATAAAATGTGAAATTGTTATTGACTGTAAAATCGTTGCGGAAAGTGAAAACTTCTAAAACGTGGTTTTACAGATGATTTAATAACAACCGCATTGTATTTAATTGTTATTTTCAGTTTACATTAAATGGAATTTTCGTAATATAATGTCTGAGGAAGTTTCCACGGTCTATTGTGTAAATTTGTTATATTTGAACGGGAAAGAGTTGTTTATGGTCGATTATGTCTAAAAATTTTTGAAATATTACATAGACTGTCTCCGATTATGAATCATTGCAAAAAAAAGTGTAAGCAAAATAATATAATTTACTCCAAAATGTCGTCCTATGATAATAAATATCCTTGTTATTAATGAAATTTTCATGCCAAATGACAGTCATAATAATTTAAATTTTTATTACATTTATAAAACCCAGATCAGATATGGAAATCTACTCATTGATAAATGGACGTTTTTTGTTCTTAAATTTATTGTAAATGACTCTTTATACTTCAGAAATAATTCAATTGCATTATTTTGTCCGTTCGAATTATTTCTCATCAATCGTCGGTCATGTGAAAAAATATTCATTTACACGTCCGCTTTCCATTAAAATTTGTTGTTATTTTACTAAATGTTCATTTTTCAATGATTATAGTTTTGGATATCTCTAGCTGTCTCTGCGTATAACTTTTGGTGGTAAAATTCAATGCGGCTAATTTTCATTAAATGTGCCATAATCAAATTGTGGAGAAACGCAGTAAATTTAAGCTCCGCTGGGATTAATTTATGATAGCTATAATCTACTATTTATTAATGGAAGGTTTTTTTCCATTCCATTAGGGTTATTACTGGCAACACGACGCACTTTTTGTAGCCAAAGTAAAAAAACGGGTAGAACAAATAAACCGGAATTAGGCACCCATACATCTTTTTTAATTTAGGTAAATACATTCTTCTAATTGTATTTTTGAACTTTTAATGCTCTCATATGATCATTTTTTTGAAATAAATTAGGCATGCAAACTGATTGATTTTTTGAGATTGTTGAGTGAACTTGAGTTTTATAGCGAAGCTGTATTTAAGAAATTCAACTGCAATTGATCCTTACATTTTCTGTCTTAGGATAAGGCTGCAATTCCTTGAATTTTGATTAACAATTTTTCTTGGAGCTAATCAGAAATTTTAATGAGATTTTTGGCTTTTGTTTGCATATAAAAAAAGTTAAACTGTTAATAAATTGTTATTTTATGGGAACTTTGCTTTTATACAAAAATAAAAACAAAAAGATTTTAAGTGTTGAAAGTAATGAGTGCCTTTTGGGAGACCGAATACGCACAAGACATTACAATGTATGAAATGCTTGGAAGCAAATTTTGGGATGTAGGTACACTTTGTAAATGTAAAGTTAATCTTTTGATTTTTAATATTTAAAACGTTTATATGCTGGCTATAAATTCATAACACCATGGACATTGCGATAGTCGCTATAATTCTCTCGGTTCTGTGACCGTGGATAGTATCCGTTACACAAAATCATTTTTCTGATCAATCCATTGGGATCACATATGTAAAGTTATGATATATATAACAATAGTTTTAAGTCTTGATTTGGTTAGGTACATTTGGGCCTTCTCTACCTCAAAAACTTGTTCTTTCCATTCAATTTTTTTTGTTTCATATAAATGTCAAAATTTTGCGTACGTACTATAAATTGTCCAAAAAGCCTATTTGTTTCTCACTGATAAATTGTTTGTTATAGGCCATACGCTCGGCAATGTCCCTTTTCTCATTAAGTCGTAAATCAAATCTCATTTATAACCCGATCGATAGCTTCATTCAATATGCACCTCTAATGCAAAGTAAAAACCAGTTCCATACGGGCGAAAGTTGTTCAAAACAAATCTTATGGAAACTTGAATACAATAGAACAATAGCTTTCAACTACCTGCCTAGTCAGCGGTTGTTAATAGTTTAATTACAAAGTAATATATCAATTATTAATACAAACATCACAATTTAATAATGAAACTAGTGTATCTTCTATTGAGTACCGCTGCCAGTTAGGTAGTTCAAATCTATTGTTCTATTGTATTCAAGTTTCCATAAGATTTGTTTTGAACAACTTTCGCCCGTATGGAACTGGTTTTTACTTTGCATTAGAGGTGCATATTGAATGAAGCTATCGATCGCGTTATAAATGATATTTGATTTACGACTTATGCTGCATTCACAACAACAAAATTAACATGTAGAATTAGTATCTTGAATTAGTAGTTAACGATACCGGAAAATTAACATTCACACAAGTTTCAATTTATCATTAAAATTAGTACGTACATTGGTCTGCCATCTAGTATTAGTTAATTAATAAGTTTATTAATGTTGTGGTATTCATATTGCAAATCAAACTATAATAATTTTAATTTTTTAGTTAGTGTACAACTGCTATGACAAGACTATTTTGTCAGTGCAATGTCAATAATCAATTTGTAGTTCCCTCCTTTATCTATGTTGTAGTTCGTACAAATCCAGCGCAAGCGCAAATCTACAGAATGCGTAAAATTAATACGTGAAAGTTTGGAGTTTGCAAACATCAACTACTAATTTTAAGCGACCCTACTAATTTTACCGTTGTGAACGTTTTCGGAGAATGAATATTGCTAACTTCCACGTATACAGACTAATTATACTGCAAGTTACTAATTTTGTTGTTGTGAATGCAGCATTAATGAGAAAAGGGACATTGCCAAGCGTATGGAGTATATAATGTTTGCTTTAGCATGGAATCATACTTTCACCAATTGAGAGAGACTGTTCTAGTTGGCATGTTGCCTAAATTTTGCACTGAGTTTTCTTAAATTAGTGGCTACAGTTTATATGCACGATCTTTTTGTATAAATAAAATTATTGTCGTTGAAATGAAAGTTTTTCATCAAATTTATCTAAACCTGTGCAATGGTATATTATCAGATGAAATTGTTGGGGCGTGTTTTTACCGATACTTTAACAAGGGACCTCCATAGAATTACGTGTAATTCGTTTACTGGACTGTTTTTCTGCTGCAATATGTACCTAATAGTTTGCTTGGTAAATGAATTTAAAATACATGGGGTGAGGGCGGGGGAGGGGGGTGACCCTAACAACATTCAAGTCTGGAACCCGGTCGACCAATTAGTTAAATAAAATGGAAAATGTGTCTTTAAAAATATGGTAAAGAAGTAGAACTTCAGATCAACTAAACTCCTTAACAATATTGTGCCTAAAGCTAAACAAGTTGACAAGATAGTAAGGAGCCCAAGCGGGGATTTTGCGCGTTACTCGAGCGCGTCAGAAAATCATATGAGGAGAAACCTTGTACCCTGTAATGTACACCTACCATATATGAACTCTTAATACAGGGGCATGCGTTGAGAGCAGCCGATCATATTAGTAAAAAAAAATCGATCCTCGGAAAAACTCGAGCGCGTCAGATTAAGATTTATTTCAATAATCTGAACAGGAAAAAAAAGAAAAAAACAAAAAAAGAAATTTTGTTTTCAAATTGTCAGATGAACAATATTCCTTCAAATAATTGTCAGATTATCATTTAGGACGACTAGGACATCCAGCTGAACCGTCTGTATAAAAATGTGACGCGCTCGAGTATGTCAAGGTCACGTTTTTTTTTACATTTTCAAAATTCGGTCATGACTTTTGGTCGCGTCCAAATCGTCAGTCATTTGAATAGGACATTTTTTGATATCACTTAACATTCCCTCTGAATATCTGACACGCTCGAATAACTTTTTTTTCTACTTACCCCTTTTTACGGCCACCCACCACCAATCAGAAAGATATAGTGCGCATACACTATGAATGTCTGACCCCCTTGAGTATTTCCATGTGACTCATGTGACTGTTTTTTTTTACATTTTTGAAAATTTGCCCATGCTCTCCCCCCACAAAAATGGCAAACGTAACATAAACTTTTTTTCGTTTTAGGACCTATTCTTCACAATCCAATAGGCCCCCATGACGCTTTAGTAACTACCGATTTAGCATCCCCGGCTCCCATATTATTATCAAGTGATGCTGATGACATATTTACAGCCTTAAAAATCAGAAAAATGAAGTAGAGGTTCCTGTTGGACCCTTTATTTTTATATTGCAGCATTTATAAATATAAACAGGTGTTGTCCAGCATTTATCATACATTAATAACTTAATTTTAACCATTTATAATTTGTGAATGTTCCAATTCCTTGAGAATTTTTTATTACTCACATCAAAAATTTTTTCTAAGGTGGTAAATGTTCTTATTAATATATTTTTAGCCGTTTTTCTACATAATAATTATTATCATATAGGTTCCTTTAGACACGAACGATTAAATGTTACGGTAAACTGAATGTAGATACTTATTCGTGCTTATGAAAGATAGTTTTTAGGCGTGGATTTTGTTAGAAATGAGTAGTTTTGTTTAACGTGTTTCACATGTTCATCCATTGTTACAATTACAGATTATTGTTAACGAATCCTCAATCCATACGGGATTAACAAAATCAACAAACCTCTGAGTTTCTCTGTGGTGGTGTGTTAATATCAATAATGAGGACAAAGGTGATCATTATCATATCTCTTTGTGTCGCTTTACAAAATTAACACATCATTCAATTACTTATCGCATTTTATTAATGCGACATTGACGAACACTCTCCTACCGCTAGGAGAGAGAAAAAAACAGCCGTATTTCGAATTAAACCTCAAATGGAAAATGTGTGAAAGAGGAGTAATAATTGCAAAGTGTTGACAAAGTCTAAAGTTAATTATAATTTGTGGGTTGCATTCTGATATCACATCAAAGCTAATTACTATGTATATTACATCGTATATCGATTACCATTTATGAACTTCAAACACACATACGTCACATTCGAACTTTTCTCATCCATTGACACCTTTAGAAATTAAATGCCAATTTAGAACTGGAAGTTAAAATCTCACTTTCCTTTTTTAGATGGTGCTATATTGTTTTATTTGTTACACCACCTACAAAAGGGGAAAGATCTTTAGAGCAATGAATCATTCATTAGATCCCGTTAACCAACAACAGTATCAGCTCACGTTAAATAATCAATCAATATACATAATTACAAATCATAATAAGAAAACAAAAATATTTCCCCATATAAATAGGTACAGCAAGTATTTAAAAATTCATTCATATTGATACTTACAAGTCTTGTTTTTGTCAATCGATAATAATAAATTCGATTTTCTACAATGTAATAAAACAGTTAAATGTTTCCGTGAGAAAGTTCACATTTTAGTCAGCTCGTATGATAAGTTACTATTCATAATTAGTCATTGTTAAATTCTGTAGCAATTCTTAGTTTTAAGATACTAATAATAATAAACAACCGATTTTATCATAAATAAAAAATTGATGAAAAATTACTCTTTTTAAAGATTCAAAATGTCATATTATACATATCATTGCAAACAAGTAAACTTTATAAAATTTCGATGTTGATTTTCTTCGATACTTAACATAATTCATTTTAATTTTTTGTGTCTATACTAAACTAACCCAGACCTGTTAGATTTAGTCATAAATATCGATAATTTATTTTAATTAGTTATGTCTACGAAACCAAAACGTCATATTTAGTCAACCATAACATTTCTTTAATTATTACCTTAACACCAATAAATTGCAGTCTATCCTATTAAAAACGTCAATCATACTTAAGTACATAGTACATGTTACCGATGAGTTCTCAGATTGCACGAATCTACGTTCCCACCCTTTTTTTATTTGTACCGATGTATTAAATACGGTGTAATATGCATTTCAATAAGATTCGAACTCTAACTTTTACTAGATTCTTACTTTAAATTTTATGGGATTCTTACTCCCAATATTTACGAGATTCGTACTCTAATTTTTGACAGATTCTTAACTATAATTTACGGGATTCTTATTCCAATCATTACGAGATTCTTACTCTCTTACTTTAATGTAAATTCACTTGTTACTCAATTATTAAATCAAGCTTATACAATACATACAGTGCGGTCCAAAGGTATGGAATAAATTTATTTTTAGCGTTATTATGTAATTTTGGGAAAAAACCTGAAACACGTCGATTTCTATTTATAATTTACGATTTTCTCGTATGAAAGTCTTGCCACCCTCTTGCACCCCCTCGGAGGTATGAGCAACCCTTAAAAAAATTTAAATACGAACGGGTGGATTGTGGCACCTTGTTTGAAAGGGATTTTAACTCTCTATTCAGCAATATAAAAATTTTTAAATTTGGTACACTCGTAACTCAGAAATTGAATTTTGAAAAAGAAATAGTTCACAAACCTCCGTTTGAGTTCTTGTTCTATTACCACATCCAATCATAATTAAAATGTCTATTCTCTGTGTTTCTGTTAACTGAGCCATGATTTATTTACTGAAATGCACACACAAAGAAAATTTGGCAATACACAAGCGTTTGTTACAAATAACTACAAATATGAAGTAGTCTACTAGTTAGATTTTTTGTTATTTTTTCTTAAACGCTTTTTTCCTCAACAGAATCAGAACAAATAAGAAAATACCTGATTATTATTTCAAATTAAACAGATAATTTTATGATCGCCTTTATTTATTTTTCAAGAAGTGACTGGTGGTCACTTTGAACATTTAATCTAAAAATACACTATTTCTTTTTCAAAATTCAATTTCTGAGTTACGAGTGTACCAAATTTAAAAATTTTTATATTGCTGAATAGAGATTTAAAATCCCTTTCAAACAAGGTGCCACACGCCACCTGTTCGTATTTAAATTTTTTTAAGGGTTGCTCATACCTCCGAGGGGGTGCAAGAGGGTGGTAAGACTTTCATACGAGAAAATGGTAAATTATAAATAAAAATCGACGTGTTTCAGATTTTTTCCCAAAAGTACATAATAACGCTAAAAATGAATTTATTCCATACCTTTGGACCGCACTGTATATACAGCCTGTTTCATAGTAAGCGTCTTATTTTTTTTAGCCACACTATGGGTACTACTTTCAAAATATTTGGCAGTAATATATTTCAGGACATTCTCTACACGATGGTGATATCAGATTTTTAATTGAACGAATTATTTCAAAATGGCGACTTTCAATCTTTTTTTTTAAATTGAATGATATAATTTTTTTTATATTATTGGGATCCTAAAAATATTCTTTTTACGATAATATTGCGTTTTTCTTAAAAATTCATTTCTTTCTCTGGCTACCAAAAAGCAAACTAACATTTTAATCTAGTACCTAGTAACGCATGAATGTTTTACACACGATGTTATTTTTGTTCAAATATCAAGTAGCGGTAGATCCTTCGATCTATTGGGTCCATTGGACGACCGATGTTTCAGTTTATGTATTGAAAAAGAAGGAAAACATGTCGAGCATTTTTTGTAAATATACCTACCTAATTTTTATTTTATGTAAATTTTTAATTTTGAGTTTCAAAAAGTAGATGTTTATTGCAAAATAAAGTGTAATTGTTTATTTTGTGTCTACCGTCACTTGATATTTGGACAAAAATAACATCGTGTGTAAAACATTCATGCGCTACTAGATTAAAATGTCAGTTTGCTTTTTGATATGGAAAGAAATGCATTTTTAAGAAAAACGAAATATGATCGTAAAAAGAATGTTTTTAGGATCCCAATAATACAAAAAAAATTATATCATTCCATTTAAAAAAAAAATTGAAAGTCGCCATTTTGAAATAATTCGTTCAATTAAAAATCTGATATCACCATCGTGTAGAGAATGTCCTGAAACATATTACCTACTGCCAAATATTTTGAAAGTAGTATCCATAGTGTGGCTAAAAAAAAATAAGGCGCTTACTCTGAAACAGGCGGTATAAATACAATCAAACATTTCAAGTGTTTTACTTACTTATAAACTTTATTGTGCATTGTGCCACATCTACATCATCCGCAACAGATTTTATCTGGGTTTTTAGTATAGCAGAAATAGTGTAAGAGGTGGAAATAATTGGAACAGAAATGATTCTTGTTGTAAATGGTAGGTAACAGGCTCCTAATCAACATACTAAAAATATACATCCGTACTGTTGCGCAAAATTTGTTTTTTGGCCGCCATCTTGAAAAAACATGAAACATTTTAGCAAATCACAAAAAATCATCTGTGGTATCAAATTAAAGGAAATTTCACTCTGAAAAAGGATATGATATTGGTTTAAAATAATAAAACGAAATAGCAAAATGGTGGCCAAAAAACTGAAAGCATTTACAGTATTGAAAAACTACTTTTTATTAATCTAAGGGGCTTAAAATCGTAAGTAGCTTTATCTTGGCTTAGAATTTAAAACAAATTTGTTAAATTAAAAAAGTAATTATAATTTTGATTATTTAAAGTAAAAAATTCTCATGAAAAAAAATCTAATACACGTATTTTAAAACGTTATGCATAAATACGGTTTTTTTTCCTACACTCATCTTTTAGCTTAACATTTTTATAAAAGTATGTTTTACTATCAATATGTAGTATAATTTATAGTATAAAATCACCTTATTTCCTACTAAATTATGTCTCATCTTCATCAAAATCAAAACTGTCTCCTGTGTTTGTACAGTCCGTTCCACAACAATTTTTACAAACAACTGAACATTCAATTCCATACCGGCGACATGTACATTTCATGGAGTTACATGGCAGGAACATTTAATCATACTTAGGAGTTTGGCTGGTGCTGGGCTCAAGTCTAAAGTATTGTTCATAACGAAGCACATTCAGGCTGTTTGTGTCGATGTTACCTCCATATAGTGACACAATAACTTTACAGCCAATTTCGACCAATTCTTTCTCAATAACTTCTTCGGGTAATCCAAAATGCGAACCCCATTCGCATAAGATTTTGGATTTTATGATACTCCTGAAGGCAGAAGATTTACTTTGGCCAAATAATGCACTGGTGGTGTCACATCCTGTTAATGCGTGTACAAAAAGTAAAGCTTTGCAAGCCTCCTCGCCAATAGATCTTTGCATTGCTTGAATGTCACGAACTTTATCAGATTGAGTGGCAGACTGCATTATAACGTTCTTAGAAGAATGATATAGTAGTAGGATTAAAACATCCGTATCATCAGCTACTATACTACAGTGACATGTTTTTCCTGAGATATGTTTAAAGCTTCTTTGACGATTAGTGTGTCTGCGTCGCCGTCTGCATGAATGACGGAATGACCTCTTTCTTCAAAGTAAAGAATTGTTGTATACGACAGTATACTGAACGTTATCGATGCCTCTCAGAAACTATCGATACGGGTAGTTTAAAAAAAATTAATAAATAAAACGGTTTCGATTCGATTTAGATTTTATTTAAAAAAACTAGGTTTCGGTATAAAAACCTTCGTCTTTATAAAAAATTTTACTTTTAAAAACCAATATAATATTCTTTTTCAGCGTGAAATTTCCTTTAATTTGATACCACACATGATTTTTCGTGATTTTCTAAAATGTTTCATGTTTTTTCAAGATGGCGGCCAAAAAAAACAAATTTTGCGCAACAGTACGGATGTATATTTTTAGTATGTTGATTAGGAGCCTGTTACCTATCATTTACAACAAAAATCATTTCTGTTCCAATTAGTTCCACCTCAATGTGTTTTTTACCTATTTCTACTGTACCATTTAAATAACATTTAAATTTTTAAGTACAAAGCTTCTACGCTTAAATTGTATTCTATGCTTTTCCAATTTCGCGTATTGATTTGGAAGGTGTTTTAATGGCATAATTTTGATAACGCTGACCCCATTTAGAGCAAACAATGACAAGTTAATCTGGCTTACCATAAATAACTGTATATTTATTTTTATTTTTTATTTATTTATCTTTATTTATCTTTGTAGTGACTACAGAGTAGCATCTACTCCAAAAAAGCCACAATGCATTACATAATAATCAACTAAAAATAATAATCCTGTAATATTTTTTTTGTTTTTTTTGTTTTTGTTTTGCGGGGCCTATATCAACTTATACATAATAATAAATAAAAAAAAAAATGTGATTAGTAAAATAATAAAAAATAAAACAAAATATAACACTGCCTGCCTTAAAAGCGGGTATTAAGTACGTAATATAAATTTTAATTTTCAATTTTTAATTTTTTAATCTGTGTCAAGTTAGTATTGAATATATCCAGCCTGTGAGACAACGAGTTGTATTGTGTTTGCATACGAATGACCGGGGAGTCCGCATGCCTCACGGTCCTAGCTACCGGAGGAAGGAATAGATCCCTACCCCTAATTCGAACAGAGGGCGCATATAAATTTAATAGTTCCATGATGTGAGGAGCCTCAATCAAATTATTTAAAATTTTATATAGAAACATCAGTGTACTGATGTCTCTTCTGGTACTAAGCCTTTGAAACTCAAAATCCAGTCTTAAAATATTTGTCGGTGTGTCTCTAGGGCAGCACACTCTATTCTTTTTGTAGTAGAGGTACCTCAGTAAGTTGTTTTGAATTACCTCAATTTTTTTAGTTGCGTACTGACTTGACGGGGACCATATGATGGAACCGTATTCAAGTTTTGATCGGACAAGACTGTTATATAATAAAATAATTGGAGCAATTTTTGTAAAGTGACGTGTATTTCTTTTCACAAATCCCAAAAGTTTATAAGCTTCGCTCACCATTGAGGACATGTGAAATTTAAAAGACAAGTCGCTTGTAAAATGAATCCCCAGGTCCTTTATTTGCTTTATTTTTCCAGTTCCACATTACCTACGCAATATAATGATTCTGGATAATTAATATTTTTGGTGGTAAATGATACAACTTTGCATTTATCCACATTTAATTTCATATTATTTAAATCACACCATAAGACCACCTCCGCCAAGTCAGCCTGCAACCGGTTACTATCAAGATTACTAGAAATTGAACGATACAGCTTGACATCATCTGCAAACATCAAGATATTAGACTTACTAATTTTATTTGGAAGATCGTTTATAAACAAAAGGAACAAAATGGGTCCTAGAACAGATCCCTGAGGCACCCCACTAATGTTTGAAAAGATTTCGGATCGAGATCCGAAAACTTCAACAAAATTTTCTCTACCCTTAAGGTATGAACTCATTAGTCTTAAAGAAGAAAATGAAAAATAAAAAGTGGTGAGTTTCCAAAGAAGGATGTCATGGTCCACCCTATCAAAAGCCTTAGCAAAATCAAGGTAGACCACGTCCACTCTGCCTTGGCTCTCCATAGCCGTAGAGACATACTGCGTGAATTGAACAAGGTTGGTAATTGTTGACCTTTTAGGCAAAAACCCGTGCTGGAAGGGAGATAACTCACTTTTACAATGGACATATATTTGTTCGTGCAAAGCATATTCAAATATTTTTGCAAATGTATTAATTAAAGAAACTGGTCGATAGTTGGTAATTTGAGAGCTATCTCCCTTCTTGAATATTGGTATCACCCTTGAGCTCTTCCAACTAGTCGGAAAAACTGAACTTAGAATAGATTTGTTAAAGACAATTTTTAAGGGTACTACCAAGCCCGCGGCACACAATTTTATTATGAAGGCTGGAATGCCATCAGGTCCGTAGGATTTTTTTGGCTTAAGTTTTCCAAAGGCTGTTCGAATGTGCTGGTCTGTCAGGTGCTCGAAGTTGAACAGGTCCAATGCGGAGCTCCCTGAATACGGCAAAATATTTAAATTATTATTACCTGTGATAACAGGTGGTTCAACAGACCCTCTTTCGTATACTTGGGAAAAACATTCAGCGAATCCACCGGGGACCCGTTCCCCTCCGAAACGCCGGTCACCCCACCACATTTCTTTACCTATTTGAAGCTTGCTCGATTTTCTAGAATTTACAAAGTTCCAAAAAGCACTTACATCCTCCGAAACTCCGAGCTGCACCTTATGAATGTATTTATAATATTCTAAATTAATTTGCTGTTTTACTTGCCTACGTAGAGAGATAAATCTTTCATTAACAAATTTTGACAAGTGTCTTCGCCTGCTCAGTTTATTTTTAGTTTTAATCTTTCTAATCAGGTCTTGAGATATCCAAGTAGGGAAAGACATCCGTACAAGATTTTTTCTCTTTTTTGGCACCCTTTTATTAAAAATTGAATTTAATGTACTATATAAAATCATTACCATTGAATCAACTGATTCATTCGGGACCAATATTGAGTGCCAATCTGTTTGCAACAGATCATTTAAAATCCCGTTTATGTCCGCTTTAGCAAAGATAAAATTATATTTTAAAATATTTATATGCGAACGGAATGGCAGTTCAAATTTCGGAAGAGGAAAGGTACAGCTCAAAGGCGGGTGATGCAAATCCTCTGGTTCCAAAAATTCAGTTCTGGATATTGTTATAATTAAATTTGATAAAACTAAGTCCAGTGTTTTCCGATTAATATTTTGAATATGATTAAAACTAGTGAGATTGTAAATATCGATAAAATTACCGAGTGCAACTGCACTCGGGCAACCACTCGTCGCTAAAATAAAATTATTATCAACTATTTCGCGAATGTTAAAGTCGCCCAGTACTATCAGATTCTTATTAGAAAGATCAGAGGGGATTGAGTCCACAAACATAACAAAATCTTCTATTGCTTTTATAGATGAATATGGAATATATGCTGCTACAATATAAAGACAAACATTTACAAAATTTATTTTTAGGCAAATAGCATCCAATTCTTTCGTTGAAAAATTTTTTATATGTATAGCATTTAGATTTTGCTTTACTGCTATGAGGACCCCTCCCCCCCTGGCCTTACCCGACAGCTGCAAATTCCTATCCGACCTAAAAACTGTCCATCCATCCGGCACAAGTTCACCGTCCAAGACACCCGATCCCACCCAAGTCTCGGTCAGGACCACCACCTCCTCCTCACAGGCTGAAAAACACATTCTAAGGCTATCAAGCTTAGTTCTTAGTCCTCTTACATTTTGATATAATAAGCTTACATAATTACCCTTAATAGCCGCCACACAAACAGTTATATTGAATCAAAATTAGTTTCAGGCAGAAGAAATGTAAAGAGAAAAAATGTTTTATTTTATGCCCAATTAAATTAATTATAAATTCTACTTTCAAAATTAAAATTAAAAATGTATCTAACAAAATTATAGAGTAGAATAAGATAAATTTAACTATAGTAATTGATACAAAACTTGAAGCGAAAGTAAAAAAAAATTCAAGTTCAGAAAAAGATAGTTAACCTAAAAGAGAATACAGAGATATTCATATTTTTTATTTTATACTGTCCAGATCTACCTCATCCCCTACGTAGATTATTTTTGAATTGTCAGCTTTTCGCACCTTAATATTACCTCTGTCATCAACCCACACATATTTATAATTTCCTTCATAAGCTTTTTTTCTCGCCTTACCCAATAGCACTCTACGAGTTTTACATAGCGACTGATTCACATAGACTGGGGTTGGATTTGTAGGATCGAGACCCAAAATCGACAAGGAGGCAGTTGTGAAGTTACTGCCTTTTACTTTACGTTTTTCCAGAAACAATTGCTTGTCATACCGTCTAACAAACTTGACTATAATGCCGGTAGTAGGCCTATTTTGAACTTTCTTCAGGCGATGACAAGCATCTATGCTGGATTCATTTATAGTTACCCCAAGCGCCTCTGCTACAGCAAGTACTACTTGCAAAGAGTTTTCATTTTTCGTCTCAGGGATTCCATATATTTCTAGCGTATTTGACCTAGAATATTGCTCACAATGTACCAATCGAGAATGATTTTCAGCAAGCTTTTTGCTCAATAACAAATTCTCACTTTTAAGGGACTCAATGTCCAAATTTGCTTTAGTAATTTGGGCTGTATGCTCTTGTAATAATTTAAAATTTTCATCCAGTTTTTCATGCGCACTATTTAGAGATTTATTTAAATCAAACTCTAACCTTTTTTGTGACTCCAGAAGACGGGTTTCCAGCTTAGCTAAAAGATTTTCCATAACACTTACTGTTATAACTTGTTTTTCTTCAGTTTTTGAGGTCTGATTTTTATTTACTTGTGAATTAGACATTTCTAAACAATTCTTTCCACCTGAACTTGACCCTTGTATCACTTGTGTATGTACCGATAAATTTATTGCACAGTCACCACATGTCCACTGTACGTTTTGTGTATTTCGTTTTGATTTTAAACTAACACATTCCGCATGGAAAATAGAATTACAAACAGTACAGCTAATCTTTTCATTTAATTGTCTAGTAACCAATTTTTTGCAAACACCACAAATACTCATGACAGGAAAAAAGCAAAATAAACAGTTTTTTTTTCTGCAACCATCAGTTCACTTAGTTCCTTTAAAACGAATTAAAATTTTTCACATTTGAAGATAAAGATTTCATTATTTTTAAATAGTTTAACTTCAAACAGACAGTATGGATAAAATACACGCAGAATCACTATGAAATTAGAACTAGGCCCCGCCCGAGGTCTTCACTGCTCAACTGCATCATTCTATTGCCGATATTGTAGCCTAATTTTCATTTCATTGAGGTTTGGAATGGAATAGAAAGGTTTATTTTGCGTTTTGAGAAAACGTCTGTTGAGTCAAATTAGTATTAAAGTGTGTCTTTCTTTTGAAAAAGCAACCACAAAGACCTTCAATTGCGAATCAACTCATTCATTCGCTGAATGTTTTTCGCAGTTAATGATGTCTGAAGTTTTTTTACACCCTCCCGCTCTTTACGAAATTGAGTCTTTTAAAAACTGTTTTCTCCAAACTGTACAGAAAGTCTCCTAAAGATTTTACTGAGATTCACATCTGCTTTTGCTAGCAAATTTGATTATAATGCATTGCGCAACTTGGATATGAACTATGACAATGGTAGCAACTTACTAACTTACTCATATACACTCCATAGATAGAGCATTAGCCTTTCTTGCCATATATAGAAAATGAGCCAAGATGCCAGACAGAGAAACGATATTTTTTTGTCTTTAAGGGCGATTCGCACGTGCGCACTTTAAACTCGGTTTCCAGAACCGACAGACATAGCCGCAGGTTACGAGCGTGCTTTAATGCGCATGTGCCGAACGCTCCTGATGAAAGAAATATTTGGTTTTTTTGTCATTCAAGCTGTCACAAAATAAAAGGATAATGCTTTATCTACTAAGTGTATATGATCTAAGGATAATGACAGATCACAAGGCTTCTAGATAGTCGGTTACATAATATGTAGAGGTTTCTCGTGACCTATAAGTCATACCGTCGCAATAGTCGCAAATGTGTCTATCTTAGTAACAACAAACCAAACCAAACCATTTATATAACTTAAGTTGATGTTTGTATATGTGGAATTTCACTTACAATATCCCTCTCCCTCGTAAATAGTCTCGCTTTCGCGCAGCTTTCTTCGAGGGCACGAGTTTATTTCAACTATTTCAGTATTCAATATTCCCATTTATCTATGTGCCACAACGGCGCAGTTCAGCGGTCCAGTTACCCGGGTACTGCTCTTCCACTGAACCACAACTGGAAAGGATGATTGATATTTATCAGTTCAATCCTCCTCGTACATAAAGCAAAGTCTTGGATATAGTAATTGAGAAGTCATTTTTCAAGACACTTTATTCAATTTAAAGGAAATTTCCAGCATGAGTAGAGAAAAACAAATTTATGTCAATATAAAATCCAAAGATAATTAAGACTTGACCAATAAATAAAACAACTCGTATCCTCCCTTTAGATAATCTATCTACCTAAAGGGAGGTTACGAGTTGTTTTATTTATTCAACATTTACTTAACCCTTTTGTGAGCATCTGACCTTTATCATGGATATAACACTTTACCACTCATTTTAGATCATTATTTTTTTTTATTTCTTTTTGAGGCATTAATGTTTGTGATGATTATCTTCTTTTCACTGTTCTCCCGTTACTCTGGATTATATCTCGAAGATACATCTATAATCGTCTAACCGCATTCCCTTTCAATGACAAGCTCCTTGTATTTCTTTTGTTTATCTTTGTACTGTTCTGTACTGTTCTATTAAAAGGCGTTACACCCTAAGGTCTTTTGTACAATGTGGCAGTTTTGTAATCTATTCAAAATCGTCTGTTTAATTGTTCTGGTTATGTCTTTTCCCCACCATCTTTTTGTTCGTGTGCAGGTGTGCTCCTTCGTATGCTAGACTTTGTATGTGGTGTTTGCCGAGACAGCCATTTCATCCGCTATTTCATTATCCTGAATTGGCGTGTAACTCGGAATCCACAACAGTAGTTGTCCGTCATATTATTACATTAGGGGTCTAACGAAATCGTTGTTTTTTGAAGAGCTTCTAAAACTGCGGCGTCACAGTGGGATTCTGAACACAGAATAATGTCTTGTTTTCTGATTCTGCAAAACAGCACAGCTTGTCTAGTAGCAAACATCTCCGCTGTGCAATACACTGGTCCACTCTGAATTTCTTGTCTCCTGTCACAAAGAAGCTTCCCATTCCCTTGCTAGTTTTGAACCCGTCTGTATAAAGGTATAGTTGGTACAGTAACATTGCAGCAATGCCAATTAATTCGCACTTTGGTATATAGAGGACTTCTTTTGCAAAGTATATCATCAACGGTTTCTCTAAACATTTCATGAAATGGATTACCAGATTGAATCCCTATAATCGTCCCATAAGGTTAGAGTAGGTGGCTGCTCTATTCTTAGATTTTGAGGTTCAAATTTCGTGTCGCATTCGATCGATTGGTGTGAGACGGTGCTAAACGGCTGGCCTTCAGTAAAGTATGATAGGATCATAGTTTGGTGGAGAACCAATGATACTTTCCTGTTTTCCAAATCAATTTTCTATCTCGTGTGTCAAATTTTAAACTCCAATTGAAAAAAGCATAACTTTCCTCTCTAGTTGCACAAATAACTATTTATCAATCGATCGAATCAAAAAGTAAATTAAAAGCTGTAAAAAAATGGCACGCAGTGACAGTTTGTTACTGATGACAGTCTGGGTTATCATGGTGGAATCAAATTGTGATCCTTTGTAGTATTGACGACGATACCAACGTCTAGGCTCGTCTCGCCTGTTCTAGACGAGACAAGACCGGATTCAAGTCTTGTCAAGATCCCCAACGAGAGTTTCGAGTGGTTTCGACGAGACTTTTGTAAAGTCTTCAAATGAACTAGCTCAGTCGGACATTAACGTCTCATCAAAACCGAACGAGAATTTCAAGGCGATACGAGATCGACAAGACAAGGACCGATACTAACCTTTAGTCTCGCCTCGAAGTAACGACACGAGACGGGACACAAGGAATTGTTGGAAATCTGTTGAGAACTGAATTAGTGATATGTCTGGTGGAATTTGTCATATACTGCAAATCAACTTCAAACATAAAGCCGAATTTTTCCTTTAATAAAAGTCGTTTACGTGAATAAGCTTTCATATTTTTTTAACATCAACATTCTTTTTGAATTTCCAATTTTATTAAGTTTCATCGGAAAATTGGGACATAGAAAAAAGAAAAACATCATAAGTTTGATAACCCAATTTAATTATTAAAGCGTAGAGAAGTCGAAATGGGTATTTCTATATTTAGCTTGAAATTGAGTGACAGAAAACTTTATTCAGAATTTTTTGGGTTATTAATATTACATTGTTTCTTCTTCTATCTGAAATAGCTTCAATTAGAAAATCGTTGCTTTTTTAGTCAGCGTAAAATCTAAAATTAATAACATTCCGTCGTTAATTTCATATATGGAACGGTTTATGCAAATGAGTGAAAGTATGGAATATGTTTTTTTTCGAAACTTACATCAGACACGCACGTAAACAACTTTGCAAGGGATAATCCGGCGAAGGTCGAAGTGAATAATTTATACATACTTTGTAATAATAGATTCGGGAACAACTAAATAACATTTACGTAGAAGCGGTAGAAGCTTATAGTTACATTGGGCGAAAACATTTATGCGCCAAATGTTAATACAGGGATTTGGTCTATTGTAGGTCAATAAATTAAACTACCATTTACTGACATTAATGGTAACAACGTTAATGATTTATTTAAACAATTCGAGAAAGTAATGCTTATGATGGGATACGATATACAGAAAACAAAAACCTTTATCCGACCGACCGACGGCGACGACGCGACGGTTTAATTGAAAGGTGAAATGAAATAAAGGATTTAGCGAAAGGTAATTTCATTTTGATCTTGGAATGAAGGTAATTAGTGCCACTAACACTTATCCACGCGTTGTATACAAATCTTGAAACTTTTATCCCTAAATCTCGCGAAATTTTCAAGTTACTGAATTATGTATGTAATCACGTCACAATATTTTGTAAGACGTGTTTACATCACGAATACAAAATAGAGGGAGTGTGCTTTACGTAGGTGTGTGCAGGCCATATTTATACTTTATTTACATAGAACGGCGATATGGAAACGATTTTTTATGTCGGAAAAACGACGTGTTTTTGTTCAATACTAGTTTTCACTCGAACAGAGTGAACAGACAGATGGATTAATCAATAAATGCTTTTGGCCATTGAAAAATACCATTAATCAAGAAATAGCAGTTACTCTTGTCTGTGCCGGTGAAAAGTTAAGGTCGTAACAAATGGTCGAAATCATACTGACGGAGGCTTAATCCATTTTAAATATGTTTACTTTGTTGAAAAGCCCAGTTTAAAGGATCTTTGAGGTTTAAAAGGGGATTTACATTTTAGAAAATATAAGTATGTGGAACGAATATAGATATTTAAAATTACCATTAGAATGTAATCGACTCGTTTTACACCCTCACTCTCTGTGCATTACAAATTGTCGGCTTTGAGCAAATATGTCGTAGCTGTGCAGTAGTTGTAGTAAAGTGAAGTGGGTACACACGGATATGTTTGTTCCTACTTGACAATCAAGGTTTGAAAATGCACAATGTTTCCAGATCGAGTATAATATAATAATAGGGTTGCTATGACAGATTTTTTTCATTTATAAGCACCATTTGGTTACACACCTCTAATTTCAAAATTTATAGACTTCTGATTTTCAACTCAAAATGGCGACCGTGAGCTGAATGTAGTTTAATCACAACCAGTTTAGCGAATTTGGGAGCATGTTATTCAAAATAACGACTTATATCTGAGGACTATGCCGACTATGTATAAATTTTCTGTTTTGTCCTAAGTTAAATTCAGTCAAAAATGATCAGCAACTTAGATTCAAGCCTACATCGTTGGTTTTGGTTAGCGTTTATAGTTAGTTAAAATGTTACCAATGCATGTAGCGATTACGTAAAAACGACATTTTTGTTTTAATTATAATTTAATTAGAAAATTTAAACTTAAACCAAAGAATTAGGTGCATTCAAGTCTTTACTTTAGAGTCCTGTTCCGTCCGTGTGCATCATAACTTTGTTCAAAAACGACCAATCGTTTCAGAATTTGGTATACGAGTTCTTTATAGATTAAGAATGGACGCTATTGATTTTCAGATTCCTAGGTCAACAGTGACAACAGTTACAGGGGTTCGTGTGAATCGGGAACGGTAAAACTAGACAAACAAAATTTTAGACTAATTTGCTAGTCTAGACAGTCTAGACTATCACGTATCGACTTCGGACTTATACTAAATATAATATATACGAAAATATAATATATACTAAATTATAACATAACTTATGATCCTAGATGTGGTTGTGCAACTATTCAATATAATTCTCATCCGTGGTCTATGTCAAACGTTATGGGGCAAAATCTACTCAAAATCGTTATTTATGCACCAATTTCGTGGGGGGAAACGTCCAAATGCATTGCATCGATGCCCAAAAAGCGAAAATAATTATTTTTCGGCTACCATTTTGATCAAGACAGGTCAAAATTGTTCTTTGTCGGTATCACAGTACAGAGGCGTAGCTATAGATAATTTTAGGAGGGGGGGGGGGGTCTACATGAGAGTTCGTCAGGTCGAGTCAACTATCCCCAATTCGGTAATGAGCCATCCCAAAATACTGTCGCCTTGAATTTTTCGGCTAGTGAACCATGACGATGCCATTGTTTCCACTACTGTGTTTGCTGTAGGTGTAGAACATAGTGATTAGTGATGCACCCATTGTTCGTGCACAGTTGCTAATCGAATCAAGAAATGTTTCCAATCTGCCTTCAAGCGGACTAGAAGTTATGAAATGCTTAAACGTGTTTGTTTGCATTTGGAGAACCGGCGCGCGGCGTAATGAAATTCAAAATTTAAAGTGGTGCACATTATTCATATAAGGATGTTTTGTAACAGCGTGAATCTCATTTTTATACATGCTCGCAAAATGATTGAATTAATACTTCAAGTTTGACAACTCGCAACTTGATACTTGGCAAGTGTAGAATGGATGGATATATTGAAAAGTAATTAGACAAAATTATTAAAAATCTGTATCATGAGTTGTTTTACATTTACGAGTGTAAAAAAGCACTCTCGTAATTGATTGTGATGGATTCTTATTATGCATGTATAAAAATCGTATAAATTATGGGCATGGCATAAAATAGTTCACTTAACCATAACGTCATTAAACCATTAGGAATAAATATCTAGTCGAATTGTATGCAATCATTTAGAGTAAACCACGTAAAGCTTTACTACCGAGAATCTATATACAGGGCGTTTCACAAGGTTGTAGCGGGCTATGCATAACCGGATTCCATAATTATGAAAATACGTCTAAAATGTTCAGTAATATTTTTATAATTTCGGCTTAGTTTAGCCGTAATCGGTCATTTTGTATTTTTTTTTTAAATAATTATTATTTCAAAAACCTTTCAAAATATTTTTAAGTGTTAACATTAAAAGTACATACTAAGAAATGTTGCTTCACAATTCAATTTTATTTAGTAGTTTTCATGGAATTTTACTTTAAAATATTTGAATGTTCGCCATTTTGAAAATTTTAAACTTCGGGGAAATGAAGACATATGCCAAATTTCATAAAAATAGCTTGACGGGTTTTTGAAATAATAATTATTTTCAAGAAAATACAAAATGACTAATTACCTACGGCTAAACTTAATCCGAAATCATAAAAATGCTCAGTAACATTTTAGACTTATTTTCATAATTGTACAATCCGGTTATGCATAGACCCGCTACAACTTTTTGATACACAGTGTATATAACAATCAATGTTTGTTTTTTTGTTTGTGACTTATAGACTCGAAAACTACTGAACCGATTTAGCTTTAATGTGCAGTATATGTTTGTTGTGATGTCGGGATGCTCCCTGTGATAGTTTCAAATAGGCGGCGCTGAAAATTTTTGAGAAAAATATAAAAAACCGAAAATATGCTAAATTAGTAGGTACAGTCATTTCACAACAGGTGTCTGGCGAGTCGTTTTCTACAAATGATTTATATAGTTTACCAGTACCAGTGTGGACTACATTAGGAAAATCCATAAATTTTAAAGGGAAATGACTTATTTATATGTGACCTGTTCACGCGTCGGAAAACCTGATTTATTCGTGTACTCATCAGATGGATAAAATAAAAAAATATTGTATATCCAAAAGCACTTTAATAAACAGAATTAATATGAAACGTTAAATTGTAATTGTTGTAATTATCTTTCCTGACCAATAGAGAATGGACGCGGATAAAACCGGGTGATGTCCGCTAGTAATAAATAAAACGCACATGTTATCTGCGGCGTATTCATTTTTGACGGATAAATCTTACCAAAAAAATTAAAATGGGAGTATACAAATACAAAACTAGTTTACTTGTTTTTATCATTCATTTAATGCTTTTGTTGTTACTTATTGTTATATCCTATGGATTTTGTGCCAAATAAGTAATACATTCTATATTTATGAAGCTTGTCAATTACCCAAAATCATTCTTTCTAAATATTTAATTTTGATCAATTAAGGTATTATATTTGTGTAAAACCCGTTTTTTTCCAGTGTTCCAATATTGGAACATGGAGTTTGTTGGGGCCATTTGCAAAAAACAAATTACGCATACGTCTTTTTTTGATACACAACCTTATCTGCACACTTGTTGCTTAGTTTTAGTGCATCTGCAGGTGCGGTTACGAGTGCATGTGCATTAAGTACAGTAAATTTACAAATTGTGGTCAACGAAATGAATAATAGAGAGCTTCACAGGTATGTGAATTACATAATATTCAGATGTTATTTTTTTATCCTAAATTCTAATTTTATTGCGTACATACATAAGTATCAATATTCTATTACATATGTTCAATTTTGATTTTGTTTATTTGTCTTTGTGTTTGTTTGTTTCTGTATGTTCCAGTTTTGGACACCAACACAAATACAACAATAACATCCTGGAATGACGATCGGGTCGTTCTAACTATAAGTACTTGTGTTGTGACCCAGCCATGCCGTGTAAAGAAGCAATGAAATGGCCCACGAAGGAGAGGAAAAAGTGTCCAATTGTACAACCTTCTGTCATTTGCCAATTCTGTTCATCGGAAGGCCAAACTTCAAGGTCACGGTTAGCCAAGTTCAAGCGGATCAGACCCCTGTTTAAGCGGATACCAGACATTTGGCCTTGACATAGTCTAGTTGCAAACCAGATATTTGGCCTTGACATAGCCAAGTTGCAAACCAGACATTTGGCCTTAGCCAAGTTGCAAACTAGGGGCGTGGTCAATCTAGTGACCAGTACTACCAACCTCAGAAAAGTTACTAAATCTAGTGACTTTTTGGTCCAGAATGGGCCTTCCATCGCTACTCTTTTCTATATAAATAATATAATAACATAATAGTAATATACGCTATAAAATTACTGTTGCTTACATTGCGTTTCGTTTAATATTCGGTTCCATTCTACAAAAATCTGTTAAACTTGTCACCATCTTTGCAACTGAATCAATTTAATTTCTAAAGATGATTATGAATGTGTACCAATATGTAAAAACATTCGAATGATAAATTAATTTCGGTGGCGACATATGTTCTTAAATTTCCTGTACGAACACTGCCAATTTTAACTACCAGTAAACATGACTTATTTATATCTTTGGAAGTGCTTGGAGCTCAAAAATGTAATCGAACGTTCGGCTGAAAAGTAAATATATTTAGGATTTTCCGTAGTCTACGTAAAGGTTAACGTATTTATTTCAATTACGCCTCTTCAATCGCAGTCCTATCTAGTAAACACGAAATCCTAAACATGTTCTATCCGAGTGTAATTAGTAATTATGAGATGTAGGCGCAAGTTTTATGTAATTACAGAAATTCGTGGTTACGTTAAAGTTCATTGAAGATCGATGACTTTCAACAACTATTTGTTCTTGCTTAAAAATTAGATGTAAATATTGATTTTTGAATAACGTGTGGCTATAATAAATTAGGACTTCTTTCCGCATTGTGCTGTAAATTTAACTAATTTCCATTTTCTTTTCCAGGTAAGATCATATCAACGTTTGACGTGTTTAGTGCCCATTAGGTGAGTCTTGTTATTGGTAATAGTTGCACGTTGTTTATTTTGAATTCGCATTGAATCTATAAATTTTAATTCTGTAAATTGTTATTTTAGACAATGAATTATTTAATATTTTTAATAACGTTCGTACAACTCACATTCCGTCTTTACTCTCCCAAACTATTTAATCAAATGCAATTACACTCACAGGAAAGTTTGTTACGATATCAAATTGCCCACGTAGTGATAATGAAAGTTCATAATTTGCCTGAGTTGAAACATCGATAAGGCTCGACTTTCTAACTACAGCAGGGCGATGTTAATCCTCATCAGGATAATGAACTTCCATTGCGTCTAACGTTTATGTCAACTAGGGTTTAACTTTAAGGCAATAGCTGCAGCTCATACATAAGTCGACGAGATTATTAATCGAGTGTGTGCATTAATTATAACCCACACAAAAAATTTCATAAATCACTCTCTAGTCTATCTCACACTAGAAAATCACCACGTTATTGAAGACAAGAAATAAGCGTAATTTATTTTTACCGAATCCCAAAAGCAAAACATCCCCTATGTTTTCTATGAATACTAACAAGCTGAAAGTAAATCGGACCTTCTAAAGCAATTAGTGGGAGAAGATTACATTTAGATTGTGTCAAAGCCAGATTGTGGCTAATGCATTATCCCTTACAATAAATAAACCTGTACGTAGTATTCAACCTATATAAATAACACTCGTCTATCTTTTTAAATTAAGAATACCAGAAATGTTAATTACGTTAAGCTTTTCTATTTATGACTCAGTTTTGATGTGGCAAAAACGTCAACATATGTGCTACCATTTTTCCTTTGCATATGGAGGGGTTGTACACTTCACAGTTTACGAAACCCCAGTCAATTAAAGAGATATATGTGAAGGTACTTTGTTTCTGTTAAAAATAACACATATTTTCGGATACTAAAAATTTGTTAACAGGTTTTCTATGTACAACCCTTTCAATTTGAACAAAAGCTGTTTTTTCCGCGTTCACTTTTAACGTTACGCTTTCACCTAGTTTTAAACAATTTTTCTTTTACTTCTTGACACCAATGCGCTCCATTTATTTCCACAAAAAGGTAACCCTTGTTATAATTAGCGGTTTTGTAATTTATCACGGTGCCATTTATACGTTCTTGTTTTCGTTTTGTGAACTTTTTATTGCTATTTTTTATTTTATCTATTGCTTTGTTGATTCCGAATTGGAGGACATCGTATAAGCAGCTGATTTTGTTATTAAATTGTGATATTATTAACCTTGAGTGGAAATTGTGTTAGTGGAAAAGTTCTTGTTCGCTTTTTTGCCAAGTAGCCCCATCAGAGTAAGAGAAACTTCCTCTCTAGGTGATTCAGAAACAATAGCTATCTAAATAAATTACATAATTTTTTTGTATGACTGGTTGCCATTATGTAGTTAACGAAGAATATTACCAGTTATTACAAGATTTTTATTAGGAGGAGTATCCCAAATTGTCTAAATACATATTTCTTTGTTTTTACGTTTCGCTGAAACAAGAGTCAGCTTCTTCAGACGACGGAGTAATATTTGTTGTGTTTAAATGAAAATCGCACACAAAGATTCAATAGCCAATGAAAACCTTGCTTTATGGTGGTAACTATGGCAATATCAAGTTTTTCCACGGAAATATTTTCCTCCTGGGTATGAGGAGAAATATTTCCGCAAAGAAAAATAAATTTCCATTGCACATTCAGCTACTTCGTCAATGTTCTCTATAGAATGCTCACCAAAACGAACCATTTCTTTTTACTTTTGACACAATTTTTTTCTAAAACTTTCTAACGACTTTTGTTTGTTTGGTTACTTTAGTCTCAATTCCTAGCTAGACAATCTTGATAGTTGAGAAAACTTTTGTTAAACTATCTTCGTTAAATGATTTTTCGTACGATTTTCTTACCGAATATCCCTCCGTATCGATTCATATCCTGGAAATTTTATTTTCGTGCACCGATGACAATGAAATCGCACTCGTCTACGACTCATGCAATTTATACATCGCCATCGATGCAGTCAAAAAATTTCCGGATAGATTAGACGCCTCGGTATATTATAAATGAAAATTTCTAAAAATAATTATGTACCATAATTAATTTCAATATGTATATGGAAATAAGCCTTTAGTAGTATGGTACAATAATTGGACAAGTAAGTTACCTACCCTCAAATATCTATTCACATGTGTTCTGAAAAAATTCTTTTAGTGCTACCTAATTAATTATATACAGGGTTGCCCACTTGCCCTTCGTTCTTCGATAGTACCTTTAATATTAATTTTAGGACAAAAGGTCAAGAGACATTTCTTATTCAGATGTTCCTTGCTTACAACCTGAAAATATTTTCAGACCCGCACTGCTTTCGGTTTGGTCTGTACAGGATTGTTCTCGATTATTTTAAATGGAACACCCTATTATAGATTTTTATATTTTTGAAATCCATATTCGATTCTAAACCAAGTTTGTTTATCCTTTCACCTACTTAAGTCAACTCATTTAGGAGAAAATAAATGTTTTTTTAAAAATTGTCACCGAAATCGAGAAATAAAACGTTCTTTTGTTTATGATAATCTCAAATTTTGTTGCTCTGCTGTCAATGATTGAATAGTTATGATTTTTTTACTGATTGTTGATTTCGGCGACAATTTTTAAAAAACATTTATTTTCTCCTAAATGAGTTGACGTAAGTACGTGAAAGGCTAAACAAACTTGGTCTAGAATCGAATATGGATTTCAAAAATATAAAAATCTATAGGGTGTTCCATTTAAAATAATCGAGTACCATCCTGTACAGACGAAACCAATAGCAGCGCGGGTCTGAAAATATTTTCAGGTTGTAAGCAAGGAACATCTGAATAAGAAATGTCTCTTGACCTTTTGTCCTAAAATTAATATTAAAGGTACTATCGAAGAACGAAGGGCAAGTGGGCAACCCTGTATATTTCTTTTATTAACGTTACATTTATTACTCGTATATTGTAATTAATTATGGTAATTTTTATTTTAGTATATTTTAGTACATATTAATCACACTATCACAATTGAATAAGCTTTGTTTATTAAACCAAAACCGAAGGTGATTTTTTCCAAATTCGTAACCCGGGCGCGTTTCTATACAAGATTTAGTTTGTTGGTCTGACTAAATTTGTGGCTTGTATCTACATGAATGTAAGAATCTGCGTACATAATACATATATCTTTTATTATGCCAAGAATTTCAATTTCGTACATTTTCTCCTGAACCACTTTCGAGTATGTATGTTACCGTATCTCGTGATAAAGATCGTGTTACTCATTTTCATTAAATTACACACTAATCTCTCTTGTTAGTAAAATAGTTGGCAACAAATTTTTTTTAGGCTTAAATAAATAAACACTTAAGAGAAATACGATCATCGAGATGCATGAGGAAACTATAAATATTTTGCAGATTGAAATGGCCGCAACAGTATCGTTCACAGGGCTGGAGGAATGTAATGAAAGCACGGTGAAAGATGTAGAACTTTATGTCTCTCCCTTACTAAACAAGATAGTTTTAAACCACAAAAACTGCCCTGAAAAATTTATCTCATACAAACACTTTTATTTAACAAGCCCGAGCTAATCTATAAAATTACAGTTAACTGCTTCTAATAATGTGCCCTTAATTTAAATTTTATCTTCTAATTTAATAAAAAAAAAAATGGAATAGGTTTAATTTTATCAGCATCAAATTTAAATTTTTAATGACATTTTCTATTAATATTAATTAGATATATTTGAATGTTTGAAAATTTATAAGGCTTTATTAATAATGGAAAAGATATACCCCTTATCTTTCCAAGTAAAAGAATAGGTTTGTACATTGCATTGAAGTCTTTATAGGAAACCTTAATTAATTGTATAGTTCTACAGCAGCTCCTTTATTTAATTGCATTTATGCGAAACAAATGTATGTAATTGATTTTTTCCTAATAAGAGAATAATTCTACAACTTTAATCTGCAGCAGCTTCGTTGCATCTAATTCTTTCACTTCAAAGAATTTTTTCTGCATCTCGATGATTCAATTGCCTCGTCATTAATTACTTAAGTCTTACGACAAACTGAATTGCTAGTGCTTGAATAATTAATTACCTATAGTTAGATTTCAATTTAATTAATTCCATTTAGACGCTATCGATTCTCAACTCTTTGAATTTATTGATGATTAAAACCATTCAACAGATTATAATCTGGTTATATTTGGGCATTATCGATGACTATACGTATTTCTCTGTAATTATATTGAAACCTTCTATAAATATATATAGCAAAAACCAAAAGAGAAATATCAAACTTTGAGCGGCGCAATAACTTTGTTGGTAAAGGAAATTGGAAAAGTTTAATGATCAAACATACTTTTTTTTGTTTGTTTATCAGCTAATTTTTAAATTAGTTTGTTAATTAGAATATGGCCGGCTTTGAGTTATGTTTTAATTAAAAAGAAAACTATAATTATTCGATCTGTAAGTACGTATATCACAGTTATAATCCTGCTTTGAATCACAAAGCTTTGTATAAAATATCTTTGATGTCTGCAAAAGTATTTTGTTATTAATGCTTAACCAAGCTCGTCTCTATAATGTTCAATATACTCCTGAGCAAATGTTCCATTTTAGGAACGGCAATTTCATAGTTGATGCCTTAATATTATCTAGCTGCCTTTGATCTTATTGAAATTGTACATATCAATAACTTTATAAAGAAACCAAAACGTAAAATTTGAGAGGAAATTATTCACGGTCTTTATGGTTATTAATTCTGTCTTATTTACTTATTGCATATTATGTTTCATTTCACTAAGTGGTCTTTAGGGCGACTCAACTCTTAGTTTACGTATTCTTCTGTATAATGTAATATTTTTCTTGTTTCTGTGTTCATCCATTCCAGATTTAAGTGCTTGTAATTTATAATTTTCGGTCAATTTCTTATTCAGAAAAAATTGAACCCAAAGCTTTGTGTTATTACCTCAGTGCATTTGGGCAAGTCTGTAATGATCCACATCTCTACTCTATGCTTGATGAAACTCTAATTGATGCCTTAATTTGCAAAAGTGTTGAAACTACTCCCAGTCGTTAGGTAACTATCTCTTGGATTGTTGCCTGAAATTGAATACTTAAAATGAATTTCACCTTATTCCCTACCTCGTGTAGTTGAATAACAGAGAAAAAAACTCAGTCTTCCCTTAAAAAAATTTTTAAGGGGAAGATTTGAGTTTTTTTCTCTGTTATTTACCTTCAAACCCCTTTTTGAGTTTACGAACCACTATAATGTTCGTGTAGTTGATTTATAATTGTGGATTATTACCACCGAGTCATTTTGGCACAACATTTTTCTCAATTATTGCATGCGTCCAATTGGCCTCTATTTGGGCGTGACCAGCTTCTAAGTATCTATTGCAATTTTCTGTAACACTGTCACATTTAGCAATTAACATAATAGTATATTATTCAACGAGCATGTAATGATAGCTGTTACCCACGAAGATGAAATTTTCCACACGAGTCGAAGACGAGTGTGGTAATTCATCTGAGAATAATATACTTTTTCTACTACTTGCTTTTTATAGAGCGATAATACCTACTTAATATTCAAATATATAATAATTAATTAAAGCACACCTCTTTAACACCTTTAAATTAAAAAAAAAACATTCATCAATCGCTTGATAATTATTACTTTTGATTAGTGATTTTTAGGGTTTCTTTTTATATTTAGACACTTTTTAACTTACCTTTTTTGATCATAACTATATATTCGTGATATAATGGTGTTGTAATCGCAAGAAACCCGATTTTTGCGAATCTCGAGAAATTACACGTCGGATGAAAATTTTCCCACACATGGCGCTGTAATCGAAAGCATTCTAACCTTGACACGCCACTTTAAAAGATACAGGTTATCAACACGCACCAACAACTCGTGGAATCATGATACAGCGCATAAGAAACGCTTGCACTGAAATTCGCGCAGATACCTATGCTCCTCTCCTGCGTACAATCATTCAAGGAAGGAATAAATAAGTATCTAGAAGTTCAACGGCACAATTTTGAACATTTAATGTAATTTATTGAACAGTGAGAGGCAAGGGGACTCACCTGAAACAAGCGCCTCATGGGGAGAGGCGAGGGGAAAACAGGCATTCCAATGGGAACAAAAAACTACTAGGTCCACGTGTTGTTCCTGGGTATCGCTAACGATTGCAGCGTCATCTATCACGAATGGAAGAAAATGTTTCAGATAAAAGTTACTTATTTTCAACCAACTTCAAAAAGTTGGTTACTAAAATTCGTCCAGATGTCTGTGTGTCTGTGCGTTGCACGATGTTACACAATTTAGAAAACTGGAAGTGGTGGCATCTTATAGGAAATTCTTTGCTGACTCCAAACCAAATGTCTGGTAAATTTTTTGATCGGATCACCCGTTCGCCGTCGCGTCGGCGTTGGGAGACCGTTAAAGTCAAAATATACACCCTTGAATATCACGAGAATGACACATCCAATTACAAAAAGAAAAAAACACGTGTTCCTTTATTTTTTGAAACCTATTCAGTCATGATACGTAAACACCACCCTCACTCCCCTGGGGGGTGGAGCGGGAGTGAGTTTTGGAAACTTAAATAGGAAGACCTATTTTTTATTGCACTTTTGGATTCTCCATAAAAAACTGATCTCAAATTGCAAATTTCGCCCCCCAACTCCAACCCTTTTTTTTTGGGGGGGTGGAAGGGGAGAAAATTGCATGTGTCCCCAGAAACCATCTTTTTTTACTTTTTTTTCCTTCAACATTTTTTTGTGATTTACAAATTGTCCGGCACCCTCTCCGCTGCCATCGCCCTTAAGGGTGGAAAGAAAAACAATCACTCATTTGTGCAGAATTCGTGGTGTTTGTGTCTGAGATAGGGGGGTGTAGTTATATCTCATAATTAGTTACAGATATGAAGTTGGTTGAAATTAGAATTCTATAAGAATTGGCACCTTTTTAACTTGTTTTATGGAGAATCCGAATCTGCAATAAAAAATAGGGGTTACAATTTAAGATTTTAAAGTTGGACTCACCTCCATCCTCCAGGATATTCATCATTTCAAGTTTTCACTGCATCATCAGGAATTTCACAACAATTTGATGCTCCATCTTCAAAAAGCACGATTGATTTTCGGTATAGATAACTAACTATTCGAGACACCGTAAAGTAAGATGTATAAATTATTCGCCGCTTGGTTCAATGCCCCTTATGCAAAGGCAAGAAAATACATATTAGATGTAATATTAGCTCAGACCATATTTCTTCACTCCCGTTGAGAGAAGGAAATTGCTTTTTTAAAGTAAAGATACATATTAGGGCATTGTCTTAATATAATACGTTGCAACCGACACTACTACAATTTCCCATTTTGACGAGTACAAAGAACGTTACACAACGCTATTTCTAGATTTATCTAAAGCAAGCGGTAAGCATTTCCGGGTTAAAATAGCTGCAATTTAATTTGAGTGTTAGTATGAAATTACCACATTATGAAAAGTGTATTCTTTGAAACGTATACACAAAAGCAGCTGCTGTTGTTTCGTTTAAAATATTCCTGCAGAAAACTACGGTTAAAGAGAATATAAATAAAAAGCGGGAACCTTTATAGTTTTGTTTACTACAGCTTCTTCGCTCCAAATGGTTGTTGGAAATTTGGAAACGCCATTAAACGCACGCACGGCGGAGTCGCCATTTATATGTGAAAAGAATCAATCGTAAGAAAAAAAACCGAACGAAATATTTTCCAATATATAGATTTTTATAATAAGTAATGTATTTTAGGGGAAGACGAACTAGAGCTCAATAAGTCGAAACTGGAATGGTGGCGTTGTGATGGAATTTTCCCTTAGGGAGTCTTGAAATGACGTTAAGAAAAGGCGCAATCATTGTTTTCAGTAAGATGAAGTATGATTGTCGTTGTCTACTATACTCTATACTCCATCCCTTCTGATCTGGCATCCTTAATAATTCTAGAGAAATTTTTGTTGTCAGTTACAATTCCTCTTTCGCTTTTATCTTAGATCAGCTCCGCAACAATAAAGGGTATCAAATGTAGATAAAATTTATTCTTTAGGGTGTTGAGATATTTGAACCAGATGCGGTCTATGTATACGTGATTTTAGGGTTTTAAGAGGTGTGGTTTTGTGCGGGTTGTACACTTTATCCGGGTGGTTATTTATATCTTAGTCCTTTTTTTAGATTCCTTAAGTTGGCTATAGATTTTTAGAGCTTTGTTGCGTGATACACGACCAAATTATACTTACTTTACGCTTAAAATTAATCGTTAAGAGGCTATAATAAAGTTGTTGTCTTATTTAGTTTTACATTATTTTTATACCCTTTCGTCGAGATTAACATTAAAAAATAACGAAATTTCTCTTCAAAGTTAAGCCTCATTATCCCTTTAATAACGTGTTGCTTACTAATACAATATTTACTCGACCGTGTTAATTAGGATCTCGAAATTATGACCGCTTTTGAAACCAAAATGCTGATTTTAACACATCCCCCCTAATATTTTTACGAAATTAAAATCTGCGCTAATTTTAGCATTAAAGTGAAACCTGGAAAGGAGGCTGTTTTAATTTACGTCTAAAGTAAATATTATGTGTTTTTTTGTATAAAGGAAAAATTATCCGAACTCATCATTAGCAAATTTGATCGACAAATAACGAACGAGAGACGTGCAACTGATAAGTTAATTAAATTTTTATTAGATGCTTTGAAAACTTTTGGATTAAAAAAGGAGCAAGTCGTTTCAGTTCCATGTCACTTCGGTATTTTATACGCGAATTTGTTGTCATGTATTGATTATATCAAAAAATTGAAATTACGTTTGATTTTGGTTTTATTCGAAAGTTTATCTACGAGGGCTATTTTTTTCAACCTCCGATTGGCTATCGATAAAGGAAAAACGGGTGAATATAAAAAAATGATTTTATTACCACAATCAAGATTACTTCTTTACATAATCACCTTGATGATTGAGGAATTTGTCATATCTGTAGACAAGCTTTGCAATAAAATGTTGCCATCAATAATGTGAGTTGTGACGGTTTCTTTGAACTCTTTGTCAGTTTGGAAGCGCTTCCCCCAAGCCAGAAATCAGCATGCCTCTTCTTGTGTTTTGAATAGTTCCCCGTAAGCGCTGTAAAGTTTCACAATAAGAATCTGCAGAAATTGTTGTCCCCGACCTATTAATTCTACAGACAACACACCTTTTTGGTCCTAAAAACTTCTGGAATTGTTCTGATCCATGACAATGCCCTGAATTGAAAAAGTGGCTTGGGGGGCAGCGCTTCCCAAACTGACAAAGAGGTCAAAGAAACCGTCACAACTCATTTCAAATCATTTCCATTTGTGCGCGTAGGTCTACACCCATTCATTCATGGGTTAAAAGAAAATAATGCAATTCCTGTACTTTTCGTACTGTTTTCGGATAAAACGAAAAACAGTTACATTGCCAAGAATCTCCGCCTTCGAGTTGCACAAAAAAGTGTAATGATCGAATTTATTCACGAGCTACGATTAGAGGATGCTTCCACTCTTGTCGGTGTTTACCCGTAAAAATTTAAACCTGTGGATTGCAGCAACGATACCGACGTCCATTTCTGCCTGACAATGAGAGCACTATACTCTTGAATTTGTTCGACAATAGATTAGGCCGTCGCAAAGATGGCGAACTCCAATATATGGAACTGTGTGGTAATATGGAATAATGCTAAAAACTGCTTTCGAACTGATTGCGAACAGTATCTAAAAAATAAAGTAAAGCAACACGAACGGGTATCCTCAGTAAAAAATATACCATAAACCTAAAGGTTTCAAGACACTGTCAATTTCGAGGTATGTTCTACACTACAGTAACAGTAGGAGAGCTAGCGAACCATTTGACTAACCCGTTTCGCACAAAGCTAGAACATTTTTAAATGATATTTTATTATCAGTCAATGAAGAAAGTACCGTTCTGGCAGGCATCTCGCGGTTGCGTCATCATCCCTTAAATTTCTTAAATGTAAAAAAAATTGCTTTTTAATCTACTCGCACAAGGCTACAATTTACATATGTTTAAGTGTAAAAAAAACGCCAACCTATTTTGAGGGTTGCAAGTATGTGCCAGACAATAGCAAAGTTGTCATCGGGATAGTAGGTAATTCATAACCTGCTCCCACAAGGCTCAAATTTTGAGGGAACATTCCTTCAATAGTTTAGCTTGTAAGGTCCACCGTTTATACACCTATTCGGTGGTTGTATATTCGGTGGTTTTACTTGATAATTTATTACCAATGCAGGTGGCTCTGGTCGTAGATTTAAGTGGTTTGTAATATTAAATAATTCGTAGGTTATTATAATTATTATAATGTGATGAAATATGTACAGAGTTTGAAATTAATATATTATTTCGGTGGCGGTGGCACTTCCTTGTATTGTATTCCCGTAGGCGGTACTTGAAAGTGTACGGTCTGATATTTAACAGATTGTTTTCCTGCAATTAAATCTTATTATATTGTATAATAATACCTGGTGGCGGTTTCGGCGTCTCGGCGGTGGTAACACTAGGTACGCAGGATGTTACGTTCTGTCTGGTAGCTATCGGAAGGTTTGGTGGCTTAACATATAACCCCCTTTTTATATCTGGATGCCTTTCACCCACCTGGCGGTATTCTGCAAGTGAAACGGTTCCGGAAGTTTTAAGCAGGATGCAGGAATGACTGAATTTATATCGGACGTGCACAGATATCAGGTCTGGGAAGTAGGGTTATGTGTTATACTGGTTGTTTGTAGGGTGCTGCCGTTGAATTTATAGAATACGGGTGACGGATAATTACACAATCCCTGGCTCGGTTCCAACAGGAATCCGTACACAGGGCTGGACAAACACTTAAGGCTTTCGGGAATACGTTGACCAGTCTCGGTTCCAAAAGGAATCCGTACACAGGTCTTGACGGCCACAAGGGTTGCGGGAATACGGTGACCAGGCTCGGTTCCCAAAAGGAATCCGTACACAGGTCTGGACTAACACCAGGGTTGCGGGAATACGGTGACCAGGCTCGGTTCCAAAAGGAATCCGTACACAGGTCTGGAGTCTGGACTGGACACACACTTAAAGGTTTCGGGAATGCATAATTACGGAACGGTATGATAACAATGACGGCACAGCACTTTACTCACAAATTATGTTTAGGTTAACGGGTCTGGATATATATAATAGGAAGCGGAACTGTTAGATACCTAAATCTCAACTCTCCCGTTTTGGCACTGGATTACGCCTTTATAGCCTCGTCCATCAGGAGGGGGTCTCTTTAGTGGGAGTACCTTACTCACTTGCGGCCCCACCTAGAGTCCCTATATAGATAGAGTACCGCAATTGGTTTGGGCGTTACTTTGGAGCTAAAATGGCGGCTGCATATTATGGTTGTCTTGTCAGGGATCAGCTGTTGTCAGTTGTCAGCTGTCAGTTGTAATAATTTTTCTATCACACCAATACCTTTTCTTCAATGCAAATTTCCCGCCCTTTTCTGGAGTCAAAATGGCGTCAATTGCGGTACTCTCTCTATATAGGGACTCTAGCCCCACCTTCCTGCTACCGCCATCTATTATGCTCTTTGTAAGGCATTTTAGGACCCTACAGGGTCCTTTATTAAGATGCTACAAAAGGGGTTCTTACAAGCTTTAGAAAGTAAATATAAATAGCCAGAATATTCTAGCGGCTGTACGTATCTGCCAGATGAGTATACAGTATGTTCCCGAATTGAATTTACAAGAGCTAGGATTGACCAAAAATTTTTGAATTGGAATTTCATATTTTGGGGATTCCGCTCTGCTTGGTCTGAAACTTATTGTCAGTATTGCAATTGAAACAGCAATAATAACATGAGGTAGCTTAATAATTACAAAAACAAAAAACATCGATTAGGTATATGTCAAGTGTTTATTTGTAGTATGACATGTGTCGTTATCTTTCATATCGTTAAAGTAATATCACAAAACTGATTTCATTGCGAAGTAATGGCAATATTTTTACAATAAAATGCTAACGTTAGAACAGAAAATAATACTTAAATATGCTAGACAATTTCTTCAATGACGCTTTAGGTAAGTTGCTTCTCAATTATCGGCTGTCGATGTATTTCCAACACGATGGTTGTCCAGTGCATTATTCACAAATTGTTGTGAATTGGTTAAATCGTAAATTTGGTCACCGTTGGATGGGTAGGAATGGTCCAGTTTATGGCCCCCAAGGAGCCCAGATTTGACTATTACCGATTTTTATTTGTGGGGACGTTTAAAACAACTAGTGTATGCAGAAAATTTACCCAATGATGCCGAGATATTAAAAAATCGCATAAATGATTGCTATATCCGCCTTACCAATTCAGGAAATCCGGAATAGTTTTAGGCCGGCCGCACATTGAGCGCAGCACAGCACAGCATAGCACAGCGCAGCAGAGGATTTTGTAACCCATGGAATTAAAGCGAACACCGCATATTGCACGCAGCCGAGACGTAGTAGCGGCAGAGGATTATTTCCATTTAATTCCATGGGTTACAAAATCCTCTGCTGCGCTGTGCTATGCTGTGCTGTGCTGTGCTGCGGTCAATGTGCGGCCGGCCTTAAGCAACTGAGACGGATGATTCAATTATGCAGCGACGAAGGTGGAGGGTTAATAGAATAACTTAATACTTGTTTTTGTGATCATTAATCCATCTCAAGGTATGATTGTAGTTTCAATTGAAGTTTTGTTTCTTTAAAGTCAAGCTGGCACAAAGTTGATACAAAACGAAGTTGAAAATTGACACAAAAGGAAACTGATACTGGATTTTATCAAAGTAGGCCGATCATTCTGAAAATTTACACAACGCCATTATAACTTTTCATTCTGAACAACTTTTCTCAGTAACACTTTCACCTATTGTGAACTCAATCCGGGAACATACTGTATACTCGTCTGGCAAATACCTGCAACCGCTAGAATATTCTGGCTTTTTAAACAATTGAAAGAATGTTCCCTCAAAATTTGAGCCTTGTGGGAGCAGGTTATGAATTACCTACTACCCCGATCACAACTTTGCTATTGTCTGGCACATATTTGCAACCCACAAAATAGGTTGGCAATTTTTTTTACACTTAAAACATATGTAAATTACAACATATTAAAATTGTAGCCTTGTGGGGAGTAGATTAAAAAACAATTTTTTTTGACATTTTCAAAAATGTAAAGATGCCTGCCAGAACGGTACTTTTTCATTGACTGATAATAAAACATCATTTAAAAAGTTTGTAGCTTTGAGAGAAAAGGGGTTAGTCAGATGGTTCGCTAGCTCTTAGACTATAGTAATATGTAGTTCCGTTTTTTATGGGTTGAGTATGTTAGAGCCACTTAATTGCAGTCCATCGATTTCAGGAATACTCGTATATGCAGGGGACAGTGTGGCAAGCACTGTACTCCTTACCACCTATTATAACTCCAGAGAAAATCCCCAGGCACTCATCTTGGGAGGCAGAGTCAATCTGGAGGAGGAAAAGATGCCAAAGTTTTCTGGTGGAGTCGGGAATAAAACGGCATCGTAGTCTAGCCTCCTCTGAGAAATTTGATTATTCGGTTAATTGTCCAAACTTAATTCTTCCTTACCTTACCTTTTGGTTTCATCATAGGTCTCAACTACATTATTAGGACACATTTTGAAATAAGTGTAAATGACCGTAATCAGCTAATCACTATACTTTCACATCATTAAAGGAATAATACGTTCCCTTATAACGGGTTGAGTCATTTTGTAGGCTTGCAAATCTATCACAACCCTTCAGCTATTACCAGTTTTCATTTTAGATACTGTCATTTTTATTTACATAATTATATTGAAAGAATCTGGAAATTTTAGAAAGGAAAAACTTTCATTGGCGAAACCATAATAATTATTTTCAACAGTTGTCTAACTACAATATAATTCTTCCACGCTTGTGCGAAGTTGCAACAATTGCTATTTAATAGTGTAAATGGGAAATAGAGATTGTAGTAAGCGATTCTCGTAAAAATATATGTAGAAACAATTATAAATTAAACACACGTATGTAATACATTTGTTAAATAAGTATGTGCAAATATTTGTTTGTTTTGTTAAAATAAATATAATGTACATCGTACGAGAAGAATACATTAAAACATTGCCAAACTGTAAGCTTACTAAACGATGTTTATACGATGTAGTTCGTTAAATGGAACATTACGTGTAATATTATTCCCTATTATGGTTAACTAAATTTACATTTATATCTCGCTATTTCCGATTTAAATGAGCTGTTATTAAAAAAACGTTCAGATAAAATTCGATTATTACAGAACTTCATGCGTTTCTGTTTAAAGTCATCTGAATAAAGTGCCTTTGTTCACAACAATGTATTTATCTACCTATACAACTGGCTGCTCTATAAAACCTAAATTTTCAGCTTGTAAGTTTGCCAGGTCCGATGTCTGTGAATTTAAACTTGAATTGAAAGAGTTTTCTGAAGTAATGTAAGCAAAAGAAAATTTTCCCAACAGATTTCAGTTTCTTAGTCCCAACTAAATGTCATTTGGTCTAATGGTTTATTCTACGCTTTTTATAGTTGTATACATATCTAATTTCTTAATTAAATCACGATGATCGAAGTATATTTCGCGACCTTTTTCCCTTAATGGAAAATATATGTCTAGGTCTTCGGATTTGGCCGAGATTTTACGTTGTTAAAATATGTGCTTATGCTTCACTTATTACTTGGCTCACATCCAATAAAGCTGCAGATCAATACCTTTTTTATTTCTAGGTCATTATTAATTATCTTTGCTGACGTATATTGTTTTGATGGATAATAATTGATTTATGATACGTATTTCGCTATTCGAATGCAAATTTTTGGACATTTGCTGAAATTATTTATACTCCCAGTATATTTGAATATTTTATCATATCTATAATATTATAATTCATCATAATGACCTCTCGGCCTTACAAGGCCAACGTGAATTATGAGAATTTTTATCGTTTTTAGAAAAAAAAACATTTCAAGTAGGTACTACTAAATCCTGATTTTTCATTCTTTTTTTTTCGCACCCTTTACTCAACCACATCTGTAGATGATCTGAAATGGCATAACTTTTATTTATCAATAGCTGGCATTTTTGTAATCCTGCTCGTATTTACTAACTGCGCTGCAACTGCACATCCTAGAGGATGAATAAATTATATTACATTTTTAGTAGACGTTATGAAAGGTGAATGTTGAAGCACCATTTTGGTGTTTGGAAGGGGATTCGAAACGAATCAAAGTAAAGCACATTCTTTTTACTTAATTTACACGCGACCCCAATATGTAGGTATGTATAGATATTTTCGACTTCCATAACCTAAAATAATGTCCAACGTAACGGGTGTTCGTAAAGTACCCGTGTAGTAAAAATAAATATAAAAAATAAAAATAAAAAAGTTTGGTATAGTGCTCGCAAATATATCCTGTATATACAAAAATATGTTGACTACTTTAAATTAACAGTATAAGCGTAATATTCCACCCGCAGATACTTGGGATACCCTGTATATCATGCGAGAAAAAATTATCTCATCTCGTGTCTGAGGATTGTCTAGTTCTAGTTTATGAACATCAAACTAATAGTGATAGATAAGATAAAACATTGCTACTGTAAAGAAATTATGTGTGACATTCTTTAAATGAATGAATTGATGCAATTTACCACCACGGTGTTTTACATTCGATATTCCATTTACTTTAGCGCACATTCTGCCTCCTTCTTATATTAATCACGTTCAACGTCATACCCGATATAGTAATAAACTAATAATTAATGAAGTACAACCGCTTACTCACGCGTCTAATTTTCCAGAGTAGGTAATTATCTTAGCCACACCTTCAATTAATTACATTCTATTCCAAAAATGTCTATATAATGTAAATTTTTTTCGGGATTTAATTTATTGTTTATTTTATTCATTTTTTAGATGTAGTAATGCTCTGAGGGCGTATCAGTATGAAAGTTGGTAGAAAATCAAATAAAATTTATGAGTGTGGTGAGGTAATTTAAGAAAATATTTCGGAATTGTATTTAGTGAGTTGAATTATATTATACATCTGGTTATATCGTATACGGAGAGTACGATTATTATTAATGGTAACTAACAGGCGAATTTGCTTACTTAATTAAGAAACTGTTCGTATGTATTGCATACATATATTGTGGGAAATTTACAAGAAAGATGAGGCACAACAAATTAGTTTAATCAAGCTCAATTACCACCGAGAGAAATTATTTCGAAGTTTAAAGACGTCTGAATCCCACACAACATTTCCTTCATTCCTGTTACGTCGAGATACACGCTGGCACGTTTTTGGTCCTTGAATTAATGAGCATTTTAACAAAGCAATTAAAGTGGGCCTAATTTTGTTCATTTGTAATTTTCGTTTTCAATTGTTAGCTGATTTACAAGGACACCGTAAATACTAAAGTCACAGATAAAATACACTAAAGTTTCATTGCCTTTTCGTTCAAAAAAAAGATCATCTTAACAAAGTCTAAGAAAATATAAATTGGTGTTGATCTACACTTCTACAGGATAATATATAGCGTTTTTACTCTCCCTGGCAATTTGAACATTTTGAAAAATGAAAATCACCAACTACAGACTGTTGGTGACCACATTCATAGCTGCTCAGAACAGTAAAAAACCGTCTTCCAAAAATGCACAATTTACTTATTATGTTTAATTACAATTACAGTTGCAGGTAATCAACCCCATTGTCTTACACTTGAAATCATATCTTAATTTACCAGTGATTATTTACATTCATTATTAGGATATAAAAAATACTTAGTATATTTGCTTTAAACCCTTCGGTGGCTTGATAAACACAACTGAACATAACACTTGCCTACTAATGTTGATTATCCGGTTTATCATCATCCTTCTTCGGTATCTCATTATACCGATTAGTGTTTAAGTGCCTAGCTTTTAACTGAAATACACTAGTATAACTCTTACTTCAAGTGAGAGGTTTGATCAATTTTCTCCAAACGTAAGAGTACAGCGTGTAGAAATTTAAGGAATAAATTGAATAAGGGACAATTTCGAACGGAAATGATGCCGAATATGTTGTGGGCCAATTTCCATCAGCCTTGAAATTAGCCTCCGTAACTTTACTGCATAAAAAAGGTGACCCTAATGTAATGTTGAAAATTATCGTCCGATCGCCGTTTTAAGTATATTTTAAAAAATAATAGAAAAGGCTGTGGCAAAGCGAGTTAACTCTTATTTAACTAAATTTAAATTAATAACGAATAGCCAGCACGGTTTCAGAAATGGATTCTCGACTGAATCAAGTACTGCTGATACAGTTTGTGAATAGTAAATTAGATGTCGGTGAATATGTTGTCTCTATATTTTTGAACTAACTCGAGCTTTTGACACTATGGATGAATCTTATGTATCCGAAAAATTATATAACCTGGGCATCCAAGGCTGCATTAACAGCTGGTGCGTGTCATTTTTAGAAGTAAGGAAAATTATGGCATGTGTCAACAATGTTCTTCGGAAGAATTCAATTTAGATTTAGATACTCCGCAAGGTAGCATCTTGGGACCACTTATTTTTCTCTTTTCGAAAATTTTCTTTTAGAATAATTTGGGTCGTGTCCAAAATAATTATTTATTTTTCCTTTATATTGCAAGGAGCATTCAAATATAAACTGATATATTGCTGTAACTTTTTATTTAAGGGGGTTGCAAGACTCTACATAATTCGCGTTTTCATTGAAAGTGTAAGAGCTAGACTTAAAAACAACTGAAATAATTAGCAAGACTAGTTGTATAATCGTCTTAAGACATTTTGAAGCCAAAAACATAAAAAATGAGTAGGAAACGAAACAATTTTCTCGTTGTGTTGCGATTCTGGTCTTGCCCTAAATTTTTCAATAATAATATTTATTTTCATATAAAAACTGTATATTCATAAACTAAAGACACGTATCTAGGCCACATTTATGTCACTTTTTGCAAATAATAGTTGGTACGTTTACCTTGTGCCTTCAAAGTTCACCTAAAATTGTTTCGTTTTCTACTCATTTGTATATTTTTGGCTTCAAAATTACACAAATTCTCTCAAGATGATTATAGAACTGGCCTTCCTAATTATTTCAGTTGATTTTAAGTAGGTATACTTACTGATGAAGAAGATTTTTTGAAATCCATTGTGACCGGTGATGAGACGTGGAGAAATGAATCGACAATCGCAACAATTGATGCACACAAATTCTCCAAACAAACCCAAAAAATTTAAACAAACGTTCAACAACCGTATAACGTTATGACCAAAAAGGTGTGTTGCTTGTGGAGTTATCGCACATTCATATTGTGACACTTTGCGACGGTTACGGAGAGCTGTTCACAACTTTTGGGATTGTTCTGATCCGTGACAATGCTCATCCTCACAGTGCTCGTTTAACCCAACGGCTCGGCTCCTTGAGCAATTTAAACGGGACATTTTCGAACACCCAGCATGAGCATATAGTTCCGAAGAAGTGGTAATGTTTGGTAATAAAATCTTATATTCACTCGTCTTTCCTTTATAGCCAATCGGAAGTTAAAAAAAACAACCCTGGTATTAATGTACGTTTGTTTTATTGAGAAATGGTATAGTGCGAAATAGAATAACGATATGTGGTGGGGCCCTAGCGTACATTTTTCCCGGTAGATCCTAACAAAGCAGTCCGACCCTGATCATAGCGTACGGAAAAAGTCATCTTTTAACCGGTTCTCTTTTGATAGGGTTATAGGTTATAGTCAAAACGTCTACATTAGTCAAGTTTCTCGGAATTACATGCGATAGTAGGCTTTCCTGGGACACTCATATCCAGGGGTGGATGGGCAACATCTTAGCGGCCCGGGAAATAATATTTGTCGGTCATTTTTTAATTTTCGGATATGGCTGAAATATTTTACTATTAATAGGTATTTTACTAGGTATTCTAAAAACATTATTTTAGTTAAAAATGCCGAACTCCCAGTCAAGTACCTACATATATAGAAACATAAAAAAAAATAAAATAAAAGTACTAAATCAAAGTTTAAGGTCTTTTTATTCCAAGTGTAGAAATTAGGTTTGTTATAAAAGATTTCTTCCTTAAGCCACCGGCCCTGCAGGCTTCTGAACAGCCGGTCCACCGAGAATTTCCCGGTTCGTCTTATGGCCCACCCGCTTCTGTTTATATCAACGGTGTCTGTAATAAATTAAGTTTTATTACTTATTGACTATCTTGAAATCAATGCTGGATACTGAAACCCTTTTAAATGTTTATTATGCTTACTTATGGCTTATGGCTAACGCGCATGGTATTACAGTATGGAGGCAAGGTCGGGATATTCAAAGTGTCTTTATCTTACAAAAAAGGATACTGAGATTGACCTTTGGTATTACTGGGAGAACATCATGTCGAGAAATCTTCAAAAGTAAAAAATATTGACCGTAACCTCCTTAAACTACTAGGTTACATTCACTTAAATAAGCACAACCTTCTAAGGCACTGCGACAGTCATTGTCACAACACCAGGCACAAAACCAATTTCGTAAACTGTAAAGTAAATAATAGCTATTGCACTAAATGGCCAAACTTTGCAGGTATAAATTTCTTTAATAAACTTCCGTGTGATTTAAAAACAGTTGCAAATAAATGTATATTTAAGCGAAAGTTAAAAACGTTACTACTCAATAACTGTTTTTACAATATCAACGAGTTTCTCACTTTAAGGTGGCCGTTACATTGATGAAAATCGCACATTTTGAAATATAGGCAATCAACATTACATCCATTTTTTCTATCGATTCAAAGATGTCGCATAGATCGCAATTCTACAAATAATACTGGGTGACTCACTACTGCTTGATTTCAAAATATGTAACTGTAAACTTTATTTCAAATGGTTTTTAATATACGTCTTTTAATAAATTGTCCCATTTGTCATACAACATCCATTTCAGTTGGGCACTAGAATTCCATACTTTCATCTCACTCAGTCAAAATGACCAGTTTACAGCAACACAAACAATAAAGGGTTATTTTAATTTTAGAGTAAACTTATTTGAAAAGGAAAACCTCTTAGAAATAAACAGATGTTGCAGGTATTTTACCTACTAGACCTACTGCAAATCAACGTACCACAAAAATGTTAAAGTATGTTACGCAAATTTATTCGTATGAACAAATTGATTCTAATATAAAATCATTTTTTTTCATAAAACAAAAAATATTTAATAATTATAAAATTTAATCAACGCTTTTAAGAATTCACTCAATAAATAGTGATCACAATCAGAGCCGGATTTAGGAGTGTGGAGGCCCGGGGCAATGGAAAAAGTGGGGCCCCTTTCAATAAATAAATATCTTTGGATAATTTTATTTTTACATTAAAAAGACATGTGACGGCTCAATAGTGAAATTAATACACATAAGTACTATCGTTTGTAATAATTTGAAAATCTGCATTACTTTCTCACGACTAGCGGGTAATGAGAAACAGCTAATCTAATTTAAATCAAATACACCTTATTTATAAATAATATAATATTTAGTATATATAATAATATGTATATAAGTAAAACACACTTTTTAGAGGTGCTTTTTGCGTGCTTTTTTAGAGGCAAAATCTTCATTTTAGAAAATGAACGTTCTCCATTGCAATTTGTCACCATCAACACTAAATACATTCTCAACGCAATTTCAATATTAGGAAATTCCAATAAAAAATGGAAAATTCAAAGTTTGTGGAGGCCCTCAAATTGTGGGGGCCCCGGGGCTTCAGCCCCGCTTGCCCCGCCGTAAATCCGGCCCTGATCACAATTAAAGTTTTATAATCTTTCAGCCATTTTCAACCACAGCAGCGTTCGATGTTCGATCTTTGCTTATTTTTCCATAAATAATATTATTCTTGTATTTATAACGTAACGAATATCTGTTGGGGGTCTCTTTTAGATAAAAATAAAAATGATTGTCCTTGCAAGTTGCACTTGATAATAATATACATGGTTTTTTTAATTGAATTTAATTATTGAGAGATTACGAGCAAAACTTAATTTTTTCATTAATATTCCTTCTTCAGATGGAGGTACCTACATACCTACTACATATTGTATAATAATTTTATTATGACCATTTCCAATTTTACGTATAGTTCATAAAAACTGCTTTTGAGCGATATTTGTAACAGTTATTAGCGCTTATTTGCCCAATTACAAACCCCTAAATAAAATCTTCCTATAGGTACACCTTTATTTGGAAGAGGTAAACGACCTAATGACGTCAGTGTCCTGCCTGTCCTCTCTCATTTATCGCCACTTTAGACGCAGTTGAGGAAACAGGAAGAAATTTTGCATTTTGTGTAATAGGTATTGAATTTGATTTTGTTTAATTCGAAATCTAGCTTTTTAAATTTGTTTACGTTTATGGTTAATTCTTATTAGAAACTTAAAATATTAAAGTTTGTATATTATTTGTATAATACCTACCAAAATAACTTTACATCATAATTAATTAAGGAATGTCAAATAATATATCTATATACGAGGGCTGTTCTCTTCAGACTATGATAGTCTGCTAGATAGGCTCACTGAACAGAGAAGTGACTAGGTATGATTTGTCTCAACAAATTTTGATTTTTCTAAAACTTCTAAAATAGTATTTTTCTACGACTGTTTAATAGTATGCTTATTAATCGCTAATTTTGAATAGATAATAACACCTATCACCTACCCGCGAGTAATATTTCATTACTCACAGTCACAGGCTTTTTTTTACTAACGGGTTCAATTTTCAATTAATCATATGACTCATGCCTAGTGACATTACATTATTATAAGCGCTATTATGCATATTGTTAAGAAGAATATATTTTTATAATGATTGATATGTAGTTATGATCAAAAAACGTAAGTTAAAAAGTGTCTACATATAAAAAGAAACCCTAAAATCACCAATAAAATGTAATAATTATCACGCGATTGATGAATGTGTTTTTTTAATTTACCAATATAAAATTTGGAAAGCATTCTCAAAATTCAGTTATTCAGAGATATAAAGAACAGGGGCTAATATACCTAAATTATAACACATATTTAAAACGGGTTTCTTCGCAATGCACTAATTTCAAGGTCAGATTTAAGGAAAATTTTAATGCGTTCGAGTTGGTTCGAGTAGGGTGCAACCATCCAACCATAAATAAAACTAATAAAAGACTTTTATTTGTGGTGTGGGTGCAACGTTTTGAATCGTTTCGACATTGGCACCATTCATTGCAGAAATGCTGAACTATAACGCCAAGAATCACGACCACGTTCTATTACTCAATAGATGTCGCTAAAAAATAATTAATAATTAATTTCCTCAATAACTGCTTATTCAAAGGAAATTGTTACTTAGGAAAACATTCATTAAAATGTATAACGTCAGGGCTTTTGCATAAAACAAAAATTTTCTCATTAATCCTTACACTTTCGCTGTTATTTGAGAAATTAAAACATCAAAAAACGCCATTCTATACATGCCATTTTTATATCAAAACGGTAATAATTTCGCTTAAAATTTACTTTGTTCACAAGTTTGAACCTTTACCAATAATTGCTCTTATACAGATGACAATTTTATTTCTTCACAGTCAAGTTATTGAGGAAATAGTAAGCTCACTTTTACATTCGTGAAGCATACATTGTAAACGCCACCTTAACTGCAAATCGTTGGTCTGTCTTAATATTCATACATGTTATAATGTATACATTCTATTCCTACTCCTTCTGTGTATTAGTACATTGTGTATCGAGTAGGAAAAGCGTAACATTCCCGGACGATGTAGCCGAGCCCAGCAACACAGAGTCGGGGAATGTTGCTTTTCCTACGAGGTACACATACTATTTTTCCGCCGATTGTTAAAAAACAGACTGAAAACATGGAAATTCTAAAAATTATTTTATGAAGAAAATAATAAGCGATGCCTTGAAAATAACGAACGTCGGTATCCATGGAGAAGTACCAACATTGTAGCTATCAGACGACGCGATTTGCAATTCCAATACTAATTTTAATACCAATAATAATCGATAATTAACACTTGTAATAATTGTAATATAACAATAACTATTAATAGAACGAAATAATTAAATATGACTTGTTAAATGGGTTTTCATTAGTACCTTGTTGAATGTTCTAATTACTGTAAGGAAATGAACATTTCTTTTTCTATTTTGCGTTGGTAATAAAGCTATTACCGCACTACTTTGAGTGCGGTTATAGAAATTTGAGTGCGTTAATAGCGCTTAGTGTAATTGTCATTTTTAAAGTTGGCACTTGGCACACTAAAGTCTAAATGTCAGAAATTTAACAGAACACAGCTTATTTATGAAAATTTTACCTAACCTTGTTTTTTTTCTAAGATTACCACCTTCTTGTTCGAATATTTATTTATAAATACACAATGGCAAGTAAACAAACAAAACGATTTAGTTTAATTATGTCGCAAAAATGTACAATTATTATAAATATTGATAGTTACATTGAAGTTTTGCTGGGTTTTAATGTTAACCCTGGCCCCAGGTAAAAGATTATGGGTCAATACACGATATTTTGTTAAAAATGATTTGTATTAGAAGCTGTGTAACAATCGGCTGAAGCAGTGGAACATTAAGGCAAGTTAATATAAATATAAGTGGGTTCCGATGAAAGCATTTGAGAAACTTCAAACCAACATAACGTTCTCCGACTGCAGGATTTCCATCCCGTGACGCTTAATTATTGTTATCAAATCAGGAGTATTAACTTCAAATAGCTGTAATTGTTTAAATGAACCCTTTTGCAAAACAAATTTGTGTTCAATACGTTCAACAATCATCTGTTAGTGTTTGTATGTGCAGCGAGATTCTGAATACTCCACACGATACTTAATCTGCTCTATACCAAATACAATATCAGGTTAACCGTATTCGCAACTACTACTCGATAGCCTCAATCAACGTCGATAGTTCTTAGAATCACAAAAATGGTGTACTCGTGTCGAGTTGCTTGATACGATACCATTCGGAATCCCGCTGCAGATCTTACATCTGACATTCAATCAACTTAAAAGTTTTATTGGTAACAAGTAACTATTAAAATAACTGCAATACAAGACATATTTGTTGTTATTATAACCTAATGTTCGAAGTTCCAGCCTGAATAATTATACATAATTACACTTCCGATATTAAAATGTTTCAACAAAAGTGCCACTTCTAATTTTTTTATTGTAGTATTATGAGATCGTTCACTTTAAGTTATGATTTTTCTTGCGATAGCGATGGCATCCTTTCTACTTGAACACCGCTTCAATTGCTTCTGAATTAACATAACTTTTCCTGCACAGAAAATGTTCTAAATAGGATCCCTAACTTAACTTACTTAACCAAACTTACCGTATGAATTTTATACAGGTTTTTTTGTCAATATCCTCTATTGGAAATCGATAAAATTTACAAAGATCTCGTTCTCTATAATGACGACAGTGGGGTGCAAAATACATGACCATATTAATCTAATAAGAAGTAATCATTTAACGCTATAATACATATATCAACATCAACAGTCGCCATTTGCAAGGCACAGCACAGCTGTTTAGTTCCAACACGGAGGTTAACGTCACACTTACCAACCCTATTCTAAAATTTTTTTTAAATGGGGGTGTGAAAGGCGCAAAATAGAAAAAATTGTATAAAAAACTCGTTTCATAAGTCCATTGCAGCACTTGTCCATTGAAAAACTCGCCGCTAGGCGGCTCGTTTTTCAATTTTGGACTCGTGCTGAAATGTACGACTTATGAAACTAGTTGTTTAATATACTATTACAGTACAGAAATGAATATTTCCTTACAGTAATCGTTGGCTGCCTAGCAACGACTACATGCACCGGAATCTTGTCCTTTTCCTTTCAAAATTCTGTCAGAAATGTCATAATCTTTTAACGATCGGCGGAAAATGTATATTGTGTATAGTATGTTGACGAACCTTATTCTGTAGGTAACGGAAAAGGCAAGTGAATAAATTTCAATTTATGTTCATGACTAAAATGGTTGAAAATATAGAGCATCTGATGTTATTCGTGATAACCGCATGGCTGTTAATTTATAATCCTGATTACAGATTTTGTACACGATGGGTACTCTCATAGATGGTCACTTGAATAGAGATCGGCCTTAACATTGTGCCATTGTTTGCATTTTTACTGCAGTGCTTGGAGAAGGAATGCAATAAGGCAATGGGCAATAAGGATCTATAAAAAAGTGAACAAAAACATCAATCAGTTTAATTAAGTTAGTTTAATTCAATTTTACAAGAAACTACAATCGTAACAGTTTCACAAAACGGCTCTTTATACCTATGTAAAAGTGGCACATGTTACAGAAATGATTAAATGGGAGAGATTTTTTGTTCTTAGGAACATAGTGTTCGACTACAACTACAGGATAGTAAAAATTTGATTTTTCATACCAAAAGTTTCAAATCGTTAAAAAGTTACACCTAAATTGTTGCGATCGAATAAATTATCTTCATTCATGGTCTAATAGTTTGAATGTATCAAAATTTTAATTATTAGCAGAAAAAATTCTATTATCCCTATATGTATATAAAAAGAAAAGTCCTGATTCATTTAATATAAACCAGAAACACATTAAAATAGTCGTTCATTAATAATGCAAGGTGTAATTTACCAAACTTGTTTTATTGAGAAAGAGTTCTTCTTATCCATGATAATTTGCATAATCCATGATAAGGTGCTCGATGTGGAATCTTCTTGTAAATTTTGTTGATTGTAGTTAGAGAGTACCAACAGTTTTGCACATTCTAACGTGTACGATAGTGCTTCGAATTTTCTTTTGATTTGCCTATCACCAAAATGATATCTCGGTGGTGGTTCTTTTTTGCCACGAGTAAACAGTATGATCCGGGTTTGATGCCGACCGTTTTTCCTACATTCATTCTGCAGGTTACTCATAATTTCATTTCACACTACATTCATAATCAGATGGTAGACTAGCTTGCTATTAAAATAATGTGTTTCGTTCAAAAAATTGAAAAAAATTCTTCTCGAGTTGAGAATCCGATGAATTCGTATCAATGCAACAAATAAATCTTTTCGTTATTCGAGATGTTGAGTAAGTAGTACACATTTGTGAATGAATTTACAAAAACTGGCTTTTGGTAGAAATTGGAAGAGCGTTTTTTTAAGTTAAAAAAATGTGCCATTGTTTGCATTTTCTCCGTGCGTCTGGACCACTTCTGCGGTTTTGTTTTCACTGTTCTTAACACATAGACGACCCGTGGAACTTTTAATACGTTTTAAGAAAAATTTATGATCTTGGAATAAATAGCTGACAAATTATGAAATAAAAAAGAATGAAAGTTATTAATATTAGGTATAACTCCACCTCTGTTCAAATAACATTTCTCATACTATTTTATTATATTATTATATTATTATATTTTATTCTTTCTTTTTTTACAGAAGTAATAATCTCGACCACCGACGTTGGGTGAAAATCTCGGCTCGGATTCTTCGATGTAGTGCACCCCATAAATATCCAATTGGGTTTAGGTCAGGGGTGTATGACGGTCACTCCATAACCCTAAAACCGCCTGTAGTACAATATCTATCACAATTCAAACAATATGTGATTTTGTTAGATATATGTTTCGTATATTATTATCATGGTACATGAACTGTCAAGAATCTCTTTATTAAAGCTCCTCTCTTGCGGTCACGGTGCGGTGGTGATAACAGGTTTACATAGTTCCTTCGTGCTTCTACAGAAATTGCACTCCATATTATATACGTGACCCACCACCGTAGGCAATCCAGTTTCCGTAAATCATCGAACACATTCATGGGGAACTGTTTGATCATCCAGTCTTGATCTTGCTTCTGGCGATTTCCATCTTTTCATGAACCTTCGCCAATCAGCATTTTCACATTGATGAAAAACTGAAAACTGATTTCATTCTCAGGCGGCAGACTTCTATGACAGGTGATTCTGTCGAAAGAGTGGTGCCAATAAGTTTTTCTATGGAAAAAATTACCGGTTTTTTAGTAACTTAATATTTGGATGGGTCTCGTATTTATGAAATTTATTTTTTATTATTCGTATTTATATATTTACCTGAAATGTTAAACCACGACGTAGGTATGTGTTTTGCGCTAATCAGTAATCGAAAAGCATATTTTTAGTAGGTATAGTAAATACATCGTTTCCAAGTATACATAGATTAGATCTGAAATACTATAGTTTGCTCTGCATGTTCTCTGTCCTAGAGAGCGTCCTCTATGAACTCATGTCTAAAAGTTCAGTATAATATTACATACCTACACGCATTTACCTGTTTGATTAGGTAGAAAAGTCAATTTTCTGCACAACTGTTTTGCTTCGACTTTATAACCATTTTCTTTACTAATCAATGTTCATTATCTTTTCAATAAAAATTTGAAACATAAAAAGGTAGTCAACCTTCCTTGACCTTGACCTCAAGCCAGTGGCTAATTGCCAAGTTTAATGAGGCACATTAAGCATTACTTAAACAGTTAACGTGTAAAGTACATAAAATAAAGTGTTAACCTCGGAAGGTCATTTTAGCAGTTGAAATCTTTAGAATATAAATAGAATTAAAATGGCTTTTGAATTACGTGCAAATTAAATGAAAATTTGTAATTTAGTGATTATTAATAAGAACAGTTAGCTCAAAAATCTGAATCATTTTAAATAAAAAAAAAGAGTGATGCGTTATCGCCACTGCTTACATAAGTGGCGTAATTTCTATATGTAATTTATACTTTCTTATGAAATTTAATGAACGTTCTGCTAAATTTTATAGTAGGTATGTATTTTATTGTAAAGAACTTTCTCTGATCTCCCGATTCTATCTCAATATATAACGTAGCTTGCCAGAATAAATTAATGTATGTTGTAAAAGAGACAAGAAGTAAAGTAGCAAATCGCAAAAAACATACATCTCGTTTATACCTAAAGCTCCTTTAACTCCTAAGCTGAAAAAATGTGTCGCAGGAACCTGAAATTTTATTAAGTGAGGTAGTTCAGGAAATTGCGTGCGCCCCAGGGAGGTATCCAGAAGCTAAACTTCTCTAAATTTATAAATATTGCCAGTTTAAAGCTCCCAAAAGCTATCAATCAGGAACTTTGAGATAATTTAACATTTTTGAACTAATAAAAATGAAATAGAAAATTCCATATTTACCGATAACTTTATTCTCTCGTTTGATATTGAATTGTTTTCCGGCCTGTGTTTTGAACCAAAATGAAATAAACCTAAAATTGTAAACGTCTCGCTAAATCAACTTTTTTTGACATATTTCCACTTTTCCTTCGGAGTTTTTCATTTCCTACTTAACTATCTTTTTTTATACTAAAAAAAGCGTGTTTAATGTAAAGAACAGTTACGCATAAATTTTCATGTTATAAATAATTTTTTTCACGCTTCCATGCAAATGCACCTCGTTATAAAATTATCTTTACTGTTAGGTGTGGGTGTACATTACTAAGTAACCTCGATGGGAAAAAACTAGGTTGATAAAAACGGGAAATTCTTGCTTTTCAGATCATATCTCCGTGCATATCGAATGCAATTAGTGCATGTTAAGTAAAATTGCTTAAAAGCCAAAAAATTTATGGAAGATTAATTTAATCTAATTTATTTGGTGTAAAATCTTATTTGTGAGCATTCAATTTGAAATTCACTAATACGCTTTTTCCGACAGATTATATTTAAAAAAGAAAGATAACACTAATTTATAATCATATAACAAGGATTTATACACGTCAACCAGTTTTCCTAATCTTTTTAATTGGTCAAACGGTTGTATTTATTAGAATGTTCCCTCATTTTAATTTCAGGAACATGAGCAATAAATCAAAATATTATGCGTCCGTTTTGAAACCTAATTATTATATGTGACGTGTAAAACGTAAATAAAATTGTACGCAACTCAAATCAAATTTTTAATTTACCGATATACAAGTGACCTTCACATGCAAATCTTACGTCTCTCGGTTTTAAGTTGACGGTCACTTGTATCGAGAAAGTTAGCAAACAAGTTTTTCATAAATATTGCATGTTTTTTTTTTTTGAAAATTACTACAGACAAAATTTTTAATACTGGAAGCACCAAAAGGTGATATTTCGATCTTGTTTTTTCACTACTTCGCAATCTGCTCTTTATGCAAATTTTGCTTTGTGTAAGGTTTGATTGACCTTCTTGAGTTTTGTGCATTTTGTATTTAAGTGCAACGTTCATTATCGTGCTCCACAAAAGTCAGGCTTTTTCTAAACCTCAGCTCGCCTTTGACAAAAAAATGTCGATTGGTGGCGTGGTGCTATTATCGGTGAATGTTCCTACCTTCCAAAACGTTTTACCGAAAGAGGAACATTGCACTGCCGATTAAATCAGAAAAAACCTTTTTTCTAGCCCTATTTGAAGATCAGTAATATTCATGTTAATCTTGGAAAAGTTTTGCTTTCAATAAGCAAACTTATTAATGATTGTGGAACTCCGTACTTATAATAACAACAATTAATTCTACGAAATCTTTATTTTTAGTTA